>OY735234.1:24990885-25080885 GCA_963457665.1 Thysanoteuthis rhombus | reverse complement strand
TCCAAAAAACCTCATTTTTAGTGTGTTTTTCTTTACATTTTATTGATGTTCTTTTCTCTTTATTTTAGTTTTTGACCTAATCTCCTTTTTTTTTGGAAGGATTTTCTGTGGGTTTTTTTTATTTTACCTCTTAATCATTACTTATTGCCCTGGTATTCGTTAATATGTGAACAGTGTGCACAACTGTTTTCACTAAAAGCATGGTGTTCAGTGCATGGTGTGTCGACTCATCGTGGGCCCTTTCTAACTTTTTATTCTCTTAGAAGGACCCTGATGGTGACATCGAAGCATTCCTGGCCGCAAGTTTGGAAACAGAAGAAGGAGTAAGTAAAAACGCTTTCATTTTTGCAATTTCATAAAATTTTGTTGTTTTTTTTTTCCCCCCTTAAAAGAATCCTTCAGCAGCATTTAATTTTGATGTCAAATCATTTCCTATTTATAGAATTTATATTATGATTATTTGCTCATTCCTCTCATTTTCTTAAAAAGAACTGTAATTAGAAGTTGATTAATCTGGAGTTATCTCTTTGGAATAGAAATTTCTTGTGTCAATTTATATTTACATAAATAAATCATTCAGAAATCGGTGACCTGATAGATCTAGAAATTGATTTTTCAAATTAGCACTTTTTAACAGTATTGATCCAACAAAAATTATTAATTATCATTATGAAAGGTTGTTATTGACATGTTAGATATAGCTGTAATGGAGTTTTATTTTACAATGTACAAAAAATAAATTTCATTTTTCAATTTTGTTTTCCAGGAAGTTGAACCTGAGCAATGGCAGAAGTTACTGTTCCGCAAGATTGGTGAAAGCAAACTTAGCAGTAACACAGAGCTGGATAGTCATAAGAGCACCGAGCGTATTTTGGCGATGGCCCGTGTGATGTTTGGCCTACATCTGGTGAGAATTTCTACTAACAACCATGCGCATCCATGGGGCATTTCCCCCTCCCCCTCCTGGATCAGGCCTTCTCACCCAGTGCCAGGGGGTTTTAAAGTTGGAACCTCATAGTCAATACAGGATAATGGTGCTGTACATTTGTTTCCATATAAAAGACAATATTATTATTCACTGGTAACAGGGTTTCCACTAAGATATATTCCGAATATATCTCCCCCCCCCCAAATGTATCCTCTTTGCACGCTCACACATACAGAAAAGTGGCAGCAGTCACCCATGTTCACAACAAACTTTTAATATTTAAACTTCAAAAAGACTTCTATTTAATTATCAATCAAAAAATTGGTTTAGTTTTTAAATATATCCTACATCTCTATAGCTCACTTTGTCTTTCCCCAGTTAACTGACGTCATTCATTCATTTCTTTTCTTTTTCAATTCATCGTGATAGAATAAAAAAAATATCCAGTTTTCATTTCAGTGGTACATACATTTTTTTGTTATCAAAGAACAATGACTAATTCTTTTTTCTGATCAATTCTTGTGATCAGTGTTCACAAGCAGGGAATTATAGATTGAATTGTTTTTTAGTTATTATTTATGTGATATATAGTTTACCTTCTAGCAGCCCCCTTACACAAAGTTTCTTCTTCAGCGCCCTTTATTCACGGTTCAGCTTTAAGTGCCCGTCCCTTTATCTACAGTTTTCCTTTCAGTGATCCCAACTCTATTTGCGCATTCCCTTCCAGTGGTATGTGGTCGTATTATCAGAATTCCATTCTAGTTACTTTAACATTGCCTGACTATATGGATATTTACATTGTTCTTCAAAAAATAAAACAGTAAAGCTTTTGCAAACACTACAAATTTGGTTTCTCTAAAGAGGGTTAACCTGTTTAGGTGCTGGTCTTCCTGGGGTGTATACTGAGTCTGGCAATCCTTGGGTTTCATCCAGTTCTCATACAATATTCATCTTTCAGTATAATCTTCCTTTTCATACCAATTAACCTGTTTCTCAATTAATCACATAGATTGAACTCAAAACAAGAACCGTAAATTCACCGATGCAACCATCATCCGTGGTAGTAGTAGCTGGAGGAGGAGGAAGCAGAGCAAGTAGTCTTTCTTTGAGTGAATTGATTCTCGTACTTGTAAAATATTACAATATGGAAATATTTCAAGAGCATTATTTTCAATAAAAATCATATATGGCCATTGTTGGCGTTTTTTGGCCATTGTTGGCGTTTTTTGGCCATTTTTGGCATTTTTTTTTATTATACATAATTACTGAAGTCGTACATTCTATTATGACATCATAGCAGTTGGTTTTTTTTAATGATGAAACACTTCCTTCCTTTTTCTGTTCTTTAACGTAACTGGGACCGACTGACAGATCGACCAACTGACCGACCAAGTGAATTATTGATACGTGTAAAAACATCTAAAACGTGTCTATGTTAACTTTCCATTGAAATCTTAGTGAGGAGTCTTGAAAGGGTTAATTCCTGAAGAATAGGACAAAATGATTTTCTAAGGTTGTTAAACTCTAAAATTAGAATAATCTTCAATGTTGCATTAATCATTGGCAATTTTTTTAAATTCTTTAAAGCTTTTGCAAACTTGTCAGAATTCCTAAAAACCAAATGAAGCAAAAACTCACCATCTGTCAATAGTTGAATAAATGTCAATAGTCAAATTATCAAATCATGTAAAAAATTTCATTGAAGAATGAGTATGGTCAGAATGAATTCTATTTATGACATCACTGTCATTTTCTGCTGGAAAACATCTAAAATAGAGTAAAAATACATCTACAAACATTCAGATATTATCAATAAACCCATTAAAATAAGTTCCGCAAAAGGTAAATAAGCTTAGAAAAATTTTTTTAAAAAGACATTTTCAGAAGTGATTTAGTGATGTTCTATTGCCAATTTTCAAGTCTCTTGTCAAAATGGTATGGCCTGGAGTACTGGAACAGACGAACAAACACATGCACATATAAAAAGGAATAGAACCATTCACCACCTTTGTTGACTATGGTTGTCCAATGATTTTTTATCTTTTTACTGAATTCTTCTGAGTTGAATACTTGTCTAACTCTAGCATCAAAATATTCTTCCTTATCTGATCTCAATAGAAGCCATCTTGTGACCAGTGTCTTTTGGCAGCATGCTGCATTAAGGTGATCAATTCAAAAATATGATCAAAGAATAAATCACTTCTCTCAACTTTTGTTGGGCTGTGATCACTGAAAAAGTTGAATTTTTTTAAAAAAGCATGAATGCTGCTGGACACCGATTAAGGGACCAATTTAAAATATCAGATTATCAGATATCCTCCCCTGCTAAAAATATTTTGGGGAGGCATTTTCAAAAAACAAAATCGTTTTTTCGAGACATAATAAGAAGTAAATGTTTAAATTTTTAGCCCTCTATCTCCATTAGTGCATCACGCATATATAGCCAGCCAGCCAGATCAATGTTGGAAACTGTTACCAAAACAGTTGACGTATGTATCACTTATACAGGATGCACCACTGAAGACGGAGGGCTGAAAATTTAAACATTTACTCCTCATTATGTCTAGAGACACGTTTTGAGTTGTTTTTTTTAAATCTCCTCCACCTAAATAAGTTTTTAGTGGGGGTTCAATTTACAATGTAAGTTTATCCTAAATTGGTCTGTGCGTCCAGCAGCATTCATACTTCTTTTTTGAAAATTCGTTTTTTCCTAATGATCACTGCCTAAAAAAAGGTGAGACAAGTAACTTATTCATTGATCAGCCTATTTTTTTCCAATTTTTTAATTGATTGCCTAAAAATGTCATGGTGCCAGAAAACGTAGATCATTATATTATCATATCCTTTTAATTATTTCTACCAAGCTGTAATAAACTATAACAATATGAAATTTAAATTTGTTCTGCTGTTTAAAGTCCACTCCTCTTCCTAGATCTCTGTAGCAGTCAACAATTACAATTATCCATTTATCTGGAACTCTACAAGGCATGAGAAATGAGAGATAATTGAAAATTTAGGAACAAATTATTTTTTTCTCTTTAATTATACCTTTTTCATATAAGAGTTGGATGGGGGTTAACTCATAATTCACAAAAGAAAAATTGTTTTCATATTGCAATGATTCATTACAGCTTGTAAATAAATAATTAAATAAATAAATTAAAATCCTGTCAATAAATAATTGAATAAATGAATGAATCTGATTTTTATATTGTCATGGTTTATATATATCTTTAATTCACTTAATTAAAATTCTAAAAATCTTTTTTTTAGTCAAGAAATTGTCAAATTTACTTGTGTACAGTGTGAGAAATTCAATGAAAAAAATCAGGATCAAAATTGGTCGGTAACATCATACTCAGATGTAAAAAATGATGACATATAGTATATTACTGATTAGCTATAAAAATTATAATTGGGATTGCTTCATCTAAATATGGTGAATACAAACCTAACAGATTTTAGCTTGCTTACCGGCGATCAGTCATACCAGTCCCAGTAATCAGATCTATTTTTGACAGTTGACTCATCAAACTTTGCTAATGAAATAGTATTAATGAAAACAATTTATCTAAAGAGCAATAAGATGGAGTGAAACTCATAATGATAATGATAATGATAGTAATAATAATAATAATAGTAATAGTGATAATTATGATGATGATAATAATGATAATGATGATATTAATAATAATAATAATTAAGATAATAATAATAAAGATAAGAATGATAAGAGTGAAAATGCTTCATCTGAGAATTTCAAAATAAATCAACTTTGTTCACTAATTTTTTTTTTTTCGCCAATCACAGGTCGAGCATCCATCTCTTGGCTTGAAGGGAGCATGGAGAAAGGTGATATCCTCCCAGAGGAAGAGGGCAGTCATGGCATGTTTCCGAATGGTTCCTCTTTATGGATTACCAAGGTAGATATACAGTTTATCCTTCTTCAATGAAGATATAATCTACTTTAAAATGTGTATTTTCATTATCTTTTTAATTTGATTATTTACTATGGTTAAATACTATTGAGTACTTATCATGTTATCTAGCACTCTTTTCCTTAGAATACTACATATGCTATAAAATGCTTATTTTACTAGGGCAATTTTTGAGGTTCACTACTCACCCTCATCCCATTTTCCAGCTGTAGAGCCAAAACCTTTGATTAGTGATTTATTCTAATATTTTACACAAGAAAAAATTAATGCCATATGATGCTAAGTTAATCATGCAGATGTTATATCATTTCCAGGAAGAACCAGTTGGAATTTTTGGACAATGTAATTGCCATTAAAACAGATACTACTGCATGATTGGTCATCAAAACTTTGTGAAAAAAGTTATTTTGATATCTCCATCATATTTAAAAGTCAAATACTTGTCTGTAGCTAGAATATTTAGGATGAGCCTCTTCTGATAAGGTCAACTTTTGGTACAGACAGAGGTGGATGCATAGAATCTACAAACCCAAAATCTACAGTAGAGGGAGGCGGAGCTCTGGGGGCTCTATATATCTGAGGAATCCCAAAAAATCTAGAAAAATAATCTGAAAAATCTTTAATCTGTTTTGTAAAAAAATCTAAAAAATAATCTAAAGAATTTGCAGGCTGTGCAGTTGGATCTAGAACATCAACTGACTACAGAGGAAGCCATTTATGATAATCACAGATATTGTTATGAAAAGGTTATTGTTATCAAAAACAGTTGGTTGAGAACTCTTCATTTGGAAGAATTGAAAATTTCATCTATTGTTCATATTGATTTTCTATATTGTAAGATTGTTTAAAATGATGAATTTGATAATTTAATAGGATGAATTACTGCAAATTAATAAGAATAAACATAGACTGTTTCAAATTTTGTAACTTTTGCTTAATGTTATCAGCTAGTTATTGCTATCTTGAAGACCTTGCGCCAATGGATTGCGGCTGTATATGACTGTATTTTTTGGCCAATGTTTTACATGGGCCTTTTTCATACAAATGCTCACTGTAACCAATGTTTCAAATTTAGGGATTTTTGTACTAAATTTAGCACATTCTTTGTTTTAGCCCAGCAAAAATTCAACATTCAGCAGTATTTTTAGTCATTTTCGATACTATCTGTTATCCATTCCATCCAATTTTCCATTTTCAGTTATTCAAAATGGCTATAACAGTGTTTTTTAATGTGTTTATACTTTTCTTTTATGTTTTTCTAAGGTCATTTAATTCTGTCCCCAACAAGGGACAACTTGAGTGTTCACTGGTTGGCCTGCAATTATTTTGAGATGGATTATTATCATTTCAAGAGTTGTTTCCACAAATGAGCTCATTGTTGCTTTTGTTGTAACTGCAATGTTTGGCCAATCCATTCTGTGGCTTTCCTCTGCAACACATAGAACAAGTGGGGTCATCCTTTTTTTTGGTATTGCAAACCAGAAACAAAAAATTGAAACTGTTCACATCAATGCTTATAATATCACTAATAGAGGCTATCCCATTTCTTTGTTGAGATGTTGCATTCCTATGCCTGTTAAGCTAATATCAAATCACTGCAGTCCTATAAATCACCTAACCAACCAGCTAAGTCAGCAACAGATTCTTCTCTCTTTGCTCATCTGTGTGTGCATGTTTCCAGGCACTCACATTTTTGGAGATGATAACCTTGAAATTTGGATGAGTAAACTACTAGGTACCATCTAAAAAACTTCTTTTGTTTTTTCAAAAATATGCTTTTTGAAGATCTCTATGGTCATTTTAGACCAACAGTGCCTAAATTTTGATTTTATCTCTATATCTTTGGATAATTCTTGGTAAAAGATCTATTTTTTAAATATTTCCTTTCAGATACGAACTATGATATTTCATTCATGTGAGATACAGATATATGCTGCTTCTTTCAATTTTTCACTTTCCAGCAGTGCTTCCTATCAATTATATGTACCTCATCCCAGAGTGAGATAGAGAGAGAGAGAGAGTTTTTATTGATAATTAAAAACTGTCTACCAAAACTTCTTTCAGTTCTGGTTGGCTATGTTAGTATATATCATACATACAGACTGCACAAATTGAATTAGAGGTTTCAAAATGTAAACATTTACTCTTTATTATGTCTAAAAAAAAACTTTTTTTTTGTTTGTTTTTTTTTTCAAAATTCCCCCGAAATAGATTTTATGTGGGGATTGAACTTACGACTACAAGGTAAACTGCAATTATTGAGTGTCTAACCAGACCTGTTTCTTTCTCATCTTTCTTCAGGCATCGTGCTATGAACCTTTTCCTGAAAGCCTACCGTCTTCATTGGCTTGGAAGTGAAGAAGTCATCAAGAATGTCCTCATTGAAGATCTCACTGTAAGTTTTTCTCAAATCGGATTTTTTCTCTTTCATCACCCATCTCTTGGAAACACTTTTATGAAGACATCTGAAGAGAGGATTCCAAGCCATGTATTACGCATTGATACAATTGAACTGTTGTCCTCATCTTGGTTGTTGGTTACAATTTTTCAACCACAGTACTCTCCAGTCTTCTTTAGGTGCTTGTCATATTTGGTAGCATTCTCAGAATTTCAAACTGAATCCTTTATTCAGCCCAAAAGGGGTAGACTTTCTCATTCTGAAAATAAATGAATTCCAAATAATCACTATCATGGTCACAAAAGCAATGTTTGAAGGGAATAATTGATATGTTCTATACTTTTTAGACACAATCAATTCAGAAAATAACATTTGCTATCCAGGGAAATTTTTTTTTTTTTCAAGTTGCACAGTGTAATCTTTGACAGGTTACCTTCAGTATAAAGTTGCCTTTGAGAATACCATTGTTAATTCCCAAAACCATTATCTTTTCACAATCCATTTTTTCTATTTTTTCTTGAAGTATGAATTTTCTTCATTCATGAAACGTACTTGCAACATTTTAAAGACTCTATCTCCAATCCAGTGATTAATTAGAAACTGTCAACCAGAACTATCAGTATAGGTTTCTTCAGTTTTCAAGTCAATCTGGCTGGCTATGTATATATGTTTCATGCATACAGGCTGCACCAATGGAGCCAAAGGGCTGAGAATTTAAACATTTACTCATTATGTCAACAAAAAACGTATTTTTAAAAGAGGCTTTTAGTAGGGATTCAGTTTGCAATACAACTTTATGCTAAGTTTTTTCCCTAGTTTGTACCCACTTGGTTTTTGAAAATCCAGACTTTTTAGTGATTACAGCCAACAAAAGGCGAGAGATGTAACTTAATCATTGATCACCCCTTTCTCTAAATTTTTAATTAATCACCCCAACACGGCATGCTGCTAAAAGATTTTGGTCATGTGATGGTTTCTATTGAGTGACTGATTATTGTTTGACTCTAATTTCTGTTCATCAGGTTGCCAAAGAAGAAGAAGAAGAAGGTGTTGAAAAGAAAGAAGTTGAAGAGGATGAGAAACCAGACCCCCTCAGCCAACTCATTGTTGCCCTGTGTCGGGGTGCCACCAAAGAACAGAGTGATGGTCTGGAAGCTGATGCACTTTACATAGCTTATGCAGACATCATGAGTAAAGTGAGTATTCAATGATCTTGGCTGGGCATTTTTGAATGATGAATACTGTATATCTTGATCAATAAGGTGACTTTCAGATAAGACAAGACCAAAAGTTAGGTTTGAATTTCATGTTTTTTGCTCATATTAGTGGTATAAGATAACCCCCAAACTGCCAAACCATACCAAACAACTGATATGGTGAGATAGAAATGCAATAAATTGAATACTTTGAAATGTATTCCTTGGAATTAGAATTATTTGTTCTAAGCTATGAAGAAAAAAAAAAAAATATATAGTATCTTGTATCTTGGGTGTGCTGTGTGTTACAGGTGCACAAAAATTTTGAAATATTTTTATGTCTGGAAAAAGCAATGGATAGTTGAAGCCTTTTTTGGCATTATATAAAAAAGAAAAAAAGAAAAATAGTGTGCCAATTTAGTATCTTCAGAAGGTATTGGCACCATGATTCCCAAGATAGAGAGGTCCGCAGGATCTTGAGAATGGTCTAAGTCTAATGACAAACATTAAAAGGCTGATGATGATAACTGAATCATGCTATTCAACTACACATGAATAAGTTCAAATCCCAACAGTGCTTTGTATTAATTATTTAGTTATTTTTTCAAGTTCTGAGTGCTGTCCTAGGCCTATAGTCATACACTATATATATATATATATATATATATATATATATATATATATATATATATATATATATATAAGCTTATGCAATGCTCTTCCATAGGGATAGAGCACTCTGGTGGATGGGGAATATATGCTAAATAAATATATAGCTTAAATTCAACCTCACTGACTGTCTAGTTCCGTGGAACAGAGGAAGGATACTGGCCTCTGGGTCTGAAGCCGAAGGTTTCAATCCTGCCTCGTGCTACTAGATGGGATAATGGATAGTCTATAGCCACACTGAAGAGTTGTAATACAATGAAACAGCTGTCTGTGGATGACACAATAATATATATATATATATATACATTTGTCCTTTTTCTTTTCTTCTACAGAGTTGTCATGGTGAGGATGAAGATGATGATGATGATGGTGGGGATGATGCTACAACCTCTTTACAGGTAATGCCTAATAATTTTTGCCATAAATTTTTATGAAACAAATGAAAAAAAGATCATCAATTTGTTTGGGGATTTTTTTTCCCACTGATCATTTGAAAAAAAAATTATGTTGATTTTTTAATTTCATTGTGGAAACTATGGGTGATTCCACATAATTTTGGAATTATTTTCTTCATCTTTGCTGTTGTTTATATCAGAAGTGAGATATACTGGGGGAGTGCTGAAGAATATATCAGTTGAAATATTATGCTAAAAACAAAGATGAAGATAATGGTTCAAAAAATGTATGGTATCATGAAAGTATATAAACTCAGAAAACAATTTCAGTGTAAGCAAATCTCTCAGAGGAAAAGTTTGCTTTCACTTAACGAAAATTGACAAACTATCATATATTTGGTTGTTACATATGAAATGTCATTTCTTTACATGGTAAAATGAAGGATGATGTAAACAACAAAATAGTAAATTTTTAATCAAAATACAACCAATTTGAAACTACTTTTTTCCAATGATTCACTAATATGCCATCTCTGCTAAATTCTTCAGGTTTAGTGGTCACACATCTAGTAAAAGTACAAGTTATGGCTTCCCTATTATTGAACCTTGTATTATGGATATGGAGTTCAAAATGCTTAAAAAGATAATAAACTAGTGGAGAAATTTCAGGTGAATATGGAGGATGCTGCAAGACTTCATGTCCAAATTCTCTAAGCTCAGACACAGTCTACTAAGATGTCTAGAACTGTTATGAAGCATTTCATTCAGTTCATGTGGGACTCATTCTTCCAACTTTTTAACCTTACATATCGCCTTTAGATGATATGATATGGTCACTGTTGAATTCCTAAAATCTCCAGAGAGTGCTCAACCCATTGTTTGTAGGTTGATGGTCACTGCTGTTGATAATTCTTCATCATTAGGAACATGTTTTGGCCTCCTTCAAGGTTTATTATTAGTATCCCATTTTTCCAGACCAAAACCCATTGAACAGTCTGCGCTGTAGTAGTCTTCACTCCAAAATCTATGTAGAAGTTATCAGCATTTTCTGTGATATTACATCCCAATTTGAATTCATACTTGAAAATTAGTCCAACCATTTAGGTTGCAACCATTGCTGTTAACTGCTCAAAAAGCTCCAATAATGGTGAATTATATCTCTATTTACATTGAATCTGCAGAAAAATGCAATTACCTGGGTAAATCTTTCACTTTCAACATTATTCTTGATGATATAAAGAAAAATGACATATCATGTATCTAACCTGTATTTTGTACAATTAAAACTATCATAAAATGATTTTTTTACGAATCATCTTCTCAGCTTCATTCTAGCAAAAAACACATTGTAACTGATAAATTGATAGCTTTTGATAGCTTTTCTTCATCACTTAATTGTAAAATTTGTGATATCTTAGTGTTATAATCAAGTAAAATCAATGTCAATCTTTAAGGGAAAAACTAACTGAACTTCAAAAGAAAAAATTTTTCCTCCAGCTGATAAATGTCAACTTTTGAAAAGCTATGATAGTTATAGGGTTAATCTCAAAACTATAAGCTTCAACTCGTTGAGGCACATTTCTTTTTCTTTCTTATGGAACTAATCCGCCATCTGTTGATTGACCTTGGTGCTAAACAAAATGGTGGGGCAGAACAGAGAGGGAAGCACAGCCAGTGCATTGCTCCAGGGCCCTGAGAGTCATGGGGTGGGGCTAAGAGTTTCTTGGGTAGAGCTGTGCATTGAAACTTACAAGTCTGCAATATGTCAATTAATAAAATTAGATGATCCATCATTGACTGGTGGGTGAATATCAGACAACCACAGAACATCACAAATCACAGCATGGATCCCCAGAGATCATATGCAAAATTGCGGCCAACAGAAAGTAAGATGGAGTGATGGGCTACATAAATTCAAGAAGTACTGGTTCCGCATGATAGAGAGGTCTTGCAAATCTTGGGCAAGGTCTATGTCAAATGAAGAACGATAAAAGGTTGTTCATGATCATGATGATGATGATGATGATGATGATGATGATGATGATGATGATGATGATGATGATGATGACGATGTTGATGACGATGACGACGATGATGATGATGACGATGATGACGATGATGATGATGATGGTGGTGATGATGATGATGAATATACAGCATGCTAAAAATGTTGTAACAGATGAAAACAGGATGGCTAAAAGACAAGGGTGTTTGTGCAGTGTATATGGGGTGGGGAACAGCTTTGCACTGCCATATAAAATTCCTCTCAGAGTTACTGGGGCAAAATATGAACAGCTGTGCTCTTTGAGATATGGGAATAAAAATGTGGTTTTAAAACCAATGCACCACTCAGATAACTGCACTCCAAAAGTGGGATGGAATTTGACCCATGATGCTTTCATTGCATCTATTTTTTTTATTCCATGAGTTGTTCAGACTATCAAACTCATTCTTTGTGTTGCTTATTTTACTACAACATCGTAGTAACAACTAAAGAAAAACAATAAGTTCAGTGGTCCAAATCATCTCTTGGAATGATAATGACTCTTCTGAAAATTAGAGGTGTCTCCTATATGGAATGTGCATCTAAGAAGGCTGTAAAATGGAACAGTCAAAATTTCATGGCAACAGCAAAAGCTACACAAAGATTAAGTTCAATAGTCTGAACAGCTCATCGATTCATAAGAATTCTTCTCAAAATAATAGACAGCAATTTTTTTTATTTTTTGTTTTGTATTTTCACTTATGACTCACAGAAAAATGAACTGAAGAAGATTGCATAAATTCATGCATGCTTTTTTTGTTTTGTTTTTTCACAAAAGTTTTTATCCTCACTTTAATCTATGAAAGAATTTGCACTGGATATGAAACTTTTGATAAATTTATTTGCATAAGGATTAATTCTTTATCAATACTTAACACATTGTCGTGACTGTTCACTGCGGGGGAGGGGCTGCACACAAGGCGCATAGATGTGGCTCTCTCACCTTGGGAGGGGGGGGGGCGAAAGTCGGAACCTCATAGTCAATATAGGATAATGGTGCTGTATGATTATTTCATGTAACTCCAACTTGATATACACATATAAAAAGATGGTATCATTATTTTTTGCTAGTAACAGAGTTGCCACTAAGATACATTCCAAATATATACTTTTGACCCCCTCTGGAAAAATGAAAATGGATGCCCATGCCCATTGTACTTGAAAAATTATAAATTTCTTCAAGCAAAAAACCTAATAGAATCAAATTAGATTTCCAACATGGAGTATCTATAATATTACTACCCTTGTTCAAATGTTTGCTGGTTATGCTTCAAGGAGAAAGAAGAGGTGATTAGTTTAATAAAAAGGTTGGAAATAAGAGGACAGAAAAATTTTAGTTTAATAAGAGGGCAGGAAGAGAAAGAGCTGAAAAGAAATATCAGTAGTTTAATAAAAGATTAGGAATAGAAAGGCCAGAAAAGACAGTTGGGTAGATTAATAAGAGAGTAGAAGGCAGAAAAAGTTGAATTGTTTAATAAAAGGTTAAGAAGAGAGAGGAGAAAAAATAAAGTTAGGTAGTTTGATAAGAAAAGCAAAGATAAGGACATTTGCCTCAAAACCCATTTTTATTTTTATCTAACATCTTTATCATATTTTAATCAATACTTTCTCCTGTCATCATCAGGTTACATAGAATGAGTCTTCACTCCTTCATGAGATGTGTTCACACACATCTCTATAAGATGATTTGTTGGTCATCAAAAAACAATTTTTTTTTCTCATTCAATTCTCATGATAGATATTAAACAACGTCATCAACTTTTACAAGCATGGGTATATAGATTAAAATTGTTTTTTTAGATATAATTTATAGTTTTCTTTCTAGTAGTCCCCTTTATCTGCGATTTCTCTTTCAGTGGTCTCCCTTATCCATATTTTCCCTTTCAGTGGTCCTCTCTTATCTGCAATTTCCCTTTCGGTGGTCTCCACCTCATCCATAGTTTCCTTTTCAGAGGTTACCCCCTATCCACGGTCTCCCTTCCAGTGATACATGGACACATCATCATGATTCCATTCTTGCTTATGAATTTTATTGCTTAAGAAAATTTCTAAATCCTGAATATAAACAGAAAACGCACTAATAACTCTTTTTCTTAAGAAACATGAAAAATAAGGAGTGATTTTTAGTACATTCCTTGAATGTAAAAATAATCATTGTTGTAATTTCAGAGTTTAATTTTTGATAAAAAAGACCAATTAAAATATTTATGTTTCACTGGCATACCTGTCAAGTTTCAATGTTAAGAATGAGTAAGAACTGTGTGCCCCCCCACCCACAACACACAAAACAATCCAAGTGCAGGGATGAAAATTGGCACGTGGGCTTCTATGAGAGTCGGCCTACTTCCCCGGAAAATTTTGAAAATTATATATCCAAGATGCGTAAATACAAAGTTACTTAAAATTGGAGTCATAGCCACTGTATAAGGATGAAAACGAAAACAACAGACTGTATGAATAATGAAAGAAATTAATTACTTAGCATGTGAAAAATATGTTTTAATATTTATCCCTATTTTCCTAATTTTTTATGATGTATGTTACTGGCTATGCACTACCTTAATCCGGCCTTGATTATAACATCTCATCAAGTGAAAAAATGATATTGTATAGTAAAGAATGTTCTCAAAGTTTTCAAAGATGGGAAAAGAAATCTTAATTAACCCTATGCTCTCTACAGTTATGAATGGAATTTAACGAAAATTTACTATCAGTAGCGCCATTTTATCACATGGACACACTAGTCAGTTGCCCAGGGCCCCACAATGTTAGGGACCAAAAAATTAGATTGGAAAAATAAAAACCTAGTTTTAATGTGTTAGAGATGAGGGGGAATTAGAGGTCCCAGTACATTAGTTTGCATGGGGTCCTCAAATATTCTTATCTCATAGATTCATAGACTACTTGTAACTGTTATAGAACTTTCCAATGAATCAGATTTTTTTTATTTTAATCTAACTCTTTTGTAAAAGAAAAAAAAACTAAAAGAAACCTAAGTAACTTTAAACAGAAGTTACTCCTCTTGACTTGATTTTCAAATTCCCTGACATCTCTGTTTCTTGCAAATACTTTTGTCATGACTATATCATATCCTGACAGATTCTTCCAACTTCAAAAATTCTTTACAGTCTGTTCTAATTCTAGCTTATAGTCAACACCAGCAGTCTCCAAACTTTTCAGTACGAGGGCCACATCGTATATTTTATGCATCTTTGCAGATCAAAGATTAAAAAAATCAGTTTCATGATTTAATGAATAAGATTTAAATGAATGAATAAGTATTATTTGGTTCTTTTTGGTAATCAGCATGATCAGAATAATTCCGAACAAAAGAGACATGTGACACTTATGATGAAACAATGCTATACTGAGAAATGATATATAATGAGTAAGAATGGCAAATATTGGCAAATGCTCTGACTAAATAATCAATTACCAAATAGAAAATGTGAACTGTCTGACCATGTGTTTGGTTAAAAAAAGAAAGGGAAATCATTAGTTTTATCAATTTAACCCTGAGAGTCTTATTCTGTGCATTTCTTTATGATCTCTGAGTAGCCAAGAAATGCAGTATAGCCAGATGTATTGAATGAATAGAAAAATCCGGATGGTTTGCAACAGTGGCATATAGTGCTTTGTATCTTGGGTGTGCTGTGTGCTACAGGTGCACAAAAATTTTAAAATATTTTTATGTCTGGAAAAAGCAATGGATAGTTGAAGCCTTTTTTGGCATTATATATGAAAGGTTATCCTGATTGTAGAAATTGGAGAATTTTGCATTAGACACTCTTATCAGCGGATTATAGTGTCCAATCAAAGTTTTGTTTTTCTTTCATGAATTCCTTTATTTCTTTTTATTTATACACCGTTTGTGACATCAAATGAGCGAGTGTGTAAAATTTTACAATTTACAAATTGGACCAACTTCCCTGCATTGTACCAAAAAGACTTTTACTATCTGTTGCTTTTTATAGACCCTAAAATATTTTTGTGTTTTTGTGAAACTGGAGCACACAGCACATCCAAGATACAAAGCATCATACTCCACTGATTTGCAACTCAATAATGATTTTTGTGAAGTTTTTGTTCACACACACCACCCAACCCACAAATGATTTCTGAAGGGAAATAAATAATGAATGCTGATTATAGAGTAGTCTCTTTTATTTATCTGTTTATTTATTTATTTGCAAACTTGATGTTCATTCTGGTCGCATTAGATTGAGTAACTTTTCCTCTCAAAGAGGGTCACAGGGCTATCTATTTATTTATAAATATTTCAAGTTGATGTAGGGGCAGATAAAATCTTGTAGCAGCCAGATGTGGCCCTCAGCGATCATTTGGAGACCACTACTCTACACATCTGTTTGTATGTCATGGTTTCTGTCTTGTTTGGATTTCATGCAGCATGGACAGAGAAGTGTGAGTTTATATAATTCATTGCTGTTTGATTTTTATGCCTTCTACACATTTTTCTCTCCTTTTTTTCAAATTCTTTTTTTCTGTACAACAATGAAACAAGATCTATCTTCATTTTATATATACTGCAACAATACAAACCATGTTGTAATCATGGTAAAAAATGTCTTTCTGCTATTTCTTTTTTGTTATAGGGGTGTTCCTTTCTTTCTTTCTTTCTTTCTTTCTTTCTCTCTTTCTCTCTCTATCTCTTTCTCTTTTTTTTTTATAAGAAAGGGAACCCCTAAAAGTGACATTATCACAAGCAGCACCAACAAATTGATATTTTCACTGAACGATATCCAACCACACCAAGATAAAGAATGCAAAATGAAAGATAAGAAGTTCCAGCAGGATATTAGCATCATCTTTTGGTTGGTTGGGCTTTCAGTCTGGGAAACCTGAAGACAGATCTTCTGAAATTCTGAAAATCCATTTTTTAGTTTGCTCCCAGTTGATTCAATCCATTTGATCTACCCTGTTTATGAACTTAACAATATTCACTTAAATTTATTCTTCAAAAAGTTTCATTCATTTTTTCACAAAAAGAAGAATTCCCTCCAAGAAATTCTTTCATACTGAAAAAGATTTATTCCACTTGAGGAACTTGATTTTTTAGAAAAAAAAAACCTTAAAAATCTCACAAACACTGAGAAATTCACTGCTTTTGAGAAAATCTAACTGAATATTCAATTTAGAGAAATGCGTTTATGTTTTGTTTTCTTAAATCATTTTTCTTATGAGATTCCATCACTTTTATAAAATCCAAACACATTTACAATTGATTATTATTTATTAATCACTAACAGCAGTGACAGACAAAACCTATAATTTCTACCGGAAAAACATGTAAAAGGGCGCACCTAATCCTAAAATCTAACTAAGGAATCAAATAAAAGCAATGGTTTTAAGTAGGCAGATAAAATGCTCTATTTTTCAGATACTTTATATATTAATGTTAAATTATATAGATGCAATAAAAAATGAAATCTTGATCATAAAACACAAACCAAGTACTTAAAGAAATACAAATCACCTTGAAAGCTAACAATCTAGAAAAAATATCCACCAATATATATGCTACCATCAAAGAAGAACCCAATTTAAAGTGGTCTATCAGGAAATCTTTTTACTAAGATTGGATAAGGTTGAAAATTCTTTAAAAAAAAAAATAGAAAAAAAAATGTTCTAGTAATTAAGACATTTGCTTCCTCAAGAAATTTATTAGCTTTTAGAAAAATTATTTTTTTAGGGTTTTGGGTTTTATTATATTTACAATGTAACTATGATGCTAATCTGGACCATTACTTTCCATCTGTCATACAGAATTACAGCTTTACTTCTCTTAGTTCCTTTTGGTAACTTCCTTTTTCACAAAAAATCATTAAGGATTGAAAAAAATGTGTTTCTATTTTCTTAGAAATTTGGTATCATCCAAATCTTTACCCAAACTTCAACTTTAAAACATTTTAATATCTGTAACACTAAAAGTTATGCTGGCCTTTAAATTGAATAACAACTTTATTAAAAAGACTCCAGAAAAACAAGAGTCGGATTGTCTTAACAGTTGAACAACCGTAGCCACCCAAGATGGTGAAAGATTCTATCCCTTTTTATACGTGCTTGTGTATTCCACTGCTCCTGGCCATATCGTTTTGCCTACAGATTTGAAAATTGGCATCAGTACTCCACTAGACAGCTTCTAAAAAATTATTTGATTTTTGGGAAAAAAAAAGCTTTTTTCACCTTTTGGGGGCCTCATTTTAACAGGTTTAATCATGACATCTTGACTCTCCAGTATCTAGAAGTTTTTCTTAACTCTGCTTTAAAAGTTTTCCTGTGGGAAAAGCCCTCACTTGAATGTCGTGAATAGAATTTATTCTGACCTTATTTATTCGTCAATTAAATTTTTTTACATGACTTCAAATTTTGACGCTACAGTTGTTTAACTATTGACTGTGATGGCAAGTCTTTCTGATGGATAGCAATCTATTATCCTTGAAGAGGCAATAATTAAATGATTAATCACTACAACCCAAAACAGACCAATGTTGCTAGGTTTAGAATGTTTGTTTTTTTTCAATCTTTTTAATCCAAATCTCATTTTTGTCTTGAAAAATAAAACAAATACATACTCTTTCTCTAAATTCCTCAAATTTTGAATACTAATGTACACTTTATATTATAACACCAGAACTTTGATTCTATATAGTGATTACAGAAAGAGTGATTCAACAAATTCTGGGTGTATAGGGAAAGCAAACAAAAATCATGGTTGCATTTGACTGCATCTGAATCTGTTACGTGTAGATGAGGTTTCGGCTTTTTCAATCAGAGCCCACTAATTTTACTGCTACACCACTTCCCCACTAAGCTTTAGTCATTTTCTGTACTATCAAACTAGATATCATAACACACACACACACATATATATATATATATATATATATATATATATATATATATATATATATATATATATATATATATCATAATATATATATATATATATTATATATATATATATATGTGTGTGTGTGTGTGTTATGATATCTAGTTTGATAGTGCAGAAAATGATAAATCATAAAACTAGATATTGTGATAAATATATATATATATATATATATACACATATATATTTATATATATATATATATACATATTTATGTGTGTGTTATGATGTCTAGTTTGATAGTGCAGAAAATGATAAATCATAAAACTAGATATTATATATATATATATATATATATATATATATATATATATATATATATATATATATAATGATATCTACTTTGATAGTGCAGAAAATGATAATGATGAATTAAATAATCATAGCAACAAACTTAAACAGTAGCGCATGGTCACTGTCATAATTTGATTGAAAGATAGGTAAACAGAGCAATCACTGTCCCAAGAAAGGAAACCTTGAAATTTACAAAAAGAGAATTCAGATCATAGCTCTTTGATAATAGCATTTAAAAATAGTCCCACCCAACCCCATGTTTAGCTCAAATGATAAAGAAACTGGCCTATAGACATTTCCTTATTATGTATTTCTCAACCTACTTTCTTCAAATAAAATAAATTAAATGAACACATAATCACTATATTCCTTGACAATTTTTTAACCTGTTCCATTGTACTTATTCTAGTGGAATTTTAAGAAATTTAATCAGGTAAGATTTTGGTGCTTTTTATCACGGACACAGGTAAACCCATAATTTGACACTTTCATTTATTCATCAATTTCAAACAATATCACAGTATAGTCACATTTTAAAAGATACTTATACCTTTTTATGATAGATTATTGCTCACAATAAATCGAAGTGTCCACTTATTTACATATTCACATCCTCACTAAAATATAAGTCAACAAAAACACGTAGATTCTTAGAAATACATTTCACGTTCACCTGTTTGTCATAAAATCTGTTGTAATTTTCTTTTTTATTTTATATCTATATCTGGGCCTGATTGGTTGCTGAGGTAGTTGCATAGTTTGTCAATGGTCAGTATTTGAACCAGGATTTTGAAAATATTTAGATAAACTGCACACAAGTACTTAAGAATAGTGTAAGGTTTTTCATAGTTGGCCTTTAAGTAGTATATATATATATATATATATATATATATATATATATATATATATATATATATATATATATATATATATATATATATATACACAGACACAGACACACACACACACACACATATATATGTGTGTGTGTGTATGTATGTATACATATATATATATATATATATATGTATGTATGTATGTATATATATGTATGTATGTGTGTGTATATATGTGTATATATATATATATATATATATATATATATATATATATATGTATGTATATAATGAATTGTTACCAAAAGGCTCAGCTAACTCAAAACATGAAATTGCTTTCTCAAAGAAAGAAAAAATTGATAGAAAATGAGGTTTTTTATTTCCTTGTGGAGTGATTTTGAGAGATGTGTGAGATGTCAGAAGAGATGCAGGAAATGTTAATAAATGAAAAAATAGAGATTAATCAATCCATTGATTCCCTAAACTTTTTGTGACTTATCTTAGTTCTGCAAGGAAAAGACCACAGAAACATATCCCCAATGGTTTATTTTTCACTAAACTCAGACATAGATGTCTTTGCTAACTCATCCACACCAAGCAACCCCTGAATAAACTCTCACAAACTTATCACTTCAACCCATAAAATGCATATATTCCTGGAGGGGTTGGGTAAGAGTATATATTTCTTGGGAGTGGGACAGAAGGGTATATTAGGAATATTTTTTAGTGATAACCCTGTTACACAATAAGCATTTATCCGCCATTTGCAGAGTTAGCAAGTACGACCAACTGTATGATCCAGATGTCAAATGGTGCACTTCACCATTGATGGAGGCACATAACCTGCCCTCACCCCAACAAATGCCCATGGTCTGCTTGTTGAGATTTTGTGGCATAATCGATAAGTTGCAGTCACTATTAGGGTTCCAAGGATAAGGGATGCTAGTTCAGATTTCATTTGAAGCTTATTCTTTATCCATAGTCTATGCTGCTTATATGATGCTTAAAATCTAAGAATACAACCTGAAAATTGTAAGAAAAAGCAGCAAAATTCAAAGAGGCTAGTAATAAAAATTAATGAGCATGACTCTTCTCAATACTAACAACTTACATTTAAGCAGCAATAACAGATTAATTTGTAATAGTGTATGTAAAAACTATAACAAATATGGCGCCGTGCAGTATAGGAACAATGAACGGTTAGTCTGTGTGGTTAGATTTGATCTTCTGACAACCATGGAGTTCTTGTTTGTCATGCCGCAGAACAGCTGGTATAGATAACTAGGCCAATCGATATGAGTTTGAGTCTCACTGAGAGCTTTTCCTTTATTTCTGATCCACACAGCTGTCAACTGACAGTCTGATTAGTTGTAAAAAAAAAAGCTACTGAAATTAGGATGGAAGAAACAGTAGTCAAAAATTAGTAGTAGAAAAACTAATTTCTCATTCATTTTCCACCAACTACACTTTACTACTACTACTTTATCTCAAAATGGTGATCCAAAAAATATCATCAACAAAAGAGTACAAGAACTTCTGTTACAGCGGTTTTAAATATCAAAGATTTAAGACTAAAAAATTACTGTTTATAATTTGCAGTTGAAAATGCCAGCGGAACCCTTATTTTTTTCTTCCATTCACTTCAAGATAAAGTAGCCCAGTCAACATGCTAAATGCTCATTAGTTCTTAGGTACCATCTACAAGAAGTTTCTTGCTATGAAGTATACATTATTAACAAAAAAATAGCTCATTGGAGCTCTTATTACGAATGTGAGAAGCTGTACAAGTAGATACTTCAATCAATTCTGATGATGGAAAAAGCATTTATTTTTCACAACAAATATTCATTTTTCAACATAATCTCTTTCTATGATTATGCTGTTAATCACAGCAAACCTCGAGCAAATCCACCCCCCACCCAAAAAACAAGTAATCAAGACTTGCACTGATTTTCATTTTTGGTAAAAGTGTTGTTGAAGTTTTATGATATCCAATTTTTAAAATGACTTTAACATTGACTCTAAATGCAAAAATAAAAAAGCAAAATAATCTAGTACTTCATTCAACCACAAAACACTGTATATTAAATTCAATACTATATATGTTCTTGTAAAATCTAAAATTGATGAAAATTAGTCCAAAATTGATAATGA
Organism: Thysanoteuthis rhombus; assembly: GCA_963457665.1. Lineage (NCBI taxonomy): Eukaryota > Metazoa > Mollusca > Cephalopoda > Oegopsida > Thysanoteuthidae > Thysanoteuthis > Thysanoteuthis major. The sequence continues at coordinate 25,059,123 of OY735234.1, read as the reverse complement.
ACCCATTTCATTTCAAAATCTGAAACAATCCCATACTAATTTCATTTCATTTATTTTATTTGATGAAGTAAATCATAATTGTTAATTGTTTTGTTTTGCTACTACATCATCTTAATTGTTGTTACTTAGGGAAACCGGTCAGAGTTTAATTAAGATGAACGTAAATAGTAGCAAAAAATTTATAATAATCTCAGACTATTTCTACTTATGGTACTACTAGGTAGTAAACAAACAATGTATAATAGAACAAAAACAAAAGGAAAGAGTGTCTGAATGACATTAAATAAGAGCCCCACTTATTCCTGAGGCTTCAATGGCTGAATTGGTCAGGGCATTGTCTATGTAAGATTAGCCCCTTAGGCTAAGTAAAATTTGTAAAATACTAGTGAAATTGAATTGAAATCAGTCACAAATGAATAATAATTTAATATCATACAGTGAACACTTGGGTAACAATTTATCTTAGATCCCACCTGACCTTCAGGATGAAGGTTCTGGTTGGGAATTAAAAAAAGAAAAGAAGTTGGTACAGGCATTGTCCTGTTAATGGACAATTAATCAAAGATGGAAGAACTGTCTTCAGGGAATCCAGAAGCCCAATATCTCCACTCTCATGAGTCTCCCAAGACTTCACGAGCATTAACAAGCATTTCTTATCTTTGTATGCACTCTTAGATAAAACTGGATCGTCTGAAGGTATCATTTTCACCCACTGCGGTCAGTCAGTAGATGCTAGTATTCTTTGTGTATTGCTACTAGTGTCTGGTTGTAGTGCAGATGGATATGGATGTAACATTTTCTCCTTTTTTTTTATTAGAAAGCTAGGTGTTCCTTGTTTTATGGTTTTATTTGTATCTATGTACAGGGGTACATGTGTGTGTGGGTACATATATATATATATATATATATATATATATATATATATGCATACAAATGTTGGTGTAGCATGTTGTCAGGAGATAACTTTGTTTAAGATATATGTATTCTTTGCAGGAATTCTGTCATATTTGGAGTGTATACCTATCTTAATGAGTCCTTTGGCTTCCAGAATTTTAAAATAACTTCTCAGAGGTTTGGGAGTCTTATAAAGCATACTTAGATGAGAAAAAATGGTAAAAATATGTCAAATGAAAAATACTTACATTTGAAATAGTTTCATATCTTTACTCTGGTAATATAGCAAAATATATTATTTCCATGAGTAAAATTAAAGGGATTGCTCAGCCTCCAAAAATTTGTAAAAAAAAGTGCATTTTCAGGTTAAATCTAGCTTACACTGTTATCAGTATAATGAACTTTTATGGTAAAAAGGCTTCTCCTATAACTTACAACAAATTAAAGTGAGTAATCTCATCTAAGAAAAAAAAAAGAATGAGCCCACCACCGAGTGAACAACCTTATTCAATTCAAATATATGATTTAATTTTAAAGATTGTAAGGAAATATATTTCAATTGATTTAATTGAACAATTGAGATTTGGCATTAAGATAAAAATTGATTTGTCATACACCTGGCCTGGGTAAGGGTTTCTGGCCATTCATGGTCCAAAATATCAAGGATTTATCAATTTGATTCTAATTCTGTTTTGGATGATTATATACTCAAATCTTGATTTTTCCTTAGAGTCCAAAATTTGAGAATTTAAAAAGTACATATCAACCCATGTCTTTTAAACTGAATGAAACAAGACCAAAGGAAGGATTAAGTAGATATCAGTATATGAATATTCTGAATATCCAAAGAGACAAACTATTAACACATTTCTCTAATTAAACTTAAACATATATTCACAGTTATTTACACTTTAACAAAGCTAGAGGATGCCATGGTAAAATGCCTGTACTGTTTCTTTATATTCCCAAAAAAGGTTCATGGTAAAACGGCAGATGATCCTCACAGTAAAACAAAACCAACAGCAACAAAATCAAATTCTGTATGAAACACAGAATTCTTCGAATGCAGCACATTAACAGCTATTGGAAAATTACTGACTTGCATAACATAACATCATAAGATAATAATTTATGAAAATTCTCAAAGAAAAATTCTTTAAGTGGTAACATGCAATGTTTTAAAGACTATATATATATATATATATATATATATATATATATATATATATATATATATATATGATGTACAAACGGTCGGTGAGAAGTATCCAATACATTGCAAAAAGTTTACTTTTAAGATACAACTTCAAAACTGACTTAATTTGGACCAAAGATTTCTGATTTTTGTACATAACTTCCAATGTTCATTCTTGTTTCGATGTTTGTTGAATTTTGTAAACGTTGTATTAGTATTAAACTTTGGTCCAAATTCTGTCAATTTTGAAGCTATATAAGTATTTTAAAAACTTTTTGCAATGTATTAAATCATCTTTTCAAAAAATATATGTATATATATATGAGGGAGAGAGAGAGAGAGAGAGAGAGAAAGAGTGAAAGAGAATGTATGGGTAAGAATCCTTCATTCATGCATGGTCGATAAGGAACATCCTGTTAATTTTTCTTCATTTTTTTTTGTTTCCGCACAAGAGAGTGTATGCTTGGATCTATAGAGTGTAATAGCTGTCCAAAAGTGTCATTATACCATTATAAACAATTATCCATTTTCAAGGTCTTTGACAATTCAACAATTATTTTCACCACAGTGTACTTGGTTTGACAATTTGTATGTTGATATGACATGGTGAGCAAACAAGAAAAATTCAATGAAAAATTAACAAGATGTTCCTTGTCTGTCATATTCAACCTGACATGCATATATAGAGATGAATATATTGAATAGTTAGGCAGCAATTTTTCTTTTATGCAAGTTCCATTGAAAAGTATTGACAAAAAATGTTGATACTGTTCAATCAAACTTGCATAAAAGATATATATATAAATATATATATATGAATATTTATCAGCACAGATATATCCATATGCATATATATGTGTAGACATTTGAAAATATGTGTTAATATGATATGTATATACTGTTATAAAACTAATTTTGATATTTATTGTACAAGGTGATATCCAAAACTTTGGGGAACTTTACACACAATATAGCTTCCTCAAAGAAGAATCAATACCAAATGAGGTTCTTCATTTCCTGGTGGAGTGATTTCAGAAGATGTGTGAAATGTCCAGTGAGACATGAGAAACACATGGTAACTTGAAAGATGGGCAGATTTATTAATAATATAGTAAATAATTAATTATTAGGTAGCACCTTGTATATACACATTAATTCCTATAAGCTTGTGTATCTACATATTTTTACATTAATACCTAATATAGTTATGTGAGTTTATATACATATATATATATATATATATATATATATATATGCAGGTATGCTAAAATACCTCAGGGAATGCCCCTGTGTTGCATTATCCCAGGCCTCACTTGGATAAGGGGTAGTATCTGTCATCTTTCAGGAGGTTACTCTGATGTTAGGGTGCCACTGGGTTGCCAATACTGGTCGATTCAATGGCAAGCAGAGTCAAGTCATCCTGATTTCCCATCTCTTAGGTTTTACTATTTCTGGAGAGGTCCAACTACAAGATACTAAAACGTGTCATCTTGCTCCTGCTTGTCACTGGTCCATAGCAATTTGATACTGAGAGGATGGTGTGTGTGTAACACAAATGCATATCATCTACAGCTGTATGTACAGATATCTCTCTACACATCATCATGTCCATGGGCATATGGGAACTCTTTGGTCAAGGGGTGCAAAAGACTTGATTTGTCCAAAATTTCACACAGATTAGAAACAAAAATAACAATTTCCAATGAAAGGTTTTATCTATAGATGGTAAATAGTTTGCACAAACCACAGAATGTGCATTGTTTTCTGGCTTCCTTGGTAGCAAAAATATCAATTGCCCTGATTTTGATACACCTATGATCATGTCATAATCATTGGCATTGAAATTCCATCATACTTATATGGAGGAGAGATGGCCATCTCTAGCCAAGAAGCAGACATCATATATGCGTGTGTGTATATATATATATATATATATATATATATATATATATATATATATATGTGTGTGTGTGTGTGTGTGTGTGTGTGTGTGTATGTATATATACATACATACATATATATATATATATATATATATATATATATATATATATATATATATATATATATATATATATATATACAAATATATATAAGAGAGATAAGTAAGAAGTAAAGAAAAGCCTCACTGGTTGGGGATTATTTTATATTTAACAACTTGAATGTATAGTATAAAAGGTTTGTGGTTATAGTTTTATTCCTCAGCTTGCTGCTATCTTTCAAGCGAGGAGCAATTTTCAAACTGGTCAGTTTGAAAATTACTCTTAGCATGTAACATTGGTCTCTCTGGAATATCTTTTCCATATTATTTAATTAGTTTATATATATATACATATATATATATATATATATATATATATATATATATATATATATATATATATATATATATATATTTATATATACACGCACACACATGCAGAGTTTTCATACATTATTATTTATGTTGATATTAACAAATATGTGTTTGTATATATGTGCACATGTGCCTGAATAACATTTATTTTCAAATGGTCAAGTACATATACAATGATATATGAGCATATATAATACTTGTTTTTTTTTTTTTAAGATATGTTTTTTTACTAGATATATATGTATGCACACACACATGGACATTTATATATATCACAACATTTATATGACTTGTATATTTTGTGTTCAAATGATGATTATTTTCTGAACTTTGTGTCATTTTCTCATTACAATTTCTTCTAACTAACAAAATAGTACAGAAAATAGAATTCCTTCATGGATTCAAACTCACATAAACTAATGCACACAAATATATGCACATAAATATATCCTATCTATGATATTTCTTTATGTAAGCTCAACTGCTTAATACATAAGGGTCTTTGGATGAGATTAAACTTTACTACAAAGAACTCACTGCCTGATAAAAGAGATGATGAATTTTATCAAGACATTGTTTTATACCATTTAACTGTGTTCTAGCCTAGGTTGGTTGGCTTATGATTTATAGTAGTGAAATACATAATTACTCTCCAAACGCCCTAACATAAATGGTACATATTTTGAATTCTCCAATTCGGGTCATATCTTTTGTGTGGAAGTGAATCTAACTTTTCTAATCTTGATCTTCCAAAGTGTTTCATTTATTATAATTTTGATTACAGAGGAAGCTGCTTATTGTGATCTTTTTGAAACAGGGTCTTTTAGATATTAATAGCTGGATGAAAACATTAAGCAAAGGATACAGTCTGCTTTGTCACTCAAAAGAAAACGTCACATGACCAACATCTTTTGACAACATGCTGGGTTGGAAATTGAAATGGGGATGATCAATGAATAGGCTATTTCTCTTACCTTTTGCTTGACCACTAAAAATGCAGCTGGGCACAAACTAGGGACCAATTGAGCAAAAATGTACATTATAGATTGAACCCCCACTAAAAAACAATTTTTGAGGGATATTTTAAAAAAACAAAAAAGTATTTTCCTTTGACATAAAAAGGAGAAAATGTTCAAATTTTCAGCCAGCTAAAAATTAGAACAATTAAATCCTCATAATAACTAGAAAAAAAACAATTTTTCATTTCTAGAACCAAACCCAAATAAGTGGGGGGGCTTCAATTTACAATGTCAGTTTATGCTGAATCGGTCCCTTAGTTTATACTTAAATTTTGAAAATTATGACTTCTGAAATGATTACTCAACAGCAGACAAGAGATGTAACTGATTCACTGATATCCCCTTTTTCCCATTTTCTAATTGAACACCCCCTACAAGGTATGCAACCAAAAGATTGTCATTAAGTGACTAACCAGATATGCTATAAATTTACATTCATTGATATAAATTCATTGTTATCTCATTAAATGCATTGTTATAAACAACTTGACATTATAAAAATATTCAATTACAGTTAGCAGCTAACTCTTAATGATTTTTATTCATTTCAATTGTAGTGTTTGGGACTGACTGATTAACTGTTTAACTTGCCATCTGAGTCAATTGAATAACCATAGTGTCATAATTTGGAAACATATAATAAAAATTCCATCAAAGAATAAATATAATCAGAATAAATTCTATTTATGACATCACTGGAGTTTTACCCTAGAAAACATCTAAAATAAAGCAAAAAACGTCTAGAAACGTCTAGACTCTAGAGAAGCTAGATGTTATTAATAAACCCATCAAGATAAAGCCCAAAAAAGCTTTTTCTGGAAAATCAAAAAAGCATTTGTAGAAGAGGTCTAGCAAAGTAATGATGCCAATCTTCAAGTCTGTAGACAAAATAGTATGGTCATGAGCTCTGGAACCCACAAATACACAAACAAATGCACATATAGAAAAAGAATAGAACACTCAGCCACCTTTGATGGCTACGATTGTTCAATAACATTATTTGTAGTTATGATATAAAGCTTCCTCTGTACCTCATAATTTGCATTCCAACCTTTTATTCCATTTTTCTTATATTTATTTCCATATATTTATTTATATATATTTGTGTGTGCATATATACATCTTTTACCCATCTTTCATGCATTGATTACTTTATTTGTAATTTTGTCACTCAAAATTTGACTATTATATTAAATATATGATTGATTATTATATTTGATTATTGATTACTATATAATGAGAATCCTTTTAATATCAGTCTCTACAATTTATAAAATCTTATACAATTACTTGTGTCATGTGTTGTACCATGTTGTGATGACTTGTGTTGTATTGGCTAACATAAATTATTCTTTATAAGCATAGATATAAATGTGCACTTGCAAGATTATCACCACTTACCAGTAGATACATATGAATGTCTGTATGTGTGTGTGCATGTTTGTATTAGCACACATACACAGACATATCTAGTATACATACAGATTAAGTGTGATAGGGACCTGAGGCACAGCTTGACTGGAGTCCCCCTAACTTTTAATATAAATCAGAACAGAAAAAGAACTATATTGATTGTTTGTATTTATCATAAAACTCAGTGTATAAGCCAAAAATTTGACTCCAAATTTTGTCCAAGAATGTAAGGATTAGCAAGGAAGTTAGAATTGGATCTAACTGACCACCACACCCAAAAGCTTAATGGAAAAAAAATTTTAGACCATAGCTAGGGGCCACTTAAGTGGAGTCTTGGAGCCTAAGACTCGAGTGCTTCATGGCTAATATTGTACAAGTCCTAATATATATTAAAAAGAGCAAGGGTGAAGAGGAATAAATTGAATATGATTCTAATGAACATTCATTTTGTTGAAAAACAGTCACAGATATTCCTCGATTTCTGAATATGGACAAAAATGTTCTTGATTACCTTCATTCTATACATCTACTTGTGTTTGAGCATTTATATTCGTTATCATATCAGTATACTCTTAATTATTGACATGCAATTTGTTGCGGTGGTAATATTGCGGACAATGGGATCAACAATCCAATTTGAATTCCAGTTCGGGCTGTTCATGTTCACTTTGCACTAATGCCCTTCTTAAAGGCGTGTATCCATCTTTTTCCCCCCAGCTATTTTAGCAGGGCAGATTGAGCTCTCTAGTCTTAGGAAGGCAACTTTGATTCCAAACTAGGGAGTAGGAACCCTTATAGTGGTTTGACACCCAATTTTTCTTCCTTGGATGCTCCTACAAATGTATCACTCTTTACTTTCCTCCAGACAATATCAGTGAGGTCAAGAAGGAGATTCTGAGAACTGGGCATCCCAGGATTTCTATACTCTACACTCAGGCATGCACCCTTGAGGGGATGTTCCATTGCCTGTAGAGTCAGAATTGAGGCCATTCATGGACTTCATAATATGCATAGATGTGTATTTGTATGTATGTATGAATATATATATCTGTATCATCTATTTATAAGCAGATGTAATAATATATAGATATATGTATTTATATTCTTAGTACATAGACACATTTCAGCACATCAAACCAACTTTTCCTCATTTATGTGTGTGTGTATATATATATATATATATATATATATATATATATATATATATATATATGTATGTATGTATGTATGTATGTATGTATGTATGTATGTATATATATAATTCTCTGTGTGTGTATATATGTATATATATATATATATATATATATATATATATGTATGTATGTATGTATGTATGCATACATTTATATATATATAGATATATGTCTGTGTATTTATATGGTTGTGCATATATATATGTATCTGCATTTGATAAATCATCTCAAATACATGCTGATATCATACAAGTAATATGTTGGTTATAAATGTACAATATTGTATCTATGCTGTTTGCATTATGTAGGTACATTTTTCATGCAAAAATACACTCACATAATGATACTTAAACAAGTCAATGAATCAAATATAATCATCTATAATATTTGTATAATGAGCATAACTTTCTCTAAATAAAAATGGTAATAGAAAATAAAAAATAATCTAATTTTTATTGAGTGACTGTCTTTTTCTATATGTATTTCAATCATCAATTTCATTTTGATCTTGTCCAGAGGCATAGCTGGGGGGTATTTGAGAAAGCCCCTAGGGCCCCCAGTTGGGGTTGACCCCCCCAAAAGCTTTATAAATAACCAACAAATCTCATTAATTGTTGAAGGGGCCCCTCAAAGAGCCAAGCCCCCTGGGCCCCCTAATCCTCCCAAAATCTCTAGCTACGCCCCTGATCTTGTTTTCAGTGTTTGCTTAAATATTTTGTCGTGTTCATTTTCGATGTTGTCTTTAATCTTGTTTTAGGGAAATGGTTTCTCCCTTCGACCAAAAAAAAAAAGGAAAATTCTGGTCTCAAACTAATTTTTTTTCAGGTTTTTTTATCAAAGATATTTCTTTGTATTCTCTCTTAGAGTTTTAGAAATGCATGTTTTTATACACAGAACTTCCATTCAAATATGATTTTTTCATGGCAAATTCATATCATGAATTTATTGAATATATAAATCATGTAGATAAAAATGTATAAATAAATACCTGTACCAAGCATAAATAAATCTCCATAGCCCACTTATGTAACAGAACTAGTTATCTAAAAAATTATTTAAAATTATCTCAGTAATAGATCTTATATCTAGAATTATCTAAAAAAAAACTGGGACAAGATTTGGGCATTGACAGTCTGAAATGACCATAAAGACTCAAAAAAGCACTTTTTTGAAAAAAACAAAAAAGAACGCTTTTAGGCAGTGCCTAGTGGAATACTCATACAAATTCTGAGCTCTATTCTATAATTTTTGGTTATTAGTTTGTTTAAATATTTATTATATATATATAATATATGTATATAGAAATGAGCTTCTTTAGAAAATTATATTCATTATCTATGGCTTTCCATACTAAGGAATTTTAGAGGTATAGAGGCTCAAAAATTTATTCAAAGTGGCTTTTCCCCCTCATGCTATGAAATTTGGCCATTACACGTGATCTCTAATTGGTTAGACAGATAATTATATTCTAAATTTTGTTCAGACAATGCAAACTCCCTTTTCGTGTTCTTGATATTGTTACTGCAATGATTCAGCTATTCCATTCTTCAGCCTTTGTCAGGTTAGGTATAATGTGAAAGAGGAAAAAAAAACTATTTCTTTTGGAAATGGTAACAGAAAATGGTTACTAATATACCAACTGGATCAGTCCAATCCAGTCATGCTAAAAACACAGAAAAAATTCTTACTGCTATCCATGTACCAATTCTAATTTATATATGATATATGGGGAGCAGAGGTTGCTCTTTTTACCTGGGTTGGCAAATTTGCCATTTTTTGGCTAGATCTGGCTGAACTTTTTCCAATAGAGCCAATAAAAGTATACAAAAGCTGATTAAATTTGGTGAGTGTAGTAAACCTAAATGTACAATTTTTATCAATTATTTGTTCTGGAGCCTTAATATATAATTATTTTATTTGATAGATAAACTTTAAATGAATATACAGAAAATGTTGATTTGTTTGCTTCTTTGTAACTTTATGTTCTATGAACTCCTAAATAATTAAACCCCACAAGCTGAAAATTTGAGTAAGAGAGTAACTTGACCCCAGGTGGTAATGACATCTGGTGACCTGTAAAGCTCAAATTGGAGTCTGGTCAATTTTTGCATTTTCTATTTATTACTTTCTTCCCTTATTTGGTCTTCACACCCACTTTGTTGGGCAAATTTGAGGTCTGTATGCCTACTTTGTGAGTAAATTAGAGACCTGCACTCCCCTTATAAAAAACATGAGTTAAGCCTTTCTCTCCAACATTTTTCTTTGCTCAGCTAAGAAAATAATGTGTTGCTGCCATCTATACTGGTTTGACTTATGGATCAACCAAAATATTGGAATAACAACGTTGACAACACAAAGGAGTTCTATTGTCCAAACAAAATTTGTAATCTTGACTAATGTATGTGTGCTTGAGATTTTGAATATATAATGAGTTCACATGACCATTATATTTGCCATAATTTAATCTATATCTCATAACCTTCAAAATGATATATGACTTCCCAGGGTATTCTTAGAAAATAAGAAAACTTTAATCCATCATTATATCCTTGTTTTGTAACCCTCAAAAAACAGGCCTGAATGAGTTATTGACTCTTCTCAAAGTTATAGACAAGATAATATCATTGTTGTATTGTTATACAAATTCTTTATTGTCAATGGTAGTTTCATGTCTAGTTTATATCAATTGAGAGTGATTATCACTTGAACTCCTTGTCAAATATTTCCTCTGTCCCATGATAGTTGTTACATTTGCATGTAGTAATGAGTTAGTAAATGTAACAGCTATCACGAGACGGAGGGGGTATATTTATGTGACTTCTCCACAGATTTGTGCATTTTTATTGCATGAAACTTTTAAACATTTTTATCTTTTTTCCCCTGGTAAAACATTAAAAAGAACTACATACTCTTCCTACTTATTGAGTATACTTCACCTAGCTTGTGTTCAAATCATGAGTAGAAAGTTTTTTTTTATTTTTATTATTTTTATTGCTGCTTTTTTTTCTATTTTCTCTCTTTTTTTTTTTCTTTCAATTTCTTTTAATTTATGGCTGTAAATGTTGTCTTATCATTGTTGTTGATATTTCTATTACTACCTCTATCCCATGATAGTTGTTGCATTAGCATTATTATTTTATACTCTGAGAAACTCTTATGGTATAGAGGTAGTACTATTTTTCATGGCTTCCAAGTAGATTTCTATTTTTTTTTAATTCTGTTTTCTGTATGGCTTTGCTAATTACAGAATGAAAAATAACTCACATGCCTTTTTTGCCAATATTTTATCAAACATTGTCTTGCCATGTGTATGTGAAAAAAATATACTTATAATATACATATATATATATAACATTTCAATTAGACATTATAAAGGAGAATCATTACTTTAGACATCATTTAATGATTATGAATAATATCATTTTGTGATTCTATATTATGTAATCAACATTTATTATATGAAAAATATTATTATATCAAATCTTAATACATGACAAACAATAAATGAACAATGATAATAATAATGATGATGATAATAATGATATTATCATTATTATTATTATTATCATTTTTTTTTTTTACAATTACCATATGAACAGTATCATGACTTTGTACCATTAAATGACCAACAATTGCTATATGAAAAATATATGAAAGACCACAATTCATTTGCTTTTATCAAGTTTTCTAATATTTAATCATTATCACTCATTATAAAATAGCATTCAGATTTATGATTCTTTTTTTTTCGTATATTGTGCTTAAAATGCTTAGAAAACAAATAGCCAGTTAATTTTTGCCACAAATAATATATGCATCATGTAAAGGCATTGCTAATAATTTTACTATATGAAAACATTGCAAATGATTTTACTCTAGAAATGCATCTTACCACAATGTTTGTTGTTGTCCGTTTATATGATTATCATACACTTTCCTAATTTTTATTCTACGGTACAGTAAAATTGGTTTTATTTTTTTCTGATCAATATTATAATGAAACAATGTTAAGTTAGAATCTACTGTACATGAGTGAGAAGACTGCTCATCATCTTATAGACTATCTTAACATTAACTAGTCTCTCTTGTAACATAAGAATGAAGACATTCTCCTTTCATCCAGAGAATTAGTCAACCAAGTTTATACTTAGCATTCATACATTAGTATTATCTCACATCCTCTCTAAAAATATGTACTATTCAAAATACCAGACCTCCCCGATTAACATTGTAGTAGGGTTCCTACAAACTGTGACTTTAACTGGACCAACATCAAGTGAATCAATAAATATGTCCACCAAGTTAACTGATAAATAGAATTCAAAACTAATATGAGTCCAGTCATAAGATGTTCATTGTTGAAACTTATTATTTACCTTCGCTCTTTGGTTGCTACTTACACTGGTTTCTTTACTCCACTCCTTTGCCATTCAACCACAACTAATATGTGTCATCAAGTAGTATTGAAATTTAATTTGTTCTAGTGCACAAATTTTGCTACTAACTTAAGCCGAGTCAGAAAAATCACTTAATTCAAAATTCCATGTATAAATATTAAAATCAATATTTTATATTATTCTTAATGAAATAATGTTAATCGGAGAGTCCCTGTATACCTCTAAAAATAAATTGAGCCTCCCTTCTCTTATGACAATGTATAGAAATTATTTGAACTGTTTCTTCCAAGAAAGAAAATCTGAGACTGTCATAAATAGATTTTGATTATGAATAACAATTTCATATACACAAGGGAAGTTTTATTTGCTACACACATATTTCTTTTTTGTTCTTATGCATAAAATTCTCCATGCTAGACAAAAAAAATCATTGATCTTTTTTGCTTTTCCATATATACTGTATTTTCTTGTGTCAAGGATGCACCCCAACTTTGATTTCGGAATTTTAAAAGAAATGAATAAATGAAAAAAAAGATGAAAAAAATAACATTCAGCTTATAGGATTCGGTAAATTTTTTCAACACACTTTTGGGTAACAATAGCATCTTCAATGACAGGAAATACAATATATAATGTCTTTGTTTCCTCTCATTATAATTGTAGTTTAGAGTTTTTAGGTTATATGAACTATTTCCAAGAAATATTTTGCTGTTGTCTCCCGTTCAACTTCATCTACAATCTATTTCTTTTTGTTTTACTTTTTCCTCTTTTATATAATTATTGAATTAATTTTCTTCTTAATCCTTTCTTATCATTTTTTGCTCAATCTTTAACCATAATTCTTCCATTTTCAGGAACAAGAAATGGAGAAGCAACAACTGTTGTCAGAACAGTCACGATTGTCAGAGCGTGGAGCTGCAGAAATGATTCTGTTGTACATTAGTGCAACTAAGGGTAATTTTTATTTTCTCATTTCTTCTTTATAATTTTTCACAGGAGTTTGTTAATCCTAGACTGCTCCAATCTAAAACACACATACAAATATTTTTTAAGTATTCTGAATAATAAGCATTTTGATTATTTAAAAACAGCTAAACATAAAACAGTAACTCTTAGGCACATAACTATCCCCCCACACCATCTATTATTTTGGAATAATAATCGTGAATTGAAATTCTGGAAAAAAAGGATTGTTAATGGTCAAGAATTAAGACAAGTGATAGTGACAGAATAGGGCTATTATATGTATAATGTACATCAATTGCTAATGTTTTGAGAACAATATTTTTAAAGGGTTTTTTTTTTGGGGGGGGGTATTTACAATGTAACTATAATGCCAAAGTGGAACCTACTTTCCACCCATATACATATCTTTTTATCTTATATGTTTACATATAAGTCTTTAAGGGGTGCAAAATGAATCCATCCTTTAAAGGGTCAAAAATGAAGGAAACTTTTATAAATGAAAATCAAATCAAAAAGCTTTGAGAAATATGTACATATGTACGCAATAAAAATCAGGAATACAATATGATATGATATAGTGTGATATGATACAATATCCAATGTATGATAGGTTGATTTATAAACAACACATTGATGAAGAAAATACCTACACTATATCCTGCTAATTTATAATTTACATCTACCGACTAACACAGTATATCCACCAAAAAAGAACATAACAAACATTGACCAACCACTAAACAAAGAGAAAGAAAAGGAAAAAATATATAAATAGAATTAGGGGAAGATCTATATATACGTATATATACTAGACGAATAACTCCTCTGTTGGCCAGTACTTACATATATTTACTTATTCTCATGCTAGGAATGACTATTTTCCTTTATATTATTATCTTGCAGGTGCTTATAGCCCTATAGTTGACCATACCATTGAACTTGGCATCTCACTCCTCAGAGGAGGCAACGTGGAGGTACAAAATGTAAGTATTTTTTGTTCGAAAAATAAATAAAATATAAGCTTTTTAAAACTGTTTCTTCATATAAGTACAATCTCTATCTGTGTGTGGGTATGCACCTCAAATACTCAACTGCTGGCCATTGTATGAATTTAACATTTGCCAGATATATCATATAGCAGACAAGGCAGTGCAGGGACAAGTTTGTAGTTTTTTGGATCAGCGGTTTTTGAGAAATTTAATCCAAGAAATTAAACATTAAAAATTTTAGATCTTTCTTGATAGTTATGTAAATCATCTCCCTCGACTCCAGCTCTTTAGAAATATTTAAATTAAGATGTAAAATATCTGCATCGGCAACAATGAAGAGAAGTAATACATCAAAGCCGAGGTTTAGTATGACAGACAGAAAATTATTGTTCATGACAATTATGGCAGGCTGCTCTATACACCATAAAGTCTAGCCCCTTCTAAACTTGCATTTTTGGAATGGACACTGCCCTAGAATAATTAGAAAGTTCATTATCAAGATCATTTTTTAGATATTTAAATTTAATTAGAAACCATCAACTAAAACTGTCACCAAAAGTTTGTTCAGTTTTCAAGATGATCTGGCTGGCTATGTATGTATGTATATATTGCATGTTCAGGCTGTATCAGTGGAGCTAGAGAGCTGAAATTTATGCCTTATAATGTCTAGAAAAAGCATGTCTTTTATTTTTTCAAATTCTCCCCAAATAAACTTTTGGTGAGAAGCAAGGTTATTTGCTTTGTAAGTTCAAGTTAAATTGGTCTCTTAGTTTGTATCCAGCCAAATTTATGCTTGTTTTTTTAAAATTCAGACTTTTTTAGTGATCACTGCCAAACAAAAGGCAAAAGAGGTAACTTATTCTTTGCTCAGTCCTTTTCCCAATTTTTGGATTGATCATGCTCTCCCCAACACAGCATTCTGCCAAAAGACAACGGTTTCTATTTAGTGATTTACCAGACCTGTTATTCTATTCTTTATTTTTACAGAGAATGCTGAAACATCTCAAGGATAAGAAAGATGTGGGATTCTTCACGTCTGTGGCTGGACTTATGCAGCAGTGCAGGTATGGGAAACTTCTTAAACAAGTCTCTCATAGAATATTTGATATAAATTTATTTATCTTCAACACATCGATCACAGTTTTCAGATTGTAAAAATGAGATTCTTCTCAGTGATGAGGAATCTTCTAGAAAAAAATGATTAAAAATGAATATTAAGTAATGCGTACTCCATTTACCTAGAGTGTGTGTGTGAATAAGAGAGAGGGAGAGAGTGTGTGTTTGAAAGGATTTGCAAAAAAATGGTGATTAAAAAGTAATAATTTTCATTGATTTGAGGGAGAATATTTCCAGTTTCATTAGGATTTTTTCTGTTACAACGTTTTGGCCAATATATTCTCTGACAAGAGGTGGGGGTCTCTCTTCTTCATCCTCTGTAATGTTTTGGCCAATACCTTTCTCAGGTATAATTCTTTCATTTTTTTTGAATATTCTTTTTTTATATTTTGTTCAATTTTAAAAACATATCCATGTCCAATATCTCACCCTAGTGTTCTAGATCTGGATGCTTTCGAGAGGTGCAATAAAGCTGAAGGTCTCGGTATGAGCACTGACACAGGACCTGGCGAGAAGAATTTACATGACGCCGAGTTCACCTGCAAACTTTTCCGATTTTTGCAGCTGCTTTGTGAAGGCCACAATCTAGGTTTGTATCCAGTGTTCAAGTTTTTTTGTGTATGATATATCTTCATCGTTCTTTGCCTATAACCTCATCAAGGATTTGGCAGAGTTAGGAATACAAAGGCTATTGTTAGTGAGACCTGCTTCTTGCTTGCCAAGCCTGTTAAAGCTTCATTCTGCTTGTGGCTTCTGGTCTTCCCTAATGGTCACCAATCTAGGTACTGACCAGGGTTAACATTGCTCAACTCTTTATGGATTGACACTAAGGAGCATGAAGCTTATGAATTGGTTAATTCATTCTTAATAATTCAAACATTCTAATTTTAAGTTCATTTTAAAGTCTCAATTAACTCAAATTGTTTTGAAGTGTAATCATTAGACATAAATTCTAAAAAAAAATGTTACATAAGAAAAAACATCACTGATATCACGTAGTATTAAAAAAGTCAATGGAAGAAATTTATTTTATAAAAAAATAAAATTGAATATTATCTTATTTAAAAACTGTAGGAAAAAGAATATGGTCAGATTTGACAAATCTGCCATTTTTAAAAAGCATTTACATACTTTTTTTTCTTTCCTTTTTGTTTTAAACACCCTGGGTTTCTGTGACATATTCTCCATTGTTATGTCACAGCCTATCTCATTTCATAACAACCTTACAGTTGTTTTTTAACTATGTTAATCTATTTCATATGGACCGATCCATTATAACTTTTAGGTCCTTACAGGAATCAGATAAAAACCAACCAATTATACATATTGATTTGCATACATGGATTTTATATGAATAGATAAATCAATTTTTTCATAATGATACCAAAATTGTCTCTCTAGCTTTTATTGGTTAGGAATTGTGGTAGTGGTAATATATAATTATCTTGAGCAATATTGAATCATCTTGCAACTATCATAAATTGTCAAATGATTCTGTAAACTGATTCTGTTTCTCACTTGTTACTCTTTTTTCCAGAATTCCAGAATTACCTCAGAACTCAAGCTGGAAACAATACTACTGTAAACATTATTATTTGCACAGTTGACTACTTACTTCGTTTGCAGGTATGTCCATGGCTCCACATGTTATCATATTTTTGGGGGGGTCTGAAGTTAAATAAATAAAGATTACTTGTTGGTCTTGTCTCTCTAAACCTAGAATTATTAGTACAGCTACACTAGACCTGAGAAAGATCAAAAAGCCATAGATTGTGGAGATATCATGAAATAAGGAATGGCAGATCACTTATGAAGGGCAATAAAGAACACATTGATGCCTATGAGTTAAAACGATAGGAAACAGTACTGGAAAATAATGAATTTGAGGGAATCAGCACATATGGATGCTCAAAAGATCTGATTAGTAAGCCAAACATAGAAATCAAAACTATATAGAGCCTCAATTCAGTCAAGAGACATGAGATTTAGGCTCAAAAACTTCATCTGAGTGTTCTAACAAATATGGCTTGGTAAAAGAAGTCACTGGTTTAGGTTATGTATATTCATTTTGTTCCTTGAAAATCATGAGTTCAATATTTGGCCTAGGCAATACAGATCAATCCACTGGATGAAATGAGGTTTCTATTCATATATATATACATATATATAGCGAAATTACCAATGAATAATGACACAGTTTTTTTATAAGGGAACATTATTTTGGGCCCACATGAAACAATTGTACTACACCATTATCCTTTATTGGTTATAAGATTACAACTTTCAAAGCCTCCAACTCTCAGTAAAAAGGCCTAATCCAGGGGAAGGGGAAAAGTTCTTTGTTTGCACAACCTCCAAGCAGATGCCCATGGCACTACGGAAAAATAAATATAACACAACAAAGATTGCAATTTTTGACTTGAAATTTATAATAAAAAGTTTCAATATTCAATCCATATGTTTTTCATTGTATATTGAAAATCATTAAAAATGGGATTGACACTAATTAGTAATTAAGGCAAGTATTGCTGACAGAAAAAGGCTATTATATTTATGATAATGTGAATACATCGCAAAAATGCATTGAAAATCAGGGAGAAATGGATTATCATGACTTTTCCTGTGTTCTGTTTCAATATTGCATATATTCAATATTATCTCCAAAGAGAACTCACCAAAGTGATTGGAAACTCTGCTGTCAGATTTGCGTGTGTTCACTCAAGTTGTTAAATAATAACAAAACTGACACACTTTGTGCATTAAATAAATATGTTGCATAAATGAGTGCTTCTCAAATTTAGAGTCAGGATTCCTCCAGGGATCATGTAGAGATTATTGGGGGTCAAAGAAATCTTTAAAACTCTTTTTTTAAGAATAATTATGTAACTGAATTTTTTATTATTTCTATTGATATTCGGACCATCCTCATCTTGGTTGTTTTTCATACAACGTTTCGGCCGTTGCACTCTACGGCCTTCGTCAGGTATCATCTGGTGAATTTTTTATATTCAATTATTTATGCAAAAATGTTCTTCCTCTTGTGATTTCTGTAAAATGGCCAGATGCTATTCACCTTTTTTTTTTTTTAAATAAATTTGTTCTTACGTTTTTGTAATTGGTTTTTATAAAGTGATTTTTATTTTCATAATAAATACCATAAAATTTATCATTATTTCTCTTTTATCCATCTCCAGGAATCTATCATGGACTTCTACTGGCATTATTCCGGTAAAGATTTAATTGATCCTGCTGGTAAAGCCAACTTTTGTCGTGCCATCTTAGTGGCCAAGTATGTTTTCAGATCACTGACTGAGTACATCCAGGTGAGTTCCCTCATTCCTACCAAAAAGTTTTGCTTATTTTGCACTACAAACTGAAATATTATTTGAATATCAAATTCATTTCTAATACGAGTATAAATGTCTTGTTTGTTTTTTTTCTATTTTTTATTCAATAATCAGCATAATCAACATTCTTATGTAGTTGGATTGAAAGCAATGAAATAACGTGTGGTATTGGTTTATGTTAGTAAGACTGTTGACGTTTCAGATGATGTCATCCGGTTTTAAGGCAAAATGTATGAATTTTAATTCAGTCAATTTTAGGCTGCTCAGTACCTATTTGGTCCCTGATTAAATGATCATGTACAACAAGACAAGATGACAGCTAAAGATAGTTTCATAGTATGGCTGTCCAAACGGACATAAAATTACAAATATCTGCCATCACTGGATAATTATTCATGAAAGCTTGAACCAGTTAAGAGACATCTTAACACACAAACAACAAATATCTAAAGGGAAATAAACCGGTTATTGTGAAACAGTGTTCATACATGCTAAAAAAAAAAAAATTTTTTAAATCATAGCAAATAATGATTATTTTTATTCATTGGACCAAAAATATTCATACCAGAATATTATCTAATTCATCTTTTTTGCAAATGTATAAAGTTTATGAAAATTGAATTAAGTTTTATGTATGATTCAAATTGACTTTTGATAATAAGTGTCAATCTCGAGGAAGTCTGTTAAAATATCTAAACATATATGTTATAAATATTACAATGATGTCTATAATTAACTTTCATTTTTCTACTTGTAATTTTCTAGGGTCCTTGTGCCCAAAATCAGTTGGCATTAGCCCACAGTAGGTTGTGGGATGCCGTTGGTGGTTTTCTGTACATATTTGCTCAAATGCAGGATAAACTATCCAAGGTAAGTCTTATTGTTTGTTATGAATATGCATATATATTTATGTGTATATATATAGACACATATATTTATGTATATATATATATATATATATATATATATATATATATATATATATATATATACTTGTGTGTATGTGTGTGCAGTACTCCTTTTATAACACATGATATCAAGGTTGGAATTTATGGCATGGGATATCACGGACAGAATTTAACAAATCTGTCAGCATTTTTAGCCACTCTAACTATTACAGATATAATAACAGCTAATCTTCATGGAGAATTTTATACCTGTTAGTTTTGATTGTATAAAACTCCAGATTTCCCCAAATGAGTTCATATCTGAGTTTGGCTAGGCAAGAACATGATTTCAAATCCATTTTCTATGATGGATCCAGTAGAATGGCAAGAAACATTGTCTTGCAAAAACACATTTTCGTTAGAATAGTGTCTTTGGATAGTGGGACGCAATCCATCACTCAGAATACCTTGGTATTTTGTAGTATTTGTGGCTTTTTATACCTAATTAGCTGTGAGAAACTAGAATCAGATTAAGACCATAATGGGCCCTATGCCACCAATAATTTTGAGACCCAACTCTATGGATCAAACATTTTCAAGAAAATAACAATTTACTATTCAATATATTCAAATTTCTATTTGAAAGAAATTGTTGAAGTAACACATTTTTTTAAAATGTGATAGAAAGAGAAGAAAAATATTTTTAAAATTTCAAAACTTCATAATTAGAGAATTTAATGTAAAATAAAAAAGGGAGTATTTTCCTATTAAATAATATTTTTGTTTGAGAGTTAAATGTATCAAGTAATTATTTCATTTATGATTGATCTTTTTCGCAAGGGGATTGTGATAAAGTGCTATCTATTTATTTGTGAGCCCCTTCAATGTCTTGGGCCCTAGGCCATGGCATAGTTTGCATATAGGCTCCTCTAGCCCAGTGAAAAACCCTATTCATTTGCAATAGATATGAAGTCTATCTCGGAATTTTGAGATGAGGTATTATTATTATTTCTATTGATATTCAGACCATCCTCATCTTGGTTGTTTTTCATACAATGTTTTGGCCGTTGCACTCTACGGCCTTCGTCAGGTATATCAATAGAAATAAGATATGAAGTCATTTTCTTTTCATGTTAAAGACAAATCATTTTACTCCTTTTTGAGTGAAAGATGTTTGTAATTTTTTTTATAATCAATGGATAATTCATTTCCGATTTTCTATTTCAGGATTTTGAACAATTAGAGCTACTCAGGGAGTTTATGAACCTGCAGAAAGAAATGATGATCATGTTACTCTCCATGCTTGAAGGTGAAAAAATCATCTGCATTTTTTAAATTTCATTGACAGTGGCTTCTTCATTTTTCATTCCTCATCCCTTTGAGATCTATCTATTCAATATCTGCGCATTTAAGAAATATTCATTCTTAAAAACTGAAACATCTTTGAAAATGTTGCACAAAAAGAAGCCGCATTGTTGCAAAAATAATGTCTTCTAATGTCATTTGATGGAAACTCACTTGTACAGTTCAAGCTTTCAGTACACATTTTCATATTTATAGTATCAATACATTGAATGCAGTGTACAGTTTAGATCTTTGGGGAGGACAGAAGTGTGTCTTCATCATCATCATCATCATCATCATCAGTCTTTTAGCGTCCGTCGTTGGACATAGACCTTCCCCAGGATTTGCCACACTTCTCTATCATGGGCGTCACGGAGCCAGTACTTCCTGAACTAGTCTAGCTCATCTCTCCATCTAACATTTTGCCGGCCTCGGTTGCGCATGTGGTCTCGGGGAATCCATGTTGTGAGTCGTGATGTCCATCGATTGTCAGCCATTCTTGCAACATGGCCAGCCCACCGCCATTTGAGATTTTTTATGGATTCTATGATGTCTCTAACTCTTGTCTTTTCCCGGATGTACTGTGCTGTTTTGTGGTCTCTCCATGTGAGGCCCAGCATTATTCTTTCATGTGCACGTTACATGGTTCTCAGCTTATGGGTCTGTCTCTTGGTTAAGTTCCATGTTTCAGCTCCATAAGTGACTATTGGGAGGATGCATTGGTTATACACCCTTCTCTTTAGGATTAATGGGATCTTATTATTTTTGAAGGTTGAGCTAGCTCTGCCAAAGGCTTGCCATCCTAGTGTGATTCTTCGCTTGATTTCTTCTTCTTTTGAGGGTCTCATGGAGATTCGTTGCCCTAGGTAGATGTAGTGGTCTACTTTCTCGAGTTCTGTGTCCTCGATTTCGATCTTAGTGTTTTTATCTCCAATGTAGTTGTTGCACATGATCTTCGTCTTGCTGAAGTTCATGTTTAGGCCGACTTTCTTGCTCTCTTCTTAGAGGCTAGGAAATAAGGTAATCTATATCATAATGATCCAATTTCTGTATGTTTCTTTTTTTCTCACTGTAACACTGTAAAAATGGCACATTCTTGCAAGATTTTTGTTTGCACAATACTGTTGAAATTCTCTTGTCTAATTTGCAACTTAATAATAACAGTATGTGCTTGGCATTTGTGCTTAACCCATCAAATAATATCATAATGATCTGATTTTCGAAGGAAGATAACACAGGTATATCAAAACAAATTATCAAGCACTATAAATATAATATATATTTATTTATATGTAAATTCTATGAATGGGAAATGAGTTGTCATCGAGCCTAATGGTAGCCAAAGGTGGTCTTCAAGTGGGTAAATGACATTCAAATAGAATGATTAAATGAAATGACATTCCAAGTAGTTTTGTCTTATTTAAAGAGTTGGACACTATAACTGTAGAATTGAATTCTCGGTCTTGACCAGGCTTGAAACTTGCAAGAATCTCTTAGCAGATGCAGGCTACAGAAACTGAGACTTAGTCAGTGGACTTTTATACTCCAATGGGAGTTGTCTCTAAAGAAACGGATATATTACCTTATATTTTTCTGAATCATTTTGGAACAATTAACTATTTTAGTTTTTAATAAACTTTTTTATTTTTCTATAATTTTCTTAACAGGCAATGTAATGCATGGCCCAATTGGTAAACAGATGGTGGACACCCTAGTGGAATCCTCAGGAAATGTGGAGGTAAGTCAGGGAAAGTCATTTCATTACAGTTGATCTATTGTTAACAAATTCAGCTGATAAGTTATATACAGGATATATATGTATATAAAATCAAGATATAATCTAATTATGTAAGTATTCAAGTAATACCAGCCGTGGCACTATATCGAACTATACCACCCTCCCTTGCAAATTGTTAAATTTGTGCTCCTCACAAAATTAAAAGATTTAGGTGGTAGCCAGATTGCACCTTCAGAGTTCCTCCACTCCTTGCGCAGCTGCCTGGTCTGTGGGTTCAATGCATCCCCTCTGCTAATACTCCATTTTATGATCTTGAATGTTGTATAGTATATTAGAGTAAGCAGTATACCCTTGGTATTAGATAATAAAAGCATATTATTTCTCAGTGTATGTGTACACACTTTTACAGTTGGTCTAGCTGGCTGTCTGGCTGTGTATACATCAGGCATACATGGCATACTAATGGAGCTACAGGGTTGAAAATTTAAATATTCACTCCTTATCATGTCTCATCATTTGTTTTTTTTTTAATTCCCCCCGGATAGAGTTTTTCAATGGGGGGGTTCAATTTGCGATGTACATTCATGATAAACTAGTCCCTTAGTTTGTGTCCACTTAATTTTGAAAAGTCATACTTTTTTAGTGATTCCTGCCCAACAAAAGACAAGAGAAGTAATTTATTCATTGATCACCCCATTTTCCTATTCTTTAATTGATCACCTCCAACACGCCATGCTACCAAAATATATTGGTCACTTGAGGGTTTCTATTGAGTAACTAACTAGATCTGTTAAATATTATCATCATGGCTTGACTTAGTGAACAAAGATTTGGTAGGGTTTTTCCACATCTGTTGCAGATTCTTGTGTGGCCTGAGTGGCCAGTATGGGAGAGGTAGGCATTAAAGCAGTCACCTTTTTGCAAAATGATTTTATGGAAAATGGTTGAGAATTAACAAAGAAACAATAAATAAATTTGTTTCTTTTACAGACTTATAATTATTTTTTTTGATATCATTCTAACATTTCTCTGTTATTATTTCTTATCATTCTTAATTATTTTTTTTTTTTTTTTGCAGATGATATTAAAGTTCTTTGATATTTTCTTGAAAATGAAAAATATTACCTCCTCAGAGGCATTCTTGGTAAGGATTCGTCTTTCATCTTTCTATTTTATTTCCTATCATTCTTATCATCTTTAATTGTCTTATCCTACTAATTCGCATTCTCAAATTCAATCCATATAAAAGTATTAGTTTGCATATATTAAGATATTTGGAAAGTAATTACATTTTTTATGTTCAGAAAGTAATTACATATTTTCAAATCACAATTGCCATTTTTAAACATTTTTAACTACAGCTAGTATTTACAATCCTTCACTGCATCAGGATACACTGCACAAAAAATTCTCATTGCCAACACGTAAGTTCTACTCTACTGATGTTTCGCACAGTATGTAATAGCAAAAATATCCTCCACTGTGTTGAACTTAACAATATACTATGAACGATGCACTACCGTAACAAAGAGCTGATGAACTAAATCCAAATGTCATATCGTATCATTCAACCTTGGTCTTGACTTACTTGATTGGCTTATAATCTATAGTGATGAAATACATAATTACTGTCTGAACACAAAAATATGTAATTACTTTCCAAACTCCCAAATATGTTATGATTGCTGCACTGCAGTTTTTAGCCACATATTCCAATATCAACTCAATATTTATACTTTTCATCCAGAATGATATATATATATATATATATATATATATATATATATATATATATATATATATATATATATATATATATATATATATACACACACACTGAATTGAAATTTTATAAACAGTGCATTGATCTCTTACTGAAACAATGAGTTCTGTCCTCATTCAGTACTCCTAAAATGTGGCCAAGTGCCAGACATGACAAAATCCAGGTAGCTTAGTCAAAGAAAAAAAATACTAGTCTTCAGAGGCATAGCTAGAGATTTGGGGGCCTTGGGGGCTTGGCTCCTTGAAGGACCCTCTCCAACAGTGGGATTTGTCAATAGAAATGCAATAGGTGAACTATTATTTATAAAGCTTTTGGAAGTGCCAGGGGAGGCGTTTTCAAATAGCCTCAACCCCTCTCTGCTACGCCTCTGATGATAGTCTTAAGTCTTAAGTTGTCTAGCTGTCTTTGATGAAGCATTTTTGATATTATTTTTTGACTAGATTTTTTCATCTTTTTTGCTGCTTTTCAAAAAGAGCATGAAAAGAAATCTATTCAAATAAACACTTTCTACTCTCTCTCTCTCTCTCTCTCTCTCTCTCCTATTTTCTAATTTTTGTCTTCTACTCTATTCTTCATCTATTCTTTTTTTTCTCTTTTCAACTCTTATCCATTCTTATCTTTTTTTTTTAACCTGCTTTTTTTTCTCCTTATATTCTTATATAAGATATCTTTCTTTCTCTACCCTTTCTTCTTCTGTCATTTTCCCATTGAACACCTTTCTATGCCTTGTTTTCTCTTCCTCTGTTTCTTCTTTCACAATTTATTTTAGCCTACTTCCACTTTCTGATAAAATGTGGAATAGGGACCCAAAATTGATTCCAGTCAAAAACACAAATTTTCAGGTTATACTGTCATCAAAATTTAATGTAATCAAGGTTTTTAAATTTTGTGATACTATTTGTTTGTGATATTCTTTCATCTAGTCATCCTTGTTTTGAGTGAACAAAATTAAATTTCAATTATGGTGTAATCAGAAAATTTGTGCTCTTGATGTGAAATAATTTTGGAAATCAGATTCTACTTTTGATCACTCTTTTCCTTCTGCTTTTTTTTCTCCTTCATCTTATGCTCTTATTCCTTCTGCCTATCATCTTCTTTCTTCCTCTGCTTTCTGCTTTCCTGTCTTTTTTTCCCTTTATCTCCTTCTTTTTCTCTTTTCCTTCTTCTCCTTCTTTTTGCCAATGAAGCTCAAGCTCAAAATATATTTATCTGAATTTCTCAGACAAAGTGTTGTTCCTATCATACATTGATTCTTTCAGACCTGTTTCCTCATATTTGTTGTTTTTATTACTACATTTCAGACACTGTACCCTTCAGTCATACCCAGTTATTTGTCATATTTAGTAAGCTCCCAGAAATGTTGAACAGAACCCTTCACTTGGCCCCCTGATGTACGTTGCTTATGATCCTATACCCAGATTCAAATAGATTGATACAAGTTCTGAAATTCTCTAAGATAGTGGTCCGCAACCAATGGGCCATGAACTGGTACTGGGCTGCAAAGCATATTCTACCAGGCTGCAGGAAAATTATATGATTTGCGATTATTCTTTTTTTTTCTTTATAAAATAAAAACAGATACATTTCCTTGAATTTTTATATCAGACTTGTTAGATAAACCCTTCTACTAATGAAATTGAGTGTATGAGCCATGTGAGTGACTTATAGTAGACTTATCATATTTCAGTCCTGATTCAAACACATACACCCATCCATTAGCCAGTCCACAAGAATATTGTCAATATTAAACTGGTCTATGATGCAAAAACGGTTGAAGATCCCTGTTTTAGAGAGAATACCAGATGTGACAGGTATAAGAATGAGAACAGCATATGAATTTATCAATAATGAGTTCTATTCAACATTCCCAGAAGATTACTGAATATGACAAGTTTGGGTGTTTTTTTCTTTAGGTGTGGATTTCCCACCATACTTTTTTTTCTTACCTACAAAGAAAAGTTATTACTCCAGGATTCAAATCACCATCTTGAACCATCAAAGCAGCAGAACTAGTGAGTGAATCCCAGACTAGTGAGCTTCACTTTGTGGTGATAATGGCAATGAAGAGGAAACTGGTCTAAAAGAATCAGAGTTTAATATTAGTAAAACATGTTTATATTTTTTCATTATTTACACTTTTTCTTATTTGAAAATCAAAAAATATTCATATAGGATTATGATACAAATCGGGACGGATTCATATCAGTGAAAGAATTCAGACAACTTATGGAATCACAGAAAATGTATTGTCGGTGTGTATTCCTCCCTTTAACCTCTTCATGTCAGACTGCTATGTATGGCACTTCTTGCCTTTTGACGCAGTGTATAGTGTTTCTTTGTGTAGTAGGTGAACATAATGGTGATTTTAATCATTTTTTTATTAGTAGTATCACTACTATTATTATCACCATTCTTTTATTACTGATTTTATCACAGTTACAAATCTTATATTGGAAATATAATGAGTTTATTTTGAGATATATATTTCAAAAATCACTCTAATTATTAGAAACCGTCAACCAAAACTATCACTAAAACTGTCAACATAGGTTTCTTCAGTTTTTAAGTTGGTCTAGCTTGCTATATATATATATATATATATATATATATATATATATATATATATATATATATATATATATATGTATATTGTATAAGGAGTTTGAGAGCTGAAAATTTGAACATTTACTTCTATGCCTAGAAAATATGTTTTTTCTCTTTTTTAAATCCTTTCTCCCTAATAGGTTTTCACAGGGGGTTCAGTTTGCAATCTAAGTTTATGCTTAATTGATCCCTTACTTTCTGTATGGCAGCATTCAAGGTATTTTTGGAAAATTCACTTTTTTAGTGATCACTGCCCAACAAAAAGTGAGAAAAGTAACTTATTCTTTGATCCCCCTCCTTTTTTCCAATTTTTCAATTGATCAACCTAAACAGGGCATGCGGCCAAAAAAATGCTGGTCGCATGATGGTTTCTATTGAATAACTAACCAGACCTGTTATAGTTTGTTAGTTGATTATTGGGGAATCATTCTAAGATATTCTTCACACTGACCATTCTTGTGATAGTTTTTATTCCTACTTCCTTCCATTTTTTCATCCTTCCTTACCAAATGCACAACCCTTCTCATTCATTTTATTCTATTTTGTTTTATCTATCATATATTTGTTTTCATTTGTTTGTAATTTTTTAGAGTATTCTAACAACTTTGATCAATTTCATTAAATGGTTAATGTTATCACTAAGATCAGGTATCTTATAGATATTTCTTCTTGGTGATAGTCTTCGTCATTCTAATTGCCAACGTTGCAAGATGAGTCAGTTTTGTATTTTTAGGAAATCAATTAACAGAATTTCGATTTATTTTTATTTATATCTATTTTCATTTATTTAGTTTTTTGTTTTATTTTTTTTTGTTTTTCATTCATTTATTTGTTTGCCCTCAAAAATGTGATTGCAAATTTATTGATTTTTCCTTACAATTATTCCATTTTATGCTGGCATTTGAGTTGATTCTTGTGAGATCTATCCATCCTGCCTCAGGGATACAATGTGACATTTTGCCTTTTTAATTGTGGGACAAACACTCATTTATGTAAAAAATTGCTCAGTTCCATTGGCATATTGCCACAGATGTCAGGGCATACCTCTGACCCTATCCCTTCATGTGCAATGGGAAGGTACTGCCTGAGAGACTGATCTCCAGGAATTAGGATTATGTTTCATTCAAGATCTCTAGTCACAAGTGTTCAAAGATTTGTGCAGCTACTGTTTGTCTCTAGATCTGGAAGCTCTCCCTTGGATTGGTGATATAAGCTAAATAGATGAATTGATTGTACTTTTCAACGTTGAGTTTGTAGATAAATAGTGAAATAATGATATGAAATAAGAAGTAACAATAACAAAGGGTTTATTATCATTTGTTGTAAAAAAGAAGTGTACGGTAGTGAAAAAGTCCATAATTGAATGACTGTGTTCTTACTTGAGTTTGCATGTATTCATGTTTCTGTGGAAGTTGGTAAATCGAAATTTCGTATCAGTTCTCTGATATTGATTGTGAGCCGGTTTAAACTTTCAACACTTTAGGATGGGAAGTTGATGAGTAGTGTTTCATTCAAGTGAGTAGTAAAACTTGAATGTTTGAGGAAGTCTCAGGGACTGGTATGAAGAAACTTCCATAGTCACTGCTGGTGTGTGTGTCACTTATGGGTTGGTTGTCACTACTAATCAAACTCAGGTATCTCATCATATTTATTGGTGAAAAGAGGCTCAAATTGGCTCCAGAGTTTGGTAAGTGGTCTTCTTTTGATGAGATAGAAGATATTTATAATATTTGCATCAAAAATATGTTAAAAACAAAAAAAAAATTGTAATAAAATAATAACGAAACCTGAGACAACTATTAAAGGGAATATTAAATCCATTTACTGCCAATCGAAATCAACAATATCCGAGCCCTTTTTTGTCCCTCTTTCTTCAACTAATTTTTCTTTTGCCTCTGTCCCATCAGGAATTTGATATCAACAAGGACGGATCTGTGTCACTCAAAGAGTTCCGTACAGCCTTAGAAACACAAAAAGTGTACTCTAAGTAAGTCCTACAGAAAGTTTGAAAAAAAATGGTGCATGTGGAAAAAAAGAACAAGCTTCATTACTTCACTTGATTTGTTGCTGTTCTATAACCTCTTCTTAATCAAGGGTCACCTAGGATGATTGGTAATGAATCAAGGTGGAAAATTTGTTTATTCAGATAACACACTCACTAAAAATATTTGCATTTTTTTGGATAAAAAATCTTCAAAATTAAAAGGAATTATCTTAAAACTCAGATGCTCATCAAAGTTTTGGAAGTTGGGATAAAAAGCAACTGAAATTAAAGTGAAAGAAATATTAGTGAAAAATTATTAATAATTACAAAATACCTCCCTGAAAAATAAATTCTAAATCTTTCAGTGCCAATATTTTTTCACTGCTATGAGTAGGCTAAGAATAGATCAATGAGCATTCCCCACTGGCTAAATATCATCGTTGGAAAGCAAGTATTTGTCTCAGCAGTGAGTGGAGACAAAATGAAAACAAGGCGCAAATTTCAAAAAAAGCAATCTTGAATTATCAACATTGTTTGACACTTAAAAGGAAGAAAAATAAAAATGATAATTAACGTCCTTTAGTGCTGAACTTGTTAACAATATTCTTTATAAATGATAGAATATACTTGATACAATACTGCACAAAAGAATTTATCTACTGTATAAAGCAAAGTTGGCATGATGTTCATGATGGTCCATTTGTTTTGTTGGAAACTTGGAAATTCAGACTATAAGTCCGGAGTGTGAATAAACAAATTGTTACCAATGATGATATTGTCTATGATTTTTAGAAGAATCATTAACATTCCAAATTTCTTGGAAGGAACAGTTGAATCTCTTTTTCTTGTTCTTGGTGTTGTCACTACAAAGTTTCAGCTTACCTATTCTGCTGCAGGTATATGTCCAAATGGAAAGAAACATTTTCTTTTGCCAATAGTGTAAAACAAAACAAAAAAAAACTCAAGAAATGGTTGCAAACAGAAATTTCAAAGCCACATAAGCTAGTGACATATGATGCTTTGTATCTTGTATATGTGCTGTGTGCTATAGATACATAAAAATGTAAAAATATTTAAGTATCTTTAAAAGGCAATGGACAGTTTAAACTTTTTTTTTTTTTGCATAGAGTAGGAAAGATGGCCCCGATTGTAGAAATTAGAGAATCACTGGAAAACAGAAATTGGATCAGATATTATCATCAGCAGACAATACTGCCTGATCCATTTTTTTTTCCATTAATTCTCTTATTTCTTTTAATTTGTTTGTCATTTGTAACATTGAATGTGGAAGAGTGTGAAACTGTCAGGACCACATTCCCTACATTGTATCAGAATGGCTTTTCCTGTTCATTGCTTTTTACAGACACTAAAATGTTTTTGTGCATCTATATCATACAGCATACCCAAGATCTCAAAGCCCCATATGCAATTAACATAAGCAGCAACAGTTGTAATATCAGTTATTTTACTTTTTTGGCTACATATGCAGCTGGTTTCAATTCTTAATGGCAAGATATTTTCAATGTTATAAATTAGAGAAAGCTGCATGCAAAGCTGAAAAACTGAAATTTCTGTTTATTTAGTATTGCTACTAACATCGCTTTAAAATTTCTTTTTTGCCCTGAATTACTGGATAAAAAAGGGCCTCTCTTTCCTTGTGAACTGTACAGCTGAAGAAGGCCATAGAATGGATCAGCCAAAACATTGTGTTGACAAAATCAATGACACAAAAAGGAGATTCAATTGTCAGCAAAAATTTTGGAATGATGATATTACTTCCACCATTGTAATTACTACTACT
Source organism: Thysanoteuthis rhombus (assembly GCA_963457665.1). NCBI lineage: Eukaryota > Metazoa > Mollusca > Cephalopoda > Oegopsida > Thysanoteuthidae > Thysanoteuthis > Thysanoteuthis major. The sequence goes on along the minus strand of OY735234.1, from coordinate 25,028,097 downwards.
GCCAGAAGTGTCTTCACTACTACTACTACTACTATTTCTAAAACTACTGCTACTACCAATCCTTCTACTATTGTTACCATATTATTGATAGCTTTGTTTGTATCGATACTGACCAGTTTGAATTCATTATTAGTAACAGTGTTTTGAAAAGAAACAATTTTCAAAATAATGCTTTCTGTTCTGTTTAGCAGATTTTTTGTTTTGTTTTTTTTGCATGGTGTTTTTGGTTAATTTCTTTTTTTTTCATTTAGATCTGGGGTTCCCAACAGGGGTACATTTACATTTCTTAATGGGTATATAGGAGTCTTAGAGTGTAACCATGGTGTACAATGCTACACAGTGTAACAATTTCATTACAGAATAGCTGATGAAATCAAACTTTCCTCCCATCTTTCTTTTATATTACAATTGCATATACATCTATGTATTGTAAATCTCAAAACACCTGAACATGATCTTTATTGTGTATTTGTTACAAGCAATGATTGGGTCTTCATAGATCAGTGGAGAAATGGAGACAAAAATCATTGCCTCATGTGTCACTTTGCTTTTTGCAACAATCATTAGCTGTAACAAAATACACTTTGTGATTTTTTTTCTGAACAATTAAATAGGTTTAGAGTGGAGATGAACTTTTCTCCTTGAAAAATTTTATATTAAACAGTCCAACTCTGTTCACAAGTCACTGGAGGTACCCTTGATAGCCTATTTATTACTACTATATATCTAGCAATGCTATTAAAAACATTCAAGTAGAACAGTCAACATAGGATTCTCCAGATTTTAAGTTGGTTTGGTTGGCTCACAAGCTGGCTATGTATCTATTATGCATATAAGCTGTAACAATGGAGCTAGGCTGTTAAAAATTTTAAACATTTACTCCTTATTATGACTACAAAAAGTTTCATTGTTTCTTGAAAATCCCCCCTCAATAGGTTTTTTGTGCAGGAGGGATCAATTTACAATCCAAGTTTATGCTAAAGTGGTCCCTTGGATCATGTTTATTTCAGGCTTATTTTTTGAAAATTCAGACTTTTTCAGTGATCACTGCCTAACAATAGACAAGAGGAGTAACTTATTCATTGATCACCCTTTTTTCCAATTTTTGATTGATCAACCCCAACACGGCCTGCTGCCAGATGTATTGGTCATGCGACGGTTTCTATTGAGTGACTAACCTGATTTGTTGTTTGATACTTTCTATTTAGAATAAACCAGTTTAACTCAGTGTGTGTTTTTTTCTATTAACCTCCATTATCTTCACCTACTCAACTCGTCTTTTCCATTTGTTTTTTGCTAACCAACATTTTTCCTTTTATTTCTTTGTTTTTTTTTTCATTTGCTTACTCAAACTTTCATGCATTTGGTTAATACCATTGCTTCTTACATATTTCTCATGATCCATATATATTTTATCTGTAACCTGATCATCAAACACGGGAAATGATATAAGGTATATTAATCTTGAATTCATGAACTGCTTCAAACCATACCAAAACACTGGGGAACACTTCAATGAATAGATTTTTTTTCATCTTTGAATGGAACTCATTGGTGAATTGATTCCTTTTTTGAATGAATATAATTTAATTTAATTTAAAAGCAACTTTGATCAGAAGTTATTCCCCTTGATTTGGAAAATAAATTTTTATATGATTTAAAGAGTTTAGAAGAATACTCGATATATATGAAATTGTAAGATAACATGCACTGATGAAGTGTACATGAAATTCTATTTCTAATTTTCAAGATTTGGTTTGGTATACTGTATATGCCAGACTATTAGACAATAGTTTAAATAAGTATTTGGAGGACTATTGCTCACTATAACTTATTTAACCCATAAAACTCTCCCTATCAAGATTCAGTAATGGCCCCATAGCCACATCACCAGCAAAGTGTCCCAGTGTAATATTTGCATAAGTTTTTTTAGTTAAATGTTATCTTATAACTAGCATATGCAGTATTCTACAGTTGTAAAATGACTGGCAAAAAATTTAACAATATATCGTAAATAACCACTCTGCTTTTGTTAATACAGTATTGACAGCAAAAATATAGGAATAAATCACATTCATTGGCTTTTTTGCAATCTATTGCTGAACTGAAAACATTATGAACATTGAATCCATTTATTACAATTTCATCAAATCATTTCAATTTTTATTTTTATTCTTTGTCATTGAATTTCATAATTAATATAAATTCAGTAAAACGTCTAGTTATCATGAAATAATTCTACTTGTTTCTTTAATAATGCTAACTGAACAATAATGAAGTATCAAAAAAATTGTAGTTTTTATGAATGTTGTGTCTCTTGACTCCATCTTGAAATCTTATTTGATTACATTATTTTTTTAACCTTTGTTTCTTTTACTTTGCTTCATAGTGAAGAAATTGATTACATCATGATGTGTGTGGATGCTGATCAAGACGGTAAAGTGGATTATGATGAATTCACTGAACGTTTCCATAATCCTGCCAAGGACATTGGTTTCACAATGGCCGTTTTGCTGACCAACTTGTCAGAACATTCACCCAATGATCCACGGTAAGAAGATGCAGAAGGAATAAATGACTGGATTAAGTCATCATCATCAAATGTACTTTGCACCCTTAAAATATTGCTACCTGTAGATCTTGTTCAGTAAGGATGTGAACTCATTTTTGTCTTGCATCAGAAAATGTTTAATCAGGTATTTTTAGTATTTATAATTCCATCAAATCATCAAATCTATAAATTCAAGCACAAAGAAATCTATACGTATATCGGTATGTTTAAATAGTATTTTAGTGGAGCTTAGCACAAATTGTTAAATTTACGCTATTTAATAGCTTATAAAACCACCACTTTTTTCAAAAAAATTGACTCAAAAGGTAAGCATAACCTTTGTTGTCCATCCTAATATTGTTCAGAACTCAAGAAGGAGTTTTTAAAAACTGGGTCATAGATGAGAAAAATTCAGGGAAATGTGTTTTTTTCTTCATAATATTCCAGTTGTAATAAGGGGACAGCGGTCTCATATGCCATGAAATATGGTACATATTGTTCTTTGAGACAAAAGTTAAAAGTGGATTTTTTCTACAAGATTTGAGAACAGCAATTAATAAGGTGGTTATTGTACAACATAAATAAACCTCTCGTTATAAACCGTCAACCAAATCTGTCAATGTGGGTTTCTTCAGTTTTCAAGTTGGTCTGGCTGGCTATTAATGTATGTATGATGCATATTAGCCGCACTAATGGAGCTGAATGAATGAAAATTTAATTGCTTATTCCTAATTATCTCTGGGAAAAACATTTTTTGGTTTGTTTTTTCTTTCAAATTCACCTCCTGACATAGTTAACAGTGGGGGTTGAATTTGCGATGTTTTTACTAAATTAGTCCCTTTTTGTGTCAGGCACATTATTTTTTTTTTTTTTTTTTTGAAAATCAGACTTTTTTAGCAATCACTGCCCAATAAAAGGTGACAGAAATAACTTATTCATTGAGCACCTCTTTTTCAATTTTTTTTGATTAATCATTCCCAACATAGCATGCTGACTTTGGTCACATTTCTCATTAAGTGACCAACCAGACCTGTATCTTTTTTTTTCTTTTAAGTTATGTCAATCATATGGAATATACAAATTCCATTTCTTTATGAATATTGGTGTGTTTAAATAGTATTTTATTAGAACCTAGCATAAATTGTTAAATGTATGCTACTTATTGGCATATAAGAGCCCCACTTTTATGTAGAATATATAGATTTCATTCATTATTATTAATTCTTGCTACTATTTACCTTCATCTTAATTTTTGTTGCTTTGTATCGTAACTGACATAGTAGCAAAAAATTAATAATAAAGATTTATAATACATCATCTAATAAGATAAATAAATAAATAAATCTTTTTCATTTTGATTTCAGACTTGAGCGCTTCCTTGAGAAAGCTCGAAGTGTCCTGGATTACTTTGAGCCATATTTGGGTAGAATTGAGATCATGGGCAGTGCTAACAGAATTGAACGGATCTATTTTGAAATCAAACAATCTCAAATTGACCAATGGGAGAAACCTCAAATCAAGGTGCAAAAACTTTGCAATGTTTTCTATTTAATGATTAAGTTTGTCAAGCTCAAATGATTTGATCTTTTCATCCTATATCAATTGTAGGGATGATCTTTATTAGGATTAGTCGACCAAGGCTGTCAATATAGGTTTCTTCAGTTTTTAAGTGTGTTCGGCTGACTATGTATGTCACATGTACAGGCCTCAGCAATGGAGCTAGAGGTCTGAGAATTTACCCCATGATTATGTCTTGGAAAAACAGTGTTTTTTTTTTCAAACCCCCCTTCCATATTTTTCATTGGGGGGAGGGGGGTCCAGTTACAATGTAAATGTATGTTAAATTAGCCCCTTAGTTTGTGTCCCAACAGCACTTATGCTTGTTTTTTGAAAATTCAGACTTAGTGGTTACCACCCAACAAAAGATGAGAGGAGAGTCTTTTTCATCGATCACCCCCAATATGGCATGATGCCAAAAGATGCTGGTCATGATATGGTTTCTATTGAGTGACTAACCAGACCTATCTGTCAAATTTCTTTATTTCGTTTAACCATGAGAAACTGGCTGCAAGGAATTACAAGTGATAACAGTTAATAGAAAACACTCAGAGAGCGTATACATCTGCTAATGCCAGTATCAGAGGAAATAATTGTGCATTGATCCACCCAAAAATTTAATCACTTCCATCACCTAATGCCCACCTTTTTAGAAAATGTCATTGAGAACTTTTGGTGATGTCATGTTGACGCATACTTTTTCAAAATTATGTTGTGTGGACATAAAACTATTTACCATTATTTTGATTAACTATATTGCAAAAGTATCATATGCTATGGGCTACACCATTTCAAAGATTCTTTGCTAAACGCTATGATTTCTGATTCAGTGACTCTGTATTTGCTCTGTAATTATCATACTATACGGCTTTCATCTTTTATGAACGACTGGGTGATTGAGGTTAACAATTTCAGTCAGTGGTATCTATGTGAGGTATATACAAGGCATAAATATGATGGTATTTGAAACTGAAGTCACAGCCACTGCACAAAAATATAATGTTATTACTGAAAAATCAGACATATTTATTGTATGATCTGGCTATATAGCAAATGAAAAAAAAATTATCATTTGACAATGCAAATAAAAAAATTAAGTGTTCAAATATTTATGTGAACTTTTTTCAAATTTACGACCTCTTTATAATAAATGCCATAGGCCCTGCACTAGATTCATCCAGCACTGACTTTTGGTCTTGGTCTTTTCAATAACAATAACCAGTTGATAACACTGAGTAAAGGATATAAAAATTCAAGCAATTTATATTTATGGTTATAAATTTATATTCATTGCTATAAATACATTATTATGTTATTAAATCCATTGTCACAAACAAGTTTACATAATAGAAATTTTAATATGAAATTAATATGAATTTTCAATCAATTTTAAATGAAGCGTTTGAGACCAACTGATTTTGATAACAATAGCTGTTCAATAACATTATCAATGAGTATGATAAACAGCTTCCTTTGTATGTGATCTATTTCAATATTTCGTATTCTTAAAATTTGAATTAATTATGGACTTCAAGTTTATGAAAATATTTTTTTTGAAGAATTGGTTAAAACTCATTTTGATCCTTTTTTTTCAGGAATCTAAGCGATCTTTTCTTCACAGCGTTATTAATGAGGGAGGAGACAAAGAAAAACTTGAGAGCTTTGTAAACTTCTGTGAAGACACCATCTTTGAAGTGAGTCTTTTTCAATTATTTTTTTGTTCTTATCTTGTAGATTATAAAGTTAACCTCTTCATGCAAGGGGGAGGTGCTACCTGGAGTCATATTCCAAAGCACCAGGTTTCAGTTATTTTTTGCTTTCAAGGTCCGGAAGGGCAGGAAATTTATGATTAACTTTAAGCCTCTCAGTACAGTATCATTAATAAAATGGACAAATGGAGGGTTGATAGAGACATTGGGTATGCATACCTAGTAATCTGACAAATTGACTAGGTAGAATAACCGATACAAAATACCTCCCTACCCCTCCTGGCATGGACAATGGTATGAGAACAATCTACACTTATGGATTGAATAAAGGATTCTGTTCAAAATTTCCAGAAGGTTATTGAGTATGACAGACAATTGAAGAATGACCAAGGGTACATTGTGGCTATAACAGCCAAGATGAGGACACTAATCTGAATTAATTAATGGATGATAATGGTAATCCCTCATCCCAGAAATTCAAAAATAGAAATAAAAAATGAATGAAAAATTTAGGTGAAAGAAACGTCAAGTAATAATGATTTACTCCAAATTGTTAGAAACTGTCAAGCAAAACTGTCAACTTTAGTTTTCAAGTGAGTCTGTCTGTCTGGCTGATTATCTATCCTTTGTGCATACAGGCTGCGCCAATGGAGCGAGAGAGCTGCAAATTTCAACATTTACTCCTTACTATGTCAAGAAAAAACAGGCTTTTTTTGTTTTTTGAAAATCCCCCACCTCAAACAGGTTTTTCCAATTCTTTAATTGATCACTGTCAACACAGCATGCTACCAAAAGACATTGGTCATGTGATGGTGTCTGTTGAGCCCTGTTTGTGTAATTCTTTTAATATTTCTTTTGAAATGACTAGAAATTAAAAAATCCAAAGGTGTTGTCATATACTACATTTGTTTCTACTTCAGGATACAAGAGTTTCATATGTAAGACAAAAAACAGGATCTTGAAGAAAACTTGAAAATGGTCACAAATATTGGAACCCTTGAGCTTAGGGATCAGTTGACTTTAATTCAGTTCTGGATAAGAAGTTCATGAGACTGAAAATGTTGTTAGCTGTAATATTGACAAAATACTGTTGGCCACCGAATGACTTTAATCTCAGGATCTGAAAATCGTTTAATCATGTATACCATAACTGTTCCCAAGATGTCTTTGTTTTTTACTAAATCTTTGCTCTTGTTTCTCAGATGCAACATGCAACAAGTATAACTGGGGAAGAACTAAAATTGTCTTCTGCTCTTGGAGGAATTGGAGCAGGAGGGTAAGTACTACTTTACTCAGAGACAATTTTTTCCAATAATGTTTTAAATCAATATGATTTTGTATGTATCAATTTTTTTCCAAAGTCTCTCACTTGTTGAGGAGATGGCAATCATATTATTTTGTATATCCATTCTTATTCTCCTTCATTTTACTTGATCAATTTATTAAAATCCACTTCCAACTTGCTGGGGCCCTTTGAAGCTTCACCAGAGAACCATTAATTGTACATTTTGGCAACATGTTCTCTAATCTGTCTGTTGCCTGCCTCTCGCAATGCTGGACAAAGGGTTACACTTTCCTAGACAGGTTACCAACCAAGGCTAAAGAGCCCTGTTTCCCCTTTCTATCTACTATTTTAGTTGGAGGAGAAGTGGATTCATGCCTTCCACAAGAGCATCAGTTTACCAGAGTGAGTGCATCAACTGTAAAAAAATTTGAAATGTACCTAAACAATCACTGGGAGAATCATCCTATATAGTATGACTACAAGCAAACAATATAAAATGCAATAAGTACGAAAGATTTGTCCTTGCATAGAGGTTTTAAGCCTGTGCATGTGCATCTTTTATATCATTATCATTTTTCATGATTCATCAGTACAAAGTGAACACAAACTGTTTTAGCTTGATTTTAAACTTTGTTACTAATTTTGATTCTACCACACATATCAATGTATTACTTCAAATTAGTCAATCGAATACTGATTGATATTCTTTATATTCACAGCATTCTTGAGCCAGTGAAAGTGACATATCGCACCATTCGGGATTTCATCGGATCCTTATTATCATTCTTCACATGGTCCAATATTAAGAACACTTATCACACATTCCGCAGCATGACTTATGGAGAGTTGGGTATGGCCTTCCTCAAAGGAAACCTTCAGCTTTTGTTGATGGTCTTGACATTAGTATTCCACATATTCTGGTAAGTTCTACCCCATATTAAATATTCTTGTTGTTGTAATAGAATAATACAAGGTTTGGTGGTCACACATCAATGTGATATGTACCAGAGGCAGCGTGTGGGACTTGCAACTCTGGGGAAACCTGGAAAATCTTATTAAAAAATAAGAAGGGAGCAAATTCAATACTATTTTCAATTTTCTTCAATTATATTGGTTTCAATAATTTATTTTTATTAGTAGTGACACATAAAATTCTATTAATTGTAACAAAATTAGCTAATTATGCCTTGTACTCTTGTGATGGGTGCAAATTTGACAATTTACTAGGGGGTGCACTTGGAACAAGCACTGTCACTATATACACAGGTTTTTTGCAATGTTCAGTGATCATTTGTCTAGTGGTAGGAGTAAAAAAGTTCAATACAATTCACTGTTCTGTAGTTGATGGCCCTTACTTTATTTAAGGAAAAGATTGGACAAGGAACAAAGTTTCCCGCTTCAAATCATCTGGATTGAACAAGAAACAGGCTCTCCTTACTTCAAATAGTCTGACTATCTCCAACTGCACAAAAAGGCTGAGAAGAAGAATCTGAGCACTTATATTTTATAGAACATCTTTTGCATGTTGACAGCTCAAAAAATTTTATATCCCCCTTACTATAATAAACAAAATGATGTAAAGGTTTCTATTGTGTTAATTTCAGAAATTTCAATAAAATTTAGAGTTATGAATTAGGCAACAATTTTTAAATGAAAAAAATGTTTCTATCCATGCCTAGCAGAAATTGATCACTATAGCCCACGCATGTACCAGAACTAATTATATAAAAAATTTTCTCTAAAATAATTAAAAAAAAAATAGATCTTTTGTCAAAGAATTGGGTATTGTTGGTTCAAAATGACCATAGAGGCCCAAAAAAGCAGTTTTTCACAAAATCAAAAAAATTCAGAATCACTACATTACATCTTCTCTTTTTCACTTTATTTTTGCCAGGACATTAGCCAAGTTCTTAATCAACATGATGATGGGTGACAGAGGCCTGGAACCTACTCCCGAAGTGTCAGCAGCTGCTGATGCCAAAATGCCGCCCGCAATAATGGCTCCGCCGTTAGCATTAGGGGCACCTGAGGCACCTCCTGGTGGTGCATCTACTCCAAAAGTAACTCAAGAAAATGGTGGACCTGGACGAACCTTCCCAACAAAGAAAGAAAATGGTCTTAAGGAGTAAGTCAGATCATCAGTTCTGATCAATGTTGTCCTCATTTCCATCATATTTGAATTACAAAATACAGGACAGACTGTCTATTAAGACCTAGGATGCAAAAGTCCTATGGGCTCCCTCTTAACCAAAAAACTGTTGTTAAAATACAACCAGGAGGGCAAATTTCAAGTTTAAGCTAAGTTGCATGAAACCCTTATGCAAATTATAAGTCTCTTCTGGGATACATGAAAGCCTTGTGTTGGCCTTGAATATTGAACTATACGATGAATGATTTACAAGAGTATCTAGAGGACTACTCATCACTGCTACTCATACAAGTTCTATAACTGTCTATATTAAAGATCGGTAGACAATTCTCTAGTCATAATACCAGTGCATTGGTGAAATATTTGCATAATTTTCAATTTTCTTTAATCAAATGTCTGTCTCATACACTGGTATATATATGGTTGCTGTCCCTACACACTTACAGAAATGTATGGTTTTGCAAATAATGTTTTTGTCAGGAAATAAATAAGCTTTTTAGCTGAATTTCTGAGACAAAGTATTGTTACTATTATATATTGATTCATTCAGAATAGTTTCCTCATATCTATTGTTTTTATCACAATATAGTTTTTATCACAATATACCCTCCGGCCTTATTTAGGTATCTAATGTCTTTGTTATTTCCAGATCTGTTGGAGTATCTGATGGTGTGTCCACTGCAGAAACAGAATCAACAGTAGGAAACGGCAGTGTCCCATGGAAAGAATCTGCAGCAGCCTCTGATATAGCAACTGAAGCTCTTCTGGTGAGATAACTTTTTCTTTGAAATTTAAAAACTAACTTTTCTAGTTCCATATCAGTGCAGTTATACAATCACCTATCTGAAATTTTAAAAACTGAAAGACTCAGAAAATCGAACATTTTTCAATGAATAACGTCTGTGTTACAAAAGCCTACAACTGTATTTTGGCAATGAGGATAAGATAAGTTATCCTCATCCTTCATTTGGTTGGCCTTGATCAAGGTACTCAACAATAGTCTGTAATTATATTTTTTTGGCAATGAGAATAAGCCATCTTCTTTATAATTCTCATGTTTCTACTTGTCTGTTAGAATATCAATAGAGGGAAGCAACTGCAGCCAATCATAGCCGTAATGGAAGTTACCAGATGAAGCCTCATTCTGATACCAGAAATAGCTAGCTACAGCCTTGTTCTGAGTAACTGAAACTGACCCTTGATCGACCAGCAGCGTTCTTGACTACACATGTTTCTATTCTTCATTTTATTTTCAACTGTATTAACACAGCTAAAACCAATAGCATTGTAACCAGCATACAATTAACTAATCACAAGCAAAATATTACACCCATCTCCTCCTCAGCATGGAATATGGGCGTTGTTTCATTTGACACTGTCTTATGATTTAACAGTGAACTATAAGCCATAATACCTCTATTTCTTTCCCTAACCATGAGCATGATTATATTCCTTACCAATATCATTCTCAATATCAAAGTATCATTTTAAATGAAAAAATATATCATCTAAATTTGTGTGAAATTTATTCTTGATGACTCAGTGTGTGTTTGAATTTCGGAAACAGTATCTTATGAAAATGTTATTTTCATTTATAGGAGGAAGCAGCTCTTTTGAGTGAACCTGAAGAAGTTCCCAAGCTGGAGACTGAAACACCTCCTGTTGCTACTGAAGCGTAAGTTTTTATATCTTTTTCATTTTTTTTTTCATTTAAAAAAAAAAATTAGACAGAAGTTCATTGATATAATTTGGCACAGGCCTTAAGATTTCTTTAAACAGGGACCAAAACCATATGAAACATGCTATTATTCTCAAAAAATTATCTTCATGTTGTGTTTCCTTTAATATCATTATGTATTGAAAAATACCTATTTTTAAAGTATCTGGTATATATATATATATATATATATATATATATATATATATATATATATATATATATATATATATATATATATATATGAATGTATGAAAAATTGATATACAGGCAATAGATACATATGTATGAAGAGCAATGAATATAAATATCAACATGAGTGTTCTTACAACCTTCATAAACATCTGGGATGGTGTCTATGATCCAATTATGGTGATATGAGTTTTTCTATTTTCTGTGATTGAGTCAGATGTAGCCAATGAGAAGGGAAGAAAGCATTTTAAATCACTCCCTTTGCAATGGCAACTTTTCATTGTATCGTCACAAGAAACTTTGAATGATTGATAATGCCTATTTTCACATTTTTATATTATATTTAGGAAAAAAAATTTCTTTATTATTTTTACCACATTTTGAAATGCAAAACTATGATGTAAAGATGTTTTTTCAATGATGAAAATTACAATGAAAGTAAAAATTGAATTAGGAAATGCCTAGGTAAATAAGGTATTTGAAAGTACCAAAAATGGCTTGCAAAAAGTTTTTTGCTCTTAATTTTTGAATATTTAACTTTCTTAACCACTATTTTTATCAAAAAGAAAGTTCTGATGCAGTTATCCTTATTCATATACTTATCGACTGAGGTCACTGGAAATGTTGAAGGAGGAAGGGAGATTTATGGTTGCCATGACAGCATAGAGAGTATGCACACCAAGTATGATCATGGATGCACAGATTAAACATAGTAAAGAAGACACATATAAGCACTTAGATGAACAAATAAAACGTACATTGAATGCATAACACTTATAATGACAGAACTAAAATGGACTGCTATGAATTCATAAGGATTGGAGCGTACTATAGAATGGTTATGGACTGGGTATCAGTATGTGTGCCTACTTGCCAAGTTGTGTGCAATGTTTTTGGGATCACATGTGAGCACCTTGGGGGCCATTCTCAAACACTGAAAAACATACAATGGACAGACTATCAAAGACACAGAAAAAACATGGAGTTTAACCCATGTGCGCTTTGCGAAGTATGGTGAATCAGAAGACATCATTATGACTATTGTGAAGTAAATATGTTGCCATTTCATTCACAAGAGATGAAGGTGTGTATGCATTTTGAGTAAGTGGTGAGGATATGGTTGAGTAGTTGTGCATACTAGAGATACCTCGACATTGGTGAACTAAAATGGGCAACATTTAGTACAGTGATTGGTCATTATGGAAAAACAGTAAAGTTTGGATCCGTCAGGAGACCAGCAAAATGACACTGATTGAAGAGAGAAGGAAAGAGAGAGAGAGAGTAACCAGCTAGTAGTACCAGAACAAATGAGCAATTGAACACATGTTCAGGGCTTTTATAGGGCATTGTTGTTGGAAGTGACATTTTAGATATCTAGCTTGCTACAAAAAAAGGTTTGTAATAAATTCTAAACTAAAAGTAAACATTAGCTTAAAAAAATTGCATTAGAGTTTATGTTTATTCATAATGGAAAATATAATTGAATATGATTCAAAATAAATGATTCAAAATATATGGTTATCTTAGTTTTATATATATGGTTATCTTAAATTTAAATATTGATACATATGGTTTACTTTGATTTTGTCTTGGCCCGCAAATTACAAAAAGATTGCCAATCCTACCCACTTCAAAAAAGGTTTGCTGACCTTCACTTTAAAATATTAATCTTATTTTGTGCCCTCTAATTCCTGCCAGATTACCTCACTTTACCAAATTTAGCTATCTTGAACACTTCTAGTAAGACTATTTTGCACTTTGTTTGAATTGTAGTTTTTTCAAGTTGAATAAAAGTTCACATTTACATGGGATCAAAATTAAATTTCCTCATTCATACAAGAAAATACAATCTCAAGTCTCTCAGTCAAAAATTCATTACTTAAAACAAATTGGAAATCACTAAAATGACATGTATCGGTCACAGTTTTTTTTTTATTTAGAATTTGCTTTGAAACTGTGTATATGCTAACAATAGATAAATAGATGAATAGACCTGGTTAGTCATTCTAATTGTCACTCACATTATAAATTGAAGTCCCCACCAAAAATCTGTTTGGGGAGAAAATTTGAGATAAAGCAAAAAAACTTGTTTCTAGACATTATGAGTAAATGTATGAAATTTCAGCTCTCTTGCTCCATAGGTGTAGTTTGTACACTAGATAGATAAATAGCCAGATTTACCTCAAAACTGAAGAAACTTATGCTGACAGTTTTGGTTGACAGTTTTGGTTGACGGTTTCTAATATGAACAGGCTTAGATAATTCATTTAGTATATAGGCTATCATTTTCTTATGAGGACAGATTCAAAACCAGAGAGCCTTTTCATTGTAGACTATACAATATAGATGAAATATACAAACAAAATTTACTGATATCAAAAGAGTAATTGATTTGAAATTATTTTTGATTTTATTTCTGTTTTTCAGGACTGAGGCAGCAGAAGAACCTGCAAAAAGTCCTGCAGAAGGCGAGGCGACTGAGGAGGAGGAGGGTGCTGTTGTTGGTGATGAAGAAATACCTTATGAAACCAAAGCTTTTGATTACGGCAAATATATTCTTGTAAGTTGTCCATATTTCTCAAATGAAACATTGAACAACCATAGCCATCAAAAATAGCGAAGGGTTCCATCCTTTTCTAGATGAGTGTGTATCTGTTTGTGTATTTATGTGTTAGTATGTCTGTTTCTGTGTTTGTTCCAGCACTCTTGGCCATACCCTTTTGTTTACAAACTTGAAAATTGATATCAGTACTCCACTACACCCTTTCTAAAAATGTTTTTTTTCTATTATTGGAGAAAATATTTTTTGACCTTTTGGGGGCCTCATTTTGATAGGTTTATCAATAATATCCAGAATGTAAATGTTTCTAGATGTTTTTTTTTACTCTATTTGGAATGTTTTCCAGTGGAAAACATCAGTGATATCAAATATAATTTATTCTTTGATGGAATTTTTCTACATGACTTCAAATTTTGATGCTAAGGTGATGGCGAGTTGACATTATTGTTAATTTTTTACTAGTTCCTTTCATCCAATTTGTATTGCTTTATAGCTCATTGTAGTAAACATCAGAATCATCAGCCATCATGAATCCACTGCTAGACAAAGCCATTTTCAGCTTCTTCCATGCCGACTGTACATGTGCTAACCTTTTCTGACTTATGCCATGTTTAACCAGCAAATCTCTATTTCATCTCTCCATCATATGTCTGGGCTTCTCCTATTGCATTTGCTATCCATTAGGAACCAATCGACTAGCCTTTTACACCATCCATTTTCTTTTATTACTGCAATATGTCCAGCCCATCTCCATTTTTGTCACTTAATTCTATGATATCTTTTACTTTGGTTTGCTCTCCAGTCCGTAGATATAAATTGTCTAAATTTCTTTGTCTTTCATCTTATTATTGTTGCTGTTTTTATCAGAAGACTCAGGTTGTTTTGCATTTGAGGACTGTTGAATTAGTAAGATGTATTATATATATATTTTTTTAAAGGACACAGGATGTGAGTTCAAATCTTGTCAGTGGCTACCTATTCATTCCAGATACAGGCTGGAATGCACACTTTGGAAAGATGTCAGTTTCAAATAAGGAACCCTTATCTCCTGATGTTTTGAAATAAGGAAACCTTGTTTAACCTCTGTTTCTCTCTTCATTCTGTGTCTAAATAAAATGAAGGCTGCTATCAAACATGTAACAGTAAACATTCTTATATTCTGGTCCTTCTCTTTCTCTTTTCCATTCCTATAAGGGCCATTCTCTTGACTTTTTTTCAACTAGTCTGGTTTTTAATCACTACTTACCACAACAGACTGGTTTGAACACGGTTGCTGAGCTGAGGTTATTCATGCATTCTGGCATTTATATGTATCTATGGTTCTGGACTTTGCCCAGCCCTAGCCACTCATACTAGAAACTTGAAATTTTGCACACACACTCCCTTCAATGAGTGAGGAAAACATTTTTCTTGTTTTTTCTTACATTCTGATGTCCTCATGCTTCTTTGAACAAATTTTGAAACAATTTTTTGTCTTTATCTCTTTTCAGAGTTATTTTGCCAGGAATTTTTACAATTTCAAATATGTGGCCTTGGCTCTTGCTTTCTTCATCAACTTTATTTTACTCTTCTACAAGGTGAGTGATCATTACTGTTTCAAAAGATACATAAAATAAATACAATTAAATACTTCCTATAACCTAATTTCCAAAGTAGTGTTAGTAAAAGTGTAATAATCTTTGTATCAAGTACCTACTGGAAGATACAGATTGCATAACAATTACCAGAAAATTAAATCTGTATGTTTACTTCACGCAAATGCCATAGGAAAAGGTATGAATCCAGTTGCATTACAATGATTTTTAGATAGCCAGATCAAACAGGGGTCAAGTCTTGAGTAGGCAACTTCTAGGGGTACCAGTACAGCTGAAAGGAAGGGCCATAGACAGAAATACATGTTGTGAAACTACCAATGTAACTTGCGTATACCCCCACTGGAACAACAAGTAAACACAATGTATAGAAAATATTTCTCTTCTATTCTTTGTGCCGACCGAGGGAGAGAGATCCCTTGTTTTTGAAACACAGAAGAGTGTTGAAGCGAAAATTAAGAAAAATGCATTAATAGCAAGCTCAACCTGGACGGATCTTCTGTCACTCTCTGTATTTCCCCTATCGTCTTCTCTGGTTTCTTCTAATCAAATCGTGTTCTACTTTTCATGGTCCTGTCTGTCTTTATTTAGTCTTCCCATTCATCAGGGGACACTGAGAAGCCACAACTAACTCAAGCATTATTGTTCCGATACCATAACATATCTTGTTACAATCCAACTCTCCTTTAGCTTTATGGAATATCTTGTGAATGTCTTCTCATCAGTATGCCACAACGGTAGAAAGAATGGTCAAGTGAGTACTTGGTCAAACCACTCTTCCCCTATCTTCCCTGCCCACATGGTAGGAGCAAAGATGCTGTTACACTCATTGTCAAAGATGATGGGGACAAATTATATTACCTACTAAATGACAGAAAATGATTTCAAAATTTGATTCTTAAATCATTCATTGATTAGTACATCAATATTTATCAAGCTTAGCTCAGTGCAGCACAAGGCCAAATGGAGGTAGATGGGGGTTGGAAGATTGTGTTGTACCAATCTTCCTGTGAAGAGAACTTGTCTACCAGCCATAAAAGTCAGCATACACAATCTTAGCTCTTAACTGGGCTCATGCACTGACCCCTAGCATAGAAATAGAAGGTGTCCATGAGTTTCCAAAATTCCCAAATCACTGGCACATAAGATCAATGGGCACATAAGACTGCTCCAACCTCATTTCAGCTGGGAATAATTGGAAAAATTGTCAGTGTATTTATGGATAAGCATTCAAAATTACTGAAAGCTACAGTACAGCAGAAAAAAAAACTTGGATAAAATATGCGACTAGGAAAGTAGGGAAAATCTTTTCAATAATAAAACTGCTGTAATTTACCCGAGAAAACAAAAGTAGCGCAGCAGACACTTCAATTTTGCATATAAGAGAAAAGGGATTTTTTTTATCTATATTTTGGTGAAAAAAGGTTGATATTGAATTCTATCAAATATGATAGTTTCAAAAAAGACAAAGGGGGTCTCTGAGAATTTTTATTTACTTTTAAATTAAATTAAAGTCTGACAATGTTTGGCTACCCATACCTCCAAAAGTGAATCTGCGCATGCGCTGAAACTCTATGAATTAATTGCATCTCCTTTTTTCTTTTTATTTTTCCTAAAGGTCAATAAGGTTACTCAAACTATTGTGGAAGATAATGGTGCAAATGGAAATGACGATGATGATGACGCAAATGAAGTTGTGATAATTGAAGAAGACGTGGACTATTTAGTCCCCATTCTCGAAGTTTTAGCAATACTACACTCAATCGCCTCGTTCTCAATGCTAGTGGCTTACTACTGCCTCAAAGTGCCTTTGGTGATTTTTAAGAGAGAGAAAGAGATTGCTCGGAAACTGGAATTTGAAGGACTTTATATTGCTGAGCAACCTGATGATGATGACATTAAAGCCCACTGGGATAAACTTGTGCTGAGTACAAGCTCATTCCCTCAAAGCTACTGGGATAAATTTGTCAAAAAGAAGGTGAGGAGTTGCATGATATTTATTTACATTCTCAGTTACAAAGACCACTTGTAACCATTGTGGAACTCTTCAATTAATAGGATTTTAAAAATTGGAATTTTCTTGTGAATTGAATTAGAGAAAAAATTTTAAATATTACTGAAAAGTTCAAGGGAAGTTTAATCAAAGGTAAATGAGTGGAATAAGATCTCATCTCACTACAATTGAAAAAAATGTGTGTGTGTGTGTGTGTGTGTGTGTTCATGCACGCACCATGATTACTCAACAACTGGCCATTATATGAACTTGATATTCGTTAGTTATATTAGTCAGCACCCAAGGCATTGCAGTGTCATGTTCGAAATAATTTGGATGAGAGGTTCTCGAGAAATCTGATAAAAATAGATACTTCTCTTTAAGGCAAGCTTCATATTGGCCATGAAACAAAAACTGTTTATAATTTCTATAAATTACCTCCATTGACTTTTGCTAACACAAGTATTTCATTCAAAATCATTTTTATGACAATTATGGCTGGGTGCTCCACATTATAAAGTCCTGCTTTTTCCAAAATGGACCTTTAAAACAAGCACTACACTAGTGCTACAAATATGGAAACCCTGTTGCGATTAAAACAGTGATACTTACTTGAATTTGATTTACAGTTATAAATTTTTGGAAAATTTAAAGCCTTTATTACAGATTTCAACTTCGCAATTTTTACAAGTTGAACAAAATTAATATGTTTGCCTTGTAGGTACGAATTCGATATGCTGAGCAGTACGACTACGAGAGTATTAGCAATCTTTTGGGAATGAAGAAAGGAGATTCTATAACCATAGAGGAAACCGTTCCACCCTCAGGAATAATGCCAGCTTTGTAAGAAAATATTATTGACTTTTAGTTTGTTTTACTTTGGTTTTGTTTTGTTTCTGAATTCATTATTCTCCTCAATTTTTCAAAAATAGGAAGTCACTCACGAAATATCTTTCTTTTTTTTTTTTTAATATGGGTAAAAAATTTGAGCATTCCCTGACCCCCGAAATAATCTTCTTCTATGTCTGCTAGTTTGACTTTGTTTTTATACTGTGATGATAACAACAAGAACAAGAACAATCGTCACTAAATTTGAGGGAGTAAACTCTTCACTGCTTGTCTGTTTCATCATGCTTAATCAAACCGATATGTAAGATTGACATTCCCCTACAGTGATTTGAAATCATAACCAACTGATCGGTAAGTGGCTCTGTTACCGACTGAGCTAAATTGACAAATCTTACTTATCTATGAAAATTTTTCTTATAGACACACAACGGCCTATTTCATTCTAATAAATAAATGGATTTACACTAAGAAATATATACTTTTATGATTTTTTATTTAATATACAAATGATAAAAAAGTTTCAGTAATCCTTTTACATAATTTCTATTTATTTCTTTATTTCAGCATCTCAAATATGGACTGGCAGTACCAATTATGGAAATGGGGTGTTATTTTCACCGATAATGTAAGTAACTTCATCATTGTCATTAAATCAACACTACTAATAAAAAGTAGCAATCATCCCAAAGTATTGTGATGAGAAGAGACAATAATAAGATGGAGTCAAAGTAATAATAAGATGGATGATGGTGGAGAGCATATTGACCCAGAATGTAGTGATAAAAGGCAATAATCATAAAATAATAAACTAATTAAACTAATTAATAGTGATAACGTAGAGTGTATCAACCCAATATATTGTGATAAAAAGATCGAGTAAAACCAGTTATTCCCTTAAGAGGGTACTGTAAAGTATGTGCGGCCAGGCTGTGAGAAAATAATATGGTCTGGTGATATTTCTTTGCAAAATGAAAATAAATGAAATTTGTTAGATAAACCCTTTTAGAAACAAAATTGAGTGTGTTAGCCACTTATAAGTGAACTATAGTTGACTCATCACCTATATCCCAATCATGATTAATCCCTCCCCTCCATCATCCAGTACACAAGAATACTGCCAATATCAAACCAGTCTGCATCAATATTGCCAATATTGAACCAACCTACAAGAACATTATCAATATTAAACTAGTCCACAAGAATGTTGCCTATATTTAACTGACCTACAAGAATATAGCCAATACTCAACCAGCACATAGTGCAAAAAAGTTTGGGGACCACTTGTATAGAGGATGTGTATATGGTGTGTATTGTGTTGTTTCATTCACTATGTATCTTAAATACGATTATTCTCTTTTTCTTTGCAGTCTTTCTTGTACATCCTTTGGTACTTTATCTTCTCGGTCCTAGGAAACTTTAACCATTTCTTCTTTGCTGCCCATCTTATTGATGTGGCCATCGGTTTCAAGACATTGAGAACCATTCTGCAATCCGTAACTCACAATGGAAAGCAGGTAAGTTTTCTTTTCTTCTTTTTACCTACATTGATTTTTATTACTTGTGAGAATGGACTTAGTGAACTGAGTGATGCCACTTTGGATGATTGTAACAACTAGGTCTGTTTCACAAGTTGCAAACGGGCTGAGTTAGTAGTATTGTAATATGTGGAGCTCAAGCAGGGACAGCTGAAGATGTAAATAGAGTAAGGGCACTACTTACTTTACTTATTGAATCACTGTACCCCACAAATGGCCCACCTGATCAACCAGCCAAGTGGGCTACAGCTACTTATCTCTTTGCTTATCAGTGTATCTGTGTATCTCCAGGCACTGGGGGGCACAACCTTGAAAATTTACATTAATTCACCACTGGGCACAATTTAAAAACAAATTTTCGTTCTTTTCAATAAAGTACTTTTGGGGATCCCTATGGTCATTTTGGACTTACCATGCCAAAATTTTTATCTGGTACTTTTTCTTAAAGATAATCTTAGATGAGAGATCTATATTTAACATCATCTTTGATAATTATTTTTAGATAATTAGTTCTGGTATATATGCAGGCAATGGTGATTCATTTATGCAAGGTATAGAAATCACCTATGCTTTTAGGAATAAGTATGTGAAAAATTCAATTGTAGATCATTTCTTCATATTTTTATCTACAAAAAAGAACAAGAGGGCACTTTCTTCTGGGGTTAGGGTCAGTGAGCTAGTCTGGCTGAATAGTGTGCCCCATACTTCTAGCCTATTGCGAGACTAAGCTAAGCCAGATAAATATCCAAAACATTAAGATGCTTTACAATGGAGCAGAGGTTAGCAAATTAGTCTCATTAGACAATTTTCAATCCTCACTAGGTGCCCCATAATCGTTACCTTGTACCAGCAGTAGCTAAACTTAGTAAACATGGATATTTCTTTTATGCATATTATCAAAAATCCTCTTGATGTGACAATTATCCAGTGACATATAATGCTTTGTATCTTAAGCATTGTGTGTGCTACAAATGCATAAACATCATCTTCCCTACATTGAGCCCAAACTGTCCATTGCTTTTTACAGACACTAAAATACTTATATATTTTTGTGCATCTGCAGCTGCACACCCTAGACACAAAGCACCATACGCCACAGCAAATATCAAATAATTTTTCTGATATTTTCGTATTCCCTATGCAAGTGTATATATACAGTAGTCCCCCTTTATCTGTGGGGATATATGTTCCAAGACCCCCAGTTTATGCCAAATCTTTTGATTGTACTAAAACCTATATATGCTATGATTTTTCTATACATATATATCTATCATAAAGTTTGTTTTACAAATTAGGCGCAATTAAAAATCAGTAGCAATAATTAATAATGAAATACAACAATTATGATATCATACTATAATAAAAGTTATGTGACAGATAAAAGATTTGTTCTATCTGTATATCTTAGCAAACAGTTTTGGGACCATTACTAAATAAAACTGATTTATTGTTTATTTCTGGAGTAGACCAGGGGTAACTGAGACCATGAAAAGTGAAACCATAGATAAGGAAGGAAAACTGTAATTGAAAATAATAAAGATAAAGATACTGTATCTTCTGAACTCAGTGTGACTCTTTAATGAATAGAATTTTTTTGAATTTTTTTTTCACCTAAATATGCATGGGAAGAAACTCAAATCAGAAGTTATTCCCCCTTTTGAAGATTTGAATTTTTTTATATGAATTTGAATGTTGAATTTTTTAAAACTCTGTCATTTCTTTTTATTTTATAGTTGGTACTTACAGTAATGTTGACAAGTATTGTGGTTTACATCTACACAGTCATAGCCTTCAACTTCTTCAGAAAATTCTATGTTAAGGAGGAAGACGGACAAGTTGATAAGAAATGCCATGACATGGCAACGGTGTGTATCTATGTATATTTACTTACCTTTTACTTTTTAAGTCAATACAGAAATGTCTGTAACTCATTTTAAGTACAGGTAAGACCACTGACAAAATTGATTACTTGGTTATTGTTTCCTGTTGATTCTGTACAATACATGTTCATATATGTGCCAAATGGGCTTAGGTTAGGGCGCTTTTGGTAAAAACAAATGAATTCTTTTATCAAAGTATAAAAACTAAGATATATGAAGTATACATCTCTTCTGTCATGCTGTGTGACTTCGGTTGTATCAAATGGAATCCTAAAATTTCTAAATGAATCGAGATCTTCCAAAACCATATGATGTGTTTTATCACTTGGTGCAGATCTAATTGATCAAAAACAGGACTTGTAGAACCATGTCTAGAATGTTTTGTATCTGGCCAACACAAATGGGAAAAACCAAAACCCAAATGATGAGACATCATATTCCTCTGATCAAAATTTAACAATTGGACCGAGATAAACACCCATGCAGAAGATCGCCAAGCAGGTAACGGCACAGAAAATAGACCTGACCAGCCAAGTTCAATCTCTGGCTGAAGCAGTTTGTGCTTACTTTGCACTAATGCCCTTGAAAAAGGCATGAATCCATCTCTCTCTAGCTATGGCTAAAAAAGTTGAGGGTGAAGTGAGTGATACTACCCTAAGTGCCTGTCAACTATGAATCAATTTTGCATATTGCAATCACGCTGAGTAAGTAACAATGCAATACGTGGAGCCAAACATGGATGGCTGTAGCCATGACCAGCAGAAGGGTACTACTTATTTGATAGTGAAAAACAGTAGTTGTTGTTCATTATCAGATGGTTTGACCAGCTTTTTCACTGTTCACTGTCTTGTATCTTTGCTGCAACATGATTTCCAGCAATCTTATTTCTTTCTCTAAGACAAATGCTTTCAAACTTTTTCCTCCACAGACCCATTAAGCTCTAAAAAAATGAAAATTGCTCAACTGGCTTGGAAGTGCTCTAACATTTTGGCAACTTTTAGCATCTTTTTGGTGTTTGGGGGCACTTTTGGCCATTTTTTAAAATTTAGCACTTTTTAGTGCTTTTAGGCAATCAAACTAGCATGAAAATATTTTTTAAGTTGGCAACACTGAGTTTCAGTCTTGGAAATGTTTTCTGTTAAATGTTACAGACAAAATAGGGTTATTATATGCATAATGTGAAAGCATAGTAAATCACTTTACAAAAGGAATACATTGGAAATGATTTCTCTGTAGAAATACATTGAAATCAGTAAAAATGGTCAGGAATTAAGACAAGCATTACTTAGAGAATGAGGCTATTTCATTATAATTAGTATAAAGCTCCAAGGCCACCCAACATCATGACGAACTGTATGAAACTGCATGGCTCTTCCAGCATATATTCATGGCAATCATCTGTGGTAATACATTCTCCATCATGATGGTAGGAACAGACAATATCAACTGAAAAAAAAATTCCTTTTTTAGTGATCTGGCACTGTTGGATTGCAAAACATTCACTTGAACATTGTGTGCTCTTTCCTCTATCAATTTTTGGGTGCAGATGAATTGATTCTTTGCAAAAAAGGAGTTTTTTCTTCTTATAAAGACATATATGAAAACGAATCAGATTGTCACTAGACACCTTAGGCCAAACGCTGATTAACTCTTTTTGTAATTAAGGAATTGAATTATCACAAGGCACTTTTGAAATGAGCGTGAGTGAAAAAAAAATGCAATGAACAATGATTTTATATCTTCAAAAATCATACTAATTCTCAAAATATATCTTACATCTACATTTGACTTATTTTCCCTCATATTTCTTGTTTTTCAGTGCTTTATTTACCATTTACATACTGGTCTTCGAGCAGGTGGTGGTATTGGTAAGTTTATGTTTTTTTTTCCCAAAATTAATCAATTCATTCTATAATTTAAACTTAGCTTATATACAAAAAGCATCACTTTGAAATTTTTGCCAAGACTATTATAGTTATACTAGCATAGCACCCATGAAAAATAACAAGATCAATTACGTGGATAAATGATGCGGTACTCATACAAGAGTGGGGTCCAGCAATGAATATATCTGCTTATCACTATCACATCCAGAAAGTACACCTGAAGAAGGCTATAGAATGGATCAGCCGAAACATCAATCAGCAAGGAGTTCAATCATCTGAAAAACTCTGTGCTGTTAGAGACTAAATGCATCCTTAGAATTATTCTACAAAAATTAATAAAATACAATACATTAGTCCAACATTGTACCTTTTCCAGGCACCTGTGATAGGGCAATGGTTAGCAAGTTACCCTTTTAGATCATTGCTTGTATAAAAACTTTGATCTTCACCGGGTGCCCAACTATTGTGGCTCTGTATTTGGTGAATTTTGGCTTGATAAATACCTATAGGGTGCCTTCCATAGAGCATGAATAATTTAGTGTCACAGATCATTGTTTTTATTGAGAGATTGATCCTCACTTGGTATTCCACTTTTGTGGCCTTGTACCAGATTGAAAAGTCAAGTAAATATCTACATGTCCCCTTGCCTCTTTAAATCCAAGTGTTGTTTGAAGATCAAGCTTATTTATAAGAATTGATCCGACATTCTTAGTCACTATCATATTTGTCAACACACATAAATGAGGCAGGCCTAGAAAAACAAATGCAATGAAAAAATTGTATACTGTCTACCCTTCATCAATCGCTGTAATAGCAATATCTATATCCGTATAGCACATAAATGAATCACTGAAGCCCGGTCTTGTACCAGAACTAATTATCTAAAAATAGATATCTTATGTGAAAATGCCAGGATAAGATTTGGGCATTGTTGATCAAAAAATACCATAGAGATCAAAAAAAATAATTTTTTGAAAAAACAAAAAAAGATGTTTTTAAATGGTGACAGGTGGTATACTCATATATATTTTCATGGTTGTGGTCCAAAAAATGTGACCAGGAACATCACACACACACACACACACACACACACACACACACACACACACACACACACACACACACACACACACATTTTTCTAAAACTTTTAAATTGACAGTACTGAACAGGTATCCTCCCTCTCAGCTTCTCTCTCTCTCTCTCTCTCTCTCTCTCTCTCTCATAATAACAGTGTCATGTTTGATCAAAGCTGAAATTACAGATTCTTTAATGAAGAAATTTCTTCTGGATGAAGATTTTGACACTTAAATGGAGGACATGTTCAGGGAAAATGCAGATGTATGACCATTCTAAGCATATATAATTTCAGCTTGATAGTGATCAGCTCAGATCATGAGGCTAGATTCATTATTTGAGTTTTTGATGAGATACTTACAGTCATTTACTTTTAGGGATTTTTCCTGAATTTTTCTTTTTCAAAAGTTGAAGATAATTTGTTTTTTTGTTTTTCTTCATCCAATTTTTTCTAAAAAAAATTTCATTATTCTCCTTTCAGGTGATGAAATTGAACCAGCTGATGGAGATCCTTCAGAAGCCTACAGAATTATCTTTGATATTACATTTTTCTTCTTCATCATTGTCATCTTGCTGGCTATCATTCAGGGTATGTATGTTTGTATATTCTCATGATTATCTGCTTCAAAACTGTTCAAAAGGTTGACCTCAAACAAGTTCTGTTGAAGCTAGAGTTACTATTTACTGAAGATCCATTATTTAAACTTGACTTCTTACAGATACTTTATAAATAGACCTACAAATTAGTTTTTCTGATGTATATTTTTTTAATTATTTTCAAGAATTGATTGTCAGTTATTTGTAAGAGCAGATTGTCAGTTATTCCTAAGAATATATTGTCACTTGTTTTTAAGAACGCACTGTCACTTATCTCTAAGAACTGATTGTCATTTATTTCTAAAAATTGATTGTCATGAATTTTGTAGAATACATTTCCTTTGTTAATTTTTCTTTCTTCTTATTCATTATTTCTAATTGTCACGGATTTCTAATAGATTGTCAATTAATCCTAAGAATAGAGTCAGTTATTTCAAAGAATAGATTGCTTTTATTGATTTTCTTTTCGTCTTATTACTTATTTCTAAAATCAAATTGTTAGTTATTTCTAAGATTAGATTGTCAGTTATTATTATGGATAGCTTTTCAGTTATTCCTAATGATAGATTGTTATCTATTTCTAAGATTAGATTGTCAGTTATTATTATGGAAAGATTTTCAGTTATTCCTAATGATAGATTGTCATCTATTTCTAAGAATAACCTTGGTTTTGCCTTTAGCTGAATGTCATGTTTTAGTCATTGGCTATGGCCAATATTTTTTCTCTACTGTTGAGTAACCTTGGTAGCATTACTTACCATTTGGTGACATAACTGTCCAGTTCCCACAAAATTAGATTTTCTCTAAATTTCGTATGCTTTAACTGTACTCATCATAAAAATTTGGGTATATAAAGACACAGGCATATGGGAACTCCGTTTTTGAGAAAGTAAACTTGATATGTCTCTTAAAAGCACAAGTAAAACCTTTGTAAAATGTAGATTTGCTTAACAATAGTGTGGGAGCTAAGTGATTGGATTTGTGGTTTCACATAGCTTATTAGTTATCAATACAAATCATTATTATTCTTTTCAATTTTACTTCCTTCATTGTCCATTGAGCTCAATGTAAAGTCACTTCTTATTCATGGAATTTCCATTCAGCTCAATGTCAAGTCACTTCTTATTTATAGAATTGATATTATGGTTATTTGCAGATAAATAAATAAGGGTAACTACTCTATAATGAGAATTCGATTTATCTGGAGTTATCTCCCTTTAGAAATCAGATCATTCTAGTGTGGATTATCAGGATGATTGCAAATACAGATCTCACACTATTATTGTTAAGTTGCCAATTGAACAGGATATTGCTTTATTTTCCAAGTGAAAGCATTTTAAAAGTATAGTGCCAACAAAAGTCTTGCTACAATATGCCATTTTTGCTGTGTATAGTAACAAGCATATAGAAATACAGAAGTCATATCAATATAATAATAGATATGATTAATCCTTCTGATTTCATATACTTTACATTTTTTAATTCATTTGTCCACTTTCAGGTTTGATCATTGACGCTTTCGGAGAATTGAGAGACCAGTTGGAACAGGTTAAGGAAGATATGGAGGTGAGTTATGTGATGAAAGAAAACCATACTCATTTATATAATAAGCTTTAATCAACTCATAACGTATAATACATCAGAGTTTACACTTTAAGGCTGGAGTTGACCTCTAAGATTCTTTTGTAACTTTAATTGAAGATCAGTTAGGGGAGACAATAGCATAATACATCCTAGCATATCATATCATTATACTAAGGGATATTGTACATATGAAGAAGACGTAAATGATCTTTTTCCTCTTTTCTCAGCCTTCTGGCTGGTACCTGTGGTGTAGCTGATCCTCATTGAGCATTTATGGTTAAGGGACACCACCTTCCAATTTCCAAGGGCTCATTCCCCCAGGCTGTACTACAATGATTTTACTATAGGAAATCATTGCAAATGATTTTACTATAGAAATGCATTGTAATTGAACTTATCATAGAAATGCATTGCAAAAGTTTCTATTATAAAAATTCACTGAAAATCATGGAAAAAAGGTTGTCAATGGTCAGAAATTAATTCAATTGTTACTGATAGATGAAACTATTATATGTGTAATAACCTTAGATTGTTTGTTTTCTTACTTAGCTTATTTTCAGAGTTGAATGAAAATACAGCAATACCTTGAATAGTTTGACTTTTGATGTAGTATGCTTAAGGTATTGCTGTACAAATTAGTGCAACTAAGCATAAGCAGGAAAAAAATATTAAATTATAATAAGACATTGAACAGTGTGGTTCTGAGTACTACAGTAAATTTTGGAACAAATTAACCACACTAATCAACCTGTAGATATATTTCAGAAAAAGTGACTCCAAGCTACAAATGTTTTCATTGTCTCGTCTCTTTGTATTTTTACAGTCTAAATGCTTCATCTGTGGTATCGGCAAGGAATTCTTTGACAAAGTTCCGCATGGGTTTGACACCCATGTAATGAATGAACATAATTTTGCAAATTACATGTAAGTACATACTTTTATAAATCTGTATAATATCAAAAAGTTTAAATGTAACTTTGAAAGGACTTTAGAATAATACCACATCTGCCTAAAAATGAATCACTGTGGCAAGTATCTTCAATTTTCTCCCAATACCTCTTCTCTGTAAGTTCTTATCTCTCTATCACCCAAGACTAACCCACCTACCCCATCCCAACTCTTTAGACAGTGATACAAGGTTACAAATAGCAATACATGACTAACCAAGATCAAAGGCACTGACCAACTGGAGTTATCAGTTTCAAAGGAATGGGTATAACAGAACCAGTAGAATAGAATAAAGGATGTAAGTTTTATTTTAAAAAAGAATTACATTTCAACCATGTACTCTCTCATACTCTCTTTTTCATTCTCTGTCTCTCTCAATCTCTCACTATCTATCTATCTATCTATTTCTGTCTATTTTTATCATTCCAACCAAGCTTCTCCACAAACACCTATGATATCATAATGCTACATCACGCCGATGGCAAGAAAATTGTGTCCATTTCACAAGGGACTATTATTGTAAATTGAGCACTCCCTAAAAAAAAGTTGAAACACACAAATTTCAAAAGAATGAAAAAAAAGCATCTTTAGAAGGTGGTTAGTGAACTACACATGTAAAGTTTCAAGGCCATATGCCAAAAAATATGACCAAGGGTACTGAAATAGACACAAGGATGGGAGGACAGACAAGTGAAAAGGCAAGAGTACCTCTAGCCTATGGTTTTTGTTTCGGTTGCTGATCCTGGCTTTGGTGATTCAATTGGAAAAGGAATAAGATACTCAGTTTTCTCTTGGTCTTTGTAATGGCCAAAAGTATATCCAAAACCACTCGATCACTAATACTTGGAAAATATCTACATTCATTGGATCTAGGTTTGTGTCCTCTTGTATGCAAACAAAAAAGTTGACTAAAAAGTTAAAAAAATATACATTCCTTGTCTTTGGTCTTAAGTTGAACTTGTTCCAACCCATTAATGCCCAAATTTTCAAAACCTTCTTTGTGCTTTAACAGAAGCATGTTGAGGCCATGATATATATATATATATGTGTATATATATATGTGTATATATGTATATATATATATATATATATATATATATATATATATATATATATATATATATATATAAATGATTTGACAGTTATAGGAAAAAATAAATTATTTTCATATATTTTTGTTTCCAATTTATTGCCAAAATTTTCAAATCATTGAAGTAAACATTATCTGAAATTTCATTTCACTTTTGAAGATATATATATATATATATATATAAATTGAATGGGAAAATATTTTTCAAATAATCCATGCTACTGATCAGTTTTGACTAATGATGTTATCAAAGTTCGGAATCTAAAATGAAACATTTTCTTCCAAGTCATATTGTTGCGTGATAACATATATACATATGCACATATATATATATATATATATGCACACTCACGCAAACACACACACACACCACACACCCACACACCACACACCCACACACCACACACCCACACCCACATATATATATATATATATATATACACATACACACTCACGCACACGCACACACACATATATATATTTGTATGTATACTCTTTGGGTCAACTAAAACATTACTTTTGCTTTCATGCAGGTTCTTCTTGATGCATCTTATTAACAAACCAGACACAGAATATACTGGCCAGGTAAGAATCACATATTTTCATCAAATTATATAAAGGTCTATGACGATGATTACTGGTTAATTAATGAAAAGGCTCCACTTAGTCCAGTCTTGTGCTTGAAATAGTTGTGTATTTCAAATGAGTGTAAAAGGTCAAACCCAGGTAAAAACCAGGATTTCAAGCTGGGTAGGCAAGCAGGTAGGCCCTCCCAAATTAGAAGACTGGTATAGAAAATTCTTACTGCTTTCTTTCCAGTGGTTGGTACAGCTAACAAGAACGCCAAACTGATAAACCACTGTAACGGACTTCATAAGAGGTTGTCATGTTATTGAGTAACTGACTCCAGTAGATTAAATGAATGTAATGTGATCAAACCAATATTTGCAACCATTGAGAAAGGCTGAACTTATCAGACAAGTAATGTGCCTCTATGTCTCTATGCATAAGTCAAGTTATCCTGTTGATGTGTATGTGCTGATAGAAGCAGTTGCCATGTAGGTGTTAATGACTGATTATTTGTTGAAGAGGAAAAAATGACAGTGACTGGGTCAAAGATGACAGTAGGGTATATTCATTAGAATGAAAGAAAAACTAAAAAGATAATCAGATGAAATACATATATCAAAACTAAGTATGAATGAATACAAGAATACACATGAATCAAAGCAAATAAGAAGAGCTGTATTTATTGAACTGAGATAAAAGAGGTTTGTGGATGTGTTTGCTGTTAGATGCTATGAAAGTTGTTGAGAAGTTCTTGCCAATCATTAGTGACACTAAAAGTTCTGTGTTGTATGTCAGAGTGTGTATCTGTTGTATTTTGTCTATAGATAGACAAATTAATGTGTCTATGAATGTGGTCATACTTGTTTTTGAGTGCATGAAGGTATGTATGTGTGTGTGTGTGTGTGTGTGTGTGTGTGTATGAGCATGTGTGTATGTATCATGAAACAGCTGGGCCCAATGGGGATAAGTGTCTTGGAAAGTTATGGGGCTTGTCTGGCAATTGAGGCCAGAAGGTTGCTCCCAGGGAACCTGTGTTCTGATTGGTTGAAGTTCCACAACTATGTTCATACAATATCTTAGAAAAAAAAGAATGTTTTCCTTAGAAATATACCACCTAATAGAATTATATGTTTGGTTATTCAAAGTATGCAAGCTCATAATTGGTGTAATTGTTTGTGGGGAATCCTGGATTCTATTCGCTGATAGACATCTAAGAGTTCCTATCCCACTAAAAATTTAGCAGAATCTAAGATAACTACTAACCGCTAACTTTTATTATATGAACAAAGCTTCAGTTTGTTTGGGTTTTTTGCTTTAAAACCCTTAAGAACAGATGTTGTAGCTTGGACACAGAGTTTTCCAAAATGGTATAGCGTGCCATTATCAAATAATGATCAAGGTGTACATAAATAATTAAATGAACAAATCAAATTAAACATTAGATTACCTTCAACATACAGTTAAATTAAAGTTCTATGTCTAAGCTACAACAAATTGAATTATAGTTCAAATCTCCAGGTCAGTTTGATAGGGGTTTAGAGTGAAAAATTATTCAAAGCTAAATTCATGTAATAAAAGTTAGCAGTTCGCGCTTATTCTTGCTTCCCCTAAATTTTTCGCAATTTATCAGTTTAGTATTTTTATTAGCTGTGCCCACCACTGCTTCTTCCCCTCCTTGTGCTGCACTAAGCAAATCTTAGTAAATATCAAGTATACAATAAAACACTGAAGGATGGGCAAAATATTTAGAAAAAATTGCCTTACTTTGTGATATACAGAGAATTGACTCCCTATTAGAAATGATTTGTAACTTTTGTAAATATTTTTGTGATACAAATTTCAAGAACAAAGTGTACCACACTAAACCACAAACTCAAGATCAACTAGAGAAGCACATTTGAAATGTTATGGCCCACCTATCTCAGGACTTCCTGCAAAGGTCTATTGAGGCCATACTGAAACATTTACAGAAATTGGTCAACAACTCCAGTACCTATATTGAATTCAACAGCAAGCAAAGTCTACAGTTATATTGTCCAATATAAAAGTAGTTTGACTACAATTGACCATTAAATGATAAAGCTACTGTCGATTTCCAATAGAGAGTTAATTCCCACCTAGCCTGTATAAAAAGTCAATCAGGCATCTCTTATAGCTTGTTGATTAGCAAGCATGTCTCACAGATCAATTAGTTAGTGTTGCTTGGGTTGATAATCCAATGTCAAACACCGCTGGAGATCACTCCTACCAGTCCCTTAGCTCTTCTGTAGTGGAAACCACATTTGTCACATTTATTATGTCAAATTAATCCAAAAAAATAAAAGTTGGTAGGGAGGTAATTTTGATCAGTAGTTATTCTTCTTGTTATTAACATCTAAATTTTGTTGTATGAAACTGAGAGATAAACAACTGAATCTTTTATATCTTTTCTTCCTCTTTCAGGAAACCTATGTTTGGGAAATGTACCAACAGCGTTGCTGGGATTTCTTCCCAGTTGGTGACTGCTTCAGAAAACAGTATGAAGATGAAGCCTCAAGCTGAAAAAATATAGATTTTAACTTTTGAACTGTTATTGAAGTTTTGGTAGCCTTCCACCTCGCGCTGCCAGTCACACAGTGCACTTACCCAAAGACCGACAACAGATTTACAAGTCCAATCTGGTTCTTAAAAAAAGCGTAGGGAAAACAAATCTACTATTAGATTATCTCAAGACGTCTTATCAACAATATCTTGATAAAAAAGGCCAGATTTGCAAAAGAAGTACATACTGTTGCTCCGTGCGTGTGTGTGTGTGTACATGTGTGCGTGTGTATAGGTCTAAAACCTGGCAGTAAGTCTGTGGTAATAGTTCTTTTCCTCCCTGTCTACTAAGCAGGGACTGTATACACACACATGCACACCCCTCAAAAAGTTTTTTTGTTAAATTATTTATTATTATTATGAGATCACTTGTTTGATGAAAACACTAAAAAACTGTTTAGTTCCCTCTGATACCAAAAATTAACTATAAATTACTTTACAATGGTTTCATAGGAACTCTATTCCCCCTCCACCTTGTTTTCCACCCCTTCTTGATGAAAGTGTAATAGTAAAAAAAAAGATAACACTTATTTGTGCACATTTTAAAGTTGAGGAAAGAAAAATATATGAACTACATGCAAGAATCCCAAAAAAGAACCCACCAAGAGTTTTTTTATGATAGAATTTTTGTAAGTATTTTTTGATCTATACCAAAACAAAAAACCTTTTTAAAAAAAATCGAGTTATCTGAAAAAGAAATGGGGTTACTATGATTAAGATTATTCGACAAATCGTTTAAAAAAACAAACTCTTGAAAAAAGAGAGAGAGAGATTTTTTTCCCAGAATTCACATTTGTGAAAAAAGTTGTTTTTTTTTTAATATTGGAAAATTGACGAAGAATGCTTTGTCAATTCTCAGGTCCAGCTTTATCCCTTCCACTATAATGAAACAAAAAAATATAAAATAAAGGAGAAAAAAAAAAGAAAAAAAAGGAAAAGAGTTGATTTTTTTTGTTTATATTATATATATTTTTCTGTTTAGTTCTATCAACAGAATGTTATTCCTGCATGGTTCAATATCTGCATCCTTGGAAATTTGACAAGTTTATTTGAACTAATATCCTTATGACAATTCAAGATTTTCTCTTAGAAAAAAGAAGCTATTAGCATATGTGACAATTTTTCCGACCAACCCTTTTTTCTTTTTTTTTCTTTAATTGAAACATTTCCGTACCAGATCAGAAATAAACAAAACAAATGATACACCTTACTCATTCTATGAGAATATTTTTCATTTATCTTTCCTTATTTGGGGAAGTGAGGACAACTTGAAATTAACAGCCCAGAGAATGGAATCAATGAAATCCAGTTGGGGCAGTTTGCATTCAATTTGCACAAATACCCTTCAGAAAGGTATGAATCCACTTCTTACCCCGGCTATGGGTTAATAACATGCCAGTTGGAGCCCTTTTAGTCCTGTAAGGTAGTCCATCTTGCATGTAGGGCTAGCAACCCGGTCCCATAAAAACCTGAAGTTGCTACAGAAACAATGATTGGATCTCCATGGATCTTTCAAGAAATCTAGGCAAAATCATTGCCATATGGATCGTGTGGCTCAGGAACAACTGTATCTGAATCTTTTCATCATTTGGTACCATTTTGCTAAAACAATCATATCAATTACCTGGTGATATGATAAAAAAATGTACTGATCAAAAACATTATAATTACAAATACAAGAAGAAAGACAGGTCTGATTGGTCACTCACTAGAAACCATCATGTGACAGCATGCCGTGTTGGGGTGATCAATTAAAAAGTTGGGAAAAAGAGTGATCGATGAATAAGTCACTTCTGTCATCTTTTGTTGAGAGGTGATCACTAAAAAGCCCTTACTTTCAAAAAACAAACATGAACATGGCCAGACAAAAACTAAAAGAATAATTTGGCATAAACATACATAGTAAATTAAACTCCTTTCTAAAAATTCCGAACACATAGATAGATAATCACCCAGGCAGAATCACATAAAAAACTGAAGAAACTCATGTTGACAGTTTTGGTTGACAATGTCTGATATATAATATATATATATATATATATATATATATATATATATATATATATAGGAACAAAGATAGGGATACCACTCAAGAAAAAAAAATCTTTGTTGTTTTTATCATCATTACAACCATGCGTCAACTTACATCCAGGTTACATTTTTTATAGTATGGATGCAACTTGATCTGGATGTAAGTCAGCCGTTATAAGATGAAGTGAAATATACACATGCCATGACACATATATATTTACCTAAATCTCTACATTATACATACATCTTCCTTCCTTATCACTGATCATGGAAGTGGAGAGTTTGAATAACTTCTGAGGAGGAAGAAACAAATGTCATCCATCATGTTTCTTTCACCAAGTCATTAGCTCAACCCAGCAAGGTGTGTCCTCTACCTTCTCCTTCTCGCCTTCCCTTTCTGGAGGACTTCAAACAAGCATGCCATATAGACTGTGTTCTCTTTAGCAAGCTAACAATAACATGACTGGGGAAATTTTCATTGAGCCATAGAACTGCCATGACTGAAATTCCTGTCATCCACAGTTGATAGGCTTTAAGCTCTCATAGGCATGTATCTGCAGTCGGTGGTAAGACAGTCAGATATAAGTTGATGTATGACTGTACATCAATAGCACTCAATTTCAGGTGGGCATTCAATTATTGTAGAGAAGGTTGACATCACATCTCAAATGCTAGGTTCATGTGGCTCAATACCACAAGATGACTCTGATTCCTGACAAGAGTAATGAGCCTTTTTCTATTCTGTGACAAATATTTAATTACTTATGTGACTTGAAGATGGACAGAGAACGTGATGGTTTAAGTACTGTGACAATAACAACAAAGATGAGGATATTAGTTCAAATCAATTTGTGATTATTTTTGCATGTTCATGTCTTTCTTTTGAATATCTGTTTTACTTGAATTAATTTTATTAGTTTTTTGTTAACTTCTAAAAGTTTTTATGGAAATTTTTATTTTCTTTTATGTGTTTTGGTGGAGGGATTTTTCTCAACATAAGGTTATTAGGAATAATATTTTTCAAATTATTTATTCATCTATTCTGATAATTATTATTGTTTAAACTTTCTTCAATAATCCATCCATATAAAAACCACATATGCATATATTTATGGTTTTATATCCTATCCAATTCCTGTTATAACCTAAAAGTTATAAATGGATTGGTCCATGCAAAATAAATTAGCAAAACAATGAATAATATATCAGAGAAACACTTGAAACTTCTTGTCTGATCACATACACTACTTGAGTTGAGTTGAGATTTGTACAAAAAACTTTAAATTAGAATATTTGAATTACTAAAAAATGAATTACCAAATAAAATAGCTTTAGGCTCTCAAGTGCCAGTCCATACATGACCCTGTCATTTTTTTATGGGTGTATGCTAGTACCTTAATATTACTTATGATTTATTATCACCCAAAATTTATCAACTTATCAATAGATGACTTGATATTTTCATTTTGAAGATTTTGATCATAATTATCAGATTTTCTTTAACCATAATTATTTGTTATCAATTAATCATTTGAAATTATTCCAAAACTATTCTTATTATCATTTATCTTATATTTATTTTTATTTAAAATTTGTTGAACTTCTTGTTTTGTTTTATTTTGTTTTTTGCATGCTGTTAATGCATTTTGTTTATTTTTGTTTTCTTTTCTGTTAAAACTCTTGCAGAATTTATAGGCAAACAGACATATCCCAATTTTATTGTCTAACCCCATATCCTCCCCCCAAAAGTGGATGTCCTGGGGCAAATAGCACAATGGTAAAGCTTTGGACTAGAGGTCTCATACTCTAAGGTTCAAAACAGAGTAGAAAGTGGCTATTTGACTTTAAAATACTAAAGAGAAAGAAACCACCAACTCCAAACAAGAGAAAAATAAATAGATAAAACTCCTTCCTCCTGACACCAGTCATGTAAAATCCATAATAACCAAGTCATATTATCATTCAGATGCATTTGTGAAAAGAGATTTTAAACAATGACTGCGATTAAAACTGAAAGGAAGAAAGAAGGAAAGAAAAAGAAAGAAAGAAGGATAGAAAGAAAAAAAGAAACAAAGATCCTGTGAGAAACAGAGAAGGAGAAAATAACAATGTTGGTAACTCCATGACACACACACAAACACTCCAAAATGTTTCACCTAACTGGATGGCTGATTAAAATAATGGATATCCCCCAATTGCCATGTGTCCCTGCCACTACTAATGAACCCTCTTGATTGTGAAGGTTACTTGTTGAACAGACACTCTTATATAGGTCTGGGCAATTAAAGTCTCAATTTTTGCAAAGAGGGTCCCTACTCCATTGTTCTTACTCACTCTACAAATGACATTGATATTTGAAGGTATGCAAACCTAACCCAGGATTGCCTCACCCCTCATAGAAAACGGAATATATACTCAAAGAAAAAAATCATTGATGTGAATAGATTAAATCATCAACAACCTGTCTCCAGTTGATAAGTTGTTAGATTTTTCCCAATGTATTTGTTAATTCCCAAAATTCCACCTTGTTGGGTTTACAACAAAGATAACAAACTCAATTGAACAGTATTCAAACTCAGCACAAAGTGTTTCCTCCAATAAGTGTTTATATTTACCCAAAACAAACATGATACTCTCCATCAAGGGTGATAACTCTGCATGCAGCACCCTCTATCTACTCAACATACAATCGGGATAACTCACCGCCCCTTGACAAAATCTTTACAGTGTTGATATCCTTCATTACAATGGATTAGCTCAAATTTAATTTCCATAATCAATGGAATGCTCTTTCAACAATGGAAAACTTATTTATTGTTATGAAATAAAAGCTCACAGCTGTGTCTACTAAATAAAGACTGATGACAATGTCTACTAAGTAAAGACTTATGAACAAAATACTGAAGACCATGTCTACTAAGCTTGAAGAACATGACTAATTAAAGACTAAAGACCATGTCAACTAAGAAAATTCTGAAAACCATGTCTACAAAAAAATACTGAAGACCATCAACTAAGACTAAAGACCACAACTTCTAATAAAATACTGAAGACCATGACTACAAATAGAATACTGAAGACTATGTCTACTAACAAAGACTAAAGACCATGTTGAATATGTAAAAACTGAAGAACTTGTCTACTAATGGAATATTGAAGACCATGTTTACTTAGAAAGACTGAAGACCATGAAGACTGGAGATGGTGTATGAGGTGTCTACTAAGACTGGTCAGTCTCACTTCAGGCCACAAAATGAAGATTACATTTTAACTTGAAAGAAA
>OY735234.1:24965885-24988385 GCA_963457665.1 Thysanoteuthis rhombus | reverse complement strand
TATATATATATATATATATATATATATATATGTATACATATATATGTATATGTATATATATATTTATATATATATATATGTATATGTATATGTTATGTATATATTTATATATATATTAGATTCATAGACTGCTTGTAACTGATGTGGAACTCTACCATGAATAGGGTTTTGAAAAATATTTTGAAAAAATTCTTACTTACCAAAAAGTACAAAGAAAAAGAAACTTTAATTACTTTTTGGAATCTCTGAAATGAACTTAAGAGTTAAATATATGTATGATTTTTGTTTTATGGAAAGTTTCCCACTGATTAAAAGCATAAGTACTAATTTCCAATAAAAATTTTTTTATCAATCAATGATACTCAGTATGAATCATACAAGATGCAACTTGGAAGAAATATTGTTTTCTGCCTTTCTTAGCAGCAGAAATTGCCCAAATTCTCCTCACTGTTTTGACCGAATTGGGTTGGACAGTTGCCCTCCCTGCCCCAATGATTCATACACCAATATATATATATATATATATATATATATATATATATATATATATATATATATATATATATATATATATATATGTACACTTGCAAGAATGTGAGATTGTGCAGAGAAAAATAGTGCAAATATAACTACACTGGAAAAATATATTCTTTGATATATTTCTTCTTACACAGCAGAACAAAGATTTTTTTACACATGAAAAAGTACCTGTTACCAAAAGAATGGAGCACAAATCAAAACAAATGATGCAATTCCTTAGTTTAAAAAGAGGTTCTGCGTACACATTAAACATTAGTGCTTTTTCCACTGGGTGCCTGTATGAAAAAGCTCTTTTTTTACAATTTTCATCTGAAAATGTTTTTCAGAGTTGCACAATGTTTGATAAGCAAAAAAGAAGAAAAATCAAGTTTTTTAGCACTTCAAAATCTTTTGTTTGGTGGAAAAAATTCCCCATTGGTGACCTCCAGTAACCGTGTAAGTCAGCACCAACTATCCTATCTTTTCTTTTTGCTCAAGTGAAACACTATACACCAACTTACTCCCAAGAATGTAATTGGCTGCAATATGGCTGAAAAAAATTGTTTCAATCTAAAATTGCTCTCTGGTGACCTCAAATGACTTTGGCAATAAGCACCACATATCCAATCCTCTTTTTCTGCTCAAATCAACCCCAAGTGCAAATTTAACTCCAAGAATATAGTTGTTTGGCTGCAATATGGATGAAAAGCTATTCTGATTCAAAATTGACCTTTAGTGACCTACAATGACCTTGGAGATCAAATTTCACCTTATCTATTCATTTATGAAATCAAAAACATTTCTCTATTTCATAGCAAACTCAATATCATGATTGAAATTGCTTCACTAGAAATAACCAGAAATAACCCTTGGTGACCTTGTATGACCCCTTAGGTCAACCTCACATAGCCAATGTCACAACTCTGTGGGTTTTTTGAGTCTTTATACCAAATATGTGGTCAATAGGCCTTGTAGCTTGATAGAGGCGCAAATGAACAGGCAGATAAACAGAAACCTAAATTATTTTTATAGATATAGACAGGGTGTCACAAAAGTAATGTTCAATTTTCCAGTTCCAGTAAGGGAAGTTACTTGGTTGTTGGAAAATAGGTTGCCATGATCGGAAATAGGGATTTCAGCAAGATCACCTAGTTACTTCCCTTAGAAGTGGAGGTGTTTCTTTTAGGACACCTTATATATGTACATATATATATATATATATATATATATATATATATATATATATATATATATATATATATATATATATATATATATACTTGTTTGTTTTTCATTTTCACACTGTCACTACACCACAAACACAATGTGTAACCATATACAGAGGGAGCCACTTATTATATATATAATATTATCAGTTATTGTCATCAAAATCAGTTGGTTCCAAACACTTTATTTCGATCACAATAAGCGTTCATAGTTATCTGAAAGACCCTATCGCATAGTGATCACGATAAGCGGCTTCCTCTATATTTATTTGTATATACATATATCTTTTGTGTGTAATACTTCTCAATGACAGCACAGACACTACACTTTTATCCTGGGAAGAGGTCCATAGAACAACACTTTGTTTCTTGGCAGAGTGCACGGATACTCTGATCCTAGGCAGAAGTGCCAATCCATTTGTAAATAATCCAGTCAACTTTGACAGGTATTCTCGCTACTTTGTTAATATTTAACAAAAATATGCGTATAGGTCAAATAGATCAATTTTTATAATGCGAACAAGAAATAACTTTGGTAACATTTCAGTGGCTTGCTGAAAAGTATACTTTCGAATTGTATAGATTTTCATTGTCTCTATATGTGAGTCAACCCACCTCCTTCTCCCATGATTAATAATGGGCTAATTGAAAGTGTTTGTCAAAAGGGAGGAAGCCAAAACATCAAACGCCTAGTTTCAGGGGGGGGGGTTCTCCAACCTAAACTGTACCTCCCCATTGCACTTAAAGGGGCAGAGGCAATCCCTGATGCCTGAGATGTCCTCAGGGGAAGAGCAGAAGGAAATAGACAATTATACACTACCCATAAGTGAGGTCCCCCACACTAGTGATATTGTGTAGCATCCTGCCCTCATGGGGAGGCTGATAATTACCCCCTCCCCTTAAACTGCTGCTGATGCTGTCACTGCTGATGACATTTGTATCCATAACCATCCCCACCACCACCAGTACTTCCTCCCCTCTGCTACCCTTACCATCACCATCACTGACACCTCCCCACCCGTACCATCACTATCACTGACACCCCCCTCACTCCTCCGGACCATCCACCCTTTCCATATCCATTTATTCAAAGACACACCATTCAAACCACCATCACATCTGACTCCTCTCTTTTTATTCCTGTTCTTTTCTTACACTTAAAATTTTTTTCAAATATTATAAAAGAAGGAAGATTAAAAGAGAAAATAAAATCTCAGTTCATTAAATTGTCTTTGTTCATCAACTGTCTTATCGATTTTAGAAGGGAAAAAAAAATTATTTTCAACCAAAGTGTGAGTACATTTTTATCTATTTTTAAAAATTTATTCATTCAAATTTTCCTCAAATATCTTATTGTGACCCAGTCTATCAACTTTTTCACACAAGACAATTCCACGCGTACAATTTAGCTCACAACGATTCAGCGCAAAAACCAACAAAAACAGACATTGGATCTAAAACAATCTATAGAGATAGAGATACAAAAATGAAAATACAGATTAGTGTCTCTTGGATTATTCTCTTTGGGGAATCATTAGACACTGGCCCCCTCACAAATATTTGAAAAAATCTGCTTTATTACTGACACTGCTGGCTTCACACCATGGCTACACTCTATAAAATTTGAATTTTCTCCAAATATCTTATTGTGACCTGGTTTACCAACCTTTTCACTCAAGATAACTCCACATCAATAAAAGTATTCGATCTTTCCATTTGTCTTCAGTACAATGCCAAGACTCTATTTCATTTCAAAGTTTTCTATCCAAACAATAACAAAATTGATTTAATAAGACGTGCTTTCACTCTTCCTCTGATAAAATGAACTCAATAGGGCTAATTTATTTAGTTTTAAATTTGTGAAGTGTTGTAGAAAAATAGTAAGCCAAATTGTGTAAAACTTAAAAAAGAAAACAGTACCATCCTAGAGTTGCTGAATACAATTAATTTGAAAGAGTTGCCAGTTATATATGTCTGTGCTGAATTGTCTTGTGCGGAAATGTTCAATCACATTGTGACTCCTGTTGTCTGCTTGAATGTGTGGTTTCAAGGAAAAAATCAATGAAATAATATTCAAACATTCAAAATATTAGGGTTTCTGGAAAGTCATTATGTATTTTCATGTTTGGAAAATGATTACCTAATTCACTGCTATAAATTAGAAGCCAACTGACTAAGGCAAGACCAAGGTTAAAAGGTACAAAACAAATAGTAAAGTTTAACCCTATTGAGGATGGAAACTTTAAAAAGCAACATATTCATCATTGCGTAGTGTATGTTTGAAAGAACAGTATTTCTGTGCAGGCAATGAGAAACATTTGTGTAGTGTATCCTGATGCAGTGAAAGCTTGTAATTGCCAGCTGTAGTTTAAAAGATTTGAAAGGGGCAATTGTGATTTGAAAATACATAATTACTTTCCAAACACCCTAATGAAATCAAATCCATCACTGCTTCCACAACCACTATCATCATCATCAGCAGCAGCAGCAGCATCAGCATCATCATCAATATTATTTTCTCCTCCACAGAGCTCTCTAGTGAGATTTATTTGCCTTCCCACAAGGCACAAGTTTGGTTCCAAGAGGAAGTCTACACACATATCTATGGACAAGGACAAAAATTGCCCTGTCCTCATGACCAGTATCACAGAGGTGTCAGGGAGACCCACGCCACCCCCACATTTTTAGTGCAAAGGAGAGGTTCTGCTTGACATTGTATAATTTTTGGTGGCCACCAGATGAATCCCTTACCAAGGAAGAGCTCTCCAGTTGTTGTCATTAAGGTGATGTATCTATCTCTTAAGAGACACTCCCAGTGGAATATGATGGCCAGTGGAGAAGTCCTGGTTCCTGTTTTATACATCTGCTTAGTGATCCTTATTAGTTTTAAGTCTGGTCAAGACCAGGACTTTGTACCTAGAAATTTTTATGACCATCTCCTTGGCAGATTGCAAGTCCATCGGAGAAACACCTCCACCCTAATCATATTGCTTAGAGTGTCCTCAGTTGCTGAGTGTGCAGTGTCCAATGAAGAGTTTTCCATACTTCTCACTCATACCAGGAATCAAACCCGGGATCTTCTGTGTGTGAGGCAGATGTGCTAACCATTACACTACCCAAGCAGACTGGTTGTTGATGGAAAGGATCAGATGACAGACCTCAGATCTTTATCATTCTTCTCTATACCTTGCTAACTTCAAATTACCATCATATTTCCCCATCGGTGTTGCCAACTTGAAAAAAAACTTTGCATCAGTTTGACAGCCAAAAACCACTAAATTTTAGTAAAAAAAATAAAACAATGGCCAAAACACCTGAAAAATGTTTAAAATGGCCCAAAATAAGCCAAAAATTGCCGTATTGTTTAGGCACGTCTACACTAATTTAGAGGGTTTTTTTGCTCTGACAAAACAAGAAACATGTTGAATTTAGCACAAAAAACACTAAATTGCCCACACAGTTCCTTCTAAGCCAGTGGTTTTGAACCATCATCATGTAGTTTACCT
Organism: Thysanoteuthis rhombus; assembly: GCA_963457665.1. NCBI lineage: Eukaryota > Metazoa > Mollusca > Cephalopoda > Oegopsida > Thysanoteuthidae > Thysanoteuthis > Thysanoteuthis major. Next base: position 24,983,134 of record OY735234.1, on the reverse strand, counting down.
TTTTGACAAGTTCACTTATTCAGATTTACTCCTTAATAAAACTGTTTAAGAGTTAAATCTGTTGAACAGGCAAACAATGAAAAACTTTATCAAATTTTTTTGTGAAATTTTACAAATATTCCTACAAAATAGCATTCATATAGTGAAATGACATTTGACAAATCAACAATCAATTATTTTGTAGATTTTATTCAAAACTTTTATATATTTACGACTCATCACAACACATCCAAGAGAGTTAATCTGTCAAAGATCTTCTTTTCAGTCTGCAATATCCTCTTTTGGGGAAATTTGGAAACCTCTCCCCCCTCCCCATAATACTTTTTGTGGGCTCTGAGGGATCTTTTGGGAAACCTGGGCTAGAGCGTTCTCCTTTTAGGAAGTTTGGAAATGGCCACACAAGCTCTGTGTTTATGCACATACACACACACACACACACACACACACACACACGCACGCACGCACACGCACACACACACACACACGCACACACACACACACATTTTACAACAAGCACACATAGGGGATAAATACGTATACAAAAGATTAGTTACCTAAAATAGTATATAAATGATAATTTGCATACTTGCACCTATAATTTCAAGTATGATAATAATATAGTATAATAATACTTATAGAAAATCATTTTTCATACTTATTGAAAATAATCTCTTAGCAGTTCAAATAGCATAAAATCCTAACTGAATACAATACTTTGTATAATGCAACTAGACTTGCATTAAAGACACTTGTATATTAAAACATACCAATACAGCTTACAAGATAGTTTAATCCATGAGATAGTTTTCAAGTATACATTTGTACAAGCATTCAGTGCACACATACTTTTGTGAAAAAAATTACACAATGTAAGATTTTTGCATACACCAACTATTATAAATTAAAGGGAATATCTTTCAAAGATTGATCTTTTATCTAAAATTATCAAAAGGAAAAAGCTCTTTTATCTAAGATTATCTAAAAAAATACCAGCACAAAATTTGGACATCGTTGATCCAAAATGACCATAAAGACCCAAAAAAGCAATTTTTTGAAGAAACAAAAAATCATTTTAAGTTGGTGCCTAGTGGTGTACTCATGCAGATTCTCAAGGTTGTAGCCCAAAAAATGTGACCAGGAGGACATAGAGACACACATTCAGACAACCGCAGAGAGAAGAATCTGTAGTCCACTTGGTTGATTCGAATGGTGATTCGTGAGACTACAATGATTCAACATTTGATTATCATTATTGCTATCATCTTCTTCTCCTCCCTACTTGTTCTCCTACACCAGAAGTATCTGGTTGTCATCCCTGGGGATCAAATAACAGTAAGCCTCCTCAAATCTCCAGCACTCTCCTCAGTATCCTCAGAGGCCACAAATCTCCTGTTCCTCCAATATGTTTGGAAAGTTGTATAGAACTACTTTTTTGATGCGAATATGGGCAAAACTCTCTTGCTTATGGTCCACAAATTTTTTTTCCTAATTCTCAAGAAATGTCATCATCATCATCATAATCAACACCACCACCATTATGACTATTATTACTTCTACAACAATTATCAGTCCTAAAGTAAACGAAACATTCATTCGGCAAGCACTGGGTTGGTTACTGCATCAAACAAATTACTGAAAAGTAATCTGATGGTTCTAGGTTCGATCCTAGTGTGAGACAATATAACAATACTACTAACGCTAAAAGAGGAGAGTACGGTCAATATACCCCCGTCAGATAAATAAAGGGTTCGGTTTGTTACTTCCCAAAAATCTCCCAGATGATACCTGACGAAGGCCGTAGAGTGCAACGGCCGAAAAGTTGTATGAAAAACAACAAAGATGAGGATGGTCCGAATATCAATAGAAATAATAATAATACCTCATCTCAAAAATTCCGAGATATAATGACTAGACAATATATTCCAAAAATATACTACTCTATTAGAGAAAAAAATCTAGTTGTTTAGTTTTTGACATCCGTCTTGTCAATAGATTTTCTGTTCGAGAAGAGATATTAAAGAATGGCGTATCACCTTTAGAAATTCCAATATTAATTAATTAATTGAATAAAACTAAAAATTTGCTGTGAAGAAAAATATCTCACTTGATTTTTCTGGGTTTTTTTTATATCTCAAAGTAAAAATTCTCTTCTAGCAGTTCCTTGGTATTTTTTCTAAAAATAAGCATAATTCATATCTTGAGGGATATATCCCTAAATATGTAAAAATGAATTAACAGGATTATTTTTGATTAAAAGAACTGAACTTTCAACTCAGGGAATCAGAACATTTTTGACAGAGGATTCATAGTGGTGTGCCACTCAGGTAATTCACCCATTTCGAATGGTTTTCGTTAAAAAGCCAAGTGTGTGCTCAAACAAAATTCCTGCAATGTCCCCTGCCTGGAGAAACACAAAAGAGTAACATTTGTGTCTTTCTTTCCTTGAAAAATTTGCATTAAATGAAGTGCCATCCATATCTGAATCTTGTGTGATGTTAATGATTTGGCCAATGTAGTGGCAAATAGATTTCTTCTTACAGTTAAACCCTAAACTCATGTTGGGGGTGAAAATACCAAAGCTAGGTACAGTGAATTGCCAAACGGTGCACAGTAGCTCAAACCCAGAAGTGATTAACTGTGCCCCAATCCACTGTGTCCAGCACATACCATTGAGAAAGATGACCTTACATCTCAATGAAGAGCTAGCACAGTGATTGCAGTTTGGACTAGAAATAATTCTAATATTATCTTAATTTCACCTCATATAACACAATCGGAAAATTCTGGATTGTTGTGGCTCCATGATAAAAGTAAGAGTACCTCTTGATATTACTTTTGGCTTCAAATTTGGTCTCTTAGCTTGCACTCTGTATAGCAATGCTCAAGCAGACAAGTCTTTCACAATTCAAGATTGCAGATTTGTTGAAAGAGAAAGTATCCCCCCCCCCCTTGTGTATTTGCATTTGTGAAAAATTATAATGATTCACTGTGCCCGTTGATCCAATGTATCCAAATTTCCCAAGTATACAAATGGCCTTCCTTGATTTTTAATGATTTTTCATATGGGAATTATTTACTGGATTTTGTCAAGGGTTTTACTATAGGAAAGTGTAGCTAATGATTTTACTAAAGAGATGCATTGTAAATGATTTTACTATAGAAATACATGGTTAGTGATATTACTACTGAAATGTATGGTAAATGATCTTACTATAGAAATGCATGATAAATGTGGAGTAAAAGGATTGTCAGTAGTTAGGAAATAATGCATCACTGAGAAAAAGATATAAATAAGGCTATAAATAAAGTAAATGCATTGCTAATGATTTTACCATAGGAGATCGTTGCAAATATACTTACAATAGAAATACAGTGAAAATCAGGAAGAAAGGGAATTGTTAGTAGTTAGGAGTTAAAATAAATTTTACTGACACATAGTTGTATGAAGATGTCCTCTTATCAATCTATCTCAGAGGTAAATTGATTATTTTATTTTTTAGTTCACAGAAATTTTGCCAATATTTGGCCATTTATTCACTACTGTAGACTGATGGTCTTAGTAGAATTGCAATAAAACCAACTAAGACTAGCATTCCAAGGGAAATTATGAATTACCGCCACCTATATATGCTGCTTACAACTTTGTAAATTAAGCAATAGTGGTGTGGTAAAATTAAGTTACCTTGAAGAAAATTGTACCTGTATTATTTGAATCATAAGTTTATGATTTTTAAAAACAAAACAGGTCTGGTTAGTCACTCAATAGAGGGATCAATTAGAATATTGGAAAAAGGGCTGATCAATAAATAAGATACTTTCGTTGTCTTTTGAGGTTTGTGATCACAAAAAAGTACAAGGTTTTTTTTTTAAAAACAAGCGTGATCCCTGCAGGACATAAACTAAGGGACCATTTTAGCATAAACTTTCAATGTAAATTGAGCCCTCCAATAAAAATTTATTCAGGAGGGGAATCTACAAAAAATGAGAAAAAACATTTTCCCAACTCATCAAGGGGAGTGTGTGTGCAAAATTTCAAGTTTCTACTATGAAGGGTCAGGGCTGGGCAATATATATATACATGTATAGATTCATGAAATGTCAAAATACATGAATAACCTAAACCCAGCCACCATGATTAAACTGGTCTCTTGTGGGTAGTGGTGATTAAAAATTCAAGATGAAAAAAATACTTATTTAATAATGATTTTCACTTCATCATCATCATCATCATCATCATCATCATCATCATCATCAGTCTTTTAGCGTCCGTCGTTGAACATAGACCTTCCCCAGGATTTGCCACTCTTCTCTATCATGGGCGTCACGGAGCCAGTACTTCCTGAACTTGTCTAGCTTGTCTCTCCATCTAACATTTTGCCGGCCTCGGTTGCACATGTGGTCTCGGGGAATTCATGTTGTGAGTCGTGATGTCCATCGATTGTCAGCCATTCTTGCAACATGGCCAGCCCACCGCCATTTGAGATTTTTTATGGATTCTATGATGTCCCTAACTCTTGTCTTTTCCCAGATGTACTGTGCTGTTTTGTGGTCTCTCCATGTGAGGCCCAGCATTATTCTTTCATGTGCACGTTGCATGGTTCTCAGTTCCATGTTTCAGCTCCATAAGTGACTATTGGGAGGATGCATTGGTTATACACCCTTCTCTTTAGGATAAATGGGATCTTATTATTTTTGAAGGTTGAGCTAGCTCTGCCAAAGGCTTGCCATTCTAGTGTGATTCTTCGCTTGATTTCTTCTTCTTTTGAGGGTCTCATGGAGATTCGTTGCCCTAGGTAGATGTAGTGGTCTACTTTCTCGAGTTCTGTGTCCTCGATTTCGATCTTATTGTTTTTATCTCCAATGTAGTTGTTGCTCATGATCTTCGTCTTGCTGAAGTTCATGTGTAGGCCGACTTTCTTGCTCTCTTCATTTAGTTCATCTATCATTAGTTGGAGGTCGTGTAGGTTCTCTGCGAAAAGGGCTATGTCGTCTGCGAATCTGAGGTTGCTCAGATACTCGCCGTCTATTTTAATTCCTTTACCCTCCCAGTCTAGTCTTCTGAAGATCATCTCGAGGCAGGCTGTGAAGAGTTTAAGTGAGCTGGTATCACCTTGTCTTACTACTTTCTGGAGCTGGAAGGGGTCAGAGTCTTTATGTAGCCTGATAAGTGAGCTGCCGTGATTGTATATATGTTTCAACACTTCAACATATACTGGATCTACACCTTGCCGACTGATGGCCTCCATGACCTTAGGGATTTCTACTGAGTCGAACGCCTTTTCTACGGCAAGTGGTAGTTTATACTCAGCTGCTTTTTCTTTCAGTTGATTTATCGAGTGCAGGTGGTCCATGGTCGAGTAGCTTCTTCTAAAGCCAGCCTGTTCACGTGGCTGGTTTTCATCGAGTGTTTTTGTGATTCGGTTGGTGATGATCTTTGTGAAAAGTTTGTATACACAGTTGAGTAGGCTTATAGGCCTATAGTTGTTGAGATCTTTCGGGTTTCCTTTTTTATATAAAACCATTATGATAGCAGTGTTCCAATTGTCTGGGACTTTACTGTGTTTTAGACACAAGTTGAAGAGGACGGCCAGTTTCCTAGTGATGATTTTACCTGCTTTTCGGAGTTGGTCGATGGTGATGTTGTCTGGTCCAGGGGCAGTTCCTTTCTTTGTCTGTTTAGTGACTTGTTTCACCTCCTACAGGGTTACTTTTGGGAAGTCCTCGAGTTGATTGCTCATGTCTTGCGTATCTTGCTCATTGTTTTGTAGTCCTTGTTTGGAGGAATAAAGTTTTTGGTAGAATTCTTTGGCATGTTCGACAATCCTGTCTCTGTCTGTTGTTAGGTTTCCATTTTCCTCAAGTATGCTAGTTATTTGCCTTCGTCCCGAGTTGAAGAGTTTGTTTATAGCTTTGAAGCCCCGACCTTTTTCAAGAGTTGATTCAATGACTGCCGTCGTGTATCTCCGTCTGTCTTCCCTTCGTTTCTTCTTGATCAATTTGTTTAGTTCAGCCACTTCAATTTTCTCTCTCGTTGTTGTCGGTGGCTTGAGGTTTCTGCGTTTTTCCATGAGATTTCTAGTTTCATCTGAGATTTTGCTAATGGGTTGTTTGCTCATTGGCTTGAATGTAGAGGCTACTTCAATTATTGACGCTGTCATTTTGTTGCTTAGTTCATTAATGTTGGTGTTGTCTTGTTCAGTAAGAATTCTGGATCTGTTTTTCAATTTGAGCTTGAAAGATTGAACGTGCTCTTTTGGTATGTTTAGAGGCTGCGGTTTTGTATGGAACATTTTCCTGCGTTCTTTATTGGTGTTTATTTGTACTTTACATCCTACCATTCTGTGGTCGCTGCCTACATTGACTTGATTTAGGACTTGGATGTCCTTGACGATATCGTTTTTGTCCGTTAGGATGTAGTCTATTTCGTTCCTTGTTTCGTGAATGGGGCTCTTTCAAGTCCATTTCCTATTGGATCCCTTCTTGAAGAAGGTGTTCATGATTTTGAATCCATTAGCCGTTGCAAAGTTTACAAGATCTTCTCCTCTCTCGTTGCGTATTTTGTATCCAAATTTGCCGACGCAATTTTCATTTCTTTGTCCTACCTGTGCATTGAAGTCTCCCATGATAACATTGAAGTGTTTTCTGGTGTCTTGGAGTAGGGAGTTCAAGTCATCATAGAAGTTGTCTATTTCTTGTTGGGTTGATTGCAAAGTGGGAGCGTAGACTTGGATTATATTGAGTTTGTATCGTTTTGAAAGTTGTATTGTGACGCTAGCTACTCGGTCAGAGACGGCTTTGAAGCCAGTTACATTGTCTTTCAGGTTCTTATTGATGAGAAAGCCAACTTCTATTTGTTTTACTTTCTCTTTACCGTAGCTGTAAAGAAGATGCTTACTTATCAGTTCGATTAGTTCTTCTCCGGGTCTTCTTACCTCACTAATGCCTATGATGTCCCATTTGACATTTCTGATTTCACTTTCTAGATCAGTTAGGTGCATGTCAGTTGACAGTGTTCTGACGTTGTATGTGCCTATGTATGAATTTGTCCTCTTGTTGACAGTCCTAGAGTTCTGTTTAAATGGTCGCTGTTGGAACGATGACTCAGTAGGAACAGGTGTTCCCTTGGTGAAGGATTTGGGTAGTCGCTTTCAGAGCACATCACCCCTACCCAAAGTAAGTGATGTGGCTGAGTCTTTCAACAAATATCAGGATAATATAACTATGAATAAAAGCCTAATCCAATGTGTAATCTGTTGTTAACAGTCAATTTTGAAATCATTATAAGAAATGCTTAAAATTTTAACTTCGTTCATAAAGCTTAAAAATTATTTGAAACAGACATTAATTTCAAAGGAAAAAAGCCAGGCTCAATTCTTCGTGAAAAAACATTGATTTTTATCTCCAAAAGGGAAGCAATCCTAAATTATCAACAAGAGTTATTTCCCTTGGATAATAAGAATAAAACTACTCAAAAGTTTCAAGTTTTATTAATGAAGTTTTGTAAATCACTGTTATTAATTTTTTGCTTCTATTTATCTTCATTGTTGCTCTTTAACTCAGGCTGGGCTCCCTTCAGCAGAGATTAAATAAATTAACAACGCAGATTGAAACGCACAATAAGTTCCAGGTGAGAATCAAACTTGATGTGCAACCATTTCTACCACTGAACTACTGGAACTCAGTAACGAAGAGGGTTGTGAGTTTGTTTCTCAGTAAAAACTTATTCTTCATGCTGATCTGCGCTGTCAATTCATTTACTCACTCCTGAAGGGAACCTAACCTGACTTTAGAACTGAACTTCCTAAGAAGATATTGAATAATTACAATACAAAAGAGTATAGTCTGTGAGAGTTGTTTATGTATATACTTTCCAATAACATTCAAATGAATGGCTTGGCTTTATAATCAAAGATTTTTGGAAGGGTTTTCCACAGCTGTAGGAGTATAGACAGTGGGGCCTATTTGCAAAATAAAACTCCAACCTGAGCAAAGAAGTTTCAAGGGCTGACCCCACCCTCTAATCTAAGGTATATGTCCTATGATCCACCAAAGATGGGCAAACAGGAGCAAGACCCCAAGGTCGTAAATTGAGTGAGAGTGTCCTCCAGGCAGATGAGAACGTTACTGCTCCTTGTCGTGAATGTTCCGATTGTAGAGCAGGCATGTGTTTAAACCCCCGGGACAAGAACATTCCGTAGTTGGTAGATGCCCAGACTGGCTATAGGGCTCTACCATCCTTTTGAAAGAGAATCAGCTGTCTTCAACAGCACAGATCCTAGACACTCCAACAGAAGTAAACATCTACTGACTATAGAGGTCTGCGACACCTTTAGAAGCATGACCCAACCGTATAGTAATCAGAGCATATTGAAGCCTAGGTCAGAATAACAGCCCTTCAAGAAAAAAAAGTGTCTTCTTATTTGGTTTTTAACTTTGTACAAGTCTAGACTTCCTCTCCCGATACACTTCTTAGAAGCCGATGGTAATTGTATTCGAAGCAATGAAGACTTTGTTAAATTCTAGGAGACACATTCGCCTTAATCTAACTAATCCTGACCACTCCCTTTGAGCTACAAGTGGGGGGGAGATGCTGCGAATAGTGCATTTTTTTAACAATTTGATTACAAAGAAAAAAAGATAGAGATGGACAAGACTTATTACTTATAACATATATGAATATACGCTTGGTAAAAGTTAAAGTTGAATAGAGAGAGTAAAGGGAAAATAAAGTAATTTGCTTAGCTTCAGAGATTTAGCTGACATGTATCATCAGAGCAGTAAAGAGTAACCATAAGAATATCATTCATATATATATATATATATATATATATATATATATATATATATATATATATATATATATATACATGTGTGTGTGTGTGTGTGTATATATATATATATATATATATATATATATATATATATATATATACACACAAATATACATATATTTATAGTATTAACCCTTCTGTTGGTTGACAATCCGTTGAAACCTTTCTCACCACATTAGTCCGTTTTAGCAAGGGTTCATTTTACTTTAAAATTAGCCTGAAAATCAGACAATAGATACACAAGTTCTCTCCCTTGCACTTTTGGGCATATACTGTAGGAGTGGGAGGGACTGAGAGATTTTGGTAGTTCTGTAATATGTCAGTCAGTCAGTCACTACCCTGTCAGTCAAATATACCATCAATCAGACAGTCAACCAGTGATTACAATCAGTACTAGAGATGCTCAAACATTAAAAACCCCTGAAAGTTTTAATTCCTATAAATACTAAGTTTATCATACAATTCAGATCACACAGTTTTTCAGACAACCTACTGATATCTTTAAAAATTCCATAAAGCTGTAAATACTATCAAAACGGCTAACCTTCAAACAAAGGTCAGCTGCCATTTAGTGGGAAAAAAACAACAAAAATATAAACATAAACCTCTAATGTTTGTCAAACTCCAGTCTGAGGCTGGAGTTAACTTAGTTTTTCCACCTGCAAGAATAATAACCCTCACCTAATTCAGGACAGTATACTCTTCACTGTTTGTCAACCCCATCTGGCTAAACCAAACCAAAATATGAAGTTAACATTTCCCTACTGTGATTTTGAATCACAGGCAAGTGATCTGTAGGTTGCTCTCTTACCAACTGAGCCTAACCGACTAGTCTGACATATCTACAAAAATTTCTTAGAAATATACAAGGGCTAATTTCTTTCTAATATACAAACACATTTATGAAATCAACATGTCCTGACCGCAATTTGAAATCACAACTAAGTCTTATCTTATCGACTGACCCAAACTGACTAGTCTCACATATCTATGAAAATTTATGTTACAAATACACAAGGGCTTATTTCATTCTAATGAATAAATGCATTTATACTAAAAATTGATATTTTTTCATAATTTTTATTCATTATATATTCAATCTCATCTTCAGTTGAAATAGAAGAAGAGACAGTGTTTGACCCTGTAGAAGCCAGGCTTATTATCTTTTTTTTCTCAGAAGGATCAGTCTATAACTACTAAATTAGTTTGTTAGTAATATCTTTCAAGCGTTAATAAAAAAAATTTTTAAAAACCTACCCAAACACAGAAATTACTTACTGGAAAAGGCATGATAAATAGGGAGCTATTTGTTATAATCACAGATTATGTTATCAAATGGTTATTTTCATCTAAATCGGTCAGTCCCAAGCACTTTATCTAAAATATATTGAAAATTCATATTAATTTTTTTATAACAATGAATATGATAACATAACTATGAATTCATATCACTCAATGTAAATCAAAATAATGAATGTTTTTTGTTTCAATTTTTTGCATAATATTATCAACTGGTTATTGTTATCTAGAAGACCCAGTCTCAAAAAGATTACAATAAGCAGCTTTCTCTGTATAATATATTTAAAAGACTGACATATACCTGTTAAAAATGATAGGCTAATTTATGTATGGATTAACACTAAGGAACTAAAAAGCTAATTTATTTGGTGATTCATTTTTAATAATTCAATTTTGTAATCTTGAGGGTTTTTTTCAGAAGTGTCAGCTCAAACTCAAGCTATTTCAAAGGGCAATCAGACATAAAGTATCAAGACAAGATATTATGTAAGAAAAAACACCACTGATATCATGTGGTATAAAAAAAAAAGTCATAGGAATAAATTCATTTTATTAGAAATATAATTTATTCCATTACAAAATAAAATTGAATATTATTTTATCAAAAAAATTAGGAAAAAGTATAGCCAAAATTTGAAAAATCTTTAAAAAGTATTTGGCCATGAAATTTTTGGTTTGCTATATTAGAGTTTTAAGCAATTTTGACTTTAGGTTGCTGTTGTATTTTTTCTTTTTTTTTCTTATGTGGGTTCACAGTATTGTGATGTTTGATAAACTATCATTATTATTGTTGCATCTGACTACTTTTGGCCAATTGTGTGAGTTTTTAGCCAGAAACGTATCCAAATATCAAGCAACTCTGCTTCCTCTTTTTTATCACAAGGTTGGCTACTTCTGAGAGAAGATGGAAGAAAGGGAGGGGGAGAAAGAGAGACTCACTAAATCACTCTTTGCTCCCTGCAACTCACTCACTCATTCGATGAACCATTCTTCCTTTAACACTCTCGGTAACTCAATGACTCTTTCTTTCAATCACTCATGCATTTACTCTTTCTTCCAATCACTCACACACGTACTCTTTCTTTTTTATTTTAGTTTCAAACGATCAGCATTTCTGTGACGCTATTATCTATTAAAATTCTAAAGAATTCTTCATTGTTATGGCAACAGACTATCTCACTTCACAATCCTTTTATTGTTTTATTAGCTCTGTTAATGTATTCCACATGGACTAATCTTTTAGGATATAACAGGACTCTGACAAGACAGACAACCCAACAAACATACTAATTTACATATTTGACTTTTATATGATATGATTTATTATAAATATTTTTCAAGTTTTCAGAACACTCCTTATTCTTGTAAATTGGATATCTATCATTGAGAAATGTTTTATGCAATAGCTTTGAGAGCCATTACTAGTTAGTTTGTTCCTAAATGCTCCTTGAATGGGGCCTTATGCCAAACTTGGTTTCTTCAACAAGCATCTAGTCTTGCCTGCCTTTACTGATAGGTTTCCTCTCTACTGAAGAAAATCTTATTCAGAGAACTAGTTTATGGCTGTCTGAGAAATGGGACCCCACTGACAAAGATATAAGGACCCCTCAAAAAGGAACCTCACCTCCTGTGAAATCTACCATCATCAGTGAACAACAGGGATAGCCAACAATTAGGTATGACAACAGAAGGTCTACCAAATAACCCCCCTTGTCGGGGCAAATTGCTGAACAAAAGCAGAAGAAAAAAGGCAGCACTGAAAGGCAGTAACTTCCCTCAGGCTGCCAAACCTTCTCCTGCAACTGTTCTTGCCTCTTTCTTGCTGGCCACCTGTTGGCCTACAACAGACATGGAGAATCCTTCTCAAACTTTGTTCACAAATACAAGCCATGAAGCACAGTATGAATGTGGCTTTGCAGATTGAGCTTACAAATTCAAAACTGTCAACCAAAATTGCCCATATAGATTTCTTCAGTTTCTATGCAATTCTTGCTGGTATGTATGTACGTGTCATTGTGTATAGGCTGCACCAATGGAGCTTGAGAGCTGGAAATGTGAACAATTACTCCTTATCATGTAAACATTTACTCCTTATTATGTAAACATTTACTCCTGATTATGTTTAGAAAAAAATGTTTTTTTTTGTTTCTTGAAAATTCCCCACAAAAATAAGTTATTAATGTGAGGTTCAATTTACAATTGTAAGTGTATGCTAAATTGGACCCTTAGTTAGTGTCCAGCAGCATTCACACTGTTTTAAGGTTTTTTTTTAAATAGTTATCCAACAAAAAGCTAGAGAAGTAACCTATTTAGTGATCGCGCACTTTTCCAATTATTTTATTGATCAACCCTACAACACAACATGCTGCCAAAAGATATTGGTCTTGCAATGTTTTCTATTGAGTGTCTAACCAAACCCATCACTTCTTTCCAGAGTTCTTCAAATAAAAGTGAAATAAATTCAACATTTGAATACTTTTTAAACTGATAGCGCAGTTTAAAATTTTAGTTTTCCAAAATCATTCAGCCTTTTTTTTTACATCTATAATCTCCACAAGCAGTTTTTAAAATTTTCTACAGAAAGTCCCCCCCAAAAATAAAATCTTGTTGTCTAAATGGTAAAATATTGTCACGGTGAGGCAAGCTAGGGATACAAGTTCAAATCACTCCAAAGACTTATTCTTTATTTCTGATGTATGCTACTGACTGAAGTCATAGAATAAGTAACAAACTGAGAACTCCAATAAAAAGCAACAGAAATAAAAAGAAAGAAAAACTAGTCAAAAATTAGTGACAAAAGATTCAGTCAATTTTTTTTAAAGTAGAAAGAAAAAAGAAAAATTAGGTTTAGTCTCTAAATTTTTGTTGTTTTTGACTTGTTTCAACTGAAACGATCTTTAGTTTTCCCTAGCTGAAACATCATGATAAAATCTACTAAGATGAGGATACTTTCTGAATAATTCATAAAATAATGAATTCATGTCAAGACTTCAAACAGTAAAATCTTAGCTACTCAGATGAGGAATTGTTATCACTAGGACAGTCCCTGTCCGAAAGGCACATGTTTGGAAAGTGCCAGACTTTATGGTGAGTTAAGCAACCAGCCATAAGATTGTCATATAATTCTACATCAATCATAAGAAACTACATCTCTGAAGTATTTCAGTTATTTCTCTTTGGTGTTACCAATTCAGATATCTTATATCTATAATTTTAGATAAATATCTATGATCTGTAATTTTTTTATTCGTTTTTATTAGATTTCTGGAGAACCACTGATCAAAAAAACTGCCCTATGTTCTAACTAATATAACTCGTGAATGCTAACTTTGTACAATGGCCAGTTGTTGAGTAAACTTGGTGATTGAGATTTCTCAAGAACTGTTGATCCAAACAACTTGGAACTCAACACTGCAATACCTGGTGTGCTGACTAATCTATCTGGTGAATATCAATATGATATAATATAATATAATATAATATAATGGACAGTTATTTCTATTAATATTTGGACCATCCTCATCTTGGTTGTTTTTCATACAATGTTTTGGCTGTTGTACTCTACGGCCTTCATCAGGTATCATCTGGTAGATGTGGGGAAGTAACGAACCGAATCCTTTATTTAACTGACGGGGGTATATTGACCGCACTCCCCTCTTAGCATTAGTAGTATTATTATCGTCTCACACTAGGATTGAACCTAGAACCATCAGATTACTTGCAGTAATTTTGTCTGATTCTATAACCACTACGCTATGTGTCCATGTGGCCGTACAGTACAACAAGGATGGTCCGAATATTAATAGAAATAATAATAATACCACATCTCAAAAATTCAGAGATATACTAATGGACAGTTGTTGGGTTATCTTGGTGCAAACAGACAGAGATTTCTTCAATAATAATGAGACTATACATTGATTCTTCTCAGACCGATGTCCTCATCTTATTTGTGATTTCCACACCTCACAAAAATGTATCACAAAAGCTGAAACATATACCAGAACTAAATATCTAAAAGATTATCAAAAGAGAAATGATCTATTTAAAATTATCAAGAACATAGATCTTTTATGTAAAATTATGAAAGAAAAGATCTTTTATTTGAAATTATCAATAAAGAAAACCTTTCATGTAAAATTAGCAACAAAAGAAAAATACCAGCACATGATTAGGGCATTGTTGGTCTGGAAATGAACATAAAGACTCAAAAAAGCACTTCAGGAGGGAAAAAACGTTTTTAGATTGTGTTTGGTGGTGAACATATGCAAATTTTCAAGATTGTAGACTTGAAAATGTAACCAGGGTCATCCAGACACACACACACACACACACACACACACACACACAAAAGAACAAAGAGAGAAGGATCTGTAGCCCACTTGGCTGGTTGGATTGGCAATTTATGGGGTTTGAAGTGTTTAGTAGTGAACAAGGCAGACAAAGTGACAATAGGTTTAATGCTCCAAATTCTCACCATCAGGTTATCCTACAGGACAATGGTCTGGTGCGGGCGTTACTAAACTATGGCAAATCCAACACATAGCCCAATTTCATCATGGCTCACATTCCCATTTCATCAGACCAAATCCATAGAATCTGTGACATTACATACAAAAATTCTGTTTTCCTTATCTCTCTTTGGCAAGCAAACAATCAAACAATTAAAAAGAAAAGTCTGGTTATTCACTTGAAAGACACCATCTTTTTGCAACATGCTTTGTTTGGGATGATCAATTAAAAAACTGGATAAGGTGATGAGCAATGAATATGTTACTTCTCTTGCCTTTTTGTTGGGCAGTGATCACTGAAAAAAGTTTGAGTTTTCAAAAAACAAGCGTGAATGTTGGCAGGCACAAACTAAGGGATCACCTTAGGATAAGATTACGTTGACGATTGAACCCCACACTAAAACCTATTTCGGGAAGTGAATTTTTAAAAAAACACATTTTTTCTTGATATAATACAGTGTTGATGTTTAAATTTTCAGTCCTCCCTTGCTCTATTGGCGTAAGCTGCATACATGATAAACACATGCATAACCAGCCTGGTCAGCTTAAAAACTGAAGAAACCTAAGTTGACAGTTTCATCAATGAATTTAGCTGACGGTTTCTAATAGAGCAGAAGTCTTGTATTTACATGGAATAAATGTTTTATAATTAAAAATGTTCTAACATTACACATTCCTGCTGTTCTTTCGATGTACTTAGCTACATATGAACCACAATTTGATAATATTTTGTCCCCACCCACTAAAATAAGAATTTCATTGTTCTCATTAAGTTTAGATAGGTATCATGATTGTCTGCTGCCACTTTTCTAGGGGGTGTAGAGGGATATAATCCAGAGTGGGGGAGGAGGCTCATCATAGGGATGAAAATCAACAAAAATGAAATGCAGTTCGTAAATTAACTCAGAAATAAGTTTGAAGAATCCGAGAAGAATCCATTCTCTTTTTTGAAGGCTAGCTGCTCTTAACTTGTGTTTTATAAATCGTCTGCACGTGACAATGATTTTGTTCTTTCTTTAGTTGAGTGATAAAAATGATTTAGAAATTCAGGGATGTTCATTCTCTAGAGATGTCTTTTTGAATAGACTACTTATATTACTTTATTATTGTAAATGAGTTGAGTGAATGAGTTGTCGTACTCTTCCAAGGGGTGCAATTGCCCCCCCCCATTGCACTCCCCACTTTACAAACGCTCATGGTAGGTATATACTCCTGTAATGAAAAAACATTGAAATGATTAAACAAGAACCATATGTTCAATGATGTGTCAACCATCTGTGATAGTAGTGGAAGGAAGACTTTCCTTGAATCAATTGATTCTCATACTTGTAAAAACTGTGATATGGAAATATTCTGAGAGTATTACTTTCAATGTAAATTGTGAATGGCTATTTTTGGCTTTTTTTTAATATAAAAATGCCAGACTTGTACATTCTATTATGACACCACAATAGTTGGTTTCTTAATGATGTCATATCTCTTCTTTCCATCCTATTTCGGTTGTTTAGCATAACTGGCACCAACTGATTAGCTGAAAAGAGTCTTATTGAGATGTGGGGACACATTTAAAAAATAACAAGCTGTCTCCGTATCCTGGGGTGATCATTGTTTGCTTTTGTATTCGCTTTGGCCTGCAACACTTGAAAACATTTCTAATCGGGTCTGTCTCTGAAAGTGGTTTGCCAACCCTGGTCTTGTGAATAAACGTATTGATTAAGCATATCTAGTCACCCGGGAAGTCATGAGTCAGGGGTCAAGTAGTGAAAAGAAAGAAAAAGAAAAGGAAAGTCATGTACTCCAGTTCAGTGGAAGAGGGAGACAAGCAACATCACAAGGGCAAATCAGGAAAACAAACAGGAAAGAATTAACTAAAACAAGATATCCTCTTGCATGGCCACATTCATACTTGTATCTTGTCTCTGCTGTACTTATCTACTTGAATTTTTTTTTTGTTTTTTGTTTTGTTTTTGTGTCGTATATCTGTTATATTTATTCTTGAAGTTCTTCCTGATTTCCGTATTAGTATAGTCGGGATGTGCTGCACATGTGATTTTCAATTGTTCATTATTCTTTGAGAGAAGAAGTTTTTTCACGTGAATTTTTTCTTTAAGTGTTCTTTATAGAATCTATCGTTTCTTTTGTTCATTGTAAAGAACTTTTTTGCAAAGATGTTATCTTTGTCTTTTATTATTTTGAATGTTTGCATTAAGTCTCCCCATATTCCCTTCTTGCATCATCATCATCATCATCATCATCATCATCATCATCATCATCATCGTCATCATCATCATCATCATCATCGTCGTCATCATCATCGTCGTCATCGTCATCGTCGTCGTCGTCATCATCATCATCATCATCATCATCATCATCATCATCATCATCATCATCATCATCATCATCATCCTTTCAACGTCCATTATTGGACCAAGATACAGATCCGCAAATTTAGAACCATGCAACGTGCACATGAAAGAATAATGCTGGGCCTCACATGGAGAGACCACAAGACAGCACAGTACATCCTTCTTGTGTAGTTAGTTTTAAAAGGTTTGGTTTGAAATTCCTCGTAGGTTACCAACTACATAAGTCAGCTGAAAAAGGCAAG
>OY735234.1:24855885-24960885 GCA_963457665.1 Thysanoteuthis rhombus | reverse complement strand
TTAAATCACTCTGAAATTGCCTTGTGTTGTGGGTAGAATGATTCCCCCCCCTTTCTCTGCTAAGAAAATAGTTTTTTTGTCAAAACAGGACACACAGAAAGATATATTAAATAGTTACCCATGAAAAATGTTTTTTTCACATCACTGAGAATGATGTTACAAGTGAAATGTATGCTAATGTAATTGTATTTTTCTGTTGATTCGATGTAAATAGAGTTATAATATCCGTATCTCACATAAATGAATTACAATAGCACACATGTGTCCCAGAACTAATTATCTAAACGATTATCAAAAAAGAGAGGTATTTAACTAAGATTATCAAAAAAATTATCTGAGATCTTTTATTTAAAAAGATCTTTTAAAAAAAGGTATTTTCTATCTGAAATTATCTAAGAAAAAAAAAGTCCCAAATAATTAAGACCCCAAAAAGAACTTTTTCGAAAAAAAAAAAGATGTTTCCAAATGGTGCTTTGTGATGTACTTACACAAAGTTTCAAGATTATAGCTCAAAAAATATGACTAGGAATCCCTTAGGACACAAACAGACTTGGACACTCAAAGAGAAAAGAATCTGTAGCCCACTCAGCTGGTTGGTCAGCTTTTTGTGGGGGCTTCAGTGAATCAATATAATTTATTTATATTAGAGGTTTTGAGACCATAATAGCAATGGTGCCTACGCAAGAATTTAGACTAATTTCCCAAATGATTTCAAATTAGGAATTAGTTCTGCTTAAGCTGATGATAATATCAATAAGATGTTTGGAGTGAATACTACTCCATAACAAACCTTTCAGCATTTGTTCAGGAGGTTTGGGCATGGAAATATTAGTACCAATAATTAATCTTGAGGAAAGTACAAATCTATTCTTAATAGTGAAACAGTAGCCAATAACCCTCAAACAATGGCTCAAACACCTTCTGGAGACTTGGGGACTTTAACAGTGAATATATCACTTCATTTAAAGGCTACAGGAAAGGTTAAAAGATTAAAAAAACAGGTCCCTCATCAATTGGTTAAAAGGTCAAAAAAACAAGTCACCTATAAATTGATTAAAAGATTGAAAAAAACAGGTCCCACATGAATTGGTTTAAAGATTGAAAAAAACAGTTCCCACATGAATTGGTTAAAAGATTGAAAAAAACAGGTCCCACATGAACTGACCGAAATATTCCATAACAGTTCCTTAACTCCCAAACCTCTTATCTGTCTGTTTCTAAGATTAGAGAATCGGGATATGAAGTTTTGTTGCATCCTGTATATTCACCTGACAAGGTCTTTTGAATTTAACCTACGAAATAAAACGCTCAACAGGTATGGACAGTCACTCAATAGAAACCATCATATGTCCAATATCTTTTGGCAGCATATCATGTTAGGGGTGATCAATTAAAAAATCAGAAAAAGAGCTAATCAATGAATAAATTACTTCTCTTATTTGTTGGGCAGAGATTGCTTCTAAAGTCTGAATTTTTACAAAACAAGCATGAACACAGTCAAACACAAACTAGGGACCAATTTAGCATAAACTTACATGGCAAATAGATTATTGCAAATTAAATATAAGGGGGGAGGATTTTTAAAAAAAAGAACTTTTTTCTCGACCTAATGAGAGGTAAATGTTGAAATATTCAGCCGTTTAACTCCATTGGTTTGGCATATAAATGTGATATATACATAGCCAGCTGGCCAGCCAGCCAGCCAACTAAATGAACTCAAAACTGAAGAAACCAATGTTGACAGTTTTGGTTGATGGTTTCTAATGACAGGGAAGCCATAAAATCATGCTTTTACTGAATTTGTGATCACTAAACCTAAAAAAACTTTTAAAGAGATTACTTATTATCATTAGAGTAGGAAGGTCAGGCGAATTTTTGTTGTGTGAGTAATATTATCGAAAGTTATTGTAAAAGATAGGGACATTTTTCTAACCATATAGTACTGTATTTGATCAAAACTGCTCATCAGATCAAAAGTTTTGGAAGTTTGAAGTTGTAATTTTTTGCCCAAAAATTAGAAATTGATGTAATGGAATCCAGCCTTTCCATTTGGTCAAAAAGAGAAAAATGAGGCTCAAAGAAAATCCTTTTACTGCAAAATTTGCCCACTTTCAATCGATGGAGAATTGATCAAGGAACAAATTACAACCATCTAATACTGGAAAATACTTTGTGAAAAGAAGATCTCGATTGATTTCAATGACATGGTAGCGATCTGGTTATTTTTCAATCATATTTGTCATGTGGTTGACCTCCCAAGGACCATTGGAAAAAGGTTATTTATTTTAATGGGTCATATTGAATCACCATAGTCCTACAAATGACCCTCCTGATCAACCAGCCAAGTGAGCAACAAATTCTTCTCTCTTTGCTTGTGTCTGTATATGTCTCCAAATGCTATTGATCACATTTTGAGGGCTACAACCTGGAAAACATCACCAGGCACTGTTGAAGAACGTTTTCTGTTTTTTTTTTTGTCTTCTCAAAAAAGTGCTTTCTAGGTTCACGTGGTTATTTTGGACCAACAAAGCCCGAATCATTTGCTAGTATTTTTTGAGATAATTCTAGATAAAAGATCTATTCTTTTTAGATAATTCTAGATAATTAGTTCTGGTGCACACACAGGCTTACAGTGATTCACTTATGTGAGGTATGAATGTTCAGTCAGATATTTACCTTATCAGTCTTGCTTTGTTACACACCAGAGAGAATAAAAAAATGATTGCAGTTTTTATAGGTAGGATCAGGGCCACTTTAAGCTTGTGCAGAGCCTGTAGCAGATATTATAAAGGGGCCCTAGATTAAGAAGATGCATATGAATATTGAAACACATACAAGCTAAGTAATTGTTTTTTCAAAATTTACTATGTACCCAGATAATAAAACAAATATGCTTGGCATTTCAGTAATAACATTACTCATTTTCCATTTTGATCTTTGTGCAGCGGATATGACTTCATTTTCAAATAACTTGGCATTTATGCATCATTTATATATTATAGAGATACCACACAGCCATTGAGCAACTCTAGCCACCAAAAGTGGCCAAACATACTATCTTTTTTATATATGTGCTTGTGTTCGTTTGTATGTTTCAGCACTCCTGGTCATATAGTTTTGTCTACAGACTTAAAAATTGGCATCAGTACTCCACTACAGAAATGTATTCTTTGATTTTTAGAAGAAAAACTTTTTTTTATCTTTTTGAGGCCTTATTTTGATGGATTTATTAATAACAATTAGATTCTCCAGAATATAGATGATTTTCTAATTTCTATTTTAAATGTTTTCCACTGGAAATGCTTGTGATATCATAACTACAACCTTGGCCATCAAATATGGCAAAAGGTTCTCTCATTTTTTTTATCTGCGTGTGTTTGTATGTTTCAGCAATCCTGGCCAAATAATTTTGTCTACGGACTTGAAAACTGGCATCAGTACTCCACAAGACCCCTTCTAAAAATGTTTGGATTATATTTTACCTTTTTGGGCCTTTTTTTTACCCTATTTTAGATCTTTACCAATGGAAAACACTAGTGATATCATGAACAGGATTTATTCTGACTGTATTTATTCTTCAATTTAATTTTTTTACATGACTTCAAATTTTGACGCTACAGTTGTTCATTATTGACTGTGATGGCAAGTTAATTACTGTGTTAAAATAATAATCCCAATTAAATTTGTTAATTGGTTAAAATCGTTAACCTTGAATACCCAGTCATTCATAAATGTTAAAGGCAATATGGCACTAAAGTAATAGAGTAAGTGAAGAATCACTGAATCAGAAATGATAGCTTTCAAGCGATTAGCATGGGGTCCTTAAAGTTGCAGGAACCGCAGCACATACTACATGTGTTACTATGATCTGTACGTTAAATAAGTTTGATTCATTCTATTAACACCAATTCATAAGATACTCCTTGTCTTTTCATCCATTTCCAGTTGAGATCCAAAATTCAGTTCTTATCGCCCAAGCAATGTTTGCAGTCCCCAAAAAAGACATATTATCTTCAGTCATATTTAACCAATTCTATTTTTTAAAACTGTTTATGTGTAATTACTTCTGAAAAAAAGAGTAAGATGAGTCACTTCCAGTTGTATTGTCCTGTGCAACCATTCTTAACAAGAGCCGTATGAATGGGGCTTTCGAGCGAAATGGTAATAAACTTGCTATCACAGTCAATGAATGACCCACCGTAGTGTCAAAGTTTGAAATCATATAAAAAAAAAATTTCATCAAAGAATAAATATGGTTAGAATAAATCCTATTTATGACATCACTGGCATTGGAAAAAATCTAAAATAGAGTAAAGAAAAATATTTTGGACACCTATGTTTGAGGTATCGCAGATTTTTCAAGTACAATTATACCAAATAACAGAAATGTAATTTTTTCATGTAAGATTTTATATTTCTTCAAGAATCTAAGGAAGGTCAATACTTCTGACCAAGTGTATATAGTTATTGGTACAAGTTTTTTTTTAAATAGTTTGAATAAGTTATGCTCTTCTGGTCACAGATGAAGACCAGAGAAGTTTTTTTCCAACAACCATTTCCTTGAGTAAATAGGCTAATTCAATCAAAGGTATACCTGAATATCAGACAATTTTGGGTATCGTTCCACTAAACAGCTTGAAAATAACACTCACCAATATCATACAGTCATTAGAAACTGTCAACCGAAACTGTCATTAGAAACTGTCACCTAAACTGTCAACATAGCTTTTCAGTTTTTAAGCCAGTCTGACTAGCTATTTATGTATATATCAAGTGTTCAGACCATACCGATGGAGCTAGAGGGCTGAAGATTTAAAAATTTACTTTTTATCATGTCTACAAAAAACATTTCTTGTTTTTAAAGAATTCCCCTCCAAGATAGGATTTTATGGTTGGTTCAATGTGCTATGTAAGTTTATGCTAAATTGGTCCCCCAGTTTGTGTCCTGCAGCATTCACGCCTGTTTTTGAAAATTTCAACTCTTTCGTGAGAACTGCCCAACAAAAAGTTAGGGAGGAAACTTTTCCATCAATCACCTCTTTTCCAGTTTTTTAATTGATCATCCCCTGCATAGTATGCTGCCAAAGGCATTGGTTGCATGATGTTTTAGAGTGACTAACTAGACCTGATTATTGTATTTTTGGTATTTCATAAGTACAAGATGCAGTCTGCTGCCTTGATTTGAAAACAATTTTGAACCTCAAATTTCTGTGCCACCAGCTTTGCCATAGAGTGACATCTCCAAAACATAAGGTATTGAATTAATGTACTTATTATAAACTAATATATCCATGCAGTGAAAAAATGATGGCAGTATTCAAATAATTTTTAAATAACAAACAAAATGTGTCAAAAAGAGGTTGCTCTGCGTTTTCTTGTCATGTTTTACCAGAATGAACCAGGATTTTCCAAGCATTTGCAAAAAAAAAAAATTGATGAGTTAAAGAAACTGCTCTAAGATATCCATATGATAATCATTTCCCTTGACAAATGTTACAGACATAAAACATGGACAATTGTGGTGCATTATGTAAGTAGATCTTATTGCATGCATAAGACTAGACATTTGAGTGAAAGGATTTTTTAGCTTGATAAATTTCCATTTTATTTTTGAAACGAACATCTCTGAGATAGTATTTGAAACAGAACATGAAAACCCTCTTTTACTTGGACACGACATAACGAATGTGAATTTTGAAGTAAAGAAAGTTGAAATCATTCACAAATAATTGAACAAATGTCATACACTCTGACACAGGGTTGCTAGATAGTTAGAGACATTTCTGGCCAAAAACACGCCAAAAATTGGCCAAATGTAAAATTTTCTCATCAAGCATTGAAATACTACTTTACCAACAAAAATAAGAATGTATTGAGAATACTACCACAACAGAGTCAACTTGACTGAATCATTGTTATATTACTAAGTCATAGAGTCCCTCATTGATCCTCTTGCATCTACAAAAATACTACTACAACTAATACTCCTAATAATGATAATCTGTATTAGACATGGTTTCGTTTCATTTCAGTTTATTGCATTTTTTTTATTGAGAAAAAGACGAAAAATAGATATGGTTAAACCAAAAACTTCATGGCCAAATATTATTTTTAAAAAGTCGGATTCGTTCAATTTGGCCATAAAATGGCCAAAATAGCAACCTTGCTCAGGCAAACCATGTGTTCGCACATGCGCACAAAAGTGTTGCTAATTTCCGGCAGTCTTTCTACTTCCGGTGTTTCCTCTACCCCCTTCCTCCGTCTTTTTCGTCTCTTGTTGCTGCTGATTATTATTTTAATATTATTTATTTCTTTTTCGTTCGCAAATGTAAATCTTATAAGAATAATAAGTATCGAGAGAGACACGCAGGAGTTAGAACGATCCTAATTCACTCAGACGGATTTATATGAAAAGAAAAAAAAATCAATGAGAGACTGATAGAGAGATCATCTTTTTGGCATTGTTTACTTTTTAAAGAACTGGTCCGACCAAAAAGTATAGGCCCATCAAAAATTTTCATAACATATTCAATTCATCTATAGAAAAAAATAGAAAAAATATATATATATTTATATAAATACATACATATATATGTATATATATATATATATAAATAATAATAAATAATCAATAATAAAAATCTGTTTATTTCGTTCCAGCAAACCCGGAAAAATAGATATTTATATCCACCGTTATCCTTACTATTACCGACAACACAACCACCATTATTATTATTATTATTGTCATCATCTTTCGCATCAAAGCCAAAATTCAGTCTTTTCCACGGACTATTCCAGTTGTTTTTCGGGCATTAGTAGCCAGTCCTCTGCTACTAACGGCACCAGTGCCTTTGTAGTCCCTAGTGTTGTGGTTGCAAGCGGTTCTTCCAGAAAGGAAACCTCTGAACCGTTCGACAACCAACAAAGAAAGAGACTACTACTTCAGACGGTCATTCTAGGTCTTCTACCTTTGATCTTGTTGATTTTCTTACTTGTCTCCCGATTTCTCAAGAAAATGTCCAAGAAAAGATTTGCTACTCACGCTGGAAGCTGGTATTCAGAGAATGGTAAGGTTTTTACTCGTTCTATGTTGTTGTTTTTTCTCTAAATTGTTTCATTTAATTCTATGGCTTAAAAAAAAAAATTCTCGTATACACCCTCTGTCCCATAAAAGTTGTTACATCTGCCTGTTCATTTAACACTGAATGCAACAATTATTATGGGACTGTGGTAGTAATGATTTTAAATAAGCTACCAAAATTGAATGAAACAATTATCAAAAAAATGGTGACTTTTTATTACTACCCAACCTCTGTCCTATGATAGTTGTTACACTTAGATGCAAATAAACCACTACTTGTAGCATTCAACTATTCTGGAACATGGGTAGTATTTCTGCATTAAAACAAATAACATATTAAATTTTATTATGGGACATTGGTAGTATTTATGCATATAAACAAAATGCATACTAAATGTACCTAACTATTATGGATAGTATTTATACATATAAACTAATTCCACACTAAATGTACCAACTAATATGGGACATAGTAAGTATCTATGCATACAAACAATTTGCATACTAATGTATCAACCATTCTGGGACATCGGTAGTATTAATGCATGTGAACCAATTCCACGCTAAATGTACCAACCATTCTGGGACATCGGTAGTATTTATACATATGAACTGATTCCACACTAAATGTACCAACCATTTTGGGACATAGGTAGTATTTATGCATGTAAACCAATTCCACTCCAAGTGCACCAACCTTATGGGACATAGGTAGTATTTATGCATATAAGATAAGTGGCACAATGTTCCAACTATTATGACAGGACATGGGTAGTATTTATGAACTAATGACATACTAAATGTACCAACTATTATGGGACATAGGTAGTATTTTTATTCCTTCCCCTTTCTTTTGTTCAAAGTTGGATATGAAAATGTCTTTAATTCTGAGATGAAGTGAGGATTGTTCATTTGTACATATTGTTTTAGGCTAAGTAGGTTTTTCAATTGTTTAATTTTGGTAGCTTTTTTTATTATTATTTCTCCCTCTTTGAAGAAAGCATAAAATAAGTCTTTAATTTATATTTGTTCAAATTTTTCTTTTTATTATTTACTGTTTTAGTATAAGTCTGTGTAGATTTAACTCTTGATTTCATAAGGAGGAAGCTTTGTTCAGTGTTTTATTTCTAGAAATAATTTTTAGATGTTAATTAATTTTGTTAATCGTATCTAATGAAATTCTACGGACTAACCATAATCATAGGTATATATCTCTTGTTAGTTGTGGGATGATTATCTTTTTTTCTACCTAAGTGAAGGTGTGGCTAGATTTTCTATAATTTGGTTTAGTCTTTGTGTAACTTACTTAGGGTATAGTCTAATTCTAAAATGAACTAAATGAAAAGCTTCACCTCGAGCGATCGGAATAAATTTATTTTTTATTTCTTTTAGATTCATTATTAAATTAGTTAAACAAGTTTGTTGCTCGAAAAACTCTTATTCATACTGTGATGTGTTTATTTTCGCTTTTTTGCTGTTTTATGTTGATTTTCGTCTTAATATTGTTTGTCGGTTGTATTAAAATACATCTTATGTTCATTTATAGTCGCCGTATACAGTCTGTTCATATAAAGTACCTGCTTTTTGTGTAATAAATTAGAATCTCTATATAGACAGTCTGTATATTATACATACATTGTCTGCATGTATATGGTTCTTTTATTTGAACTGTGAAGGAAAAATAGCTGCGATTTCTTAAGCTAAAACTCAAACTGATTGGTATAAAAAGATAAGTAATAAATAATAAACAATTCAAGATCATAATTGCCTAATTTAGATTGGTTTGACCTGTTTTTGTTTTTAAATATTCTGAGTGTGTATAATATATAAAGTTGAAAATTTTTTTTTAAATCTGGTGTAAAAGTGAATTAGTCCAGAATTTATTTCTCACATTTTCACTAAATATTCTTGTAAAGAACTAAAGTAAATAAATAAATATCCTATGATTTTATAGTGTGTTGTTTTTATTTTCATCTGATGGGAAAAAAAATCTTTATTTTTATATTTTTAAGCTCCTCTTGATCGTTTTGCTGTCTGAATACGATTTTTACTTCTTTTTTTTTTCATTAATTTGTCTAGTGATTTAATAATTGTGAAATAGATGCAATAAAATCTCTCCGAAGGTGACTGTTTACTAAATATAGTACTACTTTTGTGTTTATAGCTTATCAGATGTATTTACTGAATTGTATAATGAAATAAAAGCAATCCTTACAATTCAAGGTTGTAATTATACATCAGTAGTAGTAGTTGAGTCTAGTTCAAATCTCCTTTCTTTACCAACCAAACCATTTTTCTCGTTTAGTACCTATATAAGATACTAAAATCTTTCTTTGATTGAAAAATAATAATTCAGTTACATCACATTTTATTTACCTGTATATTTTGCAGGGTTTTTTTTTTGTTTGTTTGTTTGTTTCAAGTACAATTAAATCTACACTTACTACAGCTGAGTTGGTAGCTTTTATTGTACACTTTATTTCTGTGGGGTCAACTACATATGGGACCAGTATAATTAAATAATTATTTTTATTTCTATAGATGGAGGAATCCGCCTATTGTGTTAACTTTGGCTCAGGCTCTTTTAGATAACAATAATCAGCTGATAAAAATTAAGCAAGAGATAGAGGAGGCTGCTTATTTTATTCTTTTCATTAATGTTAGGATCCGACTGGTTTTGATACATCAAAATAATGTCTGATAACATTATCCGCGATTATAATAAGCTTTTATATATACCTTTTTGGGCGATAATGCTGTACAGTACACTTTTTACTTACTTAATTTTTTTTTTTTTGTCAATTCATGAAATAAATTTGAATGCTATCTGATCAGACTTTAGTCTATATTTCACTAGAATTATTTTTAAAAGATTGAATTCATTCAAAATGAGTTAATGTATGGAAGGTATTTAGAAAGTTTAATATCCTCGCTCCATCGATGTTGAAAATGTTGAAAATGGTGCACAAATAAAACAATTAGTGGAAGGAGAATCGAAGTGAATACATAAATTTTACAATATTATTGCTTTAAATAGATAAAATATTATTGTTTTGTCTTGATTCATAAATTTTCGACACATCTCATGTCTACGTCACGTCAGCTGAATTCCAATGGGGGACCACCTTCTCTATATTGTACCAATATCAGCTTTTTTTCTATCTTGAAGTTTATATATTACAGGTAGGAGCGAAATCCACTTCCTGAAATATCTAATTATCAATATCTTCGAATAGTTTGTGTGAAATCTCATTTGTAACATCAAATCTCAAACTCTCAGAAAACAAATATTGACGGGTGGTTGCAATTGTTCAATATCAACAAAAAACGAATAAATGAGAAGTCTCCCAGTACTGTTTACGATAAATTAATCATTTGATTATCTTACTCCTCTCTCCGTATTAAATGAAGAAGGGGGTTTGTTTTGTCTGCATTGCGACTACACTAATTCTCTCTCTGTTCTCTATTGTTAAAAAAAAAACATTCCTCTGTTCGTGGTTTAATCGACTGCACCGTAAAATAAATAACATTGTACGATGTACAGTAAAACGATTCTAATCGTACAGTAATTTATACCGTTCTATCTATCTACCTCACCAGCAACAGCCATTTTAAGTCCCCTGCTGGATAAAGGCCTTTCCCATCTCCTTCCATGATGACCGTGATTGTGTTGAACTCTGCCTTGTCTTACCAGCGAACTTCCCCATCTCGTCTCAACATCTTGTGTCTGATCTTTTCCTATTATTTACCTTCCCATGTCACCAATCGGTTAGTCTTTTGCTCCATCTATTGTCCTCTCTTCTTCCTAAGTGTCCAGCCAATCTCCATTTTTGTTCAATTATTTGTATGATATCCTTCACTTGGATCAATGTTGATCTTTTTCTATCACTTTGTTATCTCTAGCATTGGTCTTTCCATAACTCTCTCTTACAGACAAGTCCTTCTTATGAAAACGGCATTGCAATAATTATACTACATAGACAAGAGGATACAATTTCACGTAAACTAATTACAGTGAGCTTTGAAATGCATACCACGAAACTAATTGGAAGTAAATATGGACAGAATATTAGAATCCTCTATCTATGTGTCTGGGTCATTCAAGTGGACCAATCCTGGAGAAGTGCCCCACTCGAACATCCCCGGTTTCACTCTAACTTTGGTTACAAGTACTTTGGGGTCTGAAATGGAGTCTTGCGAAATTTTAGCTCAATATCTATACTCATTCAGTCACATTAGATCAAAAAATAATGAATTCTTAGTTCAATGTGATGGCAGTGGCTGTATTATTTTTTTTCATTTCCAATTAGCCACCATTCCATAACAGGAAGTTCTACTCCTTTGAAAATTCGTTTTCAGGGTCAACTTTTTATATAGATATTGAAAATATTAGCAGTCTAGCTCTCATTTTTTCTCTTTCAGAAAAAATGTTGAAGTGGTCCCCAAATTTTTTCTGTATTTCCGAGGAGCCAATTTTAAGTGATCATAATTCAAGAGAAGCTTTGTTTGACAAAAGAGTCAGTAGTGTTACTGCACTACAAAATGTAATCATCTGGATCCTTCTAGTTTTCCTAGAACATGAGATCTAAAGTGTCCCAAATTGAAAGCCAAAAATGTGCATGTGGACAAGCCTCACAATTTTCTAACAAAAAACACATAAGTGCATGTTCAAAAGTACTTGCAGTTAGTTAGTTCTACGGGGGGCTTCATCGTGCAAAAAGAAAGATTGAAAACAACTTTGAATCTTTTTCAAAAACTCACTCAGTGGATAAATGTTTTTAAATCTTTTCTCTCCATTAATTGTTATGAAACATTATTATTGAATAAAACTGTTCTATTTATTATCAGGAAATGTGAAGTTAGAAAATCCAGTGTTCCAGAATTTTTTAATATAATCATTTCAATTTTTTGATAACATACAGAAAGCAAGTAGTAAATATGCGAGACCTGCTAACAATTTCAAAACTTTGCTAGCAAAGTATTGGCAACAAAAGGACTTGCTGTATACTTGTAACTTCACCTACTGAGCGATAAGAAAAAACAAAAACTTTGAACACACTAGGCAGAACTGCCCATCAAATGAACTCAACTGTAGTGAAGGGTTCAATTGTACTTATTGGTTATCATGTAACTTTTATTGAAAACAGTTTCAAATTTTCATTACCTCTCTGAAAAATTATGGAACATATTTGTCCATGTACCTACATGAAGAGAACAGCTTCTGATATATCAATCTGAAATTATGTGGGGCTTTATGTGTATGCAACATAAATTATTTTCCATATAGGCTTTTCTCCTGAATGCACATTAAAACAATACATTTGTAATCTTTTTTTGCGACAGAAGAAATTGGTTCAATTCACTGATTACTAAAATGTTTCTGTCTTATCCTTTTCTTTTTTACGATTGGTATAACCTGATCCAGTAGGGGTCTTTCAATTTTTGTAATTAACTATTTGCAAACCAGATTAAACATTTTGAAAATCAGGGTTCATGCCCTAACCAATGGATTTCATATCTTTTATCACTAGCTGTAATTCTCATTGAAGTTGTAAAATGTTATAATGGGCATTTGCTTTGTTTTTTGGGTCTTTTTCTCTTTTAACTTATTGCAATCTATGATCAAAGAAATCTTTGTATACACCATGATTACTTAACAACTGGTCATTGCACCAAGTTGACATCCATCAGATATATTAATCAGCACTGAAGATAGTGCTGTAAAGTTTGGGGGATAAACAGTTCTCGAGAAACTTATAGATCTTTCTTCATATTTTGACTTGTGCTCTTTGGAGTTATTTTAATTTAGGTATAAAATATCTAAATAGTTTGAAGCCATCGTTTGGTAAAACTGATAGAAAATTCATCTACATGACAATTATGACAAGCTTCTCTACTTACCATGAAGTCTGGACCCTTCTAAACCTGCACCTTTGGAATGGGTATTACCTTAGCTTCAAAAATACAGGAAATAGTCAAAATCTTTTATTCTTTTTTTTTTTTCCCATAGGAATTGAAAAAATTCACATAGAAAAATTTTTTTTTTTTTTTTCTTGAACGAATATTTCACTAGAGACAACTTGGTTTAGCACAATGATTCTCTAATGGAGGTTGGGGGGGGGACTTGGCACCTCTGTGGAGGAATTTTAGTGTGGGAAGGGATTGGGGAGTAACATTACTGAAAAGTATAATTGTGAAAAAGTTACTAGAATACAATAGAGTGGCTAAAGTCTGACATCATCAGCATATTTCTGACTCCACTCATAAAGATATGTAGAGAAAATCACATTCTTTTCTTTCTTCAACAAATTTTTTCATTATTACGATTTCAATTTCACTCAGTAAGTATAGGACAGCCAGTTTATACTGAATTGAAAATATCAATATATTTGTCATTCATTTTTTTCCTTCAGAACCTTTGAGCAGACACCAATACAGACTACATCTGGATTTATATTGTTTATGCAAATAAATTTTAGATGGAAACTTTCAGTTCTTTTTATTAATAACACAAAGATTATTACTATAAAATTAACATGGTTTATTAGTTCAGGGCATTTTATAGACGAAATGTTCCTTTGTTATTAGTCTGCGTTCGTCTCTGCTCAAAGGTTTCTAACGAAAAAATTGAATGACAAATATATTATTTTCAATTCAGTATAAACTGGCTGTCCTAAATGAAACATTTCAAGTCTTGCCCAGGGCGCTTGAGAACCTTTGCCCTGGCTCTGCTCTCTCCGATACCTGCCATGTGCAACCAATAAAAAAAATTTTGAATAATCGTATTTCTGTTGGGTTTACCACAAACTGAGTTTCTAGTTGGTCAGAAAAAGAAAATGCAACCTTATCTTTTTATTTATTTTTTTTTTTCCTCTTTAGGCTTCCATACTTTGAAATTATGGACATTAGCTTTTGGTGGGGACTTACAGTAAAACTTCTAATTACCTTAATACTAGAAGGTATGACTCAGTTGCAACCTATTGAACTCTATATGTACTTTACTGTGCCTGACTGACTCACCTCTACTACTATGACCTCATGTCAGATTTTGTGTCAGATATATTCAGCTGATTTGTACAACCACTGCTATTACTACTATTTCAAAGGAATCAACTGTTTCTAATGGTTGTGGTAAGAAAGAATGATACTATACTTGAATAAATAAATAATTAGTGTCTTACTTATCCTGTTGCGGTTTTTGAAGGTATATAACAAAAATTTGCCTTTGTAGGAGTTGGAGACTTGGAAATTATTTTTGGCATTACACAACTCATACGGGTATTGATGTACATATAAAAAAATCATCTGTGCAAATGATGTTCAGTGCTGCAAAGCGTAGATGACGTTTTGACAAAAACGATTATTTATTGTATAATTCATTGCAATATCATGTTCGCATGTTTAAAATGAATTGAATTTAATCCTAAAAAAAATCTATTGAATTATTTCACGATGGCTGATTTCCAGTTGAACCACCTCTTTACTCAATGCTCAAAACAGTTCCAGTCAGTCCTATATGGGCTGTATATATGTGCAACATTCACATATAGTTTCCTTTATTTTTAAGGGGCTTAAGAAATTGTATAGCTTGATATTAAATGCATGTGGTATATTTTTAGATTATTTTCCAATTATTTTTTTTTAGAATTTTGATCCCTCCCCTTCAATTTTTAATAAAAAGAGTTGAAACTAGTTGATAACCTTGATCCTGTCCAGCTGACCATAGAACAAATAGGATTCTAGTATTTGTCAGTAATTTCATTTCATCTAAATGTTACATTTTGAATGAGATGGATGAGCTTGGCTCTTTCTAGATAATTCAATTCTAAGTACCGTTCTAGAGAGACACATCCACATATCAACAATGGACAGTTTTAAACAAAATTTTGCTTATATTAAAGAAAAAAGAAGAGCAATATTGACTCCATTGTAAAATAGTATATACAACTCCGTGATGCCAACTAGTGTGAAATAAGTTTCTTGCATTTCAATTTGAGTCTCCTTGATGCGTTTATTTGAAGATTTCTATTTTACCAAACAAGATTACAGCATTATTTATAGTCTACCCCTCTAGATCCGTCTTGGCCTCTATTTGCAAATTTCTATTTTGTTTGACCCCCCCCTCCTTTTGATGACAACCAATTAAACTGGAAAAATTGATGTAATTAAAAAATCTAAAAGAGAAATCTCTTCATTTCAGTAAAAGCCAAGTTTAGTTATATTTTGTATTCGATACATTTTGAGAGGGAGAAGTGAGAGAGAGAGAGAGGGGTGATTTTTATTTGGTTCAGTAACATCCCCCCTCCTAGACTGGTTTAGGTGGGGGGTAGGATGTTTAATTACCAAAAATAAAGGGAGGAGAACTCGTGGCTGACAACGCCTCCAAGCCGTCATTCTTCTTCTGCCTGTGGAGGACTTGTTTCCAGCTATTCGCTGGTTATAATGAAATAGACTCTTGAAGTATGAAAATAAATATGATAGGTGTGATGAAACGTCAAATTGGACCTGAGATGCAAAAAGTCCCTTCTTGTATTTTTGGGAATGTCAACAAATTTGGCAATAATGCGTTTAAAAATTTATTCATTCATATGAGTGAACAATGTCTTCAATTTAGTCAATAAAATAAAGCGTTTCTTCCCCTTAGACATGGATGTTGAATCATCTTTAGACAGAATTCCGTCTTTGACTAATGAAATTAGTTCTTTGCTTTAGCTGTGCAAAAATCGCTGAATTATCACAAAAGTGCTTAAACATTTTGGTGATTTGTGGCTATTTTTAGCTTCTTTTATTTTTTTTTTTTATCTTTTTTTTTTCAGTTCAGCACCTCTCGGTAGACAAACTAGTGAGGAAATATATTTTGAGTTGGCAACACTGAATTTCAATCTTGGCATTATTTTTCTGCTAACACTGCCATCAAGAGGGAGAATATTTGATTGCCAAAACTTACGGAAGGATGTTGAAGTTATCCTTTTTAAATCACAATTACAAGACCTTAATGTTCGCAAATGAAAATATATTTGTCTATCTTTTTAAATATAGCTAAATATACCAATGAAATTTAATGTCTTATCTGGTGATTTTACAAACATTTACTAAAAAAATACCTTAGCTTTTCAATCTGAACCAGATCTATTTGATGGCATTTTCTGCCCAAATACTGGCTAGATTCTCCCATATAACAGACTTATGAGAAACTAACAACCAAAACTGCCTCTGAATTGTCAATATGGGTTTTTTCAGTTTCTCCGTCGGTCAGGCGTTTTTAGTGATCTCTATTCAGCAAATTGAGAGAAGTAACTCTTATTGATCAGCTGTTTCTTCAATTTTTTTAAATGATCACCTCTAACATGGCATAGTAATGTGACTGTTTCTATTGAGTGACTAATCTGACTTGTCTTTATTATGTTCTGTCTACAAGAGCATTAGTACTAAGGGAACATGTGCAGCCTCAGCCAATCATCATGGCCCAATGAGTTATACCAAAAACTCTTAAAATGGTACTCTATGCCTATCTGCTAAGCACTTTGTGCAACAATTAAGATTGAGGAAACTCTCCCTGAGGCTAAATGGTTACAGCCAAATTATGTTGGATACACCAGTTGTTGTTGTTTGTTCTCCAAAGATAAAGAATTTTATCTTCATGAAAAGTCACAAAAACAAACATAAACAAGTCAATAATTGAACAACCATTGTCAAAATTGGAAGTTGTCTAAAGAAATAAATTCCACCCCAAAATTATATTCATTGACATCATCGGCATTTTCCACTGGAAAACATCTGGAGAGATATTAATAAACCTGTCAGAATAAGGTCCCAAAAACCTTTTTAGAATGTGCAGTGGAGTACTGTTGCCAAGTTTCAAGTCTATGGACAAAACAGTATAGCCAGGAATGCTAGTACACTAATAGATGAGCAAGGATAGAGCCCTTCACCATCTTTGATGGCTACAGCTATTCAACTGCTTCAGGGTCAAATGTCACACAGATGAGACAATTTAGATATCAACTGAAAACTAGCATCCATAACTTTGCATTTCCTCTCTCTTTCTTAGATTAATGGCGTAGGAATATAATCTTTCTCTCCTTTCCCTTTTCTCTCTATCAATTATTTTAAGCTTTTCACTTTTCAGAACCTATGGATTGGAGATTTACAAAAACATCAACAAAATATTTTCAAATAGTGAAAAAATATCTTATAAAGATTGTTAAAAGTAGTATACTGTAGAAATAAAAAAAAAGCACCAGAAAAATTAATTGGATATTTCAAAATGATCTTAAAAAAAAAAAGATATCAAAATGAAGAAATATGAAATATGTGAACAAACTGACATAAAGATTTTACGTAGTTATATGCGAATTTTAGTATCTGTTAAGATCTAGGAATGTGATTTGTGGTTAATTACATAGTACAGTAAAATATGGTCTGATATATTCCTGTGCTATTTAGAAAGATTTAGAATCCAACCATAATTCACGAAAATAGAAATGAACATACTTTCTCACTCTTCTACAGGATACCTGCTTACTCAAAAAATTTGGATCTCATTACTTCACTGTTGGTTATGATTTCTATAAATTGAATCCATTTAAATCTTTAAATGATTTGTGAATGGGCAAAAATTAGAGAAAAGTCTTTTTTGATCCATTCTTATAGTCACATAGCCGTTACCTTGAAAAAGTGTGCCCCTATTCCAAATTTCAGCTTCTTGGGTGTAAAACTGTGGCATACTATTTGGAACATATATACCTACAGACAGGCATGCATCCATTTTCATGTAGATTAAGCTGGCTTCAGATAATTCATGTGAAATAAGTCTCTTGTGTGTAAATCTTGCATCACTGTTACCATTATCTTGATGGTAACAGTGCTGCAAGATTTACACATATCATATATATTTTATTTTATATTTTTATATATTTTTTATTTTATCTAATTTTATTCATTTACTTTTTTATTTTTTTTTATTTTTATTTTTTTTTTCCCAGGCTAATGAGATTTGTCATTGACTTCATGAGATTCACTCCTTCTCATGCATTTTAAGTAATTGGGTTTTTCTTCTCGGTTGAAAAGAATGAATAGGATTTTGTCTGTCTTCATTGAAATGGATCTTCGTCTTTCAGACACCATTTTGTACTTAAAAGACCCAGCGTCAATTGCCACTGTTAAGAGCATTTCAAATAAATAATACAGCAATACCTTGAATAGTACTGTTGTGATTTAGTATGCTTTAGATACTGCTATACAAATTAATGTAACTTTATATTAGCTGAAAAAAACTTATCAAATTATAAGATATGCATGGAAGATTTTGGAATGAATTAATCTCACCAATAAAGGTGTTCCTGTTTAGCTATAAATTGAAGATTCTTTAATACAAATATCTGTTGATATTTGCAGGTTTTTGTAATTATGGTTTTGATAATTTGTGGTTCAGTCTTGAATAATTTAATGGGAATTCTGGGGAGTTTACAGGGTACCACAAAAAATCATCA
Organism: Thysanoteuthis rhombus; assembly: GCA_963457665.1. NCBI lineage: Eukaryota > Metazoa > Mollusca > Cephalopoda > Oegopsida > Thysanoteuthidae > Thysanoteuthis > Thysanoteuthis major. The sequence goes on along the minus strand of OY735234.1, from coordinate 24,942,312 downwards.
GAAAATACAGTGTGCAATATAAACAAAATGTGCGCAGTTTAGGAAATCTCAAATGCATTTTAATGATATTTAATTTATCTATGTAAAAAAATATAGGTGTGGATTCAACACTCACAATTTGTTTTTTTGGAATGAATAGTATTTTAGCCATTTTTTTTTTTTGTTTTTTTTTTTCCCCTTTTCTTCCAATTCACTAAAACAAATTTATTTTTCAGGAGATAGAGTTTTATAAATTATCATTGATGTTTTTTTTTCCATTTTTATGCTACTATTTACCTTCATCTTGATATTTATTGCAACTTTGCTAAGAGCAGATTTTTTAAGAACAAAATTGTTAATCACTGCACTATTTTTTTCCAATTGATAATAACTAACCACTTGATTGATTTGATTTATTTCACTTATAATTTTTCCCCCCACTCATGATTTGAACACACATGAAAGATAAGTCTTGGGTAATATAAATTCTGTTTACTATTTTGAAAATGTCTCACTTAGGAAGTTGAAAAACTGAAAAATAAAATAAAATAAAGCGAACTTTTCTATTTACTAATTTCAGGGCTATTTTCAGTTGGAGGAAAAAAATTTTTTTTTTTTTAATAAGAAAAGAATAAACTGAATTTGTTTCAGTGGGAGAGTCTATTGTTTCAAATATGAGATAGAAAATGTCTTTATCAGAGAAATCGTTCCCTTCAAGTGGAAGAGACCATTGTTACAAACAGGAACGGAAAAAATATCGCAACGTTCATTATTATAATAAATGGTTTCACTGTCAATTTCCAAATGAATCCACATTTTTTTAAAAATCAACTGGTTGAGTAGTTTCAAAGCCTTGAGCATTAGATACACAGAACTCTAATTGATATTGAATCATGTGTAGCCTAACAAGAGCCCTCTATTTTTTTCTCTCATAAAGAACCTTACCTATTCATCTGTAAGCAATGATCTTGTTAAAAACTATATTTTTTTCTCTTCTGTACGTTCCTTCTTTGTTCTTTTGAAATGGATTTTCTCACACTTCTTTGAACAAAATACAATAGAGACTTTGCCTCCTTGTTATTAAACAGCTAAACCATTGAGCTTAAAGGAGGAAAATCAATTTTTCATTTCCTATCACTATGACTATTATCTCTCTCTCTGAGTGCACTCCTCCATTGCTTTGCTCTCTCAATTTGTGTAAAATCATTATCGTATATGTTTGTGCGTCCCTAGTTTATGTCCTTAGTCTCTCGGCAACCCTTTTATCTTGTTACTTCTGATCTTGTGATTAAGAAATGTAAGCAGAGAGAAATGTGAAGTTCAGACAAACGAAAGAGAAAAAGTTCAATTTCTTTTCTGTATTTTTCAGAGAAATTAGATGCACTGAACCAGGATAATAGTTTTGTGAATTGTTTTGCTGCACATTTAATCCCATGCTAGGATTTTTACATTTTACACTTGTACTAGCTCATGGTCAAATCATGTTAAATACAACGATTTTTGTACGATCACCAATGTTAAACCGAGGCAGGGACGGCTTATGCCGTAGCCAGTGTAAGGTCATCAAGTGGCTATAATTGTATGAGTTCAAGCTGAATCCTAATGAACTAGAAGCTGTAAAAGGTGCGAAGACCTCATTTGAGGACAATGTTGTTAGTGAACAAACAATAATATTCTGTATCGTCTATAACTTGGACAAAAAATGTTTCTTATGTTTTCGAATGATTGCACCATGAAGGCTGAAAATTTGTATACAAAGGTAACTTGATCCAGGATAAACATAGGATAAGTGATGGCTACCCCTAAAAGGTCAGTTCAAGTTGAGGTCAATTTTTGCTGGCGTTTTCAAGTCTAAATGAGATGGCTGCACTGCAAATTTGTGTATCAGGGTAACCACACCTCCAAAGTATTCCCCTTGGCATCTCACAAACTTGTCTGAGTGTACCTAGCTCATTTCAAAACGGTCAGCATATTCCTCTTGCAGGATCTCCATCAGCTGCATCATTCTGTTATCCTTGAGTACATCCTTGGTCTGAAATCATGGGGAGCCAAATCATGATGAGGGAAGGATGTTGACAGACCTAAGTGATGCTATGTTTTACCAAAAAAAAAACTGCATGAGATATGAAGAATGACTTGTTCATTGTGAATGTGACAGTCACACAGTAAACAAGCTCGCTCAGAGGTGTTGCCTTGCTATTGTTACCATATGAGTGTCTGTTCACGAGTGCTCAGTAAGGTCACCTCTGATTGGTTGCCTTGTTATATCACGGCCATGCAACCAGTTCTTGAGATAATCAAAATGGCTGGATACTCTCTTGACAGACTGTCATTTAAATGGCATCGGCAGAATTGAGAGATTTTCTCAATTTCATCATTTTGATGATACTAAAAAGAAAATTTCCAGATAATAATGTAAATCTTCGTTTTTAGTATTAATAAAATTATTATTTGAAAATATAGGATTTTGTTATATTCATTGGAAAAAATGGTTAGAAAAATTTTCTTTTCAAGAAATTACTCTAACCTAGGCAACACTAGATTCTTGTTAGCTTCTATAGTATTCTATATTATGAAATTCAAGTAATGTTCAATTTGTTTATATTTATTTGATTAAAGTTATTGAATTTCAGTTTGGAAATGTCTTCAGAAATTAATGTGGACGACATGTAGGTATGACTTGGGGAAAATATGCGAGGAAAGAAACGCAAGTTCAGTCAAGATAGAAGTGCTTATTAGCTTAGGGTAGCATTCATGCTTGGAAAGGGTGTGGTCACTATTCTGATCATTAAATGCTTTAGATCAATGCACACACACACACACACACACACACACACACACACACACATGATTTTCAGCATTTTGGACTGAACGTGGTGTCCCCTGTTTGCCGGTGATCACTTACAGAGCCCAATTCTCAAAAACCATGTGAACAAACAACGAACTATAAATTCAGATGTTGCTCTCAGCACCTTCAAATAATGAGAATATTCACCTTGGGTTAATGTTAGTATTATTTGAGGTAAAATTTTATTTTGATTAATTGATCAGCCGTGTACTTCTATGATGTATTCCTGAGGGTTAAATCATATATTTGAGAAAATAAAAAAAAAATAAAAAATATTAGAAAATTATTAGAAAAGGTTGGGTTTGTTCTAAATCTCTTCATGACTTTTGTGTCACTCTGTATAATAATGGTAATCAAAATGTGTAACCCTGAACAATTTCTTTCTCAAATTTTTTTTTATTCATTCTCTCTTTACTAACACTGTCTGAATAGATCTATTGATAAATAGAGCACTTCTCTTTTCTTCCAACTCATATTTTAAATCCACCTCTTTAATTCCAACTTGGGATCTCTGATAGGAAGTAGGGAACAGCTTGCCACTCTTTTTAAGACAGACCAGCTATTGTAGCAATGAAAGGAAGCTATTATACCAAGATGAAAAAAAGTTACAATGGCATAGTTCAATATATTACTGATATTCTTCTTCTTCTCCTTCGCTTTTTTTTTCTTCTTTAATGTTTCTTGTCTATATCGACTATAAATCATATGTTGATGTCTTGTCTATATTGACTGTAAATCATTCAAAACTTGAGCTGAAAAACCTATTAGTATCAAGATTTAAAATAAATGGAAATAATTTCAGATTTCTAGATAAGATTTCTGAATTTAAAATTCTGATAAACCATTTATTACAATTTTATTTACATATTCTAAAAGTGTTTATCTAAGTCTAAGGTCGCATGGTGCCATAAGTGATTAAGTTTTGTTACATTGATTAAAAAAAAGGATTTGTGCTTTATAGCAGTGAATGAGAGGAGGATGACTCCACTCACATCTATAAAAGACTACATTCTTAAAGAAGTTATACCGTCCATAGCAGTGAACAGGTTTAACCATTTAGCTGCTTCATTCCATTAATGGTTTCCCTTTGTTCATTGTAAATAGACCCTACTTCCTGAGTTTAGAATTAGAAACCATCAACCAAAATTGTCAACATATGTTTCTCTCAATTCTGACTTCTTTAGTGATCACTTCTCAACAAAAGGTGAGAGCTGTAACTCATTCATCAACCATACTTTTCCCAATTTTTTAATGAATTACTTCCAACGTGACATGCTGCAAAAAGACACTGGTCTATTGACTGTTTCTATTGAGTGACTTACCAGACTTTCTATCTTTTTTGTTTTTCCTGCAGTTCCCAATGATTCCGTCATCCAGTTTTTTCTTTAAATACACTAAGTAGTTTTCTCTGATTAATCTAAATGGTACCAGTCAGTCATAAGTGACAGGTTTATAGTTTGAGTTTTGTTGTATGCAAACAAAAAATCGAGAACCCAAAATCTCTGTATATAAGCAAATGCTATGTCAAATTTCTATGTTAAACATAAATTGTCATCTAACCAGAATATGATTAAGGGTTACATATTTGCATACGAAGAAAAACAAAGAACTGCAAGTTCAACAATGTGTCCACCGTCCTCCCATCCATATCTGTGATTTCCAATTTCTGAAGGATTCTAAACAATGTAGTAGTAGCAGCATTTCTTGTTGTAGTTGTTGTAGCTGAAGGAAGAGAAAAGTGAGGATGGTTCACACACCTGAAAAAGAAAACATTTGCAAGTTTAAATTGAAGGGTACAATTTCTATTAATTTGTTCCAGAGTCTTAGTATATGGTTATTGTTTTAATAATTGGGCTTAAAATGAGTATAACATTTCTTGTTGGCTGGAAATTGAAAAGTTTTGCCAATTTTAGCCATTTTTTTTTTTTAATGAGTTTTAGCTTTTAATGACAAATGATATTTGGAAACACTGAAGAAAACAAACCCTTAATACATCATCTATTGATCGTAATAGATGTTCTTTTGATGACATCACACATGCTCAGATCCTTCTTGCTGTCATTTAAGACCACTTGTAACCACACTGTGGAAGAGGATTTTGTTTTTTGTTTTTTTTTAATATCAGAGTTGAGCTATTATTACTAGCTCGACCAGTGAAAATTCCACTAGTTCTGACAAAGATGTAATTACATTCTTTTTTTTTTTTTTTTTTTTTTTTTTTTAATTTCTGCAATCAATTGAAACATGTAATTTTTTTGAAGTAATTTATTATCTTCGGAATATATCTATAATAGTTACAATTACATGGCAAATGAAATCAATATTCCCTTATTTGTTAATTGATTATTTCTGCTATCTGTCTATAATCCTGCAGTCTACTACTATAATTTAATTTTGAGGCTCCAGACTTGCAGTGGATTATTTATTAATTCCATTTGTATTGGATGTCCCTTTTGATCCCATTCAAGTATAAGCAAATATTTAGTTTTGACTTCAAAATAAAATTTAGGTAGTTGTGACCTTTCCTAATTAAAAATGGTCGCCGCTCCAGCTGAAGACACCTGAGATGAATTTGAAGTCAAAGCAGACAATGCTAATCCTAAAAATACTAACGCTGGAGCAGTAGCCATTTTAAGACAGGAAAGGTAGCCAAAATGTGTATATCTTCTTACTGAAGATACATATTGTTTCAATATAGAAATAGTAAATGTCAAGACTTTATGATATAAAATCTGTTATACCTTACTTTTACTCTTTACATTATAGATTTTGTTTCTTTGATAATAATCTTGGTTCCATCAGAATATATTTTTTGAGAATTAGTTTTCCTTTGGGTAGTGGTTTGTTCCTTAGGGTTGGAGAGAGTTAATGTATACAGTGGACGAGACTGCTAAATCATTAAGCTAATAATAACTATACCTCGCATTCAATATTTCGGTCAACAATTCACCTATGTTTTATCTATTTCTTTTTTATCTATTTGTTTACACCATGTTTCCAAAAGTTCTCAATAAATTTTTTATTTTATGTAAGGCAGGGCCATGGGCGAAGGAACCATTTTATTAAATCTAGTGGCGAATCCTGGAATATTCTGGGCTGGGGGGTGATAACATTGCAAGATATGACAATTTTTTGGCTTACCAGATGTAACAACCCAGTAAAGAATGGTGTCATCATGATGGAAGTGTAATGCAGTATTAGCAATACCATTATCTATCCATATGAGTCATATATGCAAATCAGTATGTATAATTGTATATAGTGTGCTGTCCTGTTACAACCTAAAACTTATAATGGATTGGCCCATGTAAAAAAGATTAACATGGATAAAAAAAAATAAAAAACAATTAATGAGTTGTTATAAAATGAGATAGGCTGTTACAATTACAATAAAGAATATGTCACAGAAATACATTTGAAACTAGAATGAAAAAAATTTTCAAGAAGAGTTCATTTTATTGTGAAATGAGGTATATTTTCAATAGAATGTGTTTCTTCATATGATTTTTTTTTTCATACCGCATGATGTCAGTGATGATTTTTCTTATATAACATTTTATCTTGAGTTTATATGTCCGATTAACCTTTAAAAAAAGTTTGAGTTGAGGCTTGAAAATAAACTAACAATTAAAATATTCGAATTATTATTAAAAATAAATCACCCAAATAAACTGGCTTTATGCTCCTTAATGCTGATCTATACATAAATAAGCCCGTCTTTTTTTTTTTTTTTTTCTTATGGGTATATGATAGATAAATATGATAAACTGCATTATAGACATTTTTTTCAAACTATTGATGATATGTCCCTGTTGAATAAATATGACAAGCTTTTGTCATGGTATTGTCTGAGAACTGTAACCTGATAGCTCAGATTTTAGTGACAATGGAGTTCTCAGAGGTATGCACTCTTTGAGTTCTCTCTCATTTATTAATATTACTCCTCAGTTTCTTATTCAACCTCCTATATAGACTGACTGAATGATCCTTCAAGTAAAAAGCTACCTACCAATCAAAAGGCATATTTGCTCAGCTGCCAAAAGTGACTTGGTGTATTGGAGAATCAAATACTTAGAATAAACAACATTCGCTACACTTCACATTTGTTGGGTAGGGGGTGAATCCAAATGACATTTTGAAAATGACTCTTTAATTTTACTGCCTAGCAATTAGAGACGTAGCTATGGGGGAGGGAGGGTGCTATTTGAAAACGCTCCCCCCTAGAACTCACAGGAGGATGCCCCCGTAAAAGCTTTATAAATAGTAGTTCACCTATTGCAATCCTACTGACATTTATACAATAATCTAACCATATAATGAGCTCATCTGCAGATTTTTCTGTTTGTTAGTGCTCAAATGGAATGATCTCATTGGTTAGTTTACTTTCCTATTATGACATGACATAATGAAAATTACGCCATAGGAACTCTTAAGACTTTAATGTCTGATCATCACACATAAAAATAGTTTGAGTCGGGTCAACATTGAAAAAAACTTGAAATAAAAATTAGGATACTTGATTCATCGAAAATAAATTGCCGAATAAAATGCGTATAGGCTCTTTAGTACTGATCCACACATAAATAACCCTCTCATTTCTGATAAGTATATTCTTCTAAGGATATATTTATACATACATGAATTTCAAAATGATTCAGCCTTTTGTGTGTGTGTGTTTTGTTTTTTTTTGTATTTTTTTTTTTTTTGTATTTTTTTGCCAATCAAGTGATAGGTTGTGTCTACTTATTACAAATTTTCCTTTTTCATCAAATCTCACTGAATGTGTGTGTGTGGGGGGGGGTTATAACAAGCCATCCCACCCTCACCTCCAAAATTTGGCTATCTTTACCTGTGCGTCTTCTAGTAACATGAACTTATTACCTCATTTATTATAAGGACAAGTGAGAAGATATTACTCAGATTACACATATCTGGGTGTGTCAATGGATACCTTCTCAGAAGGAATGGTCAGGTTGTGAATATGAGTTGAAAGTCTGCAAGCTAAGAAATTGAATGGTTTCTATAAGAATTGTACGTGCTCTATATTTTTAATCAGAAATTGAAAGGGAAATCTAAAAACAAGAACCATGAGTTCAACAATGTGTTCACCATCCTTGCATCCATATCTATGATTTCCAATTTTGAAGGGAATTTAGCTAAAGTAGTAGTAGCATCACTGGTTGTTGTAGCAAGAGGATGGTCAGAATTGTTCTGAAAATCTGGCTATTGAAAAATGAATAACTACTGAGTTTGAATTGAAGTATGCTTACAATTCTTATCTATAATTTGTCCTGGAGTTTTAGTGTATGATTATTTCATTTGATAAATGGGCTCTAAATGAGTATAGATTACATTTTTGGCAATAAAGTTTAGCCAATTATAGCAACTGTTTTAGCTATTAACAAACAATACTTGGCAACACTGGAAAAACAAACGATTTATGTCACCTTTTTTTGATGTCACACCTCTTATGATATAACAGCAGCTGGTGAATAAAACTCAAAACCTCCTTTCTCTTTCTGTTGTTTGATGTAACTAAGATTGATCGACCAACCGAAAAGCATTAAATGGGGATGTGTGAATACATCTAAAAGAAAAAAAGTTACTGCATATATAGATGACTGGTTTGCAAAGGTATTTCGAGGACTACTGCTCGCTGCAACTCCTCTGAGCCTCTTAATTGTCCATAATGGAGCTTTGATAGAAACCCCCTGGTCATATTACCAGTGTATTAGACTGATGCTTGAAAGATTTGCATTGTTTTCAATTTTTTCTTTATTTTTCTTTTCTTTTTTTTTTTTTTTTAATTAGATGTCTGTCTTGTAAACCAACATATACCGTATGCCTGACCCATTTTGTAGCTTTGAAGACCAAGAGGATTCTTAGTCAAACATTTCAATATAATTGTTTCCTTTTAAATTCACATTTCACCCAAGCATTTTTGTTCATAACATGGCACTGGGGAAGACAACCTAGAATCATTTTTCTACAACTAAGATGAAAGGAAGACATGTTTCAGTCTTGCAAGAAGATTGAAATTACCACCTCTGGAATAAGGATATGATAAGAACAGCCATTTATGAAATCAACCCCAGGGAAGGAATAGTTTGGGTGGTTATTCACCAGCTGAAATGAAAGAGAATACTGTTGGATCAAGCTATAATGTCTTGGTTTGTAGAAGGTTCATGATAAGAGGCTTATTGAAGAGTGGATGTTTGAAAAAAAATATATTCTTTTTCACTTTATTTGTTATTGTTTCAGCATACACTAGCTACTTTAGTAATATCATTATGATTATTTTCTTTAATCAGATGAATTGTCAATGAGTGGGGGGTGAATGAGTTATAGAACCATAAAAGCTCTGGTAGCGTAATCGGTCGACCAGATGCATACTAAGGTAGGCTTCCTGAGATGGAGTGCAAATTCAAATTTAGCTTGGGAGCTTATTCCTTATTTCCAATCTGCATGATTCACTCACTGACATAGACTGATGGTCTGGGTATTTGAGATGATGAAAAGCAACTAAAATTAACATGAAAGAAATAAAGTATTTAAAAATTTGATTAATTCTTTTGTTTTGGCTTTGGTTTCCAGGAGATTGAACCAGGCACTTCAAAATCTATTATCTTCTAACCACTAAGCTAACTCTCAGGACATTGCTCTTTGTATATCTTGTGTATCTTGAAGAAGTAGCATTCTTCAAGAATAGTTTAAACATTACATTCCCAGCTCCATCTTCATACAATGTTAGGGAAATGCTAGAAGTGTCTTTGAAGTTTCTTGTGCATGCATACTCTGTAACAATCGTTTCCAGGAAAATTATAATTTGACTTAATTTCACTTTCTTTTACTTTATTTAATTGCAATAAAAAAAGCGGCAACAATTCAAATGAAAGTAAATAGTAGAAAAAAAAATGAATTACAATGAAGTCTATCAGTGTTTTTGCTACATGACTATACATATCATTGTGTTGCAACTAAGATGCAGCAAGCAACCATTGACTAATGTGAGAATTTTGTCAAAGTGCAGTATAATCTCCAGACCGGTTACTTTCAGACTGTCACTTGTTTTGCTCTGTGCAAACACTCATTGCTTTTCAAGAAAATTCAAGATGTTGAAAAATTCCTTAAATCAAAACTAGAATCTATCTTACATGATGGGATACATATTTTAGCTAAGAGGTGGTCTGAAGTCATTGAAGATTGATTGAATGGTGGTACTAGGAGTTTATATGAATAATACAAGATTTTGTCAAACTATGATAGAAACTTGCATTGATCTATTCTTCTACGTATATAATAAGCAGTGTGACATTTTCTATTAATGTATCCTTAACAATGGACTCTTCTACTTGAAGGTAACAATTTTATTGGTTAAAATATCTCCTTCCCTACATTTAAAACCATGCACTCTTCCACTGAAATGAGTTCAGTGTTTTTTTTTTTGTTTTGTTTTTTCTTTGAAAAATCATCTTGTAGAAATTAAAGTATATTTGTGAATTTTTTCACAGATTAATTAGTCTGTAATATAGTCCTTAATCTAACCGAATTTTCATGCATTTCATTTAGTCAGTGTTGGTTTTTAATTTCATGTTCAATAACAAATATATAATATCCTAGTGACATGTTTTAACATGGAGACCCGTTGAGAATTTTTTTTTTTTTTCTTCATATCTCAATAGCCAACCTGGTGTAATTCACTTTTCATTGGCCTAAATAAATCGTTAACAAATTTAAAAAAGTTCAAAATGCTGCTTGGTTAGTTTTGAAATGTAAAAAAAGTGAGTTGATCATTACTGGCATTATGAGTCTACATTGGCTTAGGGTAGAAGAAAGAGTACTGTTCAAAGTTTCAATTGCTATATTCACTAGTCTACACGATGTGTGCCCTTGTGAACTCTTTGCTCTGATTAACATTTGAAAGTTATATGATTTGACCGTAGAGCTTTTTTATGAACATGATACATGGGTGCAGGAGTTTTACCTATGTAGCATCAAGACTTTGGAATCAGTTACTCTCTGATATCAAGAACATACAGACATCAGGAAGTTTTATAGAAAGAATAAAAACTTAGTTTCAAGACCTTCTTGATTTACATGAACTCTGTAAATAAATACACTTCATAATTGTGTTCCTGTCCTATGTTATGCAAGTAATTCATTGACAAGTTTCACCTCTTTCTAACCATTCCTCAACAGGCGTTACATTATAGCTCAAATGATTAAACTTGTTTTCAAGCACTTTTGTCCAGTAGGGATTTGAGTAATGAGGTTCATGAAAAAGAGTCCTTTTTATAAATGCATATATATCATTATCATTAAATAGATCTATCTATTTGAGAAAACCTGCAAAAGAATTACTGCATTTGTTGGAATATAAGATCCCTGCCCCATTTCAGTTAGGAATAACTGAGAGAAAAATTGTTGGATGGTACACCAAATGTTTCTGTTAGCCCAGTTCAAAACTTTATACCTCCATCTTGAATTATTAGTCACTATTTATTGCAATAAAAGCCAAATTATAAATTAAGATTAAAGTTTGTTTTTGTTTATTCATTACAAATTCATGAATTTCTAATGTTGGGGGGATGGGAGGATTACAAACCATTAAACATGGTAGATGCTAACGTAAGTACTATTTTACATCGAATTGTAATACGTATCCACTCAGATGTCTTCTGTCATGCTGAGGGACATAACTGACCTTGTGAACTAGGATTCCATTCTTGTAACAGACGTAGTAGACTAGATTTTCACTCCACTACATCAGTTATAGACAACTAAAATTCATTTTTTGCAACTGATGTAAAGTAGAATTCAATTCATGTTCTAATGACTTTAATTTAAAAATGAAAGAAGTAATAAAAACTAAAACTAATAAAAATCCCTTTGTGGTCAATTGAACGCTCTTCTTCAAGCTCACTGCAATGCAAATCTCTATTATCTAAATATATTAAATTCATTGTGTGTTTATATATTTCATGTATGTTTTGTGGTACAGGTAAAAATAATAACTTTAACTTTTCGCCATCAAAAGTTCTGACCTATTCAATTTTCTAATATTCCCTCCTCTACTTTTTCAGCTGATGATTTGAATAACCAACTTTCTCAATGGTTATCGAAGGCTAAAGCTGTTCATACTCCAGCCAGGGCCATTATTGCTCCGTAAGTAATCATTTTCACTTCTTTTCTGAAGCTTATAGATACATTTTGTTTCATGTACTGGTAGTCCCCAACTTACGACCAGGTTCCGCTCAGACTGGCAGATTGAATCTGGAAATGGTAGTAAGTCCAATAAAAGAATTTTCTCAAGTGTTTGTCTATCTTGCTTTACCATAAAGAAACCTAGTGCATTGTCAATTCGATTCTATTATTTGGTATTGTCACTTTGGATGTGATTTTTCAATTTTGGAGGTCACTCTAAAATTCAAAAGATTAAAAGAAAAAAACCGAAAAAAAAAATCTATATACTGTCAACACTGGACTCATAAAAAATGAAACAAACAACATCTAAATAGGCAGCATTCCCCTACAAATTTTTAAAATAATATTGAAAACAAATATGTAATCGTATTTTTAAAAGTTAAAAAAAATAACAAATTTTCTTTAATTTTCAGAGAAACGATGCATTGGAAAATTATATATTATACATAGCATTTTTTACCGTTCTGGAATTTGAAATTTAACCCATTTCACTCTAGAATTGTGTGTATCATTAGTAAAATATTATTTTGTAAAGATTTTTTAAAAATACAACATTGGTACAACCAAGAGTAATACATATTTATGGTATTAACGTAGTATGTTGGGTGTTTTTTTTTTTTTTGTATAATTAAAATTCATGTACTCTCTTGCTCTTTATCAGCCCTTATGCACACTTACAACCAACCTAACTTCAAAATTTACCTAGATTTTTTAACTTAGAAGTGTAACCTTTGTATATACAGTAATTTTTTACTTTAACATATTTCGGTTGTATGTACAGACTAATTTTATCAAAATCTTTGTTTCATTATATTGGAGCAAAATCTGATATAAACTTTCTGTGATTGAATTCTAAGGAAACTGGAATTTTGTAGAAATTTCTTTTTCCTTCGATCTACAGCATTTTGGCTATCATTTTCTCTTTCCTCTTCATGAGCATCAATAAAAAAATTTTTTTAAATTTCCAAATATGGCCATCTTTCATTTTATGTTGGTGAATTGAAGAAAAAAGGGGAGGGGGCAAATTATGAAAATAAGATTTTTTTAAAAGTAAAATGACCAAATATTTTCCTTTTTAAAGAAAAAAAAAAAAAAAAAAAGCAAAACAATTATGCAAACTATGATCAAATCGTTTACAGTTTGTTATTGCCCAACTATAGAAAGATGATGCGAAAACTTAGAAGTATTAAAAATGTATTTTTCATTGTTTTCAACCATAAAGTTTTCATTTTATTCATTTATTTTGTTTTGTTTTTTGATTTTTTTTCAAATTTTTAATTTGCTGTCCTCAAATTGTGTATTTATCAATTTATTGCCCATTTTAAGTAAATATTGGCTTTGAAACAGGCCAATTGTACATTATGATTAATGGAAATTGGGGCAATTTAGACTAGAATTGGGGCTTTTTTTCTTTCTTGCAAATACAAAAAAAAAAAACTCGTATATTTTTTCAGATTAATTACGTTTTTGAAATAGGGTGTTGATTTCCCACAGAAAATTTCTGTTTATACCAATGTATTACATAGTACTGATTTATTTGGGTTAGTATTCTCATTTTTCAAATGTCTACCATAGTTGGTAACCTTGTGATTACAATTCAAAGTAAATTGGTGTATATAATAATTCTAGTCTCAGATATTCAGGTGATGAATGATCCATTGAATTTATATCCAGATCAGCCATTTTGGTTATAATCCGGAAAGTACTAAGACATTTGATATTAATAAGAAAAAAAGCCTCTCACCCTGATTCCACCTTGTGAAAGCAGTGACCAAGCAGTGGGGGTGGGGCAGCATGGAGAGCTTGGTTCAGACTAAGAACTGAAAATGACACACAGAATTCGGGTTTCCAATTTATTTCTTAATTCTGTGTTTTTCAGTTTACTAGGGCTGAAACTAACAATTCTTTACATTATCGATTAATCTGTTGATTATTTTCTAGCTTAATTGATTACTTTTTTATAAAATGTATTCTACATGTTATTGATCTATGTTTTCCGAAGAACAAAATGACGTTCTCAAATGCCTTGTTTTGTCCACAACTCACTGATATTCAATTTACTGTCATGATTTAATACTTAACTGATCATTTAATTGTTGCAGGTCTACGGCTTTTCAGTTTTGTTTAAAATCAATTTATTTGTATGGAGCAAAATAATGATTATCTATTTCCTGAACATTTTAGAGGTGTTTCAAGATGTGTCGACACATCTCAATTAGAGGCTGCTAATGTCATTAAAGGTGTGACATCTTTAGGAAACTAATTGCTATGACATCATATTAGAACATACAACTTCTGCATTTTTGTACTTGAAAAGGGCAAAATTTATGATTTTTATTGAAAACTCTTGGAATATTTCCATATCACAAAATTTTACAAGTATGAGAATCGATTGATTAAAAGAAGGAATTTTATATCAGATTTTGATAATAAAATTAGTCTGTACATACAACTGAAATATGTAGATGTAAAAAATTCCTGTACATATAAAGGTTACTCCTCTAAGTTTAATCATTGAACTTACGATTCTTATTATGATAACAACTTACAACTATAGATGATAATAACAAAGTGAAGGAACATCATTTTGATTTTGGTCAAGTTAGAATTATTCTTCAGGACAGTTCTGGGGTGATAGTGGTGAAAAAACTTAGTCTGAAGCCATGCTCACAGGAGAGTGTTCATGCCTGCATAGTAAGTGTCCAAATTACATCTAGGCTGCAGAAACAATTCAAAGTGGCTGGATGTTTTCCAGACGGGTCTCATAAGCTTGTACTATATGGTTCTCCTAATTTTTAGATGTTTTAAAAGATCAAATAGTGTTAATGTATATCATCACATAGTATAATACGACTTGTATAGAACCCGTCAAAAATGACATAACATTTTTTTTGCTATATTGTTAACAAACATACAGGATTTGGATCCTGAGGATAATTCAAGCCAAAAGTTACTTGGCAAGAAGTAGGAAACTGTGTCAGTTTTAGTGTTTGTGGCTGTAGTGTTAGCGTTTTTAAATTTCAAGCAATAAGAGGATGAAACATCACAGACTTTTATCTACAAAAAGTGGGGCCCACGTATTTGAAGTCACATTATACTTGAGTAAATACAGTAATAATTATTGAATTGGTAAATATTTTGTAATTGTAGCCAATTGAATGCTTTTCCAATCCGTCTGTAATTTGCTCGTCGAACTAATCTACCATTTCTAGTGGCATATTTCCTTTTTTTTGTCTAGTAATATGGGTCTGCTCTGATATCCACTTCCTCTTATTACTGGCTGACAAAACTTAGTGCTTGAAATCCTGATTCATTTCGTCTCTGTAGCGGTATCTCGTGTATGTTATTAGTTAAGTGAAGTTTATGTCAGGCAATCGAATTGCAGTCATGCTTCTCAATTTTATACATTGGTTTGAAATGGTGTAACATATGAACAGACGTCTGCACAAAAAAGTGAAAATAGTATTTATATAGTTTGATTATTTTACTGATCTTGGTATGGACACAGAAATTGGTGTCAGTAAACATTGTGCTCTATATTTTAAATTTATGCTCTGTTATTTGTCAACAACTTCTAAACAGCTTGATTTCATATTTTCTGAATTGATTATTGAAGATAACAAAGTATGGATTGCTATCAGTTTCATAATTTGAGTTTTTTTGTTTATTTTTTGCTTTTCTTTTTTTTTTTATTGGGTTTTATGGTGCAAAAACAAAGCAATTAAAATGTTTCATTTCACCAAGTTTTATATTTCTGCTCTGCTTAATTACTCATTGAGCAATAACTTCTGGTACTGCAATTAAGTCTCCATTATACAAAATACAACGAGCACATGAGAGAATCATGCTCAACCTCACACGGAGAGATCACAAGACAGCCCAGTATATAAGGAAGAAAACGGGAATCAGAGATATCGTAGAATCTATTAGAAAACTTGAATGGCAATGGGCTGGCCATGTTGCAAGAATGATAGACAACTGATGGACATCACGACTCACAGAGATCACATGAGAAACCGAGGCCAACAGAACACAAGATGGAGAGATGAACTTGACAAATTTAGAAAATACTGGCTCCGCAACGCCCATGATAGAGAAATGTGGCAGATCTATGTCAAAAGACAGACACTGAAAGACTGATGATGATGATACAAAATATGCAGTTCCTAACTTTATTTCTTTATATAAAAAGTTTAATTGAAGAACCACTTCATAAACTTTAACACATATAATTATTAGAAATGTTGAGAGGGCTGTATGTCAGAAACCATTGATCTACCCATATCCTCAACGAACTTCAACTAATAACTGATGTTAAGAGAAGCCCTCCTTAATTACTGTGTATGTGTTTTAAATATTTCTACATCCATTTCCCTTGAGGCTTGCTACAGAAGTAGAAAAAGAGGAGACTCAGAATGGTCATGCTCTTTACCGTGTGGCAGTCAATTTAGCACTTGTAATTTCCTCAGCATTGTATATAATACATAATCATTAAAATGCAGATATTTAGGAACTTTAAGTGAGACTAGTCACGTTACACTTGAATTGCAGTTTTTAACCAGTTCAAAAAGATAATGGCTCAAAAGTATTTCTATAAATACTGATTGTGATTATTCATTTCTACTAGTATTTTCTCCCATTTTGATTTTAGTTGCTTTTCATTTCAACTATTCTAACCATCAATCTGTGGTAATGAGTAAACAGCGCAGATTGCAAATAAAGCCGAGACTCAAGCTCTCATTCCTTTATCTCAGCAAGCCTGCCTATTTATGGAAACTGCTCTACTGATTGAGCTACCAGCAGAGCTTTTACGGTTGACAGAAAAACCCTTGAACTTTTATTTTTCTTCAATCGCTTCATGCCATATTTGTTATTGTTTTCAAGTGCACTGGTTGTTTTTGATACATAAGTCTTGTCTAGCTATGAGCAATTGTCCAATGATATGGGTCTTCTTTTTTCTTTTATTTTTGTGGATAGGGGTTGTTTGTGGTCAACGAGAAATGTGTAGTTTGAATCAAAGATTCATGTTTATATATTCTATTGTTTTTAATATTTTTTAACATGAAACCATTTTATTTTAAATGTTCTTTTTTTTTTCTCCTCTTCCTTTAGGCATGCTGGTTATGTTTATTGTGGAGCCTGTTCTGCCCATGCCTATTGTCAAGTTGACCCGCAAAGGATGTAAGTCAATATCATTCTGATTAAATTAGACCAATAGCTCTTGCCTTTTGATTGACTTTGTTTTGCAGCAACAAGAACACCTAATTTAGGGGAAGCAACTCTTCACTTATTGCATTCCCAATACTGAAGTATTTTAAATGCAGTCAGTGAAGAGTTGCCTCCCCTAAATTTGTGTTCAACAAAGAAAAAAAGGGGAATGGAGTTAAACACTACCACAGCCAGATTTGTAAGTTAGTGTTTTTATAAGTGAACTTTAGAACCCTATTTTCATTTTGACTTTTGCCAAAATTAGCTCTGTCCAACAAATATCTTCCCTTGAAAAACTTATTTCATTGTTTCTTTCATGCGACTTCTCCCTACGTTACCCCTGGAATCCTGGTGTCGTTGGCCATTGACTCCGTTGAGTGGTTCCCTGATCGCACAAGGTGTTGGATGTTTTGTACAGCACTGCTGCGGGCACACACACAATTTCCTGTGTCCTGGACACCAATTTTATATAGGAATGACTCCGTTTTACTCTAACTAGTCCGTAGCCTGTTCAACAGAACAAGCAATTTGTGTTCAAGATTGTGGTTAGCTGACTTTGGCCTATTGATGAATAGATGGTGTGTGTTGATCATGGACCACTCTTCTTTCCATCTTCCAATTTTCTGATAGTGAGTGCAGCTTCATAGCTTGGGAGGCAAAGCATTCTCTGTTTAGCCTTGAACAGGACTAGGCTAAACAATTGGAGTGTCTTCTCATTGAGTTTCAAACACTGTTTGTTATTTCATTGTTAAATGATCGCATGCTAAGAGCAAAAAAAAAAAAACTGAAAGAATAAATAGACTTTGCTGGTGTAACTCCCTAACCAAGCGCATTTGTACCTATACCTTGGGGAAACACTAACTCTCCTGCCTAGAGCTTATTGTTTATCTCCAATCTGTGCTGTTTACTCCCCGCCCTGGAGTGACAGTCTGAGTAAAGTTACGATAAGATGAAAGAAAATCCTAGTCAAAAAATTTATACTGGTTGACAATGCTTCATCTGTTAAAAAATAAATCAGAATAACATTATTACTGTCTGACATTTCCTTTTTTGGTACAAGGACATTAATACTAGGGTACTTTGCCTAAACCACATTCCAACCAACTAAATGAAAATGCCTTTGTTATCTCCTACCTACTGGATGCTTAGTAGGGATTTTTTTTTTCTTGCTCTGTTAGCTTAGAAAAGTAAACTAGTTTTCCTCAAATCCCTTGCTCAACAGTAGGTCAGTACAGTGCAATCTTTTAGTAAAAGATCAGTACTACAACTGCATGACAACCTAAATGTCAGCTTAATACCCTATAATTTTTTTGAATAAATTTAGATAAATGTTACTCTGTTGTTTGGCTCTCACAAAAAGCCAGACACAGATAAGTCTGGCACATATTACAACAAAAGAATTCATCATCTCTTGGTTTGACTATCTTAATCCAATCACCATAGCCTCGCAGATGGCCTGACCAGCCAAGTGGGCTACAGACTCTTCTCTCTTTGATTATTTGTGCTTGTGTGTCTCCGACATTCCTGGTCCCATTTAGGGCTTACAACCTTGAAAATTTCCATGAGTATACCACTAGACACCATCTAGAAAAATCCCCCCCCTCCCCTCTGTCCTGTCATCTCTATAGTCATTTTGGACCAACGAATCTTGTGGTCAACCAACATTATTTTTACATTTGTTTTTTTGATGTTTACTGGCTACAATTTGGCTGTGTGAAAGATTGCACCCTATTGAATTAGTATTTACTATACTTTTAAATGCAGATACAATTGTTTAATATTATTGAACTTTGATCAGTCAACTATTTTGTATATAATAGTCCTGAGTAACTGATTATATGAGTAACAATTTAGCAGTGCATGAAAACCAATGAAAAAAATTAGATCACATTTTTAGGACTTTTAATTGATTTTATTTCCTGCTTGTATTCTCTGGTCTTATTTTCTACAGAGAAGTAAAAAAAAAAAATTGAAAATTTGATTTTAATTTTATATAAAACATAGAAATTGTTTTAAATTCATAAACAATTTGCAACTTGTAAATTTCTGTATATTTGACATTAGGAAATACACTTGTTTTTATCAAAATGGTGTCATTAAAATTCATGTCAGAATCTCAGATCAAAAGTGTCTACTGTAGGATTGGCACACAAGCCTAAAAAGGGTTTCAAGAAAATGAGCCTCAAAGTTTGATTGATTTTCATGTTACCTCAGTTGTGTTGAATATGACTTTTTTTTTTTTTTTTTCTTTTTTACGCATTACAGAAAATTTACCAAAAACCGTTCATTAGCAACCACATATTCTTAAAGTGGCAAATTATGTAAATATCAATAAAAATAATCGAAAAAACTAAAATATAAGGAAAAATACCTTGAAATGGAATTTCTTTGATGCTTGTTCGTTGTGATTTCAAAAAGAGCAATAAACGCAACAGAAACGTAAGCAACAATGTCTGGCTGCGTGATTGAGGCACACATGGCCACTAATTGGCCAAGTGTGTGTGTGTGTGTGTGTGTGTGTGTGGTCTTTCACCTTCGGTGTTTGCTTTGCTTTTCTCATTGTAAAGCAAACTTACAAAACAAAGGCTTTGCATGTTGTGAAAAATCGTTTTGTAAACAAAGGCAAAAACAGAGTATTAGAGGTAAACTGGAAACTTTCTAATTATACCACAAGGTAAAGAAGAGGTGGCTGAATACTTTACCATAAAAAATGCATTTTTGAAACTATGGTGAATACGCCTCTCCTATAGTAGCATAGATTTTATATCTGTCTTCAGATAGATTCCCATCTTTGACAAATGAAAAAATTTGGCTGTGTAAAAATCACTAAATCAGCTTGAACATTTTGGCCATTTTTAGCATCACTCGAGTGCTTTTTGGCTATTTTTTCATTTAGTTCTTTCTAGCTGTCAAACTAGCATGAAAGTAACTTTTGAGTTGGCAACACTGAGTTTCAGTCTTGGCAATTTTTTGCTAACACCCATTCAGTAGATGACTTGATACAACCCTTACAATTCAAAGCTATCTATTAAGAATAGAGACTGACTATAACAAAATCAAGTATGTTCGGTTACACTCACTGAAAATGTAATTTGTGAACCAAGTTTAAGCCGAGGCTGCTTACGTTCACAATAATTCCTTTGGGAAAGACCTGAATCCTCCTCTCACCTCAAGCTGTGAGTAAATAGCAGGGCATTTAATGTCCTTTAGTCTTGTAAGGTAGTCCATCTTGGGCGTTAGGCTAGTAACTCCACCCCATGAAACCTACTTGCTGCTGAAACTGCTATGCAGGGTTGAAAAAAAAATGACAAAAGCTGCAGAAAAAAAAATGACAAAAGCTTTGAGGCAAATGTTTCTCTGGCTATACTTACAAAGCTGAAAGATTTGAGGTGTTGGCTTAAATATGCCACTTCCTGTTAGAGAAATCTGTGCCAAATGAAGGGTGAAAGAAGTTGGTTACAGTTAATTGATTCAGGGAGAGGCCATTGTGTAGGTGGAGCAGCAGTTCGAAAACTGTAAAAAGATATTGAGGTAAAAAGGAAGGAAAATGTAAACTGGTTTTAATAGTAAAAATGCTTTATTCACTCCTATAGTTTATTCCCTCTGAAAACAATCAAAATTTGGTTCTGATAAGAATGAAGATCTAGAGTCTATATTGTAATGCTATTCCATCAATCGTTGGGCCTCTGAGAGGAATTTTATCAATCTGTTTCAGGGGCCCCCACCTACCTTCTTCAGTGATCATCCTTGTTTTTATTTACTTAGGTTTTATGCCATGAGCTATGAGGCCAAAAAGTGTATGGAAGTCGAGAGAAGGGTGAAATAGGGGGCTCTGTTGATTTTCTGGATTTTAGGCTTTATACATGTGTACTCACTCTAAAATGAATAAAAAGGATCAGATAGAAGAGAGTACTTTTGAAGATCTTTGTTTTATGCTTCAATGCAGATAAGAGTTCACATTGAAACATCTTTTTATATTACAATATAGATCAAAAGACCTTTTTTTTTTTTTTTTTTTCCAAAGATAGCTTTCTTCGGATCCACTGGGTACTATGTCCCCTCCCCCACTCCATAAACGTTGATCTAATGGAGAGAAAAGGTCATAAACCAATTAGGTTTTGAACCATCTTACTTTAATACTGCTACAAATTTTAACAAATAATACTTGCTCTGTCCCATAATAGTTTTATATTTGCATACAAATTTCATACACTTGAGTCAACTATTATGGGACAGTATCTGATTTCTTCTGCATTGTTCAAGCCTCTTGAGTTGCTCCTCTCCAATTTCTATTCCAACTGAAGATGACAACTGAAACTTTTGTATTTGTGTGTGTGTGTGTAATAAGCCTGAGTGTTTCTGAATGATAAATTTTCTTTGTTATCTAAGACTTGTCAATTTAGTTCAGTCAGTTAAGCACCCTACCCTAAGCAACCAGTGGGACATGAGTACAAATCACGATAGGGGAGTATGGGTTTAGATATCAGTTTACACCCCTCATTTTGATGAGGATTGTTCTTGTTGTTATAGTAGGAAAACTAAGTCAACAAAAATAATTAGCATATTCTAAAGCTCCTTAACATCATGTCATGCTATACCCTTTTGGGAAGCTCTGTCTAAACTTCATAATATCTAAATTTCAGCTCTTTAGATCTGTTTTTGAGGCTTTTAGAGCCAAAGATTCAAACTGAAGCTAGATTCATAAAATAAAAGACGGTCATTTTGATTTCACTAAAGTTATAGCAGTTTTCATTAGCTGTGCCCACCACTGTTAATGAAGTCTTTAATGTAAACCTCTCAAATGGTTTCATCCTCAAGAGTCCGATTTAATCTGTTTAGTGTCATGGATGAAATAACTTGTCTCAGCTAGTCATCAATCCAGTGCTATTGATAACTAATTTTACGATAGCAATTCCTTCAACAGCTAAGAAACAAAACCCCTCTAGAAACTGTAGAGTAAGTTGGCACAATGGCAAGGAAGTTGATATGAATGTACTGTATGTAAGATGGCCTTATTTGTTGATTGCTCTTCAAGATATTTCATGCTCATTTGAATATTTCAACACCTTCCTCAAAATATTACATTTACAAGATATTCCATTATACTTATAAGTTGATTGATGATATATTTCAGATTAGTTTAGGATGAGGATTATAGAGCATTACTGCCTTGAATAACAAATACATTTTATTTTCAAATCATTTGTTATGTACAATAATTTGACTGATAACAATATTTCATTTTTCTTTTCACAGAAAGAGGGTATTTATCCTAGGTCCTGCTCACCACGCCCGCCTTTATGGCTGTGCTCTCACAGGGTTGGAGAAGTATCAGACTCCTTTATATGACCTGACTATAGATAGTAAAAGTAATGTATACTTTTTTTTCTTTGTTTTCTTTTTTTTTTTTTTTCGATACCGCAAAAGCAACTTATTGTGATCACTTTTGAACAGGGCTTTCTTGATAATAACCAGCCAATATTGTTATATAAAGAATATAAAAATTGGAAGAATTTACATTCATTGTTATAAATTTACATTCATTGTGCTTCAAAATTCATGATAAAGTTATGAATATTTTTTTTCCAAATTTTTTATACATTTCTAATGAAGTGTTTGGGATTGATTGATTTTGATAACATAACCATTTGATGACATTATCTGTGATTACAATGAAATGTTCTGTGTGTATGTACACACACACAATGTGTATCAATAAAAAGTAATGAATCTCACAATGTTGTCCACGATAACCGCATCATGACGTTTACAAGGGTTGTCATTGTCAACACTTGAATTTTAACACTTGACATAGTTAATGTGCTGTTGTGTTCTTGGCTGTGGAAATATCCTTGTTACTCTAATCATTCAAGTTTACTGTATATATTGCATTGGTAAGAAATAGTATTTTCATGTAATCTTCAAACAGTACACTAAATTTGTCCAACTTGTTTTTGTAGATCAGAACACTGTACATTACTTGTAGTCCTTAAAAGATTTCTGTGAACAAGAAAATACAATTAATAATCAGTTTACTATTCAACATTCTCAATTTTACAATTTTCATGAAATTAATTTTCTTTGATAGACTGGCTTGAAATTTTACAAATTTTGTGATGACAATCTTGAATTAACAAATGTCGACCCCCCCCCCTTTGGGGGTGGGAGTCAAGTTGCTATATCAGTGCTGTGGAGTTGATACACAAAACCTTTGCCTCCAATTCCTCGCTTTATAGCACCCTTCCCTCCCCCCTCCCCATACTCTCACTCCTCAATTTGTAATTAGACTATTTATGCATTTTAGTGACTGGTCAAATGCATCCCTTGACATTTGCATCCTGTACTTTTTGCATCCCGGTCATTTGTGTCCCACCCTTCTTACAAAGGGGTGCATACAACAGGCATACTTTCTAAGTTTAGACTTACAAACTAAGTAGGATAATTGCATTAAAACTTTAATAAATAACATTGTAGATTTTTTTTTTTTGTTTTTGTTACAAAAGTGTATAAAAAGGTATCAAATCAAGTTAATTTATTCAAAACTTTTCTTACATAAACATTAAATAACTTGTTCAAATACTTATGAAAAGTACTGTATATCCCAAAGTTTCTATGACTGCTCGGATGTATATGTCCCATAGATCTCTTTTAGAAGTCTACTGGGAGGTATGTGTCATGATGAGTGAAGAAAAGGATATCTTCATGGCTTTTACAACCACAGAAAATTATGTCATCATAGGACAAAACTCCCGCAGAAATCAGTTTGCATTATATGACTGGAAAGGAAAGACCTGTAGGTGAAGTGATCAGCTGATTCTGCATTTTACATCTGTCTCCAGATTAATGTTCAATGGGACAAATGTATACCATGATGATTTTGGTTCTTGAAAATATAGAAAATTTCTTGAACAATCAAATAAAAATTAACACATTCTTTGTTTTAAAAACTCAGGCATGAACTAGGTTAGTTTTTAAAGGGTTGAAAAAATTTTTTTTTTCCAATATCATCTTATAGTTCTGAGTCTCTTTATAGTTTTATTCTCTAAAACATTGTTTTGTGTCTTCCAGTTTATCAAGAACTCTTAGCTACTGGACATTTAGAAGTGATGAGCCGTGAGACAGATGAAGAAGAACATAGCATAGAAATGCAATTACCTTTTATAGCTAAAGCGATGGAAAGGTAAGCGTTAGTTTTTATTGTCTCCTATATCATTTTTACTTGTTTGTTTTTCAAGGGGTTTGTTTTGTTTTTTGTTACTGTCTCCAAAAGTCATCCTGATTCCCTGGCTATATAGCCCATAATTTTTGGTGTATGGCTTCCCATCCATAATACAGCTGTACCACTCTCAACAAGGATAATCTGTTCCACATACGTCTCGTTATGTGAATAATGAAACTTGTGGGATTTCAGTTGTTTGTTCCCAATGAAAAATATCAGGACCTTAATAATAACCTTGTAGATGATTTATAATGTAATAATTACTTTCCAAATAATGTATGAATACAAATAAACATGTAAATGTAATAGATAAACCTTATTATTCACGAAATGTCCATACTTCTGTCTGTTTGAAAAGATGCACCTAAATACTAGATATTAATCTAGATAATTATAAATGAAATCTAGATAATTTTGGATAATTTTATGAAATTTTGCACTTTTTCCTTTTCTCATTAACTGAAGATATTTTGCTAAGAGATTTATTTTTTTGTCAATTGGGACTTCTCACTAAGTGAAATTTCATAAGGAGAATCCTTCACTATGAGTGAGGAATTCTTCACTATGAGAGTGCCTCTCATTCCCGTTATTCCTGTTATAACAAAGATGCAGTGTAATATTGGTATACTTCTGAGTGTTTTATAGGCTGGCAAATATGGTAATAGACCTATCAAAATGATAACTCTCTTATTTTAAAACGTGGAAATCCCTGTGGAAAAACTTATGGAAATGTGTGAATTGCTATGAGATGTTTTTTTTTTTTCTTTCTCTTTCGAACTGAATCATTGAACTTGAGTGGAAGAGTCCATAGTTTTCAATGATGAGTTGGAGACATTTTTATCAGCAAAATTGTTACCTTCAAGTCAAGGAGTACTTGTTACAGGTGGAGAAACAGAAATAAAACTGTTCATTATTTGGTCCACATCAACATTTTTCTTGGCCCACATCCAATTTAGGAATTCATTCAAAATGTTGCATAATTTTTCTCAGAAAGTCAATTTTATAATTCATATTGTAAAATTGTTTAGGCTTTATAAATCAATAATATGACATCTGTAATTCATATGTTTGTCTAAAATGGAAATCAAGTTTGTAATACGATCAACATTTTTTAAGAGAATGTGTGACCTGAATAAATTTGGAAAATATCCTATGTTGCCCACTAGATCAAGAGGGTTGTTCATATCTGATATAGATAATTGTCTAAGGCAAATAGTTTGTATAGAATTTGTATGCAAGAAACCTGAATTTTTCTCTCTTTATGATAAATCTAATGGGCCGTTTGTTCTAATAGTCTCTCATAATAAAATGGACTTCTTTTGCAAGCAACACCAATTGAATGTCCTATCGATATTCTTTAATCAGTTTCTAACTAAAAGCTTTCATATATTCCAACCTAGTTATTAATGAGCCTTTTAGTTCCTACTATATTTTGCCAATCACCCACATCAAATGCTGCTTTTCTTTGGGCATGTATAAGACATTTTCAACGAACTCCTTTGTGTTGACTTCAAGATAATTTTCTGAAAGTTTTAATCAAATTTCCATAGCCCCATCAAATGGCCAACCTGCTTAACTTTCTCTCTTTGCTCATCTCTGTGTCTCGATGTGTGTGTGTCCAGGCATTACTGGTCAAATTTTTTTTTTTTTAGCTACTTTCTTGAAAATTTGCATAAGCAAAAAATCTGTAAAAGACTATCAAGTTAATTTGTTACTACCAAGATGACTTAATCCCTCTGTTAATATCTATTATATCTTATGCTGTTTACTGTAAACTTTTTCTTTTTCATCTAGTAAAAAAGGGCAGTTTACTGTTGTTCCAGTTGTGGTGGGATCATTGCAAGGAGAAAAGGAAAAAGTTTATGGAAAGATATTTGGAAATTATCTTTCAAACCCAGAAAATCTATTTGTAATTTCATCTGATTTCTGCCATTGGGGTAAGTTTTATGGTAAAAAGAATTTTTGTTTTGTGTCCTATGCATATACAGAATTACCTCATTAACTCTTAATTTCATACAAGAAAATGTAAATCTTGATATCAAAGGGAATAATTACTGAGCAAACTTACCTCCCTTTAAGGATTTTTTTTCCTTCATTCCCATTTATAACTGTTATGATAGATTTAAGAACTATATTTCCACTGTAGAAAAGTTGTGCTGTCAATTATTTTTTATTTCATCAGGCAGCTTTGGAACATGCACTACTGTAGTCAGTGCTGCCTTCTCAAAAATATTTTTGCACTACTTTGACTTCTAAGAAATGCTAAATCGGTTTTTAATAGCCAAAAAGGGCTAAAATGCAAGATGCTAAAAATGGTCAAAAATACACTTGAATAATGGCCCTTTAAGCATGCCTATGGTAAGTTAGTGCTTCTTCGCATCACCAAAACAAATTTGCTGAATTTAGCGCTAAAAGCACCAAATTGGCAACGCTGGCCTTAGTTGAGTTGATGAGTGAATGTACAGAAGTGCCTTCGACAAGTAATTTGATTTGCTGCTTTCAGTCAAATTTGTAATACAAAGAATATTGATTTATGTTTGTTTTTTTTATTCATTTTTTTTTTGTTTTTCTTTAAATTTGTTTATTTTTATATTTTTATTTATTTTTATATTTTTTTTATAGAAAACATTAAAAAAAAAATTTTTTTTTTTTCTATAATAAGGTTACCATATTTCCCTGGCATTGAAGATGCACCCCAATTTTGATGAGGGGTAGGGGGTACAAATATTGTCTTTTATGTATTTTACCAAAATGTTTTATAGATGGCTTCTTTCATCACTTAATGTTCGCTTGAAGTCAAGGTTGTTTGAAAAGAGTATGAATTCTGGTAATATTGATGTACAATATCTAAATTACTACTAATCCGTTAGCTCATCTGATACGGGAATGAATTTTGTGATTATGTATATTGTTTTATTATTAATGATACTGTTTATTTACTTTTTTTTTTATACTAAGTATTATTTATTCAGAGGTCATATAAAAGAGTTTGGATTACTGACTAGCATAGATTATTACCTTCCGTCAGGGCTAAGCCTATGAAGGAAGTAACCTTCAACTTGTGGGACACAGCATGAATCTTTGAGAATTTCTTGTGAAAAAAATAGGGTTTTCAATGCTAGGAAATCTGATGATTTCCTATTTCATTTTGCTCTGTTATTGTTGTTACCTTATATTTCCTAGACTTGAAGAAATATAAAGAGAAATGCTGATATTTTCTATGAATAAAGAGTACAAATTAACTCTTACATACAGAGAAATTTAAGTAGTAAATGAAGGAGAGTAACTTCTGAATAAAGTTACTATCTTTTGGGGGTAATTTAAAAAAAATTTAATTCAATTCTTAGGAGAATTTGAGATTTCAGTTCCAAGTGGGGAGAAAGGAATATTCCAATAGATGTAGAAAACTGTATCAAGCTGTAGCAGAAAAAGGATCTTTATTTTTCATTGGATGGAGTTTTGTCAACTGTTGATACTCGTTTTTGATTAGCACTTTTATCCCTTTTTTCTTTTTTTAAAATCGTAACTTAACTCTGGGTGTCTATCTATGGCACCAAGTAAACGTCTCAGATAGGCTGTCAAGGCACATAATTTCCCGAGATTTTTTACAATGAAAAGAAATTTTAAAAAATTAGGATTGAAGGGAAGTGCCAGTGATGTATTGAGCTTATCAATAACCATTCAACTATTCTCATGTGTCTTCATTAATGAATAATTTTCATTCTGTGTGTCATTTGGTCTTTGTATTTGTTTAGTCAGATCTTTATAATATGATGAAAGATAATCTTTAACTATTTATATATTTTTTTAAATATATATTTGTGTAGTTACATCAATAAGTCCATAACCTAGTAATGAAAAATGCATTTATTTTACACAACAGGTATTTTTCAACATAATATCCTTCCTTGTCAACAAACTTAACCAATGTTTCTCCGTTAACCACATTATCTGAAATTCCTAATAAATGTCAGGTTACAAACTTATTGATCTATGTTGATAATCTTGTACATATTTTCAGATTTGTAAATATCCGTCTTGATGTTTTGTTTATAGGTCGTCGGTTCAATTACACATTTTATGATGAATCTTATGGAGAGATCTGGCAGTCTGTAGAATACCTGGATAGAATGGTATGTGAATGAGAAAAAATTTTCTAAAATTAACAAAAAAAAAATGATTATTCTATTTTGAGTAAGGATACACTCTATCATACTTTATCAGAAAGGAACGTTCCATCAATACTAATCGGGCATAATAATCAATATTGAAATCTTTTTCTTTACAAAAAGCAAGATCTCTATAGTTTTTTTTCCCTCCTGACCAAACTGATTGGAGAATCAATTTCATTCACTTTGTGTTGTACTAATGCAAGTTAAAAAGAGAGATTTAGTCACTTTTTAATTTGCATTGGTACAACACAATTCAAATTCATGCTTGATCCTCTTTCTTTTTAATTTCATATGTATGTATGTATATATATATATATATATATATATATATATATATATATATATATATATATATATGAAATCAGTGTATTGGTATGCATTATGGTTGATCTGGTTATCAGAAGACCTGCTGTACAGATGATTCTTTTATTTCAACATTTCGCCTAACTCGGCTTCGTCATAAAATAAGGTGGTTATACAAAAATATGGTGTATTAGAAGTGGTGTGCAACTTGTGGTAGGTGGAGATAGAATTTAATTTGGTGGGAGGACATGAATTTGTTTCTCATCTCCCAAACTGGGATGCTGATATCCCTGGCGACTTGACACATACACACATACCTGCTCAGCTATCCTCTTAATTATCTACTATCCTCAAGTACCACAAGTTACAAACTACTTAGAAATACTCCTTTTCTTATATATCCTAAAAATTTCTTAAGGCTGAGTTGAGTGAAACTTTGAAATGAAAGAATCATTTGCATTCCAGGCTTTCTAATATTGTCGTTTCACTTTTACACATATAGAAATATAGAAGTCAATTTAAACATAGTGTTCAACTTTATTAAATAAAAATAACATTCAAGATAAATAAAATGAACATGTATCTGTTTATATGTAAAATAGTAAGTTTTTGAGTTAAACATCTTAAAATCAATGTCTTATTAGGATTGTGAAATGAAGAAATAATCCAATTACTATTAATAAATAAGATACAAGGGCAGTGGTCATTTGACTATATCAAATTTTTTATTTTGTCTCCATATGTTTTTGTTATCCTTGGTTATAACGGTGTAAAATATGGTAGTTAAACACAGTATACAACATATTACAATCAGATATTAATACAATGAAATTAAAAACCATTAATTTGTTCTCAATCAGAATATTGCTCACTATGAATTCATTTAGGTTCAACAGAAATGGTGCACTGGTTGGGGGGGGGGCTAGTCCAAAAATTTTTTTTTTTTTCTTTTCCATGGTCAAAATTTTTTTGAAATTAAAGTAACCTCCATAATCCAATTTCCACCAACAAGTTACAAAATAAAAAAAATCATTGAAGAATATTAGACATATTCTGGAAGCATTTTGCAGATAGGTCCTCAGAGGATAATATAGTTGCATAAAATTCTGTTGTTTGTGCTATTTTTGGCTTTTTTAGCTTTTTTTTTTTTTTTTCCAGCTATTAAATGGACCAAAGAGAAGTTTGTTTTGTCTTTCAATTTTCCATTGCAGACGTACTTATATTCAAATTTTGTTTTAAATCTTAGAAATTTTATTAATACATAGTTTTCATAGAAAAATTTTTTTAAATTACAGATTGCAACAAAATTTTATTTTTGCGCAATCTTTAAACACTGTGCATTGCATCGGACAAACCCAATTGTCGTAATTTATTTGAGGCACTCCAGAGATTTCTGACATTCTAGGTGTCTAATAAAGAACAAATTAATTTCTGTAGACACTTGAATAGCTCTTTTAGGGTTGACCCTATCCTTTAATGTTCGCAGTTTGATGGGGTTTTTATTTGTTTTCGTTTTTTTTTTTAAATTTTTGAAAATGTTTTTTCAGAGTTAAATATTTGAAACATCTGGCAAAAGTTTATTGGAAAAAAACAAACCAAAATATAACAGACTAATTTCTGTGACTAATTTTAAATGATGAAATGGCTCACAATGCATTTCTTCAGGAAAAAAAATTTAAGCATGAGTATATATTAAATACAGTGGTTCCCAAACCCAGGGTCGCAACTTAAATGAGGTCAGTCACGGGATGGTTCGGAAAAAAATGCAAATATTTACACCACAAAATTCAGAATATGATGAAGCATCTAGAAATGTACAAAAACTCCTGACGTATTCCAGTCCATTCACATCCAATACTTTTATTTGTTCAATACATTAAAAGAAAATTCAGTAAAATGCAATTAAACTGAATAAAGAGATATTGAAATTGTTTTTGCCTTGAAGGTTGCCAGTCCCACACAATTCTGTGTTCAGGGTCACGGCCAAAAAAGTTTTGGATGCACTGGTGTTATAGATCAACATGAACTTGTTCGTTTTGGGTTTTTCTTTTTTACTGTAGAGAAAGAATTTGTTACAAAAATGGTTTTCATAACAAAGTACTTGGAGAGTAATTCTATGGTTGAATTTACTATTTTTTTTTTTTCCTGTCAACTTGATTTGGAAAAAAAACCTGAAATAAATAGAATCCTAATCTTTATTGTTATAAACTCCCCATTTCTTTATACACTGTACCTGTCAACAGGTGTAATCGTTTATCTGTTCCAGGTGCTGTTCACTGCCAGTTGAAGTGTCAGGCAAATGAAGAACACATAATCTTATCATCGTGTTACCATTGCTCTCTTGAACAAAGTTAGCTGGATTCTAGAGAACCCTACCTTACATCTGCATTTATGATATGTGACCCCAGAGAGATTCACACTAATGCTCACTTGGAGAGCTAGAAAGAAAGATTTCTTTGACACAAAAAGATCTGGTCATCTTTCTACTTACCTATCTACCTACCTGCTCTCCACCTGTCTTTTGGATCCGGTTAGATTAATTCAATCAAATGGGGTCAGATGATAAAGATGCTCCCAAAATGAGATGGAAGGGTACTTATGATGTTTCTAGACCCTGAAGCTTGCTATAGACAATGAGTGTTCAGTATGGTTTGAGGTTACTGTTCAGAGCCCACTGTTGAAAGTGATAATGCAAGGTACTAAACACCCTTTCTATCATTATTACTATTGTCTATAATGAAAGTGGGTTTGGGGGCTTTTTAACATAAGTATATTGATGATTAATAAGTTATTTTCTTATTAAAGCAAATTAGTAAAAAAAAGATTTTCTTATTGAAGCAAATTAGTAAAAAAAAGATTTTCTTATTGAAGCAAATTAGTAAAAAAAAGATTTTCTTATTGAAGCAAATTAGTAAAAAAAAGATTTTCTTATTGAAGCAAATTAGTAAAAAAAAGATTTTCTTATTGAAGCAAATTAGTAAAAAAAAAGATTTTCTTATTGAAGCAAATTAGTAAAAAAAAGATTTTCTTATTGAAGCAAATTAGTAAAAAAAAGATTTTCTTATTGAAGCAAATTAGTATATAAATCCTTTCAAATTTGATATTGTATAATTATAGTGATACTAGTTTACCGTTGCCTTCAAAAAATGACTGCAATAATGAAATAATTTTGCAGTTGCATTGTACTCATTAAATATCAAAAACATTTTGTATTTCTTGTTGATACTCAGAACTTCCTGAACTTGGAACTGAACCAAAGGTAAAATTAATTGAATAACCATAGTTTTATTTATCAAGTAACATAAAATTGAATTTCTTTTACTACATCAGAAGAGTTCTCTACATGATGCAGTGATATTTTGATATGGCAAACGGAACCCTTTGAATATTCTGTAGTTGATTGATTCTCCCTGGCCATGTGCTCAATTGTAGGATAATGATTTTAGATCTTCATGAAATTTATTGCAAATGTATATCTTTAGATGCATCTGGGACATTTTCCCTTCCTTTATGTCGATATACTAACATATACCCATAAAAAATGAGAAGATTATTTATGTATAAATCAGCACTTAAAAGCCTAAAGGTAATTTATTTGTATTAATTCAAGTATCCTAATTTTAAATTTTTCCAAGTTTCAATTCAAAATGTTTTAATGTTTGATCAGACATGAAGTCTCTCATGTTTCTGTGATGTATCCATCATTATGCCATACACAGCCCATCTCATTTTGTTACAACCCTCTAATAGTTTTTTTCTTTAGCTCTGTTAATCTATTCCACATTGATCCATTTTAAGGTTATTACAGGAATTACACAAAACAGATGTACAACCACAAAATTATACTGCTAGATATACTAGTTTGCATTTGTCTTTTATATGGTAGATCTAGAATAAATTGTACATAACATGAAAGAAAAACACTTTATAATCCAATGTTAGTAATTTTATTTTTATTATTATTTATTTATTTATTTTCAAATTCTTTGCAAACGCCCGGAAATGGGTCCAGGAAATAATTATAGAATTTACCTTGATTTAAAACCAAAAAAATAAAGTAGAAAAAGCTTCATATACATGTCCTTTCAATAAATCTTTGTTGGCAGAGCTAAAGCCATCATTCATATGTATATGATAAGTATATTGATATTCCGATACCAGATAGATTTAAAATATAATATATATATTAGAATGCTCTAAGTGGTGTTAACGAACTTTTCCATTAATTTTTGGAATGTATATCTGTATAAAAATATTATTTTACAATATTTCTAAATAGAAATTTTGCATTCGATAAACTAGTTTTATAAAGCAATATATCGGTACATTTCATTTGAGAAAGCTACTCAAATGGACTTGCGAGCAATCATTTCCACAGCGGAGTTATTACCTTCTCTCCTGGAAATTACAGAATTGTTTTCCCTTGTATAAAGTTTTTTTGTTCCTTGATTTAAATTTTTTTCTAATCTATTGTATGCACTTATTGTTCATTTCAGGGTATGAATATAATTGAAAATATGGATGCCAAGGCGTTTTCAGACTACCTATCACAATATCAAAACACCATCTGTGGTAGACATCCTATAATGGTTTTCCTTCATGTAAGTGATCTTAAACAAGGGAATTTTCTTTATTTTTCTCTAATATTTTTTAACAAATACCAAATGAATTTTCAAGAAGTGTAGCAATCTTGATATCTTAAGTTTGGAGAATTTGATTGCAAAAAAAATTACTCCCCCTTGCATTTAGTTGCCCCCCCCCCCCCCATTGCCCTCTGTTTATGATCTGGCTCACTAAGGGTACTGGCAAAAGTCTTTTATGTGATCAGTTTATATACACTGTTGGAATTCTCTGAACTTTTGGATTTTACCCTCTGTGTGTGTCAGTATATCTGAAGAACAAAAACCTAGTTAACCCTTTCAAAACTAAACTATTAAGGTGCTTAATGACCGAATTAAAATGTCTTTGTAGACTTTTTGAGATATGCCGCATACATATATATATATATATATATCCTAGCTGTGACAAAAACCTTGACATATATATGTCTCAGGAGTCTTGAAAGGGTGAATGAAACTATTTAAATTTCGTCTATCCTGAGTATGTTTTGAGAAAAAAGGACTTCTTATAGATACTCTATAAAACATTGAGGCAAGAACACTAAAAAAATGTTGCACTGTCACAAAGATGTGGAAAACTAGTTTAAAGTGAGGGAAGCCATTAGTTTAGACAACTTTCTAAATCTTAAGGCAGAATTTCTGAAGTATGTAACACTTATTTTATTTTAGCTTATCTTATCATTATCTTTTTTATTCATATCATTTCATGATCAGTTTGTTTTTTTTTTTTATCTATGCTAGCATGAAGTTTGTTATAGCTAGGGTATATTTTGAATACATGTTTGTTCAATCATTCAATTCAAGGTTATCAGTTCTTTTTGGTGGTTGTGAACACCTGGAGATGGATCCAGAAAATAATTCCACAAATCAAATTATCTATAGTAAATAGAATTTATTCGAATTCATTTGGAGTGGGCCATAGACTGAAATGATGATAAATTAATTCCTATCCATTCATGTTGTATCCCAGTGTGACCGGGTGTCCCTGAGCAGAGCGTTTAAGGGGGGGGCCACAGCAAGAAAAAAAGTTGAGAAAGGCTGCTGTACATATTTGATGTCTCCTGACTGAATTATTTTTCAGTAAAGTAAAAAAAATTGTTGGTCACACCGCTAATGTTTTTTTTTTTTTTTGTCTTTTTTATTTGAGTTGTAGATGTTCACTAATAGGCTTTAACTTTGAAAAAAAGAGAAAACAAGCCTAACTGATGCTGGGTCAAATTCTACTTTTATCCTGATTGAAAACGATTACTGCAGATTTTGTATCATAAAAATTTGTAATATAAATTTTCATAGGTCTGTAAAACTTGTTGATTTAGCTCAGTTGGTAAGAGTCGCCAACCCATTACTTGGTTGTTATTTCAAATCATGGTTGGGAAATGTTATCATATGGTTTGGTTTAATGTGATGGCACAGACAAACAGCAGAGTTAACCCCCTAAAATCAGGTGAGGATTGTTCTTGTTCTTACGGTAGAAAAACGAAGTCAATTCAAGGATGGACAGGAGTTAGTGTTGCGAATTCAAATAATGCATTACCCCCCCCCCGCCCAAGTCTGTTAGCCATTTTGTGGCAATTTTTAATAGCTAAAAATGACTATATTTGTGCCCGAAAATAGCCAGGATTGCTGAAAAATACCACTAAAAATTCGCTAAAAGTTGCACCAGATGTCGAATTTTTACATTGACAGCAAATGCACTAAATCAAGTGCAAAAAAAAAACACTAAATTGGTAACACTGTTCAATATCCACCATACCAATGTTTCTTGAGCAGATGAATCACGATGCAGAGAACATCAGACATTCTATGTTTCACACCAGTATGCATCTGCAGAAAAAGAAGGTCATCTGTACAATATATTAAGATTAGTAATTCAAAGAAGCAAAAAGTGACTATCTGTAATTATTTGCAACTTTCAGGTTGTAGATATAAATCTGTTCATTATAAACACACACTTCCTGTCTTCCATGTATTCAACTTTCAGATTTGTAACTGCTGTGGAAGTTCTCAATGATAAGGATGGGGAGATAGGCTTTTTTTGTTAATTGAATTGAAGAAATCTTTCTAAAAATTTACCAAAAGATGCAAGGGAGATAACTTTGATTAGAAGTTGACTCCCTTGAATAACTTACTGAATATGCTAGAATGAATTCTTAGTTAACCATTTTATTTCTTTTTTTTTCCTTTCAGGCAATTGAGAGCATACGAGGTTCTATTGGTAATAGTATGAAAATGAAATTTATAAAGTATGCCCAGTCCAGCCAGGTGAAGAGCATGAGGGATTCGTCTGTTAGTTATGCATCGGGAGCCCTTGTCATTCAGTGACGCTCATTCGTCCGTTATCTCTTCTCATACGATCTGCACTTTCTTTTCTCCTTTTTATTTTTGTATAACCTTTCTGTTTTGTTTGGTTTTTTTTTTTTACCTCTCTTCCCTAACTTTTTGAAAATTTTTAGATCTTTTATTAAGAAGAAAATAAAGGGATAAGTAACCTACTGCTATTTTTTTCTCTTTTTTTTTTTTTCCTTTTATATATTAGTAAGTGACTAGACTCACGAGAAGAACCTTGTCACATTAAAACCCGGGCAAGAATGTCATGGAATCTGTAGTGATAAGATTTTTTGTGTTTTTTTTATATTGTGTTAGTTAATTTTGCAAAGTAATTGATTTCTTTTCATTTGAAATTTGCAGTATTAGTACCGAACCATTTATCTGACCAGCTTGTGACTGGTGATGACTTGGATTTTCTTGACCAAGATTCAATATATACTAGAAATATAAACAAACAGAAAAGTAAAGAACACAATTGTATTAAAGAATATAGTAATTATTACACTTCTAAAGCAGGGTCTGTCTGAGCTTTATTAATCCACTTCAAAATTTTAAGATATAAAATATATGATGGAAAATAAAGAAAGGAAAAAAAAAAAGAACAAAACTCCATCAAGTCTTACCCGTAACTCTACATTCTTCAATTTATTGAGCGCAAAATGTTTCCCTTTCACTTTTTCACTTGCAAGTTGTCTTTCTACTGGCTTTTTAGACCTGCTATTAAAAAAGAATCGTAATAAATTGGGACAAATAATTATAAATGTAGAGAAGAGCTAGTGTACACAGCAGCCTTCATACTGAAACTGACGTGCAGTGCATACGCCACAAACATGAAGGAGCAAAGCACAACCCATTGAGAACTAGCCGGTTTTCTGATAATTCTGGAAGCCAGATAAATGGTCTGGTACTGTACTCTATTTACAAATACAGGCATATTGCATATGTTTACAGATTAGGTTACTGCAACACAAAACCTAATAGATTTGGTTCTTATACAAGACATCACTAAAATATTAACCATTATTAATTTTAGTTGCTTTTCATTGCAATTACTCAGACTATCAGTCTACAGTTGTTAGGTTACAGCATGGATCAGAAAAAACAGTCAACCAACTGGTGAGATTCTAACTTGCATCCATTTTGCCTTGGGAAGCTGGGTTATCCGTACCAGGAACGGAGCCCTATGGCTGGCTAAAGATCAAATCCAACCATGTAGACATACTCTACATTTTCTCCCAATTGCTTGGTGCTGTATATGTTGTTGTTTTTACTTATACTAATAGCAATAGTAGTAATATCTTGATTTTTTTTTTTTTTTTTTTTGTAAGATGGAAGAAAATACTATTTAGAAATTAATAATGGTTGACAATGCTTCATCTAGTGATAGTCAAGATGATATTACTATCACTCAAATACTTTTAATGAAGTCAAAAGTATGTATAATGTTAATTTATTGATTTGCCCATTATAATTCATTAATATGTCAATCAAAGAGGACATGATTTTCATCACCTGGATTGTATTGAACCTAACTTAGTTAATTAAGGTAAAAGAACTTTTACTCATTCTTAACTGTTCTAATAAGTGGTTGTTTATTCCTGTAGGCTCCTCGTGGAGCATAGGGCCACATAGTAGTTTCAGTAGCAAACAGGTTTTTGCAGGGTCGAGTTTCTAGCCCACCGCCCAAGATGGACAGTGTGACTGGGCTATAGGGCTCTAACTACCCTGCTATTAACCCATAACTCTGGGCAGAAGAAGATTCATACCTTTCTCAGGGGCATTTATACTCTGTGAACATGAGCAGTATCCTTGTTTAGATATTTTGTTAATTGCATAACATACACAAAACTTGAGAATGCCCAGTAGGCTTTAGGATTTCAATGTAGATATGATATGCAAACTTGAAAATTCCAACTGCATTTCTCCTTTTTTTTATATAGTATCAATAAGATGAGACATAACTTATAAATTCTTATACTTTTATTTTTACTGTCCAGCACATCTTTTCTTTATTTTTTGTTTAAACTTGTTTGATCTCCCATCATTATCAGGTTACATGGTATTAGCTACAACTTATGTTCATGATTTCAGGATAGTCTTTTCACCCAGTGATGATTGCAAAGTATACCAACCAACAAAAGGAAAAGATGGAGAATCTCATTTTTCAAAAAAAAAAAAAACGGTATCATTAACTCTTTCTAGAAAAACATCGAAATTAATCATTTTACCATCTTATGAATTCAAATTGCTCCTCTGTCAATTTTGAGGTTTCTTTTGTTTTTTCCACTTAAGTGCTGGTTTAAATTTTTTAAGCTTTCAAGTTTCCATTCGATTTTCTGTTTTGACATCTGCTTAAACTTATTATTTTAATCTGTGTTCAATTATCATTAAATGAAACTTATCAACTTTTACCCTTTCAAAACTAACTTATTATGGTGCTTAACTCTTAGATTCATAGACTGCTTGTAACTGTAGAACTCTTCAATGAATCAGATCTTTGAAAAACAACACTTTTGTGAATGAACTGAAGGTAAACTTTTATCTAAAAATGCAAGGGAGGTAACTTCAATTGAAAGTTATTCCTCTTGATATACTTTTTTTTAATACTAAAATGAATTAAAAAGTTAATTTGAATTATGATTTCAGCACTAATATTATTGCATTACTAACACTTCTTTCAATGGGATTCTTTCTGCCTCTATTATTATTATCACTCTGCTTTCCTCTTAAGACATTCCATGTAGGTTCATTTCATTCTGGTTCCTGGTTTGCTTCTATTTTAAATGTTAACTATTGATGCTTCCATTTTAGAATGAAGAATTACTAAATTGGAAGTTGACATTAGTCTTCATCCAATGAATATAACACATTCTTAATGCTACTTCTGAGATATTTCATATTGACTTTCTTGTTATTGTCTGAGTTTTTAAACTCTTACTTTCATGTAAGATAATTTGGTACTTCTTACCTTCATTAGACCAAAATTTGACTCCTTCCTAAAGGTCATTTTTTTCTGTTACATCGGGTGACATCAATTGTTTTGATTAAATTGAAATTACATTTCTATTTATTTTGTCTTTAAACAAAAAGGGTAGAACTATGTCGCAAAGGTGGTCCTGATTGTAATGTTGCACACACTCAATGAATGTTAAAATCAGCACAACTTCTGTGCCCCAATTTTAAATGGGCATATAGTGTGGAGAATTCATGATAGAAAAACAAGTTTAATATGGAAATTATATTATTGCTTTGAATAAATCAAATTTTTTATATCTGTAGAAAGAATTGATTAATAATAAATATCACCCAGTGGGGAAAAAAATCAGCTTTTGGAACAAATCAAATGAAGGTTTCAAATGTCAATTTCATGGGGAATAACTACTGATCAAAGTTACTTCTCTTTCATCTTTAGGTGAGGTTTTTTAATTTTTATTCCATCTAACACATTAAATTCAATTAACTCTTTCCACCATCAGAGAGCTCCACTGTCATTTAGGAACATTTCATGACATTAAGAGTTGAAGCTATAAGATGATATTCGAGTATTGATAATTTTAGCTAAATATCCGTGTCTCGCATAAATGAATCCCCATAGCCCACATATGTACCAAATCTGATTATCTGAAATAATTAACTTGGAGAAAAAATGGAATTATCTAAAATTATCTAAAAAAAAAAAAAAAAAAAATTAGTTGAAACAAGTTTCTGCGTAGAATGTTTATGCTTTGAAAATCAGATGAATGAGGACTTTCTATGGTCAGGCAAGGCAAGCTGTGTACAATGTAAATAGACTGCTAATAACTTTAGTTATGAAATGAATTTAAAATCAGGTAGAAAGGTGATGTTGGTGGTCACTAATCAATGCAAGCCTCACTGACAGAATAGTACTATTATATGTATATCAAATATTACTATAATATCTGTACCTCACATAAATGAATCACCATAGTCCATCATGTACCAGAACTAATTATCTAAAAAACTTACCTTGAAGAAAGAATGGCTCTTTATCTAAAATTATCTTGAAAAAATTCCAGCAGAAGACTTTGGCATTCTTGTTCCAAAATGACTATTGAGAACCCCCCCCCCCCAGCACTATTTTGAAGAAAATTGTATGTACCCTAGTGCTGTACTTGTGCAAATTTTTGTCATAGGTTATAGCCCCCAAAATATAACTAATAGCACCTTAAGAGACACACAGCCAGTCATGCAGACAAGCAAAGAGAAGAATCTGTAGCCTACTCGGCTGGTTGGTTGGGTGGGCCATTTGTGCAGCTACGGTAATTCAATTAGTTCACTACAGCTAGGGGAGATTTTGAATACATACATTTGGAGCTTTCCAAACTTTGTTACAACAATTTAGTGTGTAGCCAATAATCTCTAGGTGTGTCACAAAATTAGGTGTAATTTTGTATATCTCTCAAAAGATACTTCCCCTCCCCACAAAGTCATTTGAACTGCTGTATCCTCCATGTTATTTGTGTTGTCAACATTTCGGACAATCTATTCTATGGATTTTTCCAGGTGTACTATCTGAACTAAAGACAAAACTTGAGTAAAGTGTCATGAAAAAAAAATAAGTGGAAAGCTCAGGTTTTAATGTTTAATTGGTCTGTGAAAGCTCCATTTTAAAAAAAAATTTTATTCTTTTTTTTCCAAGAATAGAGTTGTCCCCCTTGTAAAAAGATTTTGTAATTTTTCTTTTTTTTTAACTTGTATCATTTCTCTCTTCAAATAACTGGTTTGGTTTCATCTACATTTTGTATTTTCTGAGAATTCATAGGCTTAGCAACAATGGTAATACCTCTTCCAAATATTTAGATTCTTTCTTCTATTTCCAAGTTCTGGATTTCTATTTTAAGATTTTTGTAAGTATAAAATTATGTGGCTTATCAAAAGCCTGACAAGTTTTTTGCATAACTGGAGAGGAAGCCTGATCTAATTTTTAGATTTTGCTCAATGGTTTTTGAAAAAAGATTTTGACAATATTCATTGATTTGAATTACTGTAGAAAAGCATAGTGACTGAAATACTGCAAGATTCTATGTTAACAAGCCTAAAAAGTTTTTCTTAAAAACTCTCTTTATCAATTCTTTTGATTAGTATTTTCTTTCATCTTAATTTTAGTCACTTTTTATCGCAACTACTTGGACATCAGTCTATAGCAGTAACTAGACAGCACTGATTGGAAATAAATAAGTACTAGACAAGACTCAAATTTAATTTCCCTGTACCTGGTAAAGCCTACATATATACGGCAACTGCTCTGCCGATTGATCTACTAGAGCTTCTATGATTGGCAGAAGATCAAATAAAACTTCTCTATTTTTTCCCCTGGCACCATATTTGTTATTATTTTTATGTATGTTAGCTCTACTTATTTTAGAAATATTTTTTGTTTAAAAGAAGAAAAATAAACTTGTTTTCAGGTTCTATAGAGGATAAAGAACAGTTGCTCAATTTGGGCATTCTTTACCCCCACCCACCCCACCCACCTTCATGTAAAGGCATTGCTTGATGTCTTCAGTCTTTCAATAAATGAAAACTGCCATTTCAGTTCTTCTGTAAAAGCATTAATTCGTTTATGTCCATTATTTAAAGGATGATACTATTGAAGTATTATTTAAAAATATTCTTATAATTGTCCTAAGTGAAGTAAAATTTTGATATTAATCCATTCTTTTTCAAATATTGGCCAAATATATTCTACTATAATTCACCAAATGTCTGTCTGTTTGTCACAGCATAACTCAGGAACCACACAACATATCCCCATGAAATTTTCTGAGTGTACTAATGAGACCTCCGGGCATGTTTTTAGCAAGGGGTTCGATTAACAATGTAAGTATAATGCTAAACTGGGCTTTTACTTTGTGTCTATCGGAACCTATCTAGTTGCTTGCTGCCTAGCCCACTACAAAGAATTGAGACATGGTCAAGTCAAAAAGTAATAA
This sequence comes from Thysanoteuthis rhombus, assembly GCA_963457665.1. Lineage (NCBI taxonomy): Eukaryota > Metazoa > Mollusca > Cephalopoda > Oegopsida > Thysanoteuthidae > Thysanoteuthis > Thysanoteuthis major. Next base: position 24,900,478 of record OY735234.1, on the reverse strand, counting down.
TTTTCTCTCAACCATTAAACTTGATCTTCTCGCACACACCTTACATTACCTACACATGAGCCACAATCTTACCTTCACAAAAGCTTATATTATTGTGTACAGTCACTATAAATAGGAGTCATGTGTCACTACCACCCTTAAAGTAATGTAATTATCAATTGATTGTTTCACCGTATGAAGTAGATATCTCACTAAGTTTTCAGCCAGTTCTATTTGAAAAATTTGAAAGTTTTCTAGCAGCCTCTATTAGATTCAGTTTGAAATGTACAGTAAGATTTATATAAGTTAATTTGAATTATACCAAATTCTTCATACCCACTGCCTAACTTCTATCTTTTTTTTTTGTTCTTTTGTAAAGTGCACTTATGTTTGTTCAAATAGCAAGTGACTTTTTTTTTTTTTTTTTTCTTGAATCAAAGCTTTTAAAAACCTTTTTAAAAAAAAATGGGATGGAGCAAGATAATGTAATCAAAGTAACTGATAGCGAAAAGAATAACCAGAACAAGGTTCCTCTGTACAGGTATTTGTTTCACTAACAAGGTACACATTTTTTCTTATTCTGCCTCCTCCATTATATCAAAAGAAAAAAAGGCTATTGGATTTTTATAATAATCATGAGCACATATACACATACACTAACACATGCACACACACACACCTATACTTTGATTTAAACTCTTTGGAAGAGAAATCTTATTAACACAGACCTCCTTTACTTTTGAAATATCCACTTTTGATTTGTTTATATACTTTTTGCTTTTTTTTTTTTTTATGAACATTTTTTTATCTTCATACAATTATTTTGGCTTACTTTTGTAGTTTGATATATCTTGACCATTTTTTTTCACCACCCCCCTTCTCTTTTCAAAAGAGCAACAGAACCCTGACAATTTGTCTCCGCCTGCGGGCAACCTGTCTTTTGTTTTTGTTGTGTAGTTGTTGTATTCTAGCAGACTGGAAAAAAAAATTTTTTTTTTTTCAATTTTGTTGGGGTCAAAAACTGAATGGGCTGAAAAACTGCTGACCACTTTTTGGCAGTCTGTGTGTAATCTGACAAGAATAAAGCCTTTTTTTAGCCAATTTCTGGATTTGTCTGTCTGTTATTTTTCCCCCTTATCCTTCTCATCAATAACATCCGTAGATAATATACAATAGAACAGCGTTCCTTAAATATGCAAGCGATACGTGAGATTTTTTTTTTTTTTTTTAATGTTCATTTAAAAAATATCAGTCATGCATATTATTGTATGACAAAAAAATTAGTTTTTCCAGGAAGCCATGAAATTTGCCACAACTTACATCAACAATAGAGACATTGAAATAATTAATCACTGCACTTACGGTGCTATTCCACAACCAACGTCTGCTGTTTTGATGTCTCTAGGGGCAGCCTCGATTCAGCTGAGATGTCGGATTTCATAGGTCTGTATGTTTTATTCAACCTTACTCTTAAATTAGATTCTAAAAATATAGGATTATACTGGGATGATGACCTACTAATTGTAGAAGATAGTAAAAACATCAAAAAATATCCTAAAAGAAATGAAAAAAATTAACTTTTCAGTAGGCTAATATAGAAATTTTACACTTCCAAACATCACTTTTAATCTAAATAACAACACTTATGAACCATATAGAAAAGAAAACTCTGTGATTAAATCCAGCTCTAACCAAATATGGAAATAATACATCATTATCTACATATTACTGGAGATTGTGTCAAATGAACTATAAACCGAGAGTAAAATTGAAAATTTTAATACAAACCTATATATGCCAAAAATATTGGAAATCTATGATACCTCTGTCAAAATGAAAATTCAAAATAATCAATTTTGCTAAGAAAACAAAATACCTAAAATAGATTTATCAAATGGAATATAATAATAATAATATGATCTAATAATGAAATAGTATTAAAATGCTGGCATTATTCAAAATTTTTACTAACAAATATAACTCAGTAACCCATACATTAGTACACTAAAAGTAATATAGACAGTTTATCTACTTACTTACCAAGAACCACCTAATCAACATTGCCTACTTCCCCCTGTCTATGGTCATAAAGGACTCTAACGTAGATGATAAATCTAATGTGAAAATCAAGGTTAAAAACCAAGACATCCCCTTAGAACATACAGCTCAGCATCCACTGATAGATGAGTCCAACACCAAGACCATACCCCTTGACATATAACTTATAACTACCAGCAAAACGGACATGCTATGAACTTGACGAACAAAATTACAAAAAAAAGAGAAACTCCTCTCACCATTGCAACACCCACAAAAATTTCCCCTAATAAGAATCTAAAACCTAATCATTTGCGTGAAGAGGCCCAAACAGAGCAGAAAAATAAGTGTTTGTGTAGCAAATCTACTACTTATATAGAGAGAGAGAGAGAATAATTGTCATCCACAGACAGCTGTTTCATTGTATAACAACTCTTCAGTGTGGTAAAAAACTATCCAGTACCACGAGGTAGGATCGAAACATTCACTTTAGAATCAGACGCTGGCATCTTACCTCTGCCCTACACAAAACCGGACAGTCAGTAAGGTTGAACTGAAGTGATATGTTCACTCACGCATAATTCCCCATCCACTAGTGTGCTCTATTCCTAAATTGGAAGAGCATCATATATATATGTATATATATATATATATATACACGGGAGAGCGGTCCAAGCTCATTTATTAGTTCTTTGGTTGAAGAGTTCAAATTTCAGAAGATTGTCAGCTCTGAGAATAGGGTTGGTACTTGGGCTTGATAATTCTCTAATCATACAATCTTTCGATGCTGAAGACTTATGCAAGTCATCTTCCCAGACACCAAAACAATGGTTAGGATGGTATGTCAGGCTGACTCATCATAGGTTGTGGCTATTGGAGGTACAGAAGACTGGAGTGTAGATATGAGAGGAAGAGTGTGCGCTGCTTCTATAACTGCTCTCTGCAAAACAAAAACTGAATGCTGTTTTCACTTCTCATGGGAAAAAAAATGGCTTACAGCCAACTTTCTATAAGCGAGGACAGTCTATATCTGAATTCTACTTAAGATTTCCACTTTTTTTTTCTTTTTGAAGTCTGTTTGAAAATATTTTCATCGGCAAACTTGTTCAAATGGAAGAGTCCATGGTTATGGACAGAATTGATTGAATCGGTTCATTATAAAAGTAGGTTTATATGAATATCAGTTATAGCTCTTAATACAATTGTATTGCAAATTCACTTTGAATATTTACACTGTACTGAAACTTCTCAATGAGTGTTTTTTGTTTTTTTTTCTTCTCCATACTTATTAGAAAGTCAACCAAAACTGTCAAAATAGGTTTCTTCAGTTTTCAAATTGGTCTGGCTGGCTATGTATGTACACTGTTGACCCGTTACATGGTTAAGGAATTGACCCCAATTTTAAAAATTTTGAATTTGGTTCTCAAAATAATAGCTAAATAGAAAGACCCCTAAGGAATGTTATGCACTATGCCCATCAATATTGAATTCAGCCATCAGTAGCACAGTTGTATTGTAACTAGAAAAACTAATCAAGTCTGTGTTGCCAACTCAAAAAATAATTTTTTGCTCTAGTTTGAATGGGGGGGGAAAAAAAAAAAAAGTCAAAAAACATACCAAACACTAAATGGTTACACTAACTGCAGAAAGTGAGTGATTCAAAGTTTCCCCTAGGGAGATTACTAATGTTTTGTCTGCTTTAGACACTCGCTACACATGTAACTTAGTTTTGTTAAAATGTAAGCTTCTGGTGAGTGCGCTGTCACGACTGAGAAATAAACCCACTTTTCTTTCAAGTCTTCCTGCTTGACCTCCACATAACATGTCTATGCTGTATACAGGCCAAACCAATGGGGGTAAAAAGCTAAAAATTTGAATATTTGTTTAGTCTAGTGTAAAAGATTTTCTTTTTGAAAATTCTCCCTGGGGTTTGGGGAACATATCAATAGACAGTGTAGATTGGTCTCCACTTGTGTTTTTTTTTAAATTTAGACTTATTAGTGATCCAACAAAAGGCAGAAGTATCTCATTCATTGATCACTTGCTTTTCCAATTGGTTATCCCCAACACAGTTTGATGCTAAAAGATGTTGGTCATGTGATGGTTTCTATTGAATGACTAACCAGACCAGTTTTTCTAACATTTAATTCCACATGATGGGTTGAGATATTCAAGTGTTTGCGAGGATTGTAAGAGTATTCACACTATTCCATATTTCTAAATAAGATTAGTAGTGGTTAGCGGTGTATCATTGAGGTAACTGTTTATCTGGTAAAGCTTTTGAAACTCAGAAGCCAGAAAATTTTGATTTCTTATTTTTCTCTTTAGATTTCCACAATATATATGCAATACACCTCTCTCCTCTAACATGGAAAACCTAGTCTGTTGGAATTCATCAAGAGAAAACTGTCGAGATATCCTTGAGAATAGCCTACTTGACGGGTTCTTCCAGAGCAAAATCTCTTGATGAAAAGGTTTTCACACGTGGAAGATTAAAAAAATAAGGGAGGGGGTATAACCTAGTAAGCCGAAATGTGGGTCCAACACATTTTTTTGCCCGAATTTTGACTGGCTGGGTTTTTACAAATCACAGGAAAACGAGCGAAGAAATCTTACTACTTACGTAATGGTGGTAATCGAATATATGAACAATTCTTTGTTTCTTTTCCTATGGGAGTTATAGAGAGGATTCATCGAAAGTTTGTGGCAAAATATAAAAGGGATTGGGAGAGAAGGGAAAAAAAAAAAAAAAAATGATGAACACAGCTTTCATTTCTTCGTTTCTTTACTGTCCATGTACAAAAAAGTATTTAATACAAAATTGAAAAGATCACAAGATGTGATGACAGCACGGTTGCCAGATTTGCCAATAAGGATATTCTGAGCTCCATCTCAGAAACTTACACAAAACAGGCATCAGAATAGCTTCAAATTTGGAAGTCTGGAAGCAGATTTTTGCGTTCACAAATTTGACACTTTTCCCATGCATTTTGGAAGGTAAGTCTGAGATGAAGCTTTGATTATCTTCCCTTAGGGCTAAATCTGGCACCCTTGGATGGAAGACTGAAGGTGATTCAAATGAACATGAGAAATTGATGATTGGCAAGTTGTTATGATAATGGCAACAGCAGTTTTTATTGTTCTTCACTTCTCAAGTTGGTCAAGTCCAAACGCAACGAAGACAATTTCTCATTTAAATTCTCCAGCACCCCTAGAAATCAAAAGAAAAAAGCATTTTCATAAAATCAAATAAAAACTCTTATCCAATTTAACGCAATCAGTTATTCTTTTCTCTATTTAATTTGCTTGAAAAAAGTACGACAAGCAAACCAAATCAATGAACATAAGTAATCATACATTTAAGAGGAGTCTTCAAAAAATTTTGAGCCTGACTGATCCCTTTGACAGTAATCTACAACTGAGGGTGTGATGACAATTAACTACAGGCCACATAAGACAATTATCACGGGTAACTATTATTCTGATTTGCTTCAGTAAATGCAAGATTATATTGAGACAAAGCACTGGGGAATGGTCAGCATCCTGCTTCTTCAGAACAACACTCCAATGCTTACAACTCAAGAGTCAAAGATAGTCATACATGAAAAGCAAACTCATTCTACTCTCATCACTTGAACTTGCTCCTTGATAATTTCACCTGTTTCCGAACTTGTGTGATGAAGAACTGCAGTTGTCTACAGAACAGAAGTTGGCTTAGCCAAACAAACAGTTCTTGTCAAATAGCTTCGAACAGCAAAACAAGTGAATTGAAGTTAATAATATAAAGGTATTCTTTTCATGCTGTCATGTCAATAAGTATATTAGGCTCAACTTTTGGAATACTCCTTATAAAGTTACTGCAACAATCACAGCAAATCATTTTTTTTTAGCCAAATTACATCTAAACTAAAGAAAAAAAAAACAGTATTGTGTAAACAAGAAAAATTTATTTTTACACTTGAACTTTTACAATTTGACAGCATTCTATGTACGTTTGCTCATTCCCATTGTAATTCTTTGTACGTTTGTTTGCCGTTTTAAAAGACATTTTTTGAATTGGTTCAAGTTATTATTTTGAGAGTACATTTAAACATTCTTCTGACTAGTCAGTCAAAAAAGATTTATTTGAAAAATTAAAAACATTTTCTTCTCTGCACTCAATTTATGTTTTTAACTAATATAAAAAAAAGTGTAAGATGCTATCCAGAAGTTCAGGGAATTTGAATAACACTCATCCAAATGTAGTACAGACTTATGCTGCAACCCCTTTGTGCCAATGAGCAAACAGTAAGCAAGAGATTACTTTGAAACTAGGGTAAGTAATAAATTAAAATTTCCTAAATTTTGGGGGGGAGCACCTCATGAACACAGGCTTGTTTCTAATAATAAATTCTGATTCAGACCATAGTTTTCTTGTGATAAGATCTAGGAAGAGTAGGGGGACCAAACCAAATTTATTTTCCAAGTTTACATCTAAAATTGAATCAAATAAAAAAAATTTTTTAGATTAAATATTTAAACGCTACAGATGTATACCTAAAATCTAGGAAATATTACATTAATAAATTGAATGTGACTTTGATTAACATTTATTGAAATAATTTAATAGCAATTTGACATCTAAATTGGCTACACTAAGCAAGAGACGTGACCAACATTTCCATAAGTCAGTCAGTGACAGCAATCAATACTACAGCATCAAAAAGAAAAAAAAAAACAGTATTGTGTAAACAGAAAGAATTTATTTTTACACAAACTTTCACACCATATTGAGTACGTTCGATCATTCGCCAACAATCAATACCAAAGCATTACAAAAAAAAAACAAATTATATACAATGCAACATACTAACGCAAAAAAAGAGTTGCTTCCCTTGAATATATTGTGCATTCATTTTTCTTCCTAATGACATGATTGGCAGGACTACTACAATTTAGCCATCCGTAAAAAAATAATCCAAGAGAAAAAAAAGTCCCCAGGACAGTATTGCGAAATTTCAAAACGTATACAAATACATCTTGGGGGGGGGGGATTTTGTAATGTATGTAAAGAGAGCTGAACCTTTTGACTAACAAGACGAAAATGATTAAAAAAAAAAAAACATCACAAAGTACTTATTCAGGACAATATCAATAAGTTCTTGGAGTTTCTCTCCAATCTTCTTTACATTTTAAAAAAATCAGTTGAGAAATTTGAATAAATATATGATTAAATTAAAATCGTATAGTATAAAATGTACCTTAAATCATGGACACCTGACCATGGAGTTGTGGTTAGTAAGTTAGTCTCATAGACAATTACTAATATAGTGCAATTATATGCCATCAAATACAGTACATTCCATTCAAATTATTGATTCTAAAACTAATTTCCTTAAAAGTAATGCCAAGTGACCTTGCTAGAATAAATAAGCACTAAACCAACCTTCTTCAAGCTCTGGGTGAGCCTCAATCTGTTCAACAATTTGAAGAGTTTTCTCTAAAGGGGTCCAGCTAACAGACTCTCCCCAGTCCTCTCGAAGTTGAAGTTCTTCATTTTCCTGGAAAAAAGTTGAAAAAAAAGTTAGAGATGCAGTTATGTTAAATTCAAAGTATAACTGTATCTTGCATTTGTCTGACATTAGTAGGTAAGTAACTAAATATGCAATAATGACTCAAAAAAAAAAAAAAAAAAAAAAAAAAATCGGTCAAAGTGTATTTATGACCTCAATGGTTTAGGAAAAAAGATAGACTGTATATAAGAAAGGTTTTCAGGTGCCCACACGTCTCTATAAGATGCTTGTCAGTCGGTCACTCAGTGCCAGTTATACTGAAAGAAAGACGAAAGAGGGGTTTGTTTCATTTACCAGCTACTATTAAGGAGTTGTTTATTCGCCTCCTTACTGCAGTAAGTTTGACATGGAGTTGAATTTAGGGTGGTGTCCTTGCTGAACATAATAACCCTTATCCCTGTAACTAGAGACACGAAAGCAAGCTCAACTTGATCTCAGGATGAGTCCTGAGCAAGCTTTCCAAAGGTTTGTCAGTGCCTACATAGTGCCACACCAAACCACAGTTAACCCATTAGTAATGGCATTGCAGCTACATCAAATTCATCATAACAAGCAGCTGGAGCCATTTACTTGATTAAAGTGCAATGTTGTCAGTCCATAACATCAAGCGTTTGTTTTTCTTTACAATTTGGCCAAGTTTCATTTGATAATAAAACCAAGTAATATAATACCTAGTTGGAAACAAAAAAATATGGGTTGTTTCAAATGTGTCAGTCAATGGCTTCAAAAAGATTTTTTTTAAATAATGTCAGAGATAACGAAATAGAAACTTTATTTTCGCTGTTTTTGTTACAACAATAAATAAAAAGGCAGTTATGATCTGATGAAAACAATCTTCTGACTACAAAACTTTTTTTTTTTTTTTACATCATTTTACATTTCTTGATTTGTACAAGAAATGAACAAAAAAAAGATTTTATTTCATTATGTAAGAAGTTACTTATTTTTTTGTAAAACAGTTTCGATTAAATAAACTTTTGATTATGTAAATACCTTTTTTATTTATTTTTGCAACAAAACGGAAGAAAAAAAGTTTCCATTTCACAATCAACTAAGTTATTTTTTTAAATAAAAGTTTTGCAGTTATCTTTGATTTTATTGATTGAAAAATTCAATTTGTCAGCAACCCTTTGTAAAAAAAAAATTGGACACAAATGTCTGGGATGCCAATGACTAGGATGTGGTTGTCCTGGACACAAATGTTCTCGTACCCTTTAGTGAAATTTAAGTAAAAATCTTAGTTATGACAGCAACTTTTAGTGCTTAGTTTTCATAGGAGAAACTCTTTATTCTCCTTTCATATAATACTAGCAGGAATACTCGGCACTGCCCGGGGGGAAATAACTTCAAATATAACACAGAAAATGAAATTATATTTTATTAAGTTTTCATATAATTAAATGTTCTTTTTACTTTATTATTTGCACACATTCCCATGTAAAGTTCAGCAAAGTAAATAAAAGCCCTCTCCTAAAGAATTTTTTTTCTCTCAGAAAGAGGAAAACAAAGGTCATTTGGATTGAAAGCACAAATTCAATTTTTTTTTTTTCAAATATTCTACTAAAATGAATATTACTACATGGGTCTACCCATGAGTTTGTCAAGGCCTGCTCTGGGTGTACAACAACCAATATGAAAAAAAACTATGCCTAAGTACTGAAATATCATCCTAAATACCCACTCAATTAAACCAGTTTTTGGCTTGGTGGTTTATTTAATGTAAGGAGAAATATATTCAACATTTCTTTACCATGTTGTCAAATTACTGGGAATAATAAAGTAAAAAAATCTTGAAATATTTGTAAAAGAATAGACAGCTAAATCATCAAAAAGTATTGAAATTATACTTTAAAAAAGTAAATATTAAAACAAAAGTTAACGAATGAAAATGTTGAAAATCTTATTGGGTACCATTTGTATTTATCAGTTAAAAGTCTTTTGAAAGACAAATGTCTGAAGTTTTTTTCAATTTTTACCAGTTTTTGTGAAAAAGTTGTTTCCCTTACATTTATCATATTGAAAATTAGAATTGACCACTGATGACCTAAGAGGCCAACATCATGTAATTCTATACCTTTGCTGTGAAAAGATATTCCCCTATGCCAAATATTAGGTACTTAGATGCATAACAGTGTCTTACAATTGCTCGGATTGGCTTGAGATGATTATAAATAACCCCTGGCAACCTCAAATGATATCTGATTTAGACTTCACACAGCCCATGGCCTGCCTTCTAAGAAGATGTTCCCCTATGCCAAATTTCAGCATCCGAGGGGCTTATTATAGCCTACGATTGTTTCAATAGGCTAGGAATGATCACATGACCTCTGAGGTCAACCTTGTAAAGACCAGGTCTCCTACTGTGAAAGGAAGTACCTGTGTGCTGAATTTCAGCTTCCTAGATGCAAAATAAACTTCAGGTTACATAGGATGAAAAGTTATGGTCCAGTTTAGCACTGTAATAACATAGTAAATAAAGCTCCAATGTAAAACTTTTAAAATGTCTCTTGTGCAAAGTTGTGATCTACAAAGAGGGAGACAGACAGATTTCAAGTTTTATTTAGATTACAAGAATACTAAAAAAAAAAAAAAAATTGACCTCTGTTAAAATAAATGCAGTGAATGTAAGAAAAAAATAGAATGGTAGTCTTGACTTGCTTCGTTTTATTCATGTAAATAAAAGAAAAAAAAACGATAGCTGTTAAAGAATTCCGTACTTTCAGATTCAAAACGTTACTTTTTGTTAGAGAGTTTCTTGGTGTGAAAAAAAAAAAAAAATCACCGATTTCTTTGGATACTATAGTCTAAAACCATCTGAAGTGAAATATCTAGAGCCGATAATCGTTTTTCGGGGGGGGGGTAAACGTTGTGACATAGAGGTTGAAGAAATCTTTATCATATATAAATAAAAAGATTTTTATAGAACTGAACATAACTGAACTGCCTTTGGATTCACCGAACAACGTTCGTTAAATGAGGCGAACTACCGAACTTATTTCTTAGTTTACGAAACATGGGGCAACCATCGGATATAACAAACTTTTGGCTTCAGCGACTGTTCCCGAATAGTTTGTTAAAGCGAGGGTTTACTTGAAAGAGTAAAATACATTACCTTTATAGATAATTATAAAATTTGAACAAATCAAATAAATAGAAGCAAATGCGTATGACAAAAAATGAAATTAAAACTTTTTATTCATTCATTTTTTGTTATCTTTTTAATGGATGGAGATGTTCAGTTAATTCATATTGAAATGGCACATTGAAAGGTTTAACGAAACATAAACCAATTTTGAATTCTAAAATAAAATTATTCACATCTGATTCAAAGACTCGAAACAAACAAAAAGATGCTAAAACAATTTAATTTATCCATCGGATGAATATTTGATATTCTTAATTCAAACGACGAAAGATTATTGAGACCCATTATACCCCGTTGCTGTCATTTTGTCAATAGAAGGCAATGTCATAAAAATGAAGGAAGATCAACTGTTTTCAGTCAATAGATTTTTTGAAATGTGTAATTAAAAGCTTAAAAAGAAAAATTTAAAAGGGAAAAAAACTCTTATCTACCAAGTTTTCAAGTAAAGAAAGAATAAACTTAATAAAACTCATTATAAGTTGACCGTATCTAACTCATCTGGTTACTTTATTTCTCCACAATCGTACATATATAGGCTCTGAAAAAAGGTAATATTCTCCACTAAAAGATATAATCGAACAACATTTTTTAAAGATATTAATGCAAAAGTGAAATTAAACCTTTTAATCCATCCAAATTAGAAAAAAATATAACACCAATTTCAGGAAGCAGCGAAATCTGATAACATAATTATGCCTTTTAATTGAAAACACACTTTTTAGAGAATTTCTATGACTTTTGGGACGACTACAAAGCAAAGATTATATATTTATTCAAGTTGTAAAAAAATAATAATAATGATAAATTGTCCAACGATGGTAATTATTTAATAACTTGAATTGAATAGTACAAATTCGATTACAATATTCGGGAGAGTCTCAATATTTTCACTTGTTTAGTGCGTACTACACTGTTGTCTTTTTGATTGATGCTTTTTGACCTGGATTCTTTCAATTTATTCGATGTCGGCAGTAAAGTCATGCAGCGAGTATCCTAGATTTTAAATATAATAATAATAATACACTGGAAGAGACCATCGAAAATAGATTTTGCATGCATATTACAAATGATTCTTTTTTTTTTTATCTAAAAATGCAAAACTCACTTCTCGAAGTTTTTCAATTTCTCTTATAAGAATTTGGATCGAATGAAACGTTGTGTTGTAGGTATTTTGAAGTTGAACCAATTCTCTTATGTTTTGGTCAATGTCGTCGGCCATTGTTGTTTAGGTAATGCAAGTGCAGCCGCTTACGAATCTGAAAACAACAACAATCAGATTTATGAGATAAATCACATACCACGTGGATAGCGCAGATTTTGAAAGTAAACGACAGGTATCGCAGCAGCTGGATATTGACGACTTTTCTATCATGTTAAATTTCAATTCTAAGATTAAAATTGAAACGATCAATAAATTCGCAATATTGCATCAGCAAATTCACTAATGATCTCAATTTTGAATTCTAGGGCCGCTAACGGCCTCTACTAAAATTCGTTGATGCGAATATATGCAGACCCCACTATACGCTACTTCAATCAACGCGAAATTCAATTACCGCGATTTGGATAACTTCGACTGTTTTATGTTATTTTCTATCTGGAAATTTCTGGAAAAGTCGAGATCGTTCTGGAAAACTCCAGTTACAGGTAGATTTTGGATTCGGACTTGATAGCAGTGTGTCTCACTGACTGACGTACTGCACTGTTGTACTGTACTGTAGTATTACTGTTGTTTGTGTACAAAATCTTGCCTGGTCTTATTTTATTTTCTCATTTGTTAAATTATACTTTCTATTTAATATGGATAAAAGGAAAGGTGGGAAAGAATCTGACATTAATATTAAAAGGAGAAGAAAAGTGATTACTCTAGAGGAAAAACTTGAAGTTATAAAACGTCATGAAGACGGTGCTAGCAATGTAAAAATCGGCCATGATCTAGGTTTTAATGAATCGACAGTACGGACAATTTTAAATAAAAAGGTCCAATATAAAGAACAAGGAAAAGTTGCATCTATTTCTCTAAGAATGCAAAGCACCAGAAACAGAAGTCCATTAATGATTGAGATGGAACGGCTTCTCCATCTTTGGATTGAAGATTGTAACCAAAAACGAATTCCGCTTTGTACGAGAAACATTCAAACCAAAGCTTTAAACATTTTCTCAATGCTTAAAGAAAATAAATTTCAAGGGGATACGGAAACTTTTGCTGCGAGTTTAGGTTGGTTTAACCGCTTTAAACATCGAATAGGACTATACAACGTGAGAATTACCGGGGAGGCTGCTACCTCAGCTCAATTTCCAGAGATTTATCAAAAAATCGAAGAATGCAATTACGATGATAGACAAATATTTGATGTTGATGAGACGGGTCTGTGGAAGAAAATGCCGACAAAAACCTTTTTAGCTTCTCAACCAGGATACAAAGCTTCTTCGAGCGATCGGATTAGCCTTTTAGCAAGCGAAAATAATCCTCTTCAACCCGATGGTGCGCAGCGGGCTTTTGAAGAACCTGAAAACAAAGAAGAAGAGGCTGAAACAGGTGAAAATACGACCCAGGCTAAAGAAATCACTGTTAAAGATCTTGAAGAAGGATTCAAACTTGTTGAGGCCGCCAAGGATTTTTATGTGAATGTCGATCCCAACATGGACAGAAGCATCGAAGTCTGCAGAAATTTGGAAAAAGCGATTTCTAGCTACAGGAAATTGTATAATGAGAACAAAAAATCAAAATCTGTGCAATTAACTTTGGACAGATATTTTTTTTCCAAGACGAAGAAATAGTTTGGTTTATGATGTAATCCACAATTATAAAACACAAAGTGTATTTTGTGTGTGTGTGTGTGTGTGTGTGTGTGTGTGTGTGTGTGTGTGTGTGTGTGTACGTAACACTTTTCAATGAGGGCACTGATACTACACTGATCCTAGGCAGAGGGCTAGAAGCAACTCTTTGATCCTAGGCAGAGCACACACTTACTATACTCTGATCCTGGGGAGAGAGCTGGGGAACAACACTTTGATTCTATGTGGAATGAATAGACAGATGTGTCGATCCATACATGTACTTTTGATGGGTACTATGCTACTTATGAAATAAATGAAAAAAATCATTTCCATTAACCTTAACCGTAGTGGCATATGATGCTTTGTATCTTGGATGTGCTTTGTTCTAAGGGTGCACCAAAACATAAAAATATTTTAGTGTCTGTAAAATGCTTTTTTTAAAGACACTAAAATATTTTTTGCATTTTTGTGCATCCATAGCTCACCCAAGATACAAAGCACTATACATCACTGAAATCTCGTTGAAACTACAGCCACAACCAGAAGTTGTCTCTTCAGTGTCCAAAATTATACTGACAAAAAGCAATAAATTTGTTACAACTCAAATTACTTCTGAGTCCAGACAACAAGTCAGTTTCCAGTAAAAATTGAATTTGAGCCAAATCATCAACACACATTTATATATTACATACCCAGTTTAGAAACAAATTATTCAACCAACCACAATAAAGCAATAGACAATTCTTAAACCAATAAAATGCCTTGAAACATCAAACAAAAAATTTAGGCTCTGGAGCTATTTATGATTTCCCCAGGCTATATAAACCCAAACTAACTCAATTCTTCATCAGTCGACTGTCAAGAGTGCTAGACTATCCACCCTCCTTGTATAATGGTTCTTTGCCCAAAACCAGTCATGATTACCCAAAATCCTATGGTTATGAAGACAATTGTGAGAGAATTTCATCTTGAAATTTTGCGACTTCTTTTTCTCTTGAAGAAATGTACACAGGTCCAACCTACAAGTTTTTCCAAGAACCATCGTGATTCATTATACAAAACAAAGACAACAAGTGAGAATATTTTTCCATCAACGCTCCGGCATGCAACAATACAAACCTTTTGAAAAAAAACATCTATTTCAACAAAAGATCTTTTCTCTAATTCTTATTACCATACAGACACTTTTGCATACTATGTTTGAACTGATACTTCTTCTCATTCACAAAATTATATCCAACAACGATTGAAGAAATCTCTGTCCCTGTGTGTATGCTCTGCAGTTACTCAACCTTTGGTCTTTTTACGAAGTTGACATTCTCCAGGTATATTACTCAGCACACGAGGCATTGCAGTTTTTTAGATCTGCGGTTCTCAAGGAATCTAATAAAAAATTACATTTTATAGATCTTTCTTCATATTCTGTGAATATCCCTTGAATTTTTCTTGAATACAAAATATCTCATTTGGCTACACTGAAGAGAAGTAACCAAAATGCATCAAAGCTGTAGTTTCGTATAACGGAAAATTATTTTGCATGACGATTGATACAGGCTGCTTCACACCATAATATTCAGCCCTTTCCAAACTTGCCACTTTGGAATGGACACTGGTGAAAGTAAACATTTCACAGTGACTCACATTTATTTATTTAAAAAAATGAAAATTTATGCACAAAATATATTTGTTTACACTAAAGCTAAATTTCTCCTTTGGTGTCTTTTCTCACCAAATAGATCTACTTGATTTATTAGTTTTTAACATGATTTATGCCTTAACTCTCCTTTACTCCTTTTGAAGTTAACTGCTCAGTCTGAACCACTCACTTTGCTACTGCTTACACAGTTGATAAGGAAGGTTGTAGACTGATTTCTATTTATAGAAATCACAGCATAGTATCTTACACAGTAATATACCAGAATATCAGTCTGGCACCGGATTTACAAAAAAAACATTCACTTTTTGTAAATCTGGTGCCGGATATCCAACCAAATTGTTACTCCAGTACATCACTAATCTTACAGTTGTAATACTTTACCAAGACCCCAAAATCAGATCATACAGTGTTCCATCTGAAATTTATTTAAAAAAACGCACAACCAATATTTTGGATAAATTGAAGGTACAAACTGTTACTCAAAACATTGTGCTCTTCCCATTCAAACACTGTTGTACACATACACACACACACACACACACACACACACAACAATGAAAAGTGAACATTTTAATTCAAGTCTCCACAATAATTTTATACAAAAGACTGGACGGTATGAAATAAACACTGTAATATTTAAAGTCTTTATATCGCTTTGAAATTGTGTATTTTTATCACATTACTTTATTACTCAATGTGTTGTAAGAAAAAAAGTTTAATGAGCTTTTTGCCTCATTCAACACTTTGTCACAGAAACTTTTAATCTTGTAAAATACTCTTTTATTTCTTATTTGTTGTATATATATATCTATCTATATATATCTATATATATATATATATATATATATATATATCTATATATATATATATATATATATATATATATATATATATATATATATATATAAAAACTTTTAATACCTGTTGACTACAAAAATGTCTTGTGTAAATCATTTCATTCTTTACACTGAAAAGTGTCTTCTCTGTGCTCCACCTTTTCACTAAAGTTTTCTGGTTGACTGCTAGTCGAATATCTGTACCTCACTTAGATGAGTGACTATAGCTTCCACATGTACCAGAACTAATTATCTAAAAAAAAAAATAGATTTTTTATCCAAAATTATCTTTCAAAAAAAAATACCAGCACAAGATTTAGTCCAAAATGACCATGGAGATTCCGAAGAGCATTTAAATCTTTACATAATGCCCAGTGGTGTATTCATGCAAATTCTCAAGGTTGTAGACCACATAATCTGACCAAGTGTACCCGGAGACACAAACAGATATAGAGATGAGTAAAGAGAGAAGAATCCGTAGCCCACTTGGTTGATTGGTCAGACAGGCTATATTTAGGGCTATATTGTTTCGATAGTATAGGTGAAGTAACAATGTCCAATATGTTTGATGTTATTTGAAAAAGCTGATCCTGATTATTGACTTGAACATAGTGTATAATATGAGTATATAAAATATATTTTATTGTTACTCACAGAATGAATCAGTCAGATTCTTTGAAACCAAGTGATAATTCTTCCACTGGTCCCTACACACAAATCCTCTATAATTATTGATTTTTGGCCAAGTAGAAACCCCATCTCCTAAGCCAGGGTTTTAGTGAAGTTGTCTCCAACTCCTTGCGCCAATTGCAATAAGTGCTATTTATGGGATTCTTGGTCTTTTTATCAGTAACACTTATTCTATTGTTTTATTAGCTGGAACTCATAGAAATTTCATGGTTAAAATATTATCAAACTCAATAACAGAAAAGTTATTTTAAAACCTAACTCTATTATCTCAAAAATTTGTCACAAAATACGAAAATTTCCTTCCTATCCCACCCAGTGTTGCCAAGTGGGGTTTATCAATAAGAGCTGAAACTGTTTTCACAAACGACCAAAATCGACTCGATTTTTTGATTTCCAACTGACTCATCAAAGAAAAAAGCTACATGATACTCCAGAACAAATTGTTAATAAAAATTTACGTTCATTTTTATTACGCTTATCAGATCTAATCAGTTATTGTCAAATTTTATTGGCTAAATTGGGAAAACAGCAGCCAAATATAGCTGATAAATTGCTAATTTGGCAACTTTTATCCCACTCTTCCTTTCCTCCTATAGAGCCTGCTGGGTAATATCCAGCAGGCACATTTTTCTTTTTGCCCTCTCTCTCTCATTAAAGTATTTTACAAAAGTGACATTTTATTTGAGGGTAGCTGTTATATGCTCTAATTATTATGATTTTTTATGTATTCAAATCAAAAACATGTAGGCATTCTCAATTGTCCGAAACTAATGAAAAAAGTAGAGCTGTTATGTTATGTTATGCTAATCTTTCCATGGAAATAGATTTCTTATAATGTCTGGTTTCAAGGGACCAGCTACCCTAGGTTGCACTCCCCATTGCGCTGAAAAGAATAGGGTCAGGGCATTCCCTGGTGTTGTGGTGTGCCAGGGGGCAGGGCTAAGGGGACTGGACAGTTTTTTGTTGCTACCCACTTGTATGCTTCAGAGCATAAACATGAATTTGTGTGACATTCCGTACTCATGGGTGGGAGGAATAAATCTCTTACTCAATATAATCTCAGATTTATCTATGTATATTATATGTAAATAGATTAGAATCATTAATACGGAAACATGTCTTTCTGGAGACTTAGTTTACTTCAGTTTTTAAGTGATTCTGGCTGGCTAACTATCATGCATACAGGCCCCACCAATGGAGCTAGAGGGTTAAAATTTTAAATATTTTATCCTTATTATGGCTAGAAAAATTCTTTTTCCTTTTCAAATTACCTCCCAAAATGAGTTTTTATTTCAGGATGTTCAATTAACAATGTAAATTCATGCTAAATCTTTTTACTTCGTGTCAGACAGTGTTCACATTTGTTTTTTGGAAATTCTTATTCATTCTCTATCACTTCCCAACGAAAGGTGAGAAAAGTAATACATTCATTGATCACAAACTTTTCAAATTTTTTGATTGATTATCCCCAACAAGACATGCTGCCCAAAAGATGTTTTGTCATGTGACAGTTTCTACTGAGTGACTCATCAGACTCTTTTTTTTGCCTGATAATACTCACTGTTGTCAATTTAGATAGTTTCTTGTTTTGCACTTTTTGTCAGTCAAACTAGTACGAAAATATTTTTTGAGGCAGCAATACTGGTTATACCAGGACTAATGGACCAATTCTTGAAGATCTCTGTTATAGGATCTTCGGACAGGGACAGGATTTTCCATGGAAAATCCTCAGGGTTGAAATATCTAAGATATTTTATTTCAAAATTTCTCAAATTAGATTCTCGAGTCTTCAACATTAACCTCCCAATAATTGCAGGAATAAACCTAGCTAGAGGGATTCGAATTAAGAGCTTTTTAAGGGTTATACTTTTTACATGCACCAGCATGTAGATCGGAGGCCTGAGTTGAGTTGTGATAAACAAGAACCATAAGTTCAATGATGTGTCTACCATCCATGGTCAGAGGAGGAAGAAGAGCCAATAGTCTTTCTTTGAGTCAATTGATTCTCATACTTGTAAAATACTGCACTATGGGAATATTCAATATTCAAATTTTCGGTAAAAATCATAAATGGCCCTTTTTAGCCATTTTTGGCTTTTTCCAAGTACAAAAATGCTGACCTTGATATTGTATTATAACATCATTAAATTGATCTGCTTAATATTCTTTCAATGACATCACACCTTTTCCTTCCTTTCTAATTCTGTTGTTTAACACAACTGGGACCGACCAACAGACTGATCAAAAAGTGTCTAATAGAGATGTATGGATGACCGAAAGGCAACTAAAAAATTAAGACAAAGAAAAATAGAAATAAAGAATCCATAATAATGATAAAATTCTCCATCGTAAGTTATTTGTTGTGATGAGCAGGCCTGTGCAAAGCTGGTAATAGGCCTATGCCAGATGGTTAACAGAGACACCATTTCAAACTGTTCATGAAGTATTTTTGTAATTGGTGTTGAATACATATGATTTATGTATGGGTATATACATGTATGTGCAGTGTATATAATGTACTTGCAAATAACAGAACAGAATAAAAGAATTAGAATAATTTGCAAAATATGTAATAGCAAGTAGTTTTATTCAAAATGTATATAAGACAAGTACTGTAAAAGAAGCAGTAAATACAATATATACAATAAATTTGCCTGCTCCAGGAGTAGGCCCCCCCTCAAAATTGTAGGCCCATGCCAACTGCATCCCCCCATCCGCCCCTGTTCTGGCCTAGTGATGAGAAGGGAAGCCAAAAAGTTTTTAGAGAATGTACCAAAAGTTTTTGCCTAAACATGCCAAATCATTCATTAGAGTACCAAATAAAGTGAAACATTATATTATTTATTTCCATTATTAGATGAAGTAAGGCAAATAATAATCAGAATTAATACAAAAGAAAAACATGTTAAATACTAAGAAATTTAAAGAAATTAATCAAAACTCAAACGCTAAAAGACTGCTTCATTTTCATCTATATCTTCAACTGAATGAAGTTTTTCTCTAAATATTTCTCCAAATATTTGAGAAGTTTTATAAGTGCCTTGGAAAAAGTGAAACAAAATTATTATAATATTTCAAATATTATTTGTTATATATATTTGAAGGGAAATTGCCAAACGTACCAAATCTCTTTAATATAGTATCAAAGTACCACAATGTGTCAAAAGTACCAATTTGGCAGTTATGGTGGTAAGAATATTCCAACTTTGTTGGAAATTTGACAATGGTCTTCTTCTCTTCTTTCTCACCATTAGGTGGCACAAATAGAGTTTTTGTATCCTGATGAGAATTAACATATCCTCGATTATCAAAGTTGATAGAATCTCATATTGACTTGTATCCCCATTGGCTTAAATCCTGATATAAGTAATTGGTTCAGTGTTTTATACATTTAACGATTCAACTAGATAATAGACCTTTTATATTTCACTGTCATTTATAATTGCCTGTGTGGGAGTTCATTCATTAAATGTTATTCTTTGTTCAGATGTATATGTAGATTATACAGACTTTTATCATTTAGGAATAACTAATTAGGTGTGAAATGATTGCATACCCCGCACCATTACACACAAAATGTCAAATTTTCATATTTTAGGTGCATATACATAAAGATTTGAAATTGGGCCCTTATTTTGGGTTAACAGTTCATGATGTTGAAATGAAACATTCTACCTTCATTTGAGAATTTTCTGCTATCATCGCAGACTTTTTTGTTCTGATAACACTTTATTTTTGAAGTTATTTTTTTTTACCTGACTTCTTCATATTCTGATCATACTTTTTTTTTAGGGTCAAAACAGAGGGTAATTTTTTTCCCCTTTTAAGGGTCAAAAGTGAGGGTAAACTTTTTTTCCTCTGAGGGTCAAAAGTTTGGGGAACTTTTTTTCTTTCCTTTTTGGGGTCAAAATGGAGGTTGAAATATTTTTTCTCATCAAGTGGTCAAAGGTGAGGGGGAACATTTTTTTCTCTTTCAGGGGAAACTCTTTTTTCTTCTTTTTTAGGGGTCTAAAGGGAGGAGAAATTTTTTTTTTCCTTTTTAGAGAAAATCACTAATTATAGAGTAGTTTTCCCTCATTTATTTATTTATTTGCAATTAATTATTGATATTAATTTGATAAAAAGAATTTGGCTTCGAGCTTAATGGCTTGTGTAGACGACTTTATGAGTATGATTAATATGAAAATTTCAATAATTTTTAATTCATTTCAAAAAAAAGTTTTGGAGACGACTGATTTCGAAAACAATAACTGTTTGATAACATTATCAATGATTATTATGAATGGATCCTCTGCATTAGAAACTGGCAGCATAGGTCTCTTTGGTTTTTATGTGATTCTGGCTGGCTGTCTATCATGCATATAGGCTGTGCCAATAGAGCTAGAGGACTTATAAACATTTACTCAATATTATGTCTACAAAAATAGTTTTCTGAAAATTACCTACTCTAATAAATTTTGAGGGGGGGGTCAATTTATAATATATACTTATGCTAAATTGGCCCAGTCTGGCTGAGTTCATGCTCAATTTTTTAAAAATTTTAGTGATCCAATAAAAGGCGAGAGAAGAAAATTATTCATTAATCATCCCTTTTTCATCACTCCCAACACAGCGTGCTGCCAAATGACATTGGCTATGTGACAGTTTCTATTGAGCTTTTTTTTACCTAATTTCTTTGAAGTTTGAAAAATTCCTTTTTTGTTTCCATCTATGGAAATTCATGACTGGAAAGGTAGTATGTAAAAAGCTGAATGATGATCTCAAAACCTTTTGATAGTAGATTCATAAAAATAACAGGTGGTAAGACTGGTATTCATCTGTATTGGCTAAAAAATATCAAGGCTCAGAATGTTACCTCTTATATTCATTGTTTCTTGTCTGTAAGGTATTGTATGAACTTATGTATATGGAATTCTAAGTATTGTATCACCTGCTAACAAAAAATCAATTTTCTCATTTGTTTCTAATTTATTTAAACAATGCTTACTTACTTTCAAGTTCTTCATGTTCCAAACATATAATACAATGTCTGTCACTCCTAGTTTTATTGAGGTGAATCTAGGAAGTTGTATCTATGTTGAAATATTGTGAAAGATTTCCTTGTGCCAAGGACACTCCAGCTTCAAGAATTCACACCAACTTGGATTTGAAAAATTTTGAAAAAAAAGAATAAACATGAAATTAAGGTCTCCATCAACATATTTTATGGGTAGCTTCTTTTGTCATTTAATGATAGTCCCTTGAGGTCAAGGTCATTTGAGAAGAGTGAGAATACAGGAAATATTGATACAATATCTAAATTACAACTAGTCCATTGGCTCCTCTATCATACTATACTGATATAGGAAAGATGTTTTGAAATTATGTATATCCTCGCTATAATTTTAGAGATCTCTGTGTGTATGTATGTATGAACTGGTCATTATATCAATATAGGGTCAAGTTTGAAGTTGTTTGAGTCAGCGGTTCTTGATACATAAGGGGTGCTCATTTTACAATAAAAATCTATATTGAAATGAACACATATTTTGTGACCACCTAAAATGACTTTTTTATGACACAATGTTTATCTCTAATCATTTCAAAGTGGTAATGGAATAGAATTGAGAGTCAGGGTTTTTTTTGCCAAATTTTCCTACAGAACAAGATTGAATTAAATTATAGTTTGATGCAATGGCATTTCTTTTAAAATTCTGTTTTTATTGTTATTATGACTTATAATGATATTTCTGTTTTGATTGTTGCTATAAACATCATAAATAAATAAAGAACAGTGTTCCATTACTTCAAATTTGAACCTCCTGAAGATTTTCCTGAAACCAGATGCACCTTTTGAATGGGCTTGCACTAGATTTTTTTTTCATCAATCATGATACTTCTGTTTATTTAGTACCAGTTGAATCCTGTGAAAAAATTTGACAGAAATAGTGTGTTAGATACCAGGAAATACAGTACTATTTTCACTTTAAAGTTTCTTGTATCCTAAACATCCCCTTGAATTTGCTTCTGATTTTCACCTTTTATATTTCAATTGGTCACTTTGAGTCCATATAAAAGGAAATTATTCATACAATTTGAATAATGCAGAATTTATTAATGCAGATAAGTACTTACTAATGGAAAGTTGGTAGATCTTCTAACATGTTTGCTTGATACCAGCTCAGAAATCTGATTTTAGAAGCCTTGCTTTGCCAGGATTGGAACATAGAACACGGTTGGAAATTGAAGCAGAGTCACTACAAAAGTCTCTACCAGGTGTGATAGATTTGTCAGCAGAAATAAAGGAAGTGGAACTCCTGACTTACTTTTGTAGTGCCCACCTTTTCCAGCTAAAGAAAATCATACATATACGGAGTTATCTGCCCTTTGGAAGGGATCTACTTGCTAACCCCTACATCTCTGTAGAAATGGTAAATTCCTTGTCGCTTCCTCTCTGACGTCACACAGAGATATCAATTAGATAGCTGACTGTTATCTTTACAATATTTAAATTGTGGTGGTAAATCTCTCTCCTCTTCTCTGTGTTCCAAGGGCCTTGAGGTAAGCTCGTCTCTTCTTCTCTCTCTTTAGTTAGTTTTTATACACACTTTCTTTTATACACATATCATCACATATTCATCTCAAGAATACATCTTATCTAAGTTAGTGCCCCCTACACTTTTATATATTATAAGGCATGTGTGAAAGTTTTCAGCACTCACTTTTTCAAAGGTAGGGACCAAATACGCAGGTGGAAACCAGTTTTTTGTCGGAAACTTTTGCACTCACCTATTAAATTGATTTTTTTTATCATGAAGAATTCTCTTGCTAAAAATTACTGTTCAGTACTGTTTTAGCTTGCTGCTACTATGAGGAGAGGAAAGCTAAAGGTACAATGCTAAAAGGGTTTTTTTATGCACTTTCAATGTACTTTGATATTGTAGAGCCCTGCCATGCTGATCAAGCTAGATCGTACTCTTTACCTTCTTCACCCTCACAAATGGTTAACTCCAAAATATCAAACTGTAGTTTATTCTACACATCAAGTTCTTAGAGTGAGATGTTTTATTTCCGAGAACCAAAGCTGAGTCCTCACCAATATTATGAAACTATAATTATTAGATCAGAAAAATATATGATGGGACATGAATATCAGGGTTACATACCACTGTAAAAACGGTGAAAAATAAGTGCCCACTCCAACATTATGGATACACTGTAATGAGAACACCCTCTTGGAACCTAATTTTTTTTTCCCCCAGAACTGACACTTTTCCAAAGGTAACAAAGATCTTATTGATTGAAGGCACCAAATATTTCTTTAGAAAAAGATTTTAATACAGTTTTAGTTTTTCGCTTACCTTAATCTTAACCAAAAACTTTTTTTTCATTTCAGTATTTTGGACATGATTATTTGCTAACAGTTATGCCTGTATTAAACTCAACATCAAAGTACTTGTAATGAATGGAACTTTTTTACGATTAAAAATGTTGATGTGAAATTTTGATTAGTAAAAGTTCGCTATTGGTTTGTAAATTCGATATCAAAGGGAGGTAAGCGATTATGTTGGCTTGTGCGTCAGCTATACTGCTACTAACAAACAAAATGAACAAAAGCAGACAATTTGAACATTTAAAATTGTATTTTAATAAATTTATTTCATCATTTGATTTCAAAGGATATAATTTTGCATTTTATTAAATTTTATTACAAAGGTTATTTTTAGGGTTAATTTTAGGACAAGGGTTACAGCAAGAAAAAGCAAACATATTTTTTCCTAATTATAATACAAAAAAGGCTAAATACGGGAAAACTAGCAATAAAAATTCATTATACAATATTTTTTTCTGTCACTGACACAGTTTTTCCAAAGGGATGTAAATAGCCGGTAAAAAAAGTCTCCCTCAGTGCCAAATAGTCGCTGTAATTTCCGTTCAGAGCGTATTAAATGTTGAATTAGTCTGCTTTCGTTCATTTCGTACGTTAGTAGGAGTAACAGCAGTATAGCAGACGCATAAGCCAACATAATCGCTTACCTCCCTTCGATATTGAATTTACGAACCGATAGCCAACCTTTACCGGTTAATCGAGATGTCATAGGTCATTTATTGGCTATACTGCAGAACGTTCCTTATACTTAATCATAACGTAGAAGGAGAGGTTAGTAGTAGGAAGAGTAGAAAAATGAACGTATTTTGGGGTCACTTCCGCTTTACTCGATTATTACATAAATTGGTATAGCGTAACTCTGAACTAAAAACAGTTCGAGGCACGAAGCGAAGAGGAGCTTCGCTTCCTCTTTTTCTCACGCCCTGATTGTAAATAATTAGTTTCCCCCTACTAAAATCCACTTCCCTAGTTGTATTTGCTTTGCTTTAACATTTAACCCCCTGCTTGCCATCTGCTTTTTTTTAGTTACACACGCAAAAAAAGGAAAGCTTTATCGTCATTCAATTTAATTGAAGAAGAAGAGAAACACAGTCATGGCTTCAAGTCCTCTTTTAATGCGACTTTTATCTGCTTCGGTGACTTTATCTCATCGGTCAGGTAAAATTATCAGAGACATTTTAAAGACGGGAGATCTGGGAATCCACGACAAGGTAAGAATGAAACATATACCGTGTTTATTTGTTTATTATTTGGGTTTTTATCTTGAAAAAAAAGCGAAAATTTTCTTGGAATTTCTTTTTATTACGGATAATACATACACCTGAAGAACGTCGTAGAATGGAACGGCTGAAACGTTGTGGGACCTACAAAATTAATTAGGAGTTGAATTGTTCGAAAAGCTCTTGGTTGGAATTTTTCGGACTTGTTTTGAACATATTTCTCGCTTTTCAACTCTTTTTTTTTTCTTCTTTCTATCTCCTTGAATTAAAAAAAAAATTCAAAATTTTGAAAAAAAAAAAGGGTTTCTTTCTTTAATATCTTTTTCTTTCGTTCTTTTTATTCATTCAGACTTATTGAATAATAGTGTTAGTGAAATTGAAGTTTGTTTTCCATAAATATAATTCTTTTTTTTTTTTTTTTTGCTTGTTTCTTTTGAATGAATGAATGGAGGGACCAATTGTCGAAAGTTTCAATGTTTCTGAACTGTTTTCCTCTCGGAACTTCGACGGAACAATCTATGATAGATATATTCTTTTACAACTGAGTATAATCTTACGCACGGTTCATAACTATCGAAAAAAGGATGATTATGAATGATTTCTTTCAAAAAGCTGTCGTTCATTAGCCACCGTGAATGGGGGGGGGGTATAACACTCTCACCGGGAGATGTGATGAAGTATGATGAGTGTACCAGCCAAGACTTAGTAACTAACACAACAAAGATGAGTATATTAGTTCAAATGAGTCCAATCAGTTTTTTTTCCTCCAAGCTACACTTTAAACAAATTGTTTCCGTTGGTCTTCGAAGATTATACTTGAACTTAGATTACTGTCGCACCCCACTGAATCTGCTATAAGCAGAGTTCAAGCAATTACTTGAAACAATTATGAGCTTCCATAGTTTAAACAACCAAACGTATAATCCTCTCAACTGGTACAATTTTTTTCCATTGAACTAATTTTTTTTTCTAAGAAAACTCACTTCTTTTGCAAGAAAAAACACACCACCTTTTTTCTTCTGCGGAAAACACGCTTCGTTTTTCAAGAATACGCGCTGACGTTGTTGTAGAATCTTGAACTAGCCAATAGGAGCCCAGGTCCTGCCGGAGCCGATTTTTCTACGATAAAAGGCAGCATCCAGCTCTAATTCAATAGACAAGCCCTACACTTTCCAACAGCTCGGTCGTCCAAGGACTAAGACCATGGCTATCCCAACATACATATGCACACACGCAATAAGTATCACAAAGCGAGCACAGAATCATGAATTCACAGTTTATTCTACGCACTCGTTCCTTCCATAGACTATTACAACTCGCATCAAAAGGAATCCACACACGCATATACTATTACGATTTTTATCTTTCATTTAGACATGATTATCTTTTATTCACATGTCGATATCAAACTGTTAGCAACTATATTGTATCTTGGCAAATAAATATGCATTTTGTCATTGTTAAACTACGATCTGAGAATTTCATTCATACTTGTTTTGACATCATAGATTTGTCCTCTTGCCTTTTCAGTTTTCTGATAAATCCAAATGTCGGTTGTCGGGTAAGGGACCAGAGAGGTCCTAAACTGTGTCAAGTTTTAAGCTGTCACTATTCATAGTGACCCCTTGATACCTGGCTTCTATGAGGTTCAAACTTTCAAACCCACTCATGGGAGGGCAAATGCCCCTCTTGCACCCCCCCCCTCAGTGGACGTCTATGCTCAGATGCTTCAATAAGCATCACTTACCCATAACCCTCTCACTCTACTGGTATATTACTAATTGGGTACATTTACTAATCAAAATAACTCGTTCTTTCCTTTTTTTTTTTTTTTTTTCTTAATTCTTTATGATCAAAAAAAAAATCTCAACTGATTAATTGTTGAAATTCAATTAATTCACATGGCTACAATGTACTGAGTAAAGACAGAAAAAATAGCAAGCAAGCAAGTTACACCGTTTTTGGAGTAAATTTTGAAATTACAGGTATACCTATTCAAATCCATTCGGTTAAAGGTCTCATTATGATTAGATGTGTTCCTGTTTGTTTCAGCTTGTACTTGGTGACTTTATTTTGGGATTTTTTTTTTCTTTTCAAAGCCATTCATGAAAGCAAGTATGGTAGGCCAAAAGTGACTAAAAACGTCTGTCTTGATACATCCAATCTTCCAAAGATTAAATGAAACATTAGTGACAGGATTACACCATTTGTTATTATCTATTTATATACATTTATTTTACAAAAAAAACATACCTTTCCCAAGGGCACTAATGAGGCATGAACATCAACTGTAATGGGCATTGGTTAATTCCATTCTCCATGCTGTTAGGCCACCTGCACCTCCTATTTTATAACAACAATAATAACAGATCTGGTTAGTCACTCAATAGAAACCACCAAGTGACCAAGATTATAAACTGATCCTCCCCACTAAAAACGTGGAGGGGGGGGGGGAGACAAAGAAAGGTTGTCACTAAACCTAATGAGAAAATGTAGAAATTTTAGCTCTGTTGGAGCAGGCTGTACTCATGACATATCCACCTACGAAACCAGTCGACTGACCCAACGTGAAAACTGGAAGTAACATGTTGATAGTTTTAGTTTACAGTTACTTGTAGCAGCTGCTGCAAGATCCTTGGGCATTTGCAACTGTTTTTCCAATACGACAGCAGTAGTATGATTTATTGGCTTCAAGTGTGACTGACTCGAAGTTCAGTATTTTTATGCAACAATACATTGAATGGTGCAAGTTTTGATGTGAAATGCTTGAGGTATTGCTGTGCAAATTAATGTATGAAATAATAAAACTTGGAAGAGTGCAGTTTGGAACAGATTGCCCACATTAATCAGGTTACATACCTGTATTTATAAGATCTATTATAATCCAGGTATAACTGTCTACTGATGGTTAATCTAAAATTTATTTTTTTATTTTATTTTGGAAGTATTGAATATGTATGAAGTAGAAACATGAGAGAAAAACAACTTTGATAAAGCACGTATTTTGAACCATACATATTCTATCTTGTGGTGTGTCAGATGCTGTTTAGTACATCTCTATTATTGTAATCGTTTCTATTCATTTCCACAAAACAGTGACTAATGTTATTCTTCTCTTGAATTATAGGGTTGAAAGCTGTTTCTAATTACTACTTTTCAAAGGAATTCTTTTGGTAGAGGTTGAT
This sequence comes from Thysanoteuthis rhombus, assembly GCA_963457665.1. Taxonomy (NCBI): domain Eukaryota; kingdom Metazoa; phylum Mollusca; class Cephalopoda; order Oegopsida; family Thysanoteuthidae; genus Thysanoteuthis; species Thysanoteuthis major. The sequence continues at coordinate 24,872,027 of OY735234.1, read as the reverse complement.
CTAGTCACAGATGGCAGTTCAATTAATCTTGCTATCACTTAACTTTTCAATTCATTGTAGCAAAAAAGTAACTAAAGGGGGTAACTTCTGATTGAGGTTTCCTCCTTTGAACTTTATAGTCTTTTTTTTTTCTTTTCTTTTCTTTTTTTTTTTTTTTGTTTAATCTTTGAATTCACAGAATTTGTTCCACTTGTTTTGATCCTATTCATGGAAGAGTTCTACTGCCATTACAAGCAGTACATGAATTTAAGAGTTAATCCACAACAACCATCAGAAATCTGGCGTAAAAATGCAAATACATGAAATATTATCAGTAATAGACAGGCACGAGGCTGCAAATGATGTACTGAATGAACTATTGGGGAATTGATGAAGTTAAGAAATATTGGTCTTGATTCTTTAGTTTTACGCAGAAAGATATTGTAATATATTCAAGGATGTAGCTTAAGAAAAACAAGTTTTGTCTGTAACAAGTGGTTGAATAAGGGTAATACATGTAAAGTAGTCCTGTGAGGTATACGCCATAATTATATGGCTTTGACCCTGGAATATATATCATGTGACCTAGTAAACATCTAGGGAACAACATTTCTACTGAGGTTCTTTTTCCCCTGAACCTCTGTCCAGTTGAAGGTGCTCAGACCAAAATGCGATCAAGAGGCCTCATTATTAATTTGACTCGGACAGTGAAAGAAGAAAATTCATCCCCTTATTTAATTTCACTTTCTCTCCATTCTACATCATAGGTCCAAATAAAGTGAAATCTCTCAACCATAATAAAAACAAATTGAGTGGTATTTTCTGCATCCTACCATTATAATTGAATATCAATGGTGAAGGGAAGAAGACCAATACCTGCTATCAAAATCTATACAAGTTTTCAGCATTCGTAGACCCTAAAAAGTGGTGATGAGGTAAGTTAGGCTGAGTCATTGTAGGTTGGGGTTGTGGGAGGTACAGAGAGTGGTGTGTAGGAGAGATAGAAGCAAAGATAAAATTCATTACCAGTAAAATGTGCTCTAATCAATGAATAACCTTACCCTGAACCCTAAATTAATTAATCAACCACAAACCTCTGTATAAAAGCTTTTTCAGAAAATTTCATTATCCTTGCACCTTATCACAAGAGATAGGAATGCTTCTAAAAGTGAAACAAAGATATTGCTTTTTTCTTTATTCATTATTATTATATGCTATATTATGAATCATTATTTTTATTTTCCATTTCATGATTACTTGTAACCTTCATTTTACTTTAGTAGGTTACAATAAAAACCAACTTATGAAGGTGAAAAAAAGTAATCATAAAAATTTAAAGAAAATGATGAAAGATATCATTTAACATCAGTAAAATGTATTCTAATAAATGAATAAGTCTAAACCTACCCCTAACCCTAAATTATTTAATTGATCACCATGAATATCTGTGTGGATGCTTTAATTTTTTTTCTTAAAAATTACATTCACTTCACTTTGCTTTGGTTTACTTGATCTTTCCTGTCACGTCTTGTATTTTACGGGGATTAGGGTAAGAAAAGTAGCGCTGGGAAGGAAGAGCGGGGAGAAAAAGGGAGAAGTGAAAGGAAAGGAATACTTTTAAAGATCTCCAGGAGGAGGAGGCAAATGGAGAAAAAAATTGAAATTTAGAATTCAAATGTAAGAAAAGAAATTAAAACAAGAAAAACTTTCAAGCAGTAAATCTCTGGAAGGGGGAATGTAAACGGAAAGAATGTGTAGTACATACTTGAAACCTGATAAACATATTCATCAGGTTTCAAGTACAATAAAAATTGATTTTAGATGGTTGCCATCTCTTTTGTCTTGGCAACCGACCTGAATGTGTCTGGTCACGTGCACAGGCCGCACTAATGAAGCTATGGGACTGAAAATCTAAACATTTACTCCATATTATCTTAGAAAATTTTTTGATGTGCAAACCAATGGACATCACGACTCGTGACATGGATCCCCTGAGATCACATGCACAACCAAGGCCGACAGAATATTTGATGGAGAGACAAGCTAGACAAATTTAGGAAGTACTGTCTCCGCAACGCCCATGATAGAGAAGTGTGGCGAATCCTGGGGAAGGTCCAACAACGAACATCAAAAGACTGATAATGATCTTAGAAAAAAATGTTTTTTTCTTTTTAAATCTCCACCCTGAATGAGATTTTAGAGATGGGTTCATGTTTACAGTGTGAGATTATGCTAAATTCAGGTCTGTTGCCAGGGCTGAAGCAGTAGCAATAATCCTCAAATTAATTCTTATTTCAATTTTTATATGTAAGCCAGGGTTTAGGCATTACACTTTTTTGAAATTTAAGAAGAAAGCTTGTTTTCACTCCATCTTTCTGGGAAATTGTCTTGGAGTGTACGTCTTTCCTTTCAGTCTTATCCAGTCTGGAATCGGTTAAATGGCTGCTGGCCTATTCAAAAGAATTAGAAACTATCAACTAAAACTGTCAACATAGGTTTCTTCAGTTTTGAAATTGGTCTTGCTGGCTATGTATGTATTGCACATACAGGCTGTGCCGGTGGAGCAAGAAGGCTGAAAATTTCAACCTGTACACTTTGTCTAAAAAATCTTAATCTTTTTTATACATATCCCCCCCCCCTTTAATGAGGTTTAGTGGGGGAATCAATTTGTAATGTGAGTTTATGCTAAATTGATCTCTTAGTTTGTATCCAGCAGCATTCATGCTGGTTTTTTTTAAAATTCAGACTTACTGATCACTGCCCAACAAGAGCCGAGAGAAGTAACTTATTCAATGACCCCCCCCTTTTCTTCAACATTTTAATTGATCATCCCCAACACTGCGTGCTGCCAAAATATGTTGGTCAAGTGACGGTTTCTATTGAGTGACTAACCAGACCTGTATCTTTCTTTTGTTGTTCTGGAGTTGAGGAACGGGAATAGATCTGTGTTGACAATTCCAATTCTTTTCTTCTGGCTTTCTTCTTTATCTCTGACGGATCGATTGAATGAAAAACTCGAGTGGCTTTTTAATTAAGATCCAACATCTGCAGATGTCGTTTCATCCTTTTTTTTTCTTACATCTTCTCTCTCTCTCTCTTCACTTGTTCATTGATGGAAACATACACATACATACGTATAGGAGGGAATAGATATACACATGCTCACACATTATTCTTTTATAAGCACAGATACGTTTGCACACACTTTACAAGATCAGTCACATACGTACACACACGCACCTTACAAAATCAGTCACGTATGCACACACACTTTACAAGCGCAGTCACATATGCACACACACACACACACCAATTTCAAGTGTATGTATATATGTTCCTACACTTTTTTGTTCAATGATGAAAGCATACACACAGGATTGAAAAAAAAATGTAAACAGACGTGGAGACGTGCAGTAATGCGCAAAAAGGTGATCATAGATACACAAACACACACATTGAATGCTAATGATAAAATAGTCTTTTATTTATTTGCAAATTTTGCTATAATTTGAGAAATCTCTATGTATGAACTGGAATAACTTGACAAATGGTCATCAGACAAAGTTGATATTTACCAGATATGTTGGTTTGTGCACCAGACATTGAGTGCTGCTCAATTTACCATGAAAATTTTATTTGTAATCGATGAAGTGTGTTTGGGGGCTTTTTTTTGTTTTTTTTTTTTTTGTTTGCCTGAATATATACCCAGCATTCACAAATGTGGGTTTATTGATTTAAAATGTTTGAGTGTGGAGAGAGAGAATGGGGTGGAGTCTAATTTTTCTATTGAATGAGATTAAATTGAATTATAGTTAGATGATGAAACACCATTTTGAAGTCAATTGTCAGTCAATACCTAATAAAGGGGTGTAAATAACATCCTTCGGTTAAAGGGGAAGAGGAGGAGCAGAAAATGACATAGGGAGTGGGCAATTTTACAGGTCAAGCACCCCCTTTTTTTCGAAATGTCTTGGACGTTACCTTATGTCAGTGTGTTAAAAAAATGTTTGCGACTTCTCCGTACCTATCTTTTTGGCACTGACATCTGAACGCCGACTTTTCCACGTATGGATAACTCAGCACAGAAAGGACTGACAAAAACAAAACATGGAATCAAATATTTCATTGAAGTACGCAGATTAAAATTAATTTTGGAATTGAATTAATTTAGAAAATTAATTTTTGTGTATTTCACTTGGAGCTTTTTGCAGGAACTATAAAACTACTTATTTGTGGTATTCAATTTTTGGGTGATGTTTTCTGTTAAGGTCCATAAAAAAATATGGAATTGGAACAATTTCATTGAGATATAAATATTGTAATTATTTTTTAGAAATATTTTGGTGAATGATGATTAATTTATGGTGTTCAATTCGATAGTTCCTGAAAAAAAACCATAAATTATGTAACTATTCATTTTACAACATCTAGTGTTGTTTTCTTTTCAAGTTGCTTTAGAAAGAAAATAAAAGTTGGGTCTTCTCAAAGTTATAGACAATTCATTTAATTATTGTTTAGTTATTATCTGCTTTTTGATGTTTTCGTTTTAGTTTATTCATTTAAAGTGTTTGCCAAATTTGATGCACTTAAACAGCATAGAAAGTCTCAAGCCATACAGAGAGTCTAAAACATGATTTGTTATCAAAAAGTATAATTAAACAACATATTCATTAGAGATTATTGCAATAATATATTGAAAACCCAGTATTTATTTTGACTCAAAAACTGGGAATATCACAAAACTGTTTGACATAATTCCATCTCTTGAGTAAAAATATCCATAGTTAACTACATCTCATTGGTATTTTTTATTTGATAAAACGAGAAAGATCAAGAAAAATTTGAAAAAATCTTGATGTCATTTTATAAAAGTTTTTAAGTTAAGTTAATTGATTTTTAAAATATTTCCAAAAGCTATAATACTTATATTCATATATTTCATTCTAGACAACATTCAACTCTTATTTTATTGTTAAATAGATGTCTTTTTTTTTTTTTTTCTTTATGTTGCTGCCTTTCACCTACCTAACTTAACTATGAAATGTCTTGAAATTTAAACCAAAGATTACCAAACGAATAAATAAAACAACTCAGTGAGAAGCAAATGAGAAAAAAAAAATTAAATGAATTGTCTACAACTCTGAGAAGACTAATCATTATTCCAACTTCTGTTTTCTTGAGTTGATGATAGCAACTTGAAGCATTGTTAAATAAATGAATTGTTTTATAGTTCCTGTGAAAAACCATGGAATTGAACTACACAGAAGTAATTCGCTCAGATAATTCAACCCAAAAAATAATTTTGATTTTTGTATCTGAATAAATTGTTTTAATTCCATAGTTTGTTTTTGTTGCTTTGTTTTTCTACATGGAGATGTACTCAGGTATCCTTTCACTCAGCGTTCGTGTGCGGAAAAGTCTGGTGTTGGCACCAAGTAGACAAGCGTGGAGAAGTCAGGTCTTGATTTTGAAAGAAAAAAAAAAGTAGCGATTTTTTTTTTTTTTTTTTTTTTTTTTTTTTTCCACCCCTGATTGGGACATTTTGTCTTCCACTGTTTGTGAAGGAAATATAGTTCTGTTTCTAAAGAGTTACATAAAGATAACCAAGCTTGTATTGTAGTTAGAACGATTTAAATGCCTCGAAAATCAGTCTATTCTACAATTTTTTAAATTGTAGTACAGTTAAATCGCTTGTGATATCATGTTGGCTTTTTAAAAAGTTTAGGATTTTGGAACATTTTGAAGTTTTAGGTAAAGGGTACTCCACCTTTCATAAATGCTATCAGTGAAGAGTTGCCTACACTAAATAAAGTGAGGATTGTTTTTATTCTTGTTGTTAAAAGAAAGTCACCTCTGACTTGGACTAGAGTTTGACACTTGTTCTGCATGAACAGTTTGTGTGTTTTCTACAGATGAATGTTTGTTTATAACGTCCAGTATTGGAGAATCACTGGGTGCGGCAAACACCCCAAAAATGCTGGTATCTGACGAAAAAAAAGTGGAAGGGAATAATATGACAACCATTTTATGAATCCAATTTTATTTCACACTCAGGGCATGTTTAAGGTGAACATTCTGTTTATTACTATATAACCTTGCGTAGAGGGTACTCAAACCTCAAGGAGACAGCCCACTTGTGACTTGCAAAAAATTGGGGGGGGGGAGTGCTATCAAAACAAGAGTTCCGAGGGGATTTATGAATCATCACCACCCAGTGTTCCAGTGAAAATGAAGTCTTCGATGAAATAAAATACTACTCTTGTAACTCCCCCCCCCCACAGCAACCTTCCCTGCCCCTTCAATTTCAAAGTCCTCCCACTAAAAATGGACTCTTTTTTTTTTTTTTTTTGCATTGCTAGATTAGGACATGTGCTATTCACAACACTGGCAATAAACTCCTCCTTGTAAATTTGGAAATGGCCAGCTTCTCCCTCTGTTGTTTGCTGGACTCCCAGGGGTCCCCGAACCCTAGGTTGTGAACCCTGGGCTAGAGTGTCCTCCTTTTTGAAAGGTAGGATGAACTGTGTGCCAAGAGCTGATACATAGTGTCTAGTGAATATAAGAATCCCCTAAACCCGACAATATTGTTGAAACTTGTATCTGGGCTGTTGGTGATTAAAAAGTAATCTTGGGCCTGTAGGATGCAGGGTAAATTTTCAAAAATTTTTTTGAGGAAATAAATAGCATCTTCGAACCCGGGAAAGACGGTAATAATTTGGCTATCTTCAATTTTTTTACTTGATAAACAATGATTTTTGTTGTTGTTGAGTGATAATGTTTTTAGTGAATTGAAAATATTTTTGTCAAGCTTGTCTTTAGTTACTTAATCTCTTATTTCAAATCCTTTTTTTAAATTTTCTTTTGTTTAATTCCAGGGTGTTGATGACTTACAGACAGAAGCTGATCGCTCAGTTCAACGCTGTATTATTGGCTCTCTGCAACACCACTTCCCAAAGATCAGTATTGTTGGAGAAGAGGTTAGAACCCTTTTGTTCTTGGTGTTTTTTTTTTCTACATGGGGGTGGAATACATATATATATGTATGTATGTATGTATGTATATATATATATATATATAGGTAGCCACTTATTGTGATCTCTTTAGAACAGGGTCTTCTGAGATAACAATGATCGGCTGATAACTTCAAGCAGAAGATATAAAAATTGGAACAATTTATACTTGTTATCAAACTTATCTTTATAAACATTACTTAATGAAATAGAAGTATGAAATTATCATGAACTTACCATTACAGTCAATAATTGAACAACCCTAGTGTCCAAATTTAAAGTCTTGTTAGAAAAAAAAATTCCATCAAAAAATAAGGTCATAATTAATTCTGACATCAGCGCTGTTTTTCTCTGGAAAATATCTAAAACGTAAAGAAACATCTAGATTCTGCTGAATCTGGATTTTATCAATAAACCTGTCAAAGTGAGGCCTCAAAAGGGGTCTACAAAGCTTTTTGGAGAGAATTTTTTTTTAAAGGGGTCCAATCAAGTACTACTGCCAATTTTTTAGTTTGTAGACAAAATTGTGTGGTCAGGTGCTGTGGAACAAGCTCATAAACATATACACGTATAAAAAATGATCGAACCCTCCACCAACTTTGGTGGCTATAGTTGTTCAATTTTTTTATTCATTCTAAGTGTTTGGGACTGAATGATTTTGATAACAGTAACCATAGATAAAATGATTTGGTGATAATATTTTCCTCTGTATATACATACAAATGTAATCTCATGACCTACATTTCCTGAGTTTTTATTGATGTTTCCTGCTTCGTGGTTTTCCACCTTCCGTAAAATCCCATGCAAAATATTTGAAAGAAATAATTATTAAAATTGAAGAGATAATATGATGCTATGTAAATATAACGCAGTTTTGTGCGTGATATATTGCTTTTCCATCCAAACTTATTGATGAATGCAACATTGAGCCAAAGTTGACAAGACGGCAAATTTGAACACTTATACAACTAGTGTTATAATAGTATTCAAATTTAATTTCTTTATATATCTAATACAGTTTGTCTTGATATTCAAATTTAATTTGTTTATATAAAACTAATTGTATTAGACATAATAGTATTCAAATTCAATTTATGTAATATATCTACTCCAACTAGTGTTCTATAAACAGACTGAATTTGACTATGTATGTTATGTGGACAAATCAAATAGTGGTATATGATGTTTTCTGTTTTTTCTTAACTCAGTAATCATAAACATGAAAACTTACAATTTTTGGTGGAGACATTGACGTGTGAAATTACGCCGCTTTCTACACTTCTACCAAAAATAAAGCATTTTTATAACATGTTTTGACCATCGAAATGCCCCATCTCAATGGTCAGAAATACACCCAATCCTCACTTGAAGACTGCTGCAGGGTAAAACGTCTGTTCAAGAAATGAACCGAGATGAGGACAAAAGTTTAAAAAAAATTTGCATGATGATTCATTATCTAAAGAATTTGGACAGAAATAAAATGTTTCACTAAAAATACTAGTATACTCTGAAGAAACCAATACAAACACTGCGGTGCCAGAGTTAGATTATCTAATAAAGAAAATAAAAGGTAAATATTTGTCGAAGATTACTAAAACTTGTCCACAATACTTCCTTTAATAAAACCAAATGAAAAAAATAATCTCTTTACTAATACTTACTGTACATGAACCAAAACATAATGGCAGGCATAGATTTGCTCAAGTCTTGTGCTCATTTGTTGGCCAAACAAAAATCTGAATAAATCGATGTATAATGAATATCTTGGAGATCATAGTCATCTTGCAATAGAAGCTAATAAGGTACTCCTGAGTACTGAGTATCGACATATCTATCATGATTTTTTTCTTTTCTGTCCCTCAGGAGTTGTCATACGATCCTAATATGCAAAAGATCCAGGAGAAGGAATTTTCTGAAGATGTCCTTGCTTTAACTTGCCCTGATAATTTGAAAAATGTAACAGAAAATGAAGTAAGTTAACAATGCAATTCTTTCTTCCTCATACTCTTATTGAATGACTGGTGCTTAAATTTCCTGCAGATTTTCTGTTTTGTAATAATTTTAGAAGAAGGCAACGATGGGGTAAAAACAAATTATCTTTTTTAGTGAGAAAAACACTAATTTTATTCATGAAAAATCAGATGCCTATATTTTGTGGAATTGTTTTCCATACGAAGACAGTAGTTGCTTTTACACAAAATTCTAATTAATTTCTTTTTCTCATTTTTAATTATGTAGATGTGTGTAGCTGAAGATATAGTGTAGAAATTGGTATGTTTGAATCATCAGATAGTCCAAAAGTGAATTGTGAAAAATGAAGTAATTAAAAAAAAGTATCAGGAAGTTTGCTGGTCCCCTGCAACGAACATTATTTTAATGTAAAATCTTTGTTTCTTTCTTTTCGTACAGGTTATTGTCTGGGTTGATCCTCTCGATGGAACGAAAGAGTTCACCCAAGGTAAACTAATTTTTTTTTTTTTTTTTTTTTTTTTTTTTTTCAATCTATTTTGTACATGTCTAATGTTATATAACATACTGTTGGATTGTTGAATGAAGACTACTTTCACTGTTACTGTGATGTCAATTCCTGCTACTTCCGTTTGGCTGAAAGCCAAGATGTATAAATGGTGGGCAGTTGAGTGACACGTAATAGAATACATGAGTTATGGTACAAGTAACCAGAATTTGTTTGTTTATAGCATCAATCAGATACAAATATGATCACAGAAAAACAAGTGGTGTCTAGTCTATGGCATGAACAGTTCATTACAGCCTTCCTCACATAACATTGGCACCCAAAGGTTACATTTATGATGTGCCCACACACATATCCTTTGCTTGGGGGGTGAGGGATGGTATTTTCAAGACTTTTATTTCAACTAAACATTTGTATAAAATTGCAAGGGAAAAAAATTTGATTAAGTCCTTGATTTTACTTTTTTTACAACTTGAAATTAGAGCAAGTTTCTATATAGAATTTGTTATGCATTGAAAATCAGATAGATAGGGATTGTTGAGGGTCAGGAAAGACAAGCTGTGCTGACAGAATAGAGCTATTATGTGTATAATGTAGATGCAATGCAAATAATTTTAGGATAGAAATCCATTGAAAATCAGGTAGAAAAGTATTGTCAGTGGTTACGAATCAATACAAGCCTTACTGACAGAATAAGGGCTATTAGATGTATATTAAGTCTTATAATATCAGTACCTTGCATAAATGAATAACTGTAGCTTGTGTGTTCACCAGAACTAATTGTCTATAAAATACCAGCACAAGATTTGGGCACCGTTGGTCCGAAATGACCGAAGAACACTTTTTAAAGAAGAAAAAAAAAAAAAAAAAAAAAAATTTTCCAGATAGTGCCTAATGATGTCACTCGTGAAAGTTTTCAACTTTTCAAAAAGTGTGATCAAGGAGTACCTGGAGACACTCGAAGAAAAAAAAAAAAAATCTGTAGAACACTTGGCCGGTTTGTCAAAGCATTTGTGGGACTATTGGGATTAGATTCACCAGATGTCCATCTGTCTGTTATCAGAAAACCCAAGAAGTGCTAGAAGTAAATTTTTGGTAGTTAATAGGATATGTTGGGTCTGCATTCACACTGAAAATGATCTGATTCCAATCCATCTATCTATATGGGGCTAAGTCTGATTCTGTTTGATCTCTAAGAAGCCAAAATGGTGCATTGTAGCCAGTGATATAGAATTATGGTAATCCTGAAAAAAAAAAAAAAAACAAAACATTTTTTGAACTCTAATTAGGGTCAAAGGTTCCATTTAGGCCTTTCTCAGAATCTAGCTGGAAATCCTGCCCATGAGCTGTAAAGCTGAAAATGAATTTTTTTTTTTTTTGTGTGTTCACTCGTCTCTATTAGATGTTTAGTCAGTAGGTTCTGTTTATGTAAACAACTAAAAGGAGGAAGAGAAAGAGTGGCCTCATTAAAAGAACATCTATTCTGATCAGTAAATGACACATCAAGCATTTTTTTTTTTTTCTTTCTTTTGGGCTGACTAAAATACACAAAACTCTTAATTTTGTAGCAGAATGTTATATATACTCATTTAAAGCCCACTTATCAAATAAAATAACCAATGAAGACTCCAGAACAAATTATGGATAAAAGTTGTACACTTACTTTAATTTAAACATATTAACTGCTTTTTCTAATAACTAGATTTTTGGGTGAAGCATCCTCACTTTTCAAGTCTGCTTTCTGCTACTAATTTTTTTTCTCCTCTTGCACAGGTTTACTAGACCATGTGACAGTCCTGATTGGTATCTCTGTGAATGGCAATGCGGTAGGGGGTGTTGTCTACCAGCCCTACTACAATTACCAAGTACAGCCACCAACAACTCTGGGGAGATGCATCTGGGGAATGGTTGGTCTTGGTAAGCTTGATTTAAGTCTTTCTTCCCCTCTCCCTTCAATTGCACTAGAACTATTTTTGTCTGATCTGAAAATGAAAGGAGGAAATAAGCTATAACTAAAGAGCACCCAGAGAGCACATACTCCTGCCAATGTCGTGTATAAATTGGTGGTTCTCAACCTTACTTGGGATTTCTCTCAAGTGTTAGTGTAATGTTGTGATGAATGTAATATGTTAAAATACATTTTTTTTTTTTCTTACCATTTTAAACTTTTCATTTGGTTGAAAAAGAATGGGGGCGTCAAGGCAAGGTCCAATTAGTGTGTGTGTGTGTGTGTGTGTGTGTGTGTGGGGGGGGGGGGGTTATGGTGGTAAAAGTTCAGTACCACTCCAGCTAAGAAATCATTTATTTATATATATATATATATATATATATATATATATATATATATATATATATATATATATATATATATATATATATATATATATATATATATATATGCAATCTCATTGCAGTGGAGGGGAGATAACTGTTTCGAATTTTTTTTTTTTTTTTTTTAAATTTCGGACTATTATTTACCTTAGCCTAATGTGAAAAAAATCTCTCAATCGGGGAGGGGGGAATCCTGGATCCGTCCAGAAATTTAATCAATTCTTCTCAAGTCCATGGCCCAACATTCCACAAAATGTCCTTGGAATTGGCTGAGAACCTATGTGTATAAAGGTGCTTCAACTTTTTAAATAATACTTGATAAGTTATATTAGTGGTTAGATTAGAACTGCCCCTTTTTTTCCACCTCCCACCCTGCATTCTCGACAATTATGATTTTTATTTCTTTGAATAGGTGCTTTTGGCTTGGAGAAGAAATCTCCTCCTCAGGGCCAGAACATCATCACTACAACAAGATCGCATTCTGATCCTAAAGTTGCAGGTGCTATCACGGCCTGTGAACCTACAGAGGTCCTCCGGGTAGGCGGTGCTGGACACAAGGTGAGTCCATTTATTTGAAGTAGAATATAGAATCTTTCATAATACTTGTTTTGAAAGTTGGGTGGAACGAGTCTTTGTGGTTAAAAAGTAAAGAATAGCCAAAGATTTTTTCCTTTTCAGTCAAACAGACTGCTTTTCAGGGCTAAAGGGCTCCAACTGCCCTGCTATATATCCTTGGCTAAGGGAAGATTCATGCCTTTTTGAAAGGCATTGGTATGAATTAAACGTAAACAGCTCTGGCCTAAAATTGACCTCTATCTGTTCCATTACTCAAAATGTTACTTTAAATAGGGAGTTAGGAGATATCAGCAAACCTGTTACATTAAAGAGGAAGAGTCCATGATTATGGACAAAACCAAGAAAATCTATTCATTTTATGAAGTAGATTCTGACTTTTCAAACAATCGTACTAAAAAGTTTGTCATATCTGTATTGATTTTTGCTTTTGTTTTCCCCCCTGCACAGGTCCTTCTTGTTTGTGAGGGTTTAGCCCACGCTTATGTATTTGCCAGTAAAGGCTGTAAGAAGTGGGACACTTGTGCCCCTGAAGGCGTCCTCCGTGCCATGGGTGGATCTCTGACTGACTTGCATGGGAAGAATATCAACTATCGTCTGGATGTGCCCCGACCCAACTTGACCGGTGTTGTAGCCACCCTAGAAAACCATGACTGGTACATCAACAAAATCCCTGAAGATATCAAAGCATTATTCCCACCACCAAGTTAGCAATGGTGCTTTCAACTTGGAAAAAGCTGGTTATTTTCTTTCATTGCCACATGGATTTATTTTTTTACTTTACAAAACGGAGTTTACATAGAGCTTCAGATCTAAGATGTTGTTTCAAATAATTTCTGGTGATAATTTAGAAAGATATAGTTAATGTCCGTCTCATTTTGCAGTAAAGTTTCTAGACATTGAAGTTTTTATAATGCAATTGCTCTTTGAAACAAAAAAACAGATAAAGCAAGATGTAAGTTTAGTAGGAGGGGAAAAAAAAAGGAAAAAACTATTTTGCAAAAGCTTTTTCTGGCTGTGAATTATGGTTAAATTGAAATTTCCCCCCCAAACAAAATAAAAATAGATTACGGAAATTTGACAGAGGTTTCGGCTCAATCAAAAAGGTCACATTTTGGAGGAACATTGATGTCAGAGTTGAGAAAGTAAATAGTGGTTTTTTTGGACAATCGCATTTATATGTGCCTATGGCTAATGTTCCTCCTCACAGCACATAAGCCTCTTGAAGCACAAATTCAATGCTATGCTGTTTTGGGTAAGGTCTTGAGATAAAAGACCTGTGGCTCAATCTGGCTAACCCTGTTTGACAAGTTAAAACAAATTTGAACATTTTCAAAAGCCTTGTATTTTGTTTCATTTGGACTAATGGCAGAGATATCTTTATACCCTGGTCTCACCAACAGCATTTTCACTTCTTCCTACTGAGACCATCAATACAATTCACTATGGATTAGGGAAAAGAAACAGTAAATTTAACATTCATGGATTGTTACAATAAGTCTATATGGGGATAGGGAATGGATTTAAGACATCCATAAAAATCACAATTTATGCCAACCACCCATACAGTTCAAACAGGGACATTTTTTTTTTTTTGTCTCACTATATTTCAGCTGATCTATTCTACAGCCTCCTTCAGCTGTAACATAGTTTCTCCTCTAATTAGCTAGTGGAGAGGGGAGGGTTGAATCGCTTTTTTGCTTTGCAGTACCGGGGAGAGAATTTTTAAAAAATCATTTCCTTATGATATAACACACCTAAAGGAGGCCATAGAATGAATTGGCCGAAGTGTGTGTGGGGAGGATGGTCTCAAAAACTTCTTTGAATGAAAGGAAGGTAGCATTTGCTCACAATAGAAAGTAAAACTCTTACATGGCAATGCAAGACTTGTACCAATACCAAATGCACGTGGTTAGAAGAAAAACTGGTTAATGTCTGAACCTCACTAAAGTGTAAAAAAAAAGAAAAAAGCCATGGATGTTGAACAGAGTACAAGACTTGAATATTAGAAAGCTATAATCCCAAGAGATCCATCATGAAAGGAAGTGAATAAAATCCTGTGAATGAATAGGAATTAAATAAAAGTTAATCTTGGGGAAGCAGTAGGGGGGGGGGTCCAAATGAAACAAAATACTCAAGTCTTGTCTAGTTTTTTTTTTTTATTTAAGGCATAAGATGGTTGAATTTTTGTATTAGAAACCAGTGAAAGTGGATGAATTTACATGCTGTCAAAATTTTTCGAAGATGTAATAAAGACCCAAAAAGGACTGCTGACCCCTTTATTTTGTTTGAATAGATATTTCAGTTGGAATGAAATAAAAGAGTACAGAACTACAATTGTCTTTGTTTTGATGCAAGTAAATTTAATTTCTATTCAGTTACAGCTCCATTTCCCAACAGAGTGAGCCTCAACATGAATTTGCACTTGGTGTACATCAAAATCTCAATTAAATGAATCTGAAACCTATGCCATGGCTTTTCAACTTATATCTAGTTCAAACAGTAGGAACAGTTTAATTGAAATTGACTATTTTGAAAATGTCAGATAGGGAGTTGTCCCCATCACCTAATCTGCCAAGATATGGTAAGACCAGACCCCCAATTTCATGATTATGGCTCACCATTTTCGTATCTAGCTGAGAGGATGATCCCACTTTTTTGATGTTCCAAGTGCTGTCTCATCCATGGAAATATACTGCAATACCTTGAAGTACAGTTTGCTGTACAAAATAACTAGGTATAAGCTGGGGAGAAAAAAATATGCACTAAGAAGGTACTTATTATAAGACTAATAAGAGAGTATACGCTTAATTGAAACTTGAGAAAAATCCATGACCCAAGATTGATTCAAATTCTAAGAATTATTGGAATATTTAAAAGAAAAAAAAAAGCCAGTCATACCTGAAAATTCTTTTATTTTGAAAGATTTAAAGTAAGTGATTATTTTTTGTATATGACAAGATTTGAGGCTAACAGATTCAAGGGGAATAACTCTTTGCCTCAGTCGTATAAACGGACATCGCCAATGATACAAGACATATTCAACATGGAAAATTACAAGTGGTATCAGAAATTCAGTTATCTGGTATGCATTGTAATTTTGTAGAGGGGTGGGCCATGAGCTAATGGAGAATCGATTTAAATTTCAAGCTGGGTTTGTTTCACTATTGAGACAATTTTTCCATTTCAAGTCTGAAATAAATATGGAAAATTGCAATACTCACCTCCTGGCATAGATGCTATATATGAACAGATTTTCATTCTGATTTTACCTAGCACCTTTGCCAGTGCCATGTACTCTCTGGTCAAAAATTGTGTCTACAGAGAAACTTCCAATGAAACACCACAATAAAAATTGAGGAAAAAGAAAATTCAATAAAATTGTTTTATTACATGAACAAGAAAAATAAAAAAAGACAGGGCTTTTTTTTTTTAAAGGTAATTTTTCTTTCTTTGGTGAAGGACATGATGAACGACGTACAAAATGGACAAATATGGCTCATGTTATATAAATAAAGATGGAAAACGAAAGGATGACAGTGTAAATGGAGTGAAGAATCCACAGGGAACATACAGAAGTCATGAAGATTGCAAAACAAACATTAGGAGATGGGCTGGGGGAAATTAAGTGAGAAATATAAAATTCATTCAAGGAGATTTATCTTTCCCCGCAAAGTGGATTGAGGTGTGGATAGAAACGGCTTGCATTTGTTGATGCATTGCATTAGGTAAAGAAAGAAAAATACTAAAAAGACTTGATTTTCATTAGACTA
>OY735234.1:24838385-24850885 GCA_963457665.1 Thysanoteuthis rhombus | reverse complement strand
CTGCCCTATTATTATAAAATACATTGAAATTAGCACTTACTGATGGTTTGGGTATTATCTGGTGAACATCTCTTTATATTCTATGACTATTTAGGAAGCAGCATGGATTGGACACAAAGAATAAGCTTCTGACATGATTTGAACCCTCATACCCTTGGGACTAATGTCCATTTAGTTTTTGTAGTCAGTGGGCACAAAATCTGATGATGTGCAAATTTTTCCTCTCTGACAAAAGCGTGTGTGCAGCATTGAATCCAACAGAATCAATATTATTTTCAATACAAACTCAGTGAACCATCTGCGCGGGTGTTAGCAGAAAAAAATTGCCAAGACTGAAATTCAGTGTTGCCAACTCAACACATTTGGGGAAGAAAGAAAGAAAAAAAAAAAAAAAAAAAAAAAAAAAAAAGACCAAAAACAGTTCTTGCATCAATCCCAGAAACTCATTTTATTTGCTAAAGATGGAATTCATGAGATTCAACATCCATGCATCTACAGAATTTGATATCTTTTGTTCACTGGTTGCAAAATGTGTGTGTGTGTGTGTGTGTGTGTGTGTGCACAGGAACTACATAAGGGAGCCTGTCAGACGAAGACAGTACCTTACCAACTAGGTTATGAAAGCTAATCAGCAGACATAATTTAGTTATGCAGCTAAATTTTTTTCCCGATAAACAATAAAAATAGGATGAAAGAGGAAAGTCAAAATTAATGAGACGTCATATGGGAAATTCGGACAACTTGATGTTGATAATTCTCACTAGCAGGACGTGGAAATCTTGACAACTAAGATTGATTTTGTACAATCTAAGTAGATAATTTAATATCTATTAACTACGACATGCAAAGGCAAATGAATATTATTACTTTTGCTGCATATTCCTATTATATACTACAAATAGGACTCAATTTTTAGGGGGATAAATTGGCCTTGACAAAGCACCAAAACGTGGGATATATATATATATATATATATATATATATAAAAACCCAACCACCAAGACAGTTAGCCATTTTAAGCAGCTGAAAATAGTTACATTTGTCTAGAATGGCTAAAATAGCAAAAATGTTGAAAAGCACTAAATTGAAGGAGAAGCAATAAACGAGTTTCAGTGAAGATGGAGTCCCTTTTGCTCTCATTTAAGCATAAGCATTCTCTTCCATTTCTTCATTACATTGCAAAGGTAATTGGAGAAGTAGAAGAGAAAGAATGAAAGCTATTAAGATAAGGAATAACCAGAATAATAATCATGGTGTTTACATACATATATATAAACAGAATGCATGAATGTGCTAAAAGAGGGCATTCATTGAATGTGATCGTATTTTGGTGAACTGAATACATCAATTTGGAAACTCATTAATAGAGTTGAATTACTTATCAATTTACCAAATATCAATGATGGTTGCAGCTTTATAATAGCCATCCAAATGTTTATAGATAGTTATTTACTGTTTTTTTTTTTTTTTCTCAATGAGTTCTTTGTAAACTATCACCTATAGTCTAATTAACCATCAATTTACCATTCATTATTAAATGGTTGTTATAAGGTATAACCAAATAGCTCATTGGGGAAGGAGGGGTGAGGAAGAAAGGAAGGAAAAAAAAAAAAAAAAAAAAAAAAAAAACACCTGAACCCCGCAAGAATAACTACTCTAATTTGAGATTGAATTTTTTGAACAAAGTTCACAAAACTATGAAGTTCATTTTAATCTGTGTGAACTGAAGACAGAGCTAGCTCGTCTGGAGTGTGAACTTAGAGGTGCAAAATATATCAAAATGATATAAAAGGATATAGTTATACAACTTCTGAAGAGAGGGGGGGGAGCCAGTTCAAATCTTGCTAAAAGCTCATATTTCCAATTCATGCTACTTTCTTAGTGGTCTTGAAACGAACAAAAAACAAACAGAAAACGAAAGACAATACAAAAAAACAAACAAAAACAAAAAACAAATAACCAAACAAAAAGAAAAAAACAAAAAGAAAAAAAGAAACAAAAAGAAAACAAAAAGAAAAAACAAGAAAGAAAAAACAAGAAAAAAAGGAAAAAACAAAAACAAACAAACAAAAAGAAAAAACAAACAAACAAAAAGAAAAAACAAACAAAAAGAAAAAACAAACAAACAAAAAGAAAAAACAAACAAACAAAAAGAAAAAACAAACAAACAAAAAGAAAAAACAAACAAACAAAAAGAAAAAACAAACAAACAAAAAGAAAAAACAAACAAACAAAAAGAAAAAACAAACAAACAAAAAGAAAAAACAAACAAACAAAAAGAAAAAAACAAACAAACAAAAAGAAAAAACAAACAAACAAAAAGAAAACAAACAAACAAAAAGAAACAAACAGGTTCATATAATCAGCCCAACTTTGATTCTTCTCCCACCTTATTTCCTCTCTTCCTGACTAAGTCAGGTTGAAATACACATTTGACACTTTTGAGAAGAGTTTGCATAAGTTCATACTGTAACAGATATTCAATAATATGGCTAGTTCAAGACAAGAGGCTCACTCCTTACCTTGTTCCCTCCAAATCTCTAGAAATGAGTATTTTTCCCACCCAATCAATATCTCTCAACCAGTAGTTTTCTAAACTTTGAAAACTCAAGGACCTCTTTTATAGGAGGAAATACTAAGACAGTGCCACAGCCTCATTTCCTGGATTTAGATTTTAGACAAAAATAATGATCTCTAAAAATCATATGAATTACAGACTCCTATATAAATGGTACAGGTCTGAGTACAATAATTATGCTTTTCGATAGCTGTGCAATGAATGATGTTTCCCCCGACACAAGATTCGCAACGTCAAGTCCAGCGGGAACACTGCAGCAGACCTCAGAGCATCATTTGACATAATTAGGAGTCCACAGATCCCAGTTCCAAAAAACACTACTCTAGGCTGTTAAACTATGGAATCCTTACTTTAACCAGCTTACACTGAACCTAACAGTCACCTGATCAAAACAGTATTAGGGATCCCTGCACTTAAACACAAGGGAATAGAGAAAGGTTAGTGCCTCATGAACCAGATGAATAAGAACCAAAACTTTTCTGTAGAAAGTAAAAGTAGGGACAAATATCTTAATGCTCAACACCAGTGCTTCAGATGACTTATTAACACTTTGTAATAAGTATCATTAATAAATGGTAAATTGATAGTTAATCAAACTTTTTGTCTGTTAATAAAACTTTGAAAACTCAAGGACCCCTCCTACGAAGGAGATATTGACATTTTTTTTCAGAGACTGGCATGCACCAACTGCTTTCTAGTTTGTTTTTTTTTCCTTCAAAGTTTAATATACACATATACACTGAGAGAAAGAGGAAGCAAAGAGAGACAAACCTCTCAACATTGATTTGGACCAATTCTCTGCAAGTATCGAGCGCTCCTTCGTAAGCCAGCTTTAGTTTTTCTTAGTAGATACTTTCTGCGAGATTTAGTTTCAACCTTCCGATTGTTAGGTTTCTTTTTGATGACCAGCTGTTGTCGGTTCGGACATTCGCTAAAAAGACAAGGAAAAAGAAATGATCATTCTGTTGGTGGTTGTCTCAAAATTACTTTCTGTGCCATAAAATATTGAGAACCTTTAAATTAATGAAGGGGAATAAAGACAAAAAGTTTGGATGTCAATATAAATCAAGTAAATATCTTTGGGCACCATGTTGGCGACAGGAAGGAGAGGGGGGGTCAATTAAAAATTGGAAAAAGGAGTTGATCAATTATTGAATAACTTCTCACTTCTTGTTAGATCACTCAGAAGTCTGAATTTTAAAAGAAAAAAATGTGTTAACGCTACCAGGCACAAACTAAGGGATCAATTTAAAATGAACTTACAGGACCTTCTGCACATGAAGCAGACACGCTAACCATTATACTATCAGAGCGGACTACTGAAAGATCTGTCATTGTGTTTTCAATCACAATGATAGTGTTGAAAATGAAAGACTTGAATAGTTTTAATTACACTAAATTTCAAAGGACTTTCACTGAAATATTTTTGGTTCCCTTGCTTGTGTTTGAACTGGTATCACTAAGATCACTCAAATAGGGCTGACCCTAAGCACTAACTAAATACAAATTCTATCAGTGACAGCACTGGGTCTGATCACCCTCAACCTCTGGCAAATTGATAAGTTTGCACTGTTCACAAAAATGAGTTCTAAATGGTTATTTTTTGGCTTGGAAGTTTTCATTTCAAATTTTTTTTTAAAGAAAATAGTTACTCTAACTTGTTCTTTTGATTGTAGTCAAAATAAAACGTGTAACAGTTTAAAAAAATAATGATAAATGAGGTCTATTGAGTACAATCTTGTCGGTCAGGAAAAAAAAAAAAGAAAAAAAGTTAAGTAACTTTATTTCCAATTTAGAAACTTGCGTAACATACATGAAACGTTTACTTACACGGATTCGTTTTTTTTAATTGTAACATAATTACACTGACAGATACTAATGAAAGTTGACAAAACTGAAAAAAATTTTTCCACTGCCACATACAGAATGCTTCCGTCAGAACTTCTGAGGGGAACTATTTTTATAATCATCATATACCAATTGACTAATGTTTTTTTTTTTTGGTTGTAGTTGCAATGTTTCAGCCACTGTATCCACAGAACTATGGTGTAGTGACCTGCCTTGCAATCATAAGATCAATCCTGGGTCAGGTATTGGCGGGGAAGGGGGGGGGGAAGAGAAAAGAAAGTGTCAAGTAGACGAGTGGCGTCACAAAGATGACTGAACTAGAGAGAATTAACTGATATGAGATAGCAACCAGCTGGGACAGCAAAATGAGATCAAATAAAGAGTTAGGTTCAAAATTCCCAGAAAGGTTTCAACTACATACACCTGAAGAGGGATGGAGTGTACAACAATCAAAATGTTATGACTATAACAACCAAGATGAGAACACTAGTTAGAGTAAATCAGTATATGATAAAAGACTGACATTGTTAAATATACATTCAAATTAGGATTATTTGGATAAAGAGACAAATCTTCTTTTCCCCAAACTTACCTTAAGTGTTGTTCTTGATCCCAGATCCACATTTCATATGAGCAGCCTTCATTAGGGCACTCCACAATACCAAGTCTCTTTTGAATTTCTATATTGTCATCAGGAATAATTGGTCTGGAAAGAGAAGACAAATGCTACTTGCAGGAAAATACTAACTATGAAGAACTTTAGTCAATTCCAAGAATCAGTGCATCAAGTGGAGATAACTCCTAATGGCCTTAAATCAAATTATCTTCATTTTATACATACATTCTGGGAATCTACAAGATATCTGTATTACATACACTTGGAAGACTAAAAATATTCAGGAAAGTTGGAAGGAGCATATCTGAATGGATGGGTTGAAAGTACAATTTTCAAACTTAGTGGTAGTCATTTATTTTTGTAGACTTTTGTGGAGCCTCTGACTGCCCAGCTATTTACTCATAGTTGGAGAAAGAAGTGGGTTCATGCCTTAACTTGGTATGCAGATTCCATATTCTTACCGCTTTGCACCTAGTAGTGAAAATGATGGAGCCTAATCCATTTTAAAAAAAAAAATTTAAAAAATAAAAAATTAAAATAAGTGGTTATTCGGGAGTGGGGATCCAGGTATTTTGATCCCTATAGATCGAGGAAAAAAACGATTGCAGCAAGTTCCATTCCGCAAATGATGAGCTAAAGGAGTCAACAGAAATAAACAAAACTTTGTGAACATATACGAGTATATTACACTATAAAAGATTTATAGTTCTAATGTAACTTCATAAAGACTGATATGTTATTTTCCCCACCATAAGTGGAAGTATCAATTGTATACACACACGTCTCACTTTGATTACAACTTGTCCCAGAAGCTAAGAGCTCCCTTCAACTGCGTAACCCTAACTCTCCTTTAAAACACAAGAGAGAAGCATTGTAGCCCACAAGGAATATAATCAACTTACCTTTCTATTGGAAATTGACCGATTTTATTACACATAGGACAGGAGGAAATCCTAAGGGAGCCATCTTGATTGTAAAGACAATCAACACAAAACTTGTGTTGACAAATCCCAAATACCATCTTCAATCTGGGACACATACACACCATACAGTTGAACCTGCCGACAAAAGAGGGAAACAAAATATTTATCATATAAAATAGTTGAATCCTAAAAGTAATGAACACAAGTATGTCCAAACATTCAATTTGCTTTTTTGAATACATAAATTACTTAGCAACCAGATCACTAACACCCCCACCCAAAGCAGTCCAAACCAAATCATAATTTAGGGAGAGTGAAGAAAACTAGTATTCCAAGGGAAATCATGAATCACCGCCTCACCAAATATTCTCATCTTTATCATGTGAATTTAGCATAAACTTATATTTCAAGTTGTACCCTCCACTGAAGATGGGGGGGGGGGTATCTTGCAAGAAAAGAAAAAATTCCACTGAACTTTGAGAGAGAGAAAGAGAGAGAACAGAATTTCAAGTTTCTAATTTGAATGCTTAGAGTTGGGCAAAGTTCTGATACGTAGGTACAAGGATTAGGTAACGGATATGTATGATCCAACAGAATGATAATGAATTGTGTTATATTACACGGAAATATATTTGAAATGATCTGTCATTACACGGTTAATGTATAATTGTTAGAAGATATGAATAACTCAAACCCAGCAAGAGTGTTTAAGCTGGTTGTTTGCGGTGAGTGGTGATTAATGGATCTCAGAAAAGTACCCGCCAGGAAATCTACCAGTCAAAAGATAGGACTCTAGAAGAGTGCCAATTAGGAATTTAGAGGGAGGAAAACTAACAACATCAATGTGCTTTATTTTTTTTAAAAATTTCCACAAAATGAAAATAGTTTTGTTTGATTCCCACCCCCATTTCCTCAATTAAAAGAAAACTAATCAAAATAAAACAAAACAGCATATCATTAATTTGTTCTCATTAGATATTAAGTCCAAAACTGTATACAAGAAAAAAAATGAAAAATTATTAAGGGAAAGAAATGAGAATTCATGAAAGAGAAACAAAAGTTAAGACACATTGTATTATTGCTTTGAATTTTTTTTTTTCTCCATAAAAGTTGTTTTGTGTTGCTTATTTCTTTTCATTTCGCACCAAGAATTCCGATCGGAACCACCATGGCAAAGTTGTGTCTAAAGTTCTTTGAACCAAATGTATGCATAAGCTAAGGGACCCATTTAGCATAAGTTTACATTGAAAATTTAAATTTCCACTCAAACCTCATTTAGGATTGGAATAAATAAAAGAAAAAAAAATTATCCCTACTAATTGTGGGGAGTGTGTGTGCAAAATTTCAAGTTTCTACTTATGAACAGTTAGGGCTGAGCAAAGTCTGGATACATAGATATAAATGTCACAACACATGAATAACCCAAATCTAACAGTGTTGTGGGTAGCAGTGATTAACTAAGACAGTGGAATTGATTAATAAAGATATTGTTCATTCACATAAATACATGAATTCTTAAATACACTGTCATCAAATCTGTCACACCACAAGTCATGCTTACAGGCTTCCATCTCAATTCTGGACTTCTGCGTGTTCTAATATGACTAGTCTTGTATTGAGTACTTCATAAGCAAGAGAAGTTGAAGGCTGTGAGGAGATAGACACTTTAGATCAACAGTTAGGATCCATGGGGAGCAATTTCAACCAAAGGAAGAAACTGTAAGGGGGGTCAAATCAGGGGGAAGAATGTATTATGACAATCCAGGAAGGGGGGAGGGGTGAGGAATCTCAGGATTATAAAGAGGAGGGTGGCGTAGGATTTCAAAACTACTTCAATGTCCGCTCTGTTTAAACTAGGTGGTTGTTTGGAGAGAGAGGGGGGGGGTGAATCCCCCCCCCATCTTACCCTATAGATGGAGAATTCATAATTCTTTATGTATTCAGAGTGTAAATCAAACAACTTTTTTAAAAAAAGAAATCAGTGGATTTTTCAAATGTACACGAATGCAAATTTTTTAAATTACTTTGCCAGACTGGAAAGAGATCAAAAACACCAGTCATATGTAGATAGAAATCTATACTAGTAGTAAGTAATATTAATAGCAAGAAACTTTCAATAACCGTAATTGAATACTGGAAAAGAAAGTCATTACCATCAAAATAGAAGATTCCGAAAATAATGTTCGAACATCAATTATGATTCAGTTATTTATCACTTTGTTTTTTTCTAATTGTCAATATACAAACATAAAATTTCGAAATTTGCCATATTGTTTAGAAATTTGAATTAAAAGAATAGAAAATGAATAAATAGATAAAAATATAAAATTAATGTCAAAATTAACTATCCTTCATTCTCCCTATCTACCTAAGAATGGCTTTAGAAAGTGTACAAGATCACGAAAAATAGGGGGGGGGAAAAAAAAAAAAAAAAAAAAAAGTAATATTTCCAGGTTTTCAAGAGGTTTTATACGGAATATGATAAATAGAAATAAATAGTTTAGAATATACAGTTCTTTACTTGGGGAGATGTTTTCCCTTAATCTCCAAAAATTCCAGCACAATAGTAGACATAGTAGTTGGGTGTCTGCATCAGTTTTTATTTTTATACACGTCTCTGGTGATTTGTTCAACCAAGTCAATACCAGACAGACCCTCTTGTAATGCTTTATACCAAAATCCACCCCCCGATCAATGAACTGAAATTAATCGAAACGGGTTTCGTCTACAGAGAATGGCCTATAAATTTACATGTTATTATGCACTTTCACCAGAGGAGAACATTTATTTTGAAACAAACTTTCGTCTGCAAAGAAAATATGTGTAAAAACAAAACTATAAATACTTGACACATATTGTAATGCAACTCTTTGGTCTATTGTAACCGGAGAGTTGAGAGAGAGAGAGAGAGAGAGACTGGATTTTGCCCATAGCTTACATAACTGAAGTTAATTACCGTTTTATAAAAGAAAAAAAAAACCCTTCAAATTATTATTTCAATTAAATTTTTATCATCAAATCTGATTATAATCACTGTAACAAATTGACACTTGTCACTTCAAGTCTAAATAAATGAGAACATTTTCGATGTCACCATTAAAATTTTTAATAAGAGTTAATTATCCTATCTTTTAGAGCGCACTAAAAGAATTTCTTCTCACGGAAAAAAACTTGTCGCCTCCAAAGAAGAGAAAGAAAGATAATAAGAAAAAAAAAAGTAATTCATTCTTCATTACTCCTTCCTTCGCCATATAGGTACCTTGAATAGTGCGGTTAATTAGTTTCGAAATTTTCCGTACAGTTCAAAGTTTCATTAATTTAATTTTCTTCCTCTCCAGCTTACTCTTAATTACATTAATTGTCCATCAATACTTGGATCGTGCCACATCAAAACACGCATTATTCGAGGTATTCCTGTACACACATTTCCGAAGGTGTGAAGTCATGTGTTTCAGTTTCATTTCTCCAGACGAAACACAAATTGCTATCAGGTTTCAACTTTGTAATAAATAATAATGTAGATTTTTTTGCCAAAAAGTCTGCACGAACTGTTTGAAAACATGGCCTGAAGCTGAGGATGTAGTAAACTTTTAAAAAAATGTCTTTTACGAATACGACGATAATTCAACAAGTGAATTAAATCATCATCATTGTCGTTGTTTACCAAAATACTGATCACCACGAATAAAACCATTTAAAACAAGACAGCAAATAAGTTTGTAATGTAATGTGTTATTATTCATTTGATAACTTTTTCATTCTTCTATGTTGAACTTTTTATTTATTTAGTATGGCAGTTATAACAGTTTATCTTCAAGCGTTTGAGAAAAACCCCGGCAGAAGGGTGACAATTGAAGAAAAATAAATTTAACGTTTTTGTTGACAAATCGGAGGGGCGCGCGCAAAAGAACGTTTTTATTACCAAATTGATTTACAAAATAAAATATCTATACTGTATATATAAACTCGTTAAAATGATTTTTTTTTTGCGGAATTAAAATAGATAAAAACAGCATTCTGGCAAAGAATGTGACAGATGCAGTTTCCCGCGTTAAATTAGGATTTCATTATAATTTTCCAAAGAATGTATTAGAGGAAATCTTGTAAAGACACTTCACGGTTCAATTCTTTTCAATATTCTGCGTCAAAGTTTTTCTTAGCTACAATTTTATAAATTCAACGCTGGAAAGTGGGGAAAAAAATTGAATAAAAAGGTGTCACTATATAATTATCAATTCAGTTCCAACCAAGGTACCAAGTTGGGACTCCTTTGCATTATAAAGAAATACATATATCAAAATAAGAGGACTGCTTTTTGCTCCAGTATAAATCTCAATGGGGGAAGGTTAAATTGATCTTGGCAGTAGTTTAGTTCACAAGACTGACCAGTAACAAATTAAGAAAAAAAAAATCTAATTATCAGAATGAAAATTAAGTAAGTTTTTCCAAGAATTGAACCAAGGCTAAAACATATACTTTTCTCTTTTTAAACACAAAACAGTAAACACTGTCCATTTCAAAGCAATTACGTTCAGTTTAAAAAATAAAAGAAATGTTACTGTTTTGTGTAGTATATCAATGAACCATGTTTCAGTTAGTCACCTGCTTCATTCAGTGATGGAAATTTAGAAAAATGACTATGAAGACATGTTGAAACAAGAAAAGGATAAATATTTGTGTAAGAGGATAACGAAAACCATATCCAATTATTGGTGATTTCATGAAAGGTAGGCTTCCATACACAAATTAAATAATGCCAAACTACCGTACTTCTGTAAAAATGACGGAAAGTAAGTGTCCAGTTTTTTTAGCATTATAGTTAGAACAGAATCCCTCACGTGGATTTTTCCCCTTCAAAATAGACACTTTTCCAAAGGTAACGAAGGTCTTATTGATTGAAGGCACCAGACAAATTGAAATTTTTTAATAAGGAGCAAAGAAGAAGTAAACAGCATAGAAACTAATTTATGAGGAATAAAAGGACACTAAAGAAAAGGGGTCTTAGTCTCTGGCTGGCAGGAAAAAAATATTTTCTGCACGTAATTTATTGTGCTTCAACCAATGAGACCCCTGTGAGGTACCCAGATAATAGGTCAGAATTGTGAGAAAGTTCACCATTCCACGAGTTACATTAAAAATAGAGCCCGCTCTGAAACCTAAAAAACATTCTTGCAGATTCCTGCGTTAAATCATTTAGCATGGTTTAAATTTATCAAATCTGAAATTCTTCATTAAAAATTGTAATAATTACTTTTAGATCAAATATCCAAGTACTACTGAAATGAAACTGGTCATTCTAGAAGTTTAAGTTTCTCAACAAAAAAAACCCAAAACCCCCTCAACCACACTTGCGGAGAAGAATGTTTCAATACAATTAAGTATTCAATACAATTAAGTATTCAATACAATTAAGTTGTGTGCGCAATACCAATTTCAACTTTTTTTTTTTTTTTCAGTATTCTGCGTTAAAGTTAGTTGCGCAATTTCAAATTTAGAGATAACTTGAACGTGGAAAATTGCAAGAGAACTTGTTTTAGTTTATCAAGTTTTTGTCCCCTCATTTTTAGTACATGGACACCACAGATCTTCGCTAAAAACTTGACATTTAGAGAGGGGGATAAATTTCATTTATGATATACCATAAAAATTAAAAATGAATAAAGGGGATAATCCGCCACATTTCGAGTACACCAAAACTTTTTCAAGTAATGTTGACAGAGTTCTTCATTTCGCGGGTTTTAGCACAATAAAAAAGGGGAGGGCTGTAAAACATGGAAAAGTTTTAAATCTTAATTTTAACTTAAATGAAGATGATTTTAAATTCAACTTAAAATGGGACAAGAATATTATCAGTAGCGCGAGTTTTGTAATAGAGTCAAGGTATTGCTGTACAAAAAAAATAAATGAACTGAAAACAGAAACATTAAAATATAATGAGACCTTGAAGGTGTGGAAAATTTTGGAACAAATTAACCGCATTATCCAAGGTATTTTTAAGCTTGAGACGGAAAAAAGTGAACTAAAGACTTCCCTGCTCCATGCTTTAAAAAGGATAGGAGTTCTTTATTCCATAATACTGTATTAGCAATAAAATCTTTTTTTTCTAAAGTGGACTATGTTTAATAAAATTCATGCAAGCACTTTTTACAGCTTCGAAACAACAATAACGACGACTAGTGTCGAGCCATACCTTAAACAAGTTATAAGAGACAACATAATAAAAACCAAGGAACATAAGGCAATCGTTCGGTTGAGGTTCACGAAAGAATTAAAAAATAAATAAACTTATCAAAAAGAAAATCATGTGCATTTACTTTTTTTTTTCTTCTACAAACTTCAACCAAACAAGCACCAAAAATTATTTCGATAATTACTCATAATGAAAACAAGAAACTTTGCGATTCGTATTACAGACTTTTTCCCCCAGAAACAATAAAAACAAAATAAAATACGACCCCCACTTTGTAACCACCTAACATACACAACAACAACCGCAGAAGACGAGAGGTACACGATCGGTCCCCCTGAATATTTT
>OY735234.1:24688385-24833385 GCA_963457665.1 Thysanoteuthis rhombus | reverse complement strand
TGAACAGGGTGCTCTGCATGTCTTGCTCTGCATGTCTTGCTCTGCTGTTCGCACTCCACAACGTTTGGTATCAACTTGGCCACAGGAACTGCCAAAGGGACGTCAAAGTTATAATTCATTGGTCCATGTGAAATATATTAATAGAGCTAATAAAACAATTAATGGTCGTGAAGTGAGATAGTCTGCCGCCATAACAATGAAGAATAAGTTTAAATTTTAATAGACAATTGTGTTACAGAAACGCTGATCGTTTGAAACCAAAATACATGAAAAAGAGTGTGACTGAAAGAGAGAAAGAGTCATTGAATTGTGTGTTAAAGAAGGAGTGATTTATTGAGTGAGTGAGTGAGTGAGTGAGTGGGTTGAAGGAAGAGAAGAGTAATTTAGTGTGTGTGTGTGTATGTGTCTCTCTCTCTTTTTCTCAACCTGTCTTCAGTCTTTAAGTTGTAGCCAATTTTGTGATAACATCACAGATAACGTGGAAAGGGAAGCTGAGTTGCGAGATAAGCGGATACGTTTTTGGCCCCAGACTTTCAGCATTGACCAAAAATGTTCAAATGCAAAAATAATAATAATGATCGTTTATAAAACATCACAATACTCTCTCTATCTCTGCCCCCCGTCTCTCTCTCACTCTCGCTCTCTCTCTTTCTCTCTCTCTCTCTCTCTCTCACACACACACACACTTTAGTAGAAATACTACAGCGATAAATTCAAAATTGTCCAAATTGCCAAATGTTTCATGGCCAAATACTTTTCATTTATAAGTTCCAGGTTTGTCAAATTTGGCCATACTTTTTCGTATTTTCAGACAAAATGATATTCAAGTTTTATTTTTCACGTAAGGCAAAAGAAAATAATTGGCCACAAACTTTGGCAACAGTGACCTGCGCAGACGTTGCAAAAAATAAGACATTCTGCGCAGCTGTGAGCAATCGGAAACCATTTTTGTTATAACCTTGCATTTTGAGAGTGCAATATTATTAGGCTACCGCTGCAAAAGTATTACAATATGAGCCATGAAAGTGATTTATCGCAGGCTAAGAAGAATTCTACCATCAAACAGCCTGAAAAGAGTAGTGCACTCCTTGAAATACCAGGATCTTCAACGTACCTCTTCACTGCTCAACAAGGGCCGTCGAACAATGAAGAAATACATTGGAGATCCTGGTTTATTGAGTAGATCATTGGACGACGGAAAGTCCAGAGTAATGATAAGACGGGAAGTGCCCCGAATTGAGTCGCAAAACCATATTCGAGGAGGTTGGTCGAGGTAGTGTCCTATTCTCCGCCAAGTTGTAAAATGTGTCAGGCCTGGTATTCGACCGCCTCTGGAGCCCATACACAAGTCTGGAATGGGCTAGAAAGTATTTGAAAATTGACTTCGATGTTGTCTTTTTTACCGACGACTACCGAGCTACCCCTGATGGACTGAATGGATGGGACGCAGACTGCGTTGTAAAGGAAGAGGAGTGTCCCGTACGGCTAAGCACCAGCAAGGTGTCCGAAGGGTTATGTTTTTGACAGGAACTGTAGGGGACGAGTTGTAAGGACCTTGGCGTCTATAAGATGTTATAAAAATGAGTTCTCTGACTTAAATTGAATTTTTGAAAGACAATTTTCGGCCTTGGTTTATCAACAAGTCTCTCAGCCTACGTACGAGACTTATCCCCTCGCAAGATAATGCTCCTTTGTACAGTGAGCACTCGACGGTCGACTACTTGACTAAAATAGATTTCTGAAATGACAGATTAATAGACTGATCGCAATTTTCTCCAGATTTCAACCCAATTGAAACTCTCTGAAGCACCCTCAAGAGGTACGTGTGCAAAAACGGGCGTCGGCTCACAATGAAAGGATGCATACGACAAGCTGTTCTGATAAGTGCAGAAACAATAACAGCGGGAGAAATTCAAGATTTAACAAATTCAATGGATGATCAACTAATATATGTGATTCGTGCACAATGATCTTACATTTCAAAATGAGTGATGTGTATTGGAGTTTTTGTTTTCAGAATTTCATAATTCATTGGCTTCAATATTTCATGAATATGAGTTTTTACAGCTTGTTTGAACTCTCTTAATTCTAACTGCGTGCTATCTAATGATATAATCAATACTTAATTAGAGTATTTATGTATTTTCTACCCGTGCTCGATAATTTGGCACAATAAATATTGAGGAATAAAAAAAAAATACCCCATATCCCTCACCATTTTTACATTTAGGTTCAATATTTGCAGACATTGGGTAATAATGCCATGCGAATATTTGTGTTGAAAATATTAGACTTCTCCCACTGTGGCAGGATTGAGAAAGGAAACGTAAAGGATTGTCAAGTATTGGTTCCTTACATTGTGGGGGAATACCAATAATGGTTGTGGTCCACTGAAGATACGAGATATAGTAGCTCAGAGGATGGTGTCCACCACACGCGGGTGAGTTACCGCCACTTGTCACAAGTAAGTGGTTGGGGAAGGAGAGAGTCACTAGTTGCCATGGCAGTTTCAAAATGTAAACCTGGTGTTCATATTCGAATATGATTACGCAGATTAAGTAGAGTTCACAATTGGAATGATAACAAACGCAAATGTTTAGACAAGCAATAAAGACATACATTTAATAAGCATTACAGGCCCGATTGCAAAGTAATTAAGGAAGGAGATTGGATAAGATAGAATGAACATATAGTGTAAGTCAGTGGCCAGGTAGAAGAGAAAGATAGAAATAAGCGCTGGGCGAATCGGTAGGGAGCTGTTGTGGCTACTATGCGGAGGTACTGTAAGGAATTGTTTTCATCAATGTTGGTTACTTCGAAGATAAGAGTAATTATTTGAAACTAGATATTCAGTGTGATGCCAGCGGCTGAGTTATGAGGCGATGTGCCACACCCGATTTTATGATCACCGAAAGCAAACCTGAACGCTTGCTGAAGCTAGGAGAATTAAGGCACAGAAGAAGAAGGTAATCGAAAATTGGGACAGGAATAAGCGACGGTTACGGGAAGTTGGTGCTTTTATAGACAGGATCTAAATTGATGTATTTCATATGCAGCTAGATTTGAGGTTTCGTACTTGAAGCTAATACTCATTTATTTTTGTATTTAATTTAACCAGAAATTGAATAGGGTCACAACAGACGCATTTGCACAATAATTTGACCCGCAATGTATTAAAAATAAATTACCTAACAAATTAGCTCTATGCAGATCCATATTTAAAAAACCCGACATTTTTTACGGGGATATGCTGCTTATATTATATCAAGTGTAAAAAATCTACTTAAAAATGCCTTGCACTGTTTTTAAAAGAGCTGATTGTTATCTGCATACCTGATATCAGAAATTGACCCCCAAAAGGTAAAATACCTTCCTTCGTATTTTTACTGTTTCTTTATTCTGTCGAACAGATAGAGACTGACAACATCAACTGTTAGAAAGTTCATAAACTCTTCTTTCCAACGATATATATATATATTAGTGTGGGCTTCAAACATCGATAATTTTTCCAAGTTGCTGTACGTAATCTCCACAAGCCTTTTGTCCTTCTAGTATGCTAGTATTGTGAGCATAAATTCAGCCAAATTATCGAGTATTTAGAGGTAGTTCCATTTTTCATATTATTGTCTTTCATAATGAGTCAGCATGCAGATCTGCCAATTTGATCAAAAGCGGATTAAATTGTAGAAAATGCCTTTTAGGTTTGTAGGTTCATGTTGATTTTATTCAATTTTAAACTGGTTTATTTACTTACTGTTGATATAAGAGAGAGCGTGCCTTGAAGATGATAGTTCTCTATGATATTGCCGAGTGAGGTATTGCTCTTATCCAACATTAAAAAGAAGCGTTTACCAAAAATGAAAACCGGAACCTGTACCTCCTATAGGCCATGGCCGCCCACCCGAAACAAATGACTACATCATCCAAGGCTACGTTTATAAAGAAGAAACAATAAAGACCAACTGGTCTTCGTGCTTATGTTATTTTCTTATATGTGTGTGTGTGTGTGTATGTGTGTGTGTGTTTATTAAGAAATGGGTATATGATCTGACTGAATGATTATAAATTGTGTCATATTACATTGTAAATTCATTTATAATGATCTCCTGTTATTATCACTGTGAAGTATCATTTGTCCTAGACAACATAAATAGAATAAACAATCAAAGAAAATTGGGCTGCTGCAAGGAACCTGCAACCGATAAGGTAGGCGATTTAACGTAGCGTTGCTCTTACCATTGGACTAAACAGCCGCCAGTAATGCAAAAGCCCAAATAATTAATTCAAGTCCAAATTCTCATTTTGCTTATTCACAGACTATATCTGCTTTATTTGTGTCTCTCGACACGACAGTTGTGTAATTAAGAAATGGATATATGATCTGACGGAATAATTATAAATTGCGTTATAAATTGCGTTATATTATATTGAAACTCACAGAAAATTTCATGGGGATATACCATGTGATTCTAGAGTTACGCTGTCAAATTTAGAATCGCTGGCATACAATTTAACATAAAAATGCAAAGTTGGCTCTAATTTTGAATGAGCTCTCTTGCAATAATAACAAAAACGGCGAATGTCAGTTGGCATATTTGGAATCAGCATCTTTGAATTATGTTATTTCAGCTGCATAACAAATTCTGCTCTAAAATGCCTTGATCTGCATAGTTTGTTCCTAATTGGAACTGGACTTAAAGGTGAATATAGCGTTTGGCGTTTGTTTTGCAGCGAGTCGTCATAGAGGTTATGCGCACCCCGTTTCTCTCTCTCTCTCTCTCTCTCTCTCTCTCTCTCTCTCTTACAACTGAGTCTCCTGACTCCTCCTAACTCGACCTCCGACAACTCAGAGTAATTCATTAACATCACCGATTTTAGCGCCTGGGAACGCTCAAAACCTTTTCGCGTATAAATTAATGGTTATTGTTCCTTTCAGGATTCTATAGGAAAGCTCTACTTTCGGATAGCAGAGGAAAGCTTCTGTCTTTTTTTTTTTTTTTTTTTTTGTATTTTGAATTTTGCAGAAAAGCATACTGGTCTTAGAAGTAATTAATGGTCGTTTTAAATAGGTATGTGAGGTTCCAACGAAAGTACTTTGACGAGGAATAAGGCACAATTTCCCTAGGTTCACTATTTTTTTGTTTATACTAAATGTCAATATTCTTGTCGGGGAGACCTCGTATATTTGCATAATAGTAGCTCGGTAGAAACAGACATTGATTGACAGATAACCTTTTGCACCTGAGTGTGAAATCGATAACACTGAAAATAAAATATGAGACCTTATTTAAGTAGATAATCTGACATTTTTTTCCCAGCTCGGACAACATTCGAGAAGATACTCGGAATTACAGCCACCATCAAACCATTGTCACATGATCGGATTCGATTTTCAGACAATGAAGTGTCTCCAACTCGAATTAACTTTGTTCCAAGTCTGACAAAGCACTTGGAGTCCATTGGTTTTCGTTTCGTGCTTGTTCGAATGAAGAATAAGTCAAACGCTTCTATAGCACAGTCACCGAGTTCTTTCATGAACGCTGCCGATTTAAACGTGTAGTATAGCGCTCCGGAGTCCGGAGGCAATGTTGCAAGAATGAAAGACAACTGATGGACATCTCGTTTCACAACATGGATCTCCAGAGATCACATAAAAAACTGAGGCCGTCAGAACAGATGGAGAGACGAACTAGACAAATTCAGGAAATACTGGCTCTGCGACGCCCATGATAGAGAATTATGCCAAATCCTGAGGAGGGTCTATATCCAACGACGGATGTTAGAAGACTGATGATGATGATGATGAAATTTGACGGCTCCATCCTTTGCTTAGATATGTCTACGAATATTTGTAACGTTATTCTTTGTCAGTTCTGCAAAAGTGAAATTCGCCCTAAATGTCGCAGGCTAGTGTATCGGCTGGTGGTCAGATTTCAGGCAAGGCCGGCTTGTCCATTGTGCAAACCCAAGACGCAATAGTCCTGGGGATACACTACTAACTGAAAAAAAAAATAGTCGTTAGAATACAACTGGGGGGCAAAATTCAAGTTTCGCCCAGGGTGCATCGAACTCTTGCGTCGGTCCTGGTTTCGAGGTTCAGCGGGTCAAGATATGACGGAGCAAAATTGTCGCTGGTGCAGTCAACAGGGTATGGAAGACTTCTACCCGGGAGCCTATCCGAAAACTGTCTAAATTATATTCTATCTGGACCATTTCTACTATTGAGTAACAAACAGAATAGCAAAATACTTTGAAAGTCTTACAATATTAGAACTAATATCTATTTTAAGCTTATTCTATATTTTCTACTCCTTTCTAATTTGTTTTTCTCCCTGCTCACTGACTTGAGCGTGACTCCACCCTTCTAACGCTCATCTTTAGTCATTTTTTAACTAGCACTTTAAATGCGTACATTCACCTTCAAAATCGTCTCATTCCCGCCAAAATTTCCCATCAAATAAAGGAAGGCAAAGTTGTGTCCATGTTGCACGAGAGGTCTCCCCCTAGACGGAAGAACTAGATCGCCACGGGAGGCTCTCTACATGATCCACAGCTGCTTACAGTGCCTGGTATTCCTTAGTAGTCATCAATCAAGGTACTGAACAGGCTTGGCGGTTTTTTCTGCTTTGCACTACCGGTAAAAGACTACCCTTCCTTCCTTACGGATATTACACCCGAAGAAGGTCGTTGAATGAATCGATTGAAAGATTATGGAAATGAAAAAAATAAACTAAAAGAATGAGTTCAATAGACCTAAAGTCCCTTTGAATTCTAATCTTTCTTTCTTGTACAACATATCATTCATATCTTGTCATTATAATAATGCAGTCAGAGCAGTCAAAGGGACTAAGCTATTGCTGTACATTTTAATATAACTAAGTATAAGTTGGAAAACAATGGATTGAATTATAATAAGGCATTGAACAGTGCAGTTTTGAATAGTACGGAAAATTTAGGAACGAAATAACCGTATCTATCAATGAACGCGTGAATAGACAATTGTTAGCTTTTCTATGCTAAATTTAACAACTATTTTCTGCATTTTTTCGCAGCATTATGTTCCATGTTCTTTCACGTCTTGAACAGTAAAAATTGGAATGGATTTACGACTGCACCTACATGAATAGTCCCTGCACAAGCTGCAAAAAAAAAGAAGAAAAACTTGGCCCCAGCTGAAAATTACGCAGTACTTATGACTGGCACGTCTAGCTTGTATGCAATGGTGGACTGAAATCATCTTATTGCAAACTGCCTGGACTGTACGATCTGCAATGTACAGATGTCATTTGAAAGTTGAAAAAAAGGGCTGGAATACAATGATGGCCACACATGGGCATGTTGTCAGTGTAGAAGACAGGGAGCTTTAGGTTCGGGTCTTTCTTTTGTAGATCGCACCTGACATTGATTCAATTACTGGACATCATCTACTGGTGGATAACTGATGTCAGGCAATATCATGTGGTTCTAGAGACCGGTGTCATTCAGATTAGGAGTTTGAGTGGCAGAATTCCGTTCGTGATGCATTTGCTCAATAAGCCATCGATCATCTGATACAATCGGGTGAACCAAATGGAACAGTTGAGGTAGATGAGAGTAATATATGCATCATGAATATCACAGAGGATGTATCGAGAGGGTCGCTTGGCCTTTGGGTATGGCCGGGTGAGAAAGAGGTCGTTGAGGGATGATACGTGTCCAAGTCAGATAAGCAGACGCGCTACTACCTTTGGTTCAGCAGTTTGTTTTTACCGGGGATACGCATTCGAACTGATCAAGGGGCCAGTTACATGCAGTTACTAATTCATGCGACACTTGACCATTCCTGGCATTCTTTCAACCAAAACAATTCAACAATACACACGTACCAAGTCAAAGGCTCTTTGGCAAACGTTGAGGCTCAATTCAAGAACATGCATGGTACCTATAATGATTTGTTTCCATCTTTTTTCTTCTACAAAAACACACGTGGCGAAAACATCAGGAAGGAAATTCGTTCAGAAATATTTTATATTGGATTTTAATGTGACATTTAAAATCAACTAATTAACCCTATCAACTGATCCTACAAACATAACCCCCCAAAACACTAACCCAAACTTAGATTATTTGTGGTCAAATACATTATTCCTAGTACTTGCAAATAAGAGTGCAATAAGACGAAACAACTTTTCGGTCCGATCAGCAAACCTATGGAAATCTCTGTCGGAACATGTTTTTACAGCAAAGACAATAAACACATGTAAAAAACCACCTGGATAAATTTTAGGAAAATAAGGAGATTTTGACAATTTCAAGGCGGAAATTAAAATAACTACCAGAAGTCACTAATAGCAGAAGGAGTACGGAATCTGGGAGTCCAGTGAAGAGGATCCGCCTGACTGGAAATGATTTTTAACTATCTTTAATTAATCAATTAATTGAAAGACAGTCAGAAATCATTAATTAATTCTGATTAATTTTTTTATCTTCATCTTATTTCTTAGTTGCATTTTATCACAACTTCCAACTCGGACCGTAATTCTACATCGTGATCAGTAATAAAGAATAAGCCCACGGAGAGACACGAACTTGCACCCTCTGACGAGCAGGAATCCAGTATACGCCTGGCTGCTTTTAATCATTCGGTCACAGGGCTCCATAGTTGAGCAGAAAGCGATTCATACCTTTAAACTTGATTCCTCATATTAAATTGAAAGTAAATAAGTATACATCCGTAGCTTGCATGAATCAATCACCGTAGCACGTGCGAGTACCAGTACTAACAATTTAAAAATTATCTAAAATCATCTTATTATTAAAAAAAATAGATCTTTTATCGAAAATTATCTTTAAAAAATACCAGCATAAGATTTGGGTTTTGTTGGTCCTAAATGACCATAGAGACTCTTAAAAGCACTTTTTCCGAGGTTGCCGGTCTGAAAATGTGACCAGGAACGCCCAGAGACACACATAAACAGACAGGCAAATAGACATACAGATGAACAAAAAGAGAAGAATCTGTAGCTCTCTTGTCTGGTTGGTCGGGTGGACCAAGTGTCGGACTACGATGATTCAATACAGTTTGAAATGTTCAAGTTTTCTGCTTTCATTTGAAATTAGACGAAAAAAAAAATGAAAACGTCGTTCTGCAGTTTCCAAATAAATAAATAGTTCTGCGAAAGAGAACGCTGAAAATGATTGCTGAATTTAGGATGCCCTTGAATTACACATGCAAACCTGCACATGAGAGAATTATGCTCAACCTCACATGGAGAGATCACGAGACAGCACAGTATATCAGGAAGAAAACAGAAGTCAGAGACGTCATAGAATCTATTTAAAAAAATCAAATGGCAATGGGCAAGCCATGTTGCAAGAATAACAGACAACCGATGGACATAACCACTCACAACATGGATCCCCAGAGATAACAGGCGAAATCGAGGCCGACAGAATACAAGGTGGAGAGTTGAACTAGACAAATTTAGAAAATAGTGGCTCTGCGACGCCCATGATAGAGAATTGTGGTGGATCCCGGGGAAGGTCTATGTCAACGACGGGCGTTAAAATACTGATGATGGTGTATTGCACAAGATGATATAGCTATTCCATAGCAACCCACGATGGTTCTTTATGATGATTGGTTCAGGTCTATCACTTCTATGATTGGTTTCAGTCTTCGCTCATTGATTCATTTTGACGATTCGACAATCCTTCGTTTCAAAATTAACTACAGATTACAAAAAGACAAAAACAAACGCAACTCAATCGTGCAAACGACTAATTGTAACGATTGTAACATTCACTCGCTCGTTCGATGTTGAAAACGGCGTACAACTTTTGTACACCATTTTTAGAATAGAGTATGGACGTGTGTGGAAGATTCACGAAAGAAAAACAAGTTGATTTATAAATTATATTGTCATTGCTTTGAATATCACTCGATGTAACAGCAGAGTTTTTGCCCTCTTGTGCAACCGAAGTCGAAATAGACGATTTCTGCGTTCACAAAACGAAGGATTGCAAAGTATTCTACCCAAGGCAATTGTAACCTTTTCCGTTTCAAAGTGGTCACCACTCCAGCTCCTGAGTGACAAGCGCTGATGGCGAATTTAAAGTCAGAGATGCAGACGACAATAACCCTCACCCTATAGACACTATTCTTAAAAATAATAACCCTAAAACTAAAAATACTAATACTAACACTAAACCTAAAAACACAAACCCTAAAAAATACTAACTCTAAAACTCTTACTCTAGCACTTTCCCATACTTGATTATTCTGATCCATTGTTTCAGTCTATATTATTTGTTTCTTTATAATGCACAGGGGCGATCTTTTTTTACCTTAACCAGTGACAGAAATGGGATTTGGGATGCTAGGTATACCTTCATTAGTAGACGTTGAGCATATAGAAAAAATCTGGAAATTGAGAAGCAGGTATACGCCGTACCCCTTGTACTTCCCTCATTCCTATCCCCTAACACAGCGGTTTAAAAACTGGGGCATAGGACTCCTAGGATCCAATAAATAATGCTCAGGGGTCCGCAGTAGTGACCCCTCTGAACCTGACATTGCGTATTTGGTGCCAGAGACACAACAGCATCCATTGCACAGCTATTGGAAAACATAATTATTGTACACAGACCTGTAGCATGAATTAGAGTTTAAATAAGTGTAATTCGTTCAGAATAATGTGATTTTTGGAGCTCAAAAAATTTTTATTATTGTACTATAGTTCATTGAATATAATCCAAAAAAAGGGTCTATAAATAGGGATCCATCAGAATATTATAGAATTTATAGAAAGGGTCCATGGGTTCCCGAAATTTCGTAACCACTACATTAACACGATCTTATACATATATTTATAGATAATGAATGCCATCAAATGTGTCATATTTTCAGAACTGAATATCTGAAAATTCTGTAACAACGTTCAAAGCAACCACGTTCACATCTAAATAAACTAAATAAAATACCGAATGACATAAGTCTCAGAAAAAGACGTAGACGGTACCAGAAGAGAGTCTTTGATTCCTTGACTCGATAGTATTAGGTATTCATTTATAGTTGAGAAGATTTGTACTTACAATGTAATGTCATCCATCCAGGTGTATGGAAAAGGTCGATTTACAACCGAAATTAGGAAAGAAAATATTGTAAAAAAAATATTCGCGTTCTTACAGTTATACAAACGTTGATGACGTCATTTAACGGTTTGATGAAAAACGGTAAAATTTCCAATTTATTGCCAGTAATTTTGAGAAGATTTCGAACAACTGATTTCATTCTTCTCGTGAATTTTGTTGCTCCCACCCATAACGCTTCGGTCGATCTGTTCTACGTCCTTATTCAGGTGTGTAATATCCGTAGAGAGGGTCCCCTCTCCGGAAGTGCAAAGTAAAAAAAATTAAAACAAAAAAATCGCTGCTAAGAGAAAATTGAACAACTTATCAAACATTACTGTTGACGTTTAAATTTTCTGATTTCTACCGTTTTTACGAATATTACACCTTAAAGAAGGCTATAGAATGGGGTGAATGGAAGTTACAAAATTTTTTTAAAAGGTCAATTGTTATTTTTCCCGTTTCAAAATGGCTGCTTCTCCAGCACTGGGCGCTAATAGCGGATGTAAACCTTAACCCTAAAAATACTGACCCTAACACTAACTTGCTTGTACGACGCTTCATTCATATTCAATATTGCTACAAGGACAGTCGAAGGATTCAGGAGGGAACGGGGAGACGGCGTGCGTTCTGTAACGAAGTGTAGAGATCCACACCCGCCTGGGAGGATTAACGGAATCACCATGGGAGGCTCTCTACGTCATCCGCAGTTGCTTACGGCGTCTGGTCACCCATCTAGATACTGACCAGGCTCGACGTTGCTTAATCTGATGATCGAGCGAGAACCGGTGTATCTAACGTGTTTTGGTCATAACTTGCACGACAGAGAGTCGCAAGGAATTATCATCAAAGATTTCGATTGCTTCACAATGACTGGACACCATGCTAGTTGATAATGTTTTTGTCCTCATATATTTCAATCGATGAACCCGTCTGGAGACTGGAATAGTTACACCACTAACTGGTGCTTGAGTCCACGCGAAGGTCCAGATTTTGAAGCAAATAGGCTCCCCTAGACTTGACTCTACATCGCTTTCCAACGCTTTTGTAATCAATAGATATCTATTGGTAAAATTTTGAATATCCAAATCATTAACCATCTCAACCCGAACTGATCTGTTCATCCATCTACCTTAGTTCATATTATTCTCAATCTGTTAACAACGTCTCAATCTGTTAACAATGTTTCAATATGTTAACAATGTTTCAATGTTTACAACGTCTCAATCTGTTAACAATGTTTCAATCTGTTAACAACGTCTCAATCTGTTTACAAAGTATCCGGCCATTTGATACTTTCGAAAAAAATAGCCTACCTAGGGCAATGACTCATTCTAAGTACTCCCCTTGGGACGTAACACATCTATCCTAGCAACACCCCCAACATTTTCAAAACCTTATGCATTGTTCTTTCTTGCTGCATTCTCCTTAATCTTGTCCGCGGTTAGAAACCTCTTTGTGAAATGCCACAAACTACAGGGAGTTGAATCTGAACTGATAATGCAATGTTTTACCAAAAAGAAACCTGCACAAAACATTAAGACAGAACAGGCTCGGTAATTGTAAATGCAGTGGTTGCACAGTACACACGCTCGCTCAGTGGCATCTCACTACCAACTTAGGGATCCCGCAGGAGAGCGCGTCCATGCATACGCAGTAATGTCCTCTCTTACTGATTGCTTAATTAAATCAAGGCCAGATCGCAGGATATTCAAAATAAATGGATACTTTCCAAACACACCTCATATATCCGAAGGGTTGTTTGCCTTATTACGATGGTTTGAAAGCTGATCTTTCAATTCATTGCCTTTGGGGTAATTTCGACCCTTAGCGGGTTCTCCACTATGGCGATCAGTCTGAGCTATAGCCAAGTAAATATCTGGGCGGCTTTCTCTTGCAGATTATGGGTAGAATAGTGGATACGGTTTTCACTGGATGCCCCACTATTGTGACCCCTTTCCGAAGCTTAGCAAATATTCGTAGTAACTATCTGATAGGTATGCCATTTCTGAGTATTCTGGGATTTCGCTTCTTCAAAGCGCTTCCAATTTACTGTAGAAGTCATCAATTGTAGAAAGAAAGGAAATCATTCAAATTATCTTGCAAGCCATTGATTGTTGCTCCATGGGGGACTCCAGCACCCGGTTTCGAATTCAGGGATATCCTTCTTCTGCACCTTTTTCCCTTCCCCCAGACTGGCTGCTCTGTTATTTTACTCATAGCTAAGAGTGGGGAGAAAAGATCGATTCATGCCTTCCCCTTTGACATTAGTGCAAATTAAACACAAAAGTCTCTGCGAGAGTTTGAACTCGGTTAACCAATTCCATTTTCGCACTGTCAATAGTTACGCCACTCACACTTCCGAGATTCTCGCCTACTGCGGAAGAAAATGCGACTTTGTGCTAAAGTTGATCTAATTAAAAACAAGAACCATATGTTCAACGATGCGTCTTCATCCATGGCAGTAGAAGCAAGAAGAGGAAAAAGGGCAAGTAATTTTTCTTCGAGTCAACTGATTCTCATGCTTGTAAAATATTGCTATATGGAAGTATTCTGCAAGTTTCATTTTGAATAATCATCGTAAATGGCCATTTTAGGCGCTTTTGGGGGATATGTGTGTCATTTTGGGTTTTCATGTAGACTTAGAATATTCACAACGCGTACAAAAATTGATCAAAATAGATGATACACCTTTTAATGACGTCGTGCTTTTCAATGACATCACTACTCTTCCTCCCTTCCTATTTCAGTTGTTTGACATAACTGGGACCGACCGAAACGTGTGTTATAGAGATGTGTGGATTGGACACATATGAAAAAAAATATGCCTTAAAAGAATTTCATTTTGGAACTTGTTTGCTCTAAGATGTTAATCGAACCAGATGGATTAAGAGTAGGGGGTCGCCTAGCAACGACTTGATCCGATTGACTCACTTGGCTATGGGGGGAGGGATGTCGAGACATTCCTACCCTGAGCTTTGTGAAAGACATCAATTATTCAATGTCGAACCCTGGCTGGTCACATGAATTTATAGAAACATAATCCTTGGTTCTGTCTGCAATATGTATTACGGACATAACTAGAAAGAACTGCCAAGGTCGTATACTAGAACCGGAATGTAAATGAAATATGAAGAAAAAAAAAATCCAAAACAAGGGAAACATCTTTAAATTTACACCTATTAAGTTACTTCCTTAGAAATTTTATTTTACCTCTTTTATTAACTGTTCATTTTGAACTCTTTTTCTCAAAAATAATTTTTCAAAACACCCATTTCCAATCGAAAACAAACTGCTGGATCCGCCCCCAAACTTAATCACATCTTCTGTAGCACATGGCCCACCCCTCCACAAAACTTACTTGAAGTTCACAGAGAATTTTGGGAGATATCGTGTGAACAGACTGGACGACAGACAGACAGGTGTGAATGCATATACTTCTTCCGACTTCGTTGGCAGGGGTTGACTAGAGGACTTAATTCATTAATA
The DNA here is from genome assembly GCA_963457665.1 of Thysanoteuthis rhombus. NCBI lineage: Eukaryota > Metazoa > Mollusca > Cephalopoda > Oegopsida > Thysanoteuthidae > Thysanoteuthis > Thysanoteuthis major. The sequence continues at coordinate 24,818,787 of OY735234.1, read as the reverse complement.
TTTTGGAAGCTTAGCACTGCACTTGATGTGGAGAAAGATGAAGGAAAGATTATATTACGCTAATCCTCCAAGTGAGGAAGACCAGTCTGCTCAGAGAACAAACATTCGAAATTCCCTAGGTTTACCTGAGCTTGAACACCGATCTCTGTCACCATTTGGAAATATATAAGTATGTGTATGAAATAAATCAAAGAAGCAGCATAAATCAACAAGTCGACTGATTGTATATGTGGGACAAATAGGGTTCGATTCAATGGGGCTTTCACTACTCAACAGGGACAAAGTATGGAAATCCAGGCCAAACAAGGAAAGGAAAAGATATCACCCGAATCCAACTTCAAAAGCGTTACTACCATTGGAGAAAGAAATTCTGTTTACCACCATCACAATCAGATATTACATCTGGACGAAGACCGTAGAACGGATCAGCCAAAACATAGTCTTAATAACACAAACAAAGAATTCAATCGTCTGGAAAACTCTTTGAATGTTACTGAGCCTTCGCAAAACTACAGGCAGAAGATGAACAGACAGACAGACAGACAGACAGACAGACAACGAACAGACGGAGACAGCTAATTAGACGGATGAAAGAACAAGCAAATATTTTCTAAACTTAGCGTGGGCTGAAATCACTAACATTGGCTTGTAAGATCAGCTCACTGCCAATTATAGACAAGATGTTGATGCAGTTTTGGGAACGAAAATTTTACCCAGTTACAAATGTGTTCGCTGCTAGGAAGAAAGGAAAATACACATTGCCTATCTCTCAAAACAGGAAGACAATTACCAAGACTCAACTTCCAAAATACTTGTACTGGAGGCAAAACTGGCTATGATAGATAATAACTGAATCACAAGAAGTTCAATCGCCCGAAAAACTCCTCGATATACATAACTCAACCACAAGTCAGATCAAATTATTTCTATTTCTGGACATGAATCTGGCTACATGTGAACAGTAAAAAGACCAACATCGAAATAAATTATCACTCACTCCCTCACAAGTAAATCAAAGACAAAACAGGGGTGTATCTGTGAAAGAATTCTTCCTTTTCATTTTATAATTTTTGGTGTGGTATTTATTTTTGGTTTACGGCTAAGACAAGGTGCGACCAGCCCACACAAACTCTTCACAGCCCGCCTTGAGATGATCTTCCGAAACCTAGACTGAGAAAATGATCGAATCAGAATAGACGGCGAATACCTAAGCAACCTCAGATTTGCAGACGATATCGTCCTTTAAGCTGAGAACTTTCCAAGTGATGCTAGACGGACTAAAAGAAGAAAGCAATAAAGTTGAGCTCCACATGAAATTTAAAAAAAATCCCAAACAATTGTCATGTACGACGAACATGTTGAAGACAAAGACGCAACACTCAAAACCAAAAACGTTGAACTGCAGACAGTAGACCAATAAATCTACCTAGGACAACTAATCTCCATTAAATCCTCAAAAGAAGAAGAAATAAGGCGAAGAATCACTCTGGGATGGTTAATTTTCGGTAGAGCAAGCTCAACCTGCAAGAACAATAAAAAATTCCACTGGTGCTAAAAAGAAAAGATATACAACCAATGCATCCTCCCAATAGTCACCTATAGAGTTGAAACATAGAACCTTACCAAAAGATTGAACCTCAAGCTGAGAACCATGCAACGTGCACCTGAGAGAATCATGCTCAACCTCACATGGAGAGATCACAAAATAGCACAATATATTTGAGGACGTAAAGGAGTCCAAGATATCACAGAGTCCATCAGAAAACTCGTGGCAATGGGCTGGTCATGTAGCGAGAATGTCAGATAACTGCTGGACATCACGACACACAGTGTGGATTCCCAAAGATCATCAAATATGAAACTGTGGTCAACATAAGATGGCGTGACGAACCAGACAAGTTCATAAGGTATTGGATCTGCAACGCCCATGATAGAGAGGTCTGGCGAATTTAGGGGAAAGTCCAACAACGGGCACTAAAAAGGGTGGTGATGATGTGTGAATCTTGCGTGTGTATATATATATATATATGGAGAGAGAGAGAGAGAGAGAGAGAGAGAGAGAGAGAGAGACCATGACGGGATGTACGATTGAATGCGTACAGTTTAATCAATCGTTTGGGCCATATTGCATCCTGATATACGTTTTTTGGGTAAACAAGAAAAAACTAACAAAACGACTAAAACATCTTTCCTTGTCAGACGGATTTAACCAGTCTTGTGCAAACACAAGATTGCAGCTGAAATACTCAACAGACAACTAAAAAAATAAGCAGAGAATAGAACAAGCAAAAAAATGATGGTGAATTAATAGAAAATCCCAAATCCTGTTTTGAAAATTATTGAAAATATATACACTTGATAATATGCTGTCGCGTGGAAATAACAGGACAAGTTGTCGCGTGCAACTAATTTTATAAAAGTATTGATTATTAAAAACTCTGTTTTACTAAATTATTATCATTTAGATTAAACAATCCTTTTCTAAAATATGTATTTCTCACGAATACGTAAACATAATAATTCTAATTCGGAATAATTCCGTATCATTAAACAATGCCATGTATTCAACACACTCCGGTTCTGTCTGAATCTTTTACAATATATATATATATATATATATATATATATATATATATATATATATATATATTAACGTTCCCTTATTCAGGGTTGAGCACTCTTTAAGTGAGGTAACTCGTTCATTATAAGCTTATGCAATACTCTTCCAACTTAGGAATAGAGCACTCTGGTGGATGGGGAATTGTGCGTAAGTAAATATATCACTTAAATTTAACCTTACTGAACATCCAGTTCTGTGTAGAGCAGAGACAAGATGCTGGCCTCTGGGTTAAAAGCGAAGGTTTTGGTCCTACCTCGTGGTACTGTATAGTCTATAGCTACACTGAAGAGTTGTAATCAACGAAACAGCTGTCTGTGGAGGACTTAATTATATATATATATATATATATTAAGCCATCCATATATATATAGATATAGTTTTTTTGAGGTCAAACTCCAGTCCAAATAATAGCTGAAGTCGACTTTATGTTTTCTTTAACAAGAACAATTTCTACCTAATTTAGGGCGGTAAATTATCACGTCACCATAAACCAAATCTATATATTAAATTAACATTTCGCTGCAGTGATTTGGAAATCAAATCAAATGATTGGGAGGCTAATCTCTTACCAACTGAGCCAAACTGACAAGTCTTATACTTTTACAAATTTATTTATCATATATGTAAAAGAAAAGTTGCAGCAAATATTTTTTCGGAATAGAACTAGGAGTGGGGATTGACGTTGCAGTAGCTCGGCTTGTTTTTATTATTAAAATGGGTGAAAGGAGACATTTTATCGTTTACACCTTTTGCTAGCGACAATATAATACTCACACGACAATAGGCTACCTGCATCTGTGTGAATTGAGGCAAAGTGAGCATTGTTGCTAATTCAGAAAATATTTTTGAGTTAATTTGATTGCTAAAACGCGCTAAAATGTGTTAAATATTTTTTAAAGCCAAAAATGCCAAAAAATAGCCCAAAAGAGCCAACGATAAGCTAAAATTGGTCAAAACGGGCAAAAAATGGACGTAAATTTCAAGCACGTTAGTGTTCATTTAGCATTTTTTTTCGGACTGTCAAAACAAGAAACGCGCTGAATTTGGCACAAGAAGTGCTAAATAGGCAACAATGAAAGAGAGTTTCGTTGGATTTGTGTTGAAAGTCATACAGTGTCGTAATCAGCTTGTGATCAAGGGTCGAGGAGAACCAAGTCTCCCTTGGTAGGAGAGAGAGAGAGAGAGAGAGAGAGAGAGAGAGAGAGAGAGAGAGAGAGAGAGAGAGAGAGAGAGAGAGAGATTGCAAATGTGAATTTGATCATTGTTGCACCCTCCCACTCTCCAACGGTTAATGGTGTGGGTAATGGAATCGGTGAGCAAAATTCAAACTCTGACAGGGAAAAGTATAAATCCATCTCTTATTCAAAGCAGGAGTGACATCCTGAACAGAATTCACGACCTGAGTGGCGATCTGTTCCCCCAGGTGGTGTGGTCCGTTCACCCAAGTGTTGTGGTCCGTTCACCCAGGTGTTGTATTCCATTCCTCCAGGTGTTGTGGTCCGTTCATCCAGGTGATGTGGTCCATTCCTTCAGGTACTGTAGTCCATTCCTCCTGATGTTGTGGTCCGTCCCTCCAGGTGTTGTGGTCCATTCCTCCAGGTGTTGTGGTTCGTTCCTCCAGGTGCTGTGGTCCATTCTTCCAGGTGTTTTGGTTTGTTCCTCCAGGTGTTATGATCCATTCCCTGGTGTTGTGGTTTGTTTGCCCCAGGTGTTGTGGTCTATACCTCCAGGTGTTGTGATCCATTCCCCCAGATGCTGTGGTCCATTCCCCCAGGTGTTGTGATCCATTCCTCCAGGTATTGTGGTTTGTTCCTCCAGGTGTTGTGGCCCATTCTGCCAGATGTTATGATCCGTTCTTTCAAATATTCCGTTTCTTTTTCTCTATCTCACTGCAAAGTCGTTAAGAGCTTTCCCATTGTATCCTGTCAGGTGTCAAATGTTCTTACTCTTAGGTAAGCTCCTTGCAATGTAAGGGCTTGCCAGCATCGCTCCAAAAACATGATTCCTTTCTATTGGGCAAAAGGTTTAGAGAGCTCAGCTCTAGAGAGCAGAGCTTTCCAAATTTTTGCATTGGTTACACACTTGAAAAAAATATTCTTTTGCAACACATGACACGTTTTATCACCCAAGCCAAGTATAAAATGTCATCCCAACAGTTCAACACAGGAAATATATCTTTTCTCGTATAGATCAAATTATACCCAAATACTCAAGATTATACTCGAAACACCTAGAGATTATAGGTCACTCACTGGAGTGTCGTTATTAACAGTTTGGAAAGCTGTGCTCTAGAGCTCAACAGGTGCCTGGGGAAGTTGACGACAGTGTATGTGTACCCTGGTTGAGGTTCTCTAGGATGTTGTCCATGTACTGTATGCAAGTCATACCACCCATGATGTAGAACACACCGAAGCCTACGTGTGAGTACGCCCTCGTTGAAGAATCATTGAGGTACCAACAGGCTTCATTAGGACTGAATACTTTTGAGTCCATCAAATGGTAAAAAGATGGCTGCGTAAAGAAGGATACAGGTGAGACAAATAACATTTTTTTACACATACACTGCTGCGAAAACAATGGATATGCCACCAGCAAACTTCTTATCCGATGATTATCCAAGAGTCAGACATAGTTTCGGAGCTGAAACATCATTACCATTAACCCAGGGCGCCAAGTGATAACTTACGATACCACCAGGCTTTGTTGGTTTTCCGACACAGAGTAGGAATACTAGATGAAAATGTAGCTTCATATATACAGCAATACCTTAAATGGTGCAGTTTGAATAGTATGGGTTTTGATGTAGTACGATCGCGGTATTCCTATACAAATGAATGTAACTTAGTACAAACTGAAAATAAACACAATGATTATAATGATACTTTGAACAGTGCAGTTTTGAACAGAACGGAAATGTTGGAATTAATCAACCGCACTAATCATGGCATGACTGTATTTTCATTATGTATTCCCAATTACCAGCCAGCATTCATCAGTCTTACTTTGTATGCAAACAGAAATGTTAATTAAATGATGTGAGATTTGGATTAAATGACCGGAGGACGGTGTCAAGACTGAGTGGTTAACGTGAACTTCAGATGGAAAGGTGAAACGACGTTCTGCAATATCCTATCTGAAACGATTGGCATCCTTAATTCTTTAAAGTGGTAGACAAACAAAGGAATTGGATGTGCTGTGGTATTCTCCCTTCAATATATTCACTAATTTTAGTCTCAGATTTATGACGTTGTCGACGCAGGCAGACAATTTCAGTCTATTGTTGACGTCCGGAAAGAAATGTCGCATTTTATGGCGACGGAAGAAAATTTGCCCGTTCAAATGCCACAAAAATTACTTTTATTTGCCAAGGACATCAGCGTCACAATCAACAGTGTCAAATCCCATAATGTAACTTGTTAACCTAATCCTTATTGAAAGAATCCAGGATTCTGCATTGAAAACACTAGACTAAATTCCCGCTCTAACGGGAACCCAGCCTGAGTTTAGTTGCGATAAAAAGCAAAAACGATTAAGATGATAGTAAATAGTAGAAAAAAATATCAATGATAGTAACATTGCCATTTGAATTGATGTCTTTACATCAGTTTTTTTGTTGTCAGTAATTCTTTCTTTTTTTTTTCAAAGATTAAATCTTATTTGATTTCCATCTATCGTTCTTTCTTTTTTATAAATTCTTTTTGGAGGCATCGATTCACTCCATACTTGAGGGCGGTTATCGAGTCTTCCCAAATAGAATAAATAAAAATTGAATTAAATTAAACGGTTATTGTTTTGAATAATTTTTTTTTATCATTTGTGTGCCATTTTAACATTGAACCTTACAGTCGAGAAGGTCGGTCATTTTTAAAACTATGAACAAAATGTAAATAAATCAAATTCAGATCAGATACATCAAATATAATTCATGTATACTGCAAGATCAGGAGAAATTCTATACAAAATTCCACACTTAACATTCAGAAAATGTGACCATTAAGCAATTTTATAGGTCATTTTTAACATCGAAATTTGATATCAAGATATACGTAGGTTGTTTCGTTCTAATGTATTTATTTAATCATCCAAAAAAACATTTTCTTTCAAGAAATATTCTCATTAGCTGTTCTCGTTTCTAATAACTTACATGCTTCCAATGTAAATACACCATTTCTCCAAGAAAGAAAAGACTCTCATTTGATTTGTTTGAGCCTGAGGTACAAAAATTGTGTCCGTTTCAATATAGATTTTCTACTCTTAATCGATCAATACCTACTGAAAACAATTGGGGGGATGAGGGGGGGGTCAAAATCTTACTTGCTAAAACCTGTCTCAGGTTCACTGAAAATTTCATGGGGTCACACTGGATGATTTTTACACTAGGCTGTCACATATGGAGAGACGGGCGGAGCCGGATTAACGGACAGACATTTGGTGAATTATGATAAGATATCAACTTCTTACCGAAGCTCCTTCCCGTAAGGTCTTGATCAGACGGAGAAATATGGTGGATTTCGTCTATTACGAACTCTTGGCATAGGTCCACACTCAGTGAAATATGCTCAAGAGAAGATTCTATTATAAAGTTGGTATATTTTATCACATTCATTACGAACCTCAATTTAATCAGATATCTGGAACACTTCCTTCGAGAATTCGGGATGATTTGTGATATGCCGCCCCCCCCCCATTTTTTCTGACCTTTTCGACAAGGATCGATCTGTGGTATCTGTTCCCCGGCAGGGACCGAGGCGCCAGTACTGACATTTGCCTGTCGAATGGGCCGAAGATTGTGTTGTGGTTGGCATCAAAGACTGAGTGCCCGGTGCAATGTGTCAGCCAATGAGGTTATACTGAGACTGCACATTGCTACACGCATTGCTTCGCGCATTGCTTCGCGCATTGGGAGCCTTTGAATTCGTCCCAGGGTGCTCCCACTATTACTTAGCTCAGCTGCAGGGATTACGGTGCCCTGGGGCAGCACTGTTCCATTGCACTTAAAGGGACAGGTCGGGCTCGTAACTGACGCTTTCGTGACAGCAGTTGCTTTTACAACCACAATTGCTTAGCAACCAAAGTCGCATCGGCTGGAGCTATTTTTTATGGGTTGTTCCTTTTCCCCACGTAAAGCTCTGACCTTGTGTCGAATTTTACTCTGGTGGGAGAGTTAATAAAGAGATGCTCGACCACAAATGGAGAGATCAGAAGACAACACAGTATATCAGGAAGAAAACGAGAGTCCGAGACACCATAGAATCTATTAGAAAACTAAAATGGTAATGGGCAAGTCATGTTGCAAGAATGACAGACAACCGATGGACATAACGACTCACAACATGGATCCCCAGAGATCACATGCGAAACTGAGGCTGAGAGAATACAAGATAGAGAGATGAACTAGACAAATTTAGAAAATACTGGCTTTGCAACGCCCATGACGAAGAAATGTGGCAGATCCTGGGGAAGGTCAATGTCCAACGACGGACGTTAAAAGACTGATGATGATGATCACTACCAGAGAATTCCCACACATTAGAAATAATCAAGGTCAGTTATCATCACGGAGACAAAAACTTTACAAGAAACGAAGAGATTGGTCATTGAAGCGAAGCTGTGCGGAGGTGTCCAGCGGGGCAATTTGACCCAGGCCTATGATTTCGAGGAGGCATAATCCAGACACCTTTTTCATTAATGCAAATTACCGAACTTACTGCTTATTTAACGAACAGTCTCTACCTTCAGACAAATTCCTTTTCCTCACTATGGCTTTGGTTGGCTACAGTTGTGACTATTTCACTAATGAGATGGCCCGTTAAAAGAGAAAAGTACCAATATGGTCCCGTGTAGAGGTTTTGAAGAATCCATAAAACCTTAAATTCAAAGTTCGTGGAGGACAAAGCAAATTACTGTACGTAACTTCAGAGTTAACAAGTCCAAGTCCACTGTAATTTATTAAATTAACAAATATATTAATTAAAAGATGAAAAAAAATTAGATAGTCATCATAGTGTCGATACCCCCAACGTCGACACGCCATTGTTTATATTCAAACCATACGTAAATTACATATATTTATCGCTGATAACAAAAAATACTTGAAAAGCAGTTTGAAATAAGGGGTCTACTTTTCCCATCTGGCCAGGGCCTACTTTTGCCTCAGCACGGCGTTGTACCGAAGCAATATAACACTCTTTCTCTCTCTTGACCAATTCAAGACCATTTCTCTAGCTGTCTTCATTTTATTAAATGGCTCAAATTAATCGTAAAAGACTCCTTTCAGGAGCGTACCTGGAGATTTGGGAGCCTAGCGGAAAAATTTGGCCTTTTGAACATTTCCCCGTTTAGTGCAATGGTTACCAACCTTGAGGGCGCAGATCCTTGATAGTCCACTAAGACATTACTGGAGGTCCGTGCGCTGACCTTTCAAAAGCCTGGGGCCCGTGGGTTTGTTGAGTAAGCAGACCTTGAAAAAGCCTAGAGTCCATACGCAAATTCATGTTAATAAATGGGGTCCTCGGAAATGAAAACCTCTGATTTAGTGAGATTTAATGAAAAAGGAAAATTTGCAATTAATAGGCATTTTATTGATGTGAAGTTTAACAGAATCCAATGTTCCAGAATTTTTAATATAATTAATTCAATTTTTATTACAAACGTAAAGCAATTAGTAAATATTTGAGATCGACTAAGTATTGATTTTCAAATATTTGCTAACGAAGTATTAGTGACATAGGGACTCGCAGTATACCTGCAACTTATCTTACTGAGCAATAAAACAACAATGAACGCGCTGGGCAGGACACCTGATCAAACAAAATTCACCTTGGTAATCGGTTTAATTACCCTAATTAGATCTTTGCTGGAGTACATAGTTTTAAATTTTCATTACCTCCTGAAGAATAGAAAAATGGTTAGACATATTTGTTCAAATTAAAAAAAAATCTGAATTAATGTCGGGGCCTTATCAAGGCGCTACAAAAATCATTTCCCATGTTGGCTTTTTCTGAATGGGCCTTTTTCCTGTGCACATTTATAACTGTGGTTTTTTTTTCTGAGTGGGATTTTCGTGTGGGCTTGTATCATTTGAGCATTTCACATGAGGCCATTCATTTTGTGTAAAAAAAAGAGCCCAAAAGCACAGTAGCGATGAAACAATCACACATCTTTAAATACAGGTATGAGTAAATCGTATTGTTAACGTTTTGATAATTCATTTTCTGTTGTTTAAAAAAAGAAAAAAAAAATTAACACAATCGGTGCAAAGAATCTATCAAGACAAATAATAATACGTAATATGTGTTGAGAAAAAAACCCCACAAAGAATTCATTTATCTTTTCCATTTATGAATGCATTCATTTTAGGTTGAAAATAGAAAGAGGTGCGATAGCGATGTAACAATCACACACCTTTGAATATAGGTATAAGCATAAGCACCCGCTTCCGTTCCCTACGGAAACAAAAGAGCAAAAGTATATGCTCCATGGGCCGGGTGAAAGTATTTACCCGAAGGAAAGGAAAGAGATATCCGAATTTCGGTTGTTACGATAGCGACTAGATATTGCCCAAGCCGTGACTCATCCCAAGCTGTCACTGAATATAGTGACCCTTCGATCCCTGGCTCCTGTAAAATTCAATCCCCGACACCCTTGCCCGAGAAGGCCTGATTCAGGGGAAGGCAAATGCCCCGTTCGCAACCCCATGGATATAAGTAAATCGTAAAAAGAATAAAAGAAAGAAAAATCCGCTTAAAGAATATGTTAATACCATTTTTTATTGTTTCGATTAAATCAGACCATTAGCAATGATATGTAACATGTTTTTTATTTAATCCATAACAATAGCACCTGACAGTTTACGTTGCAATCGGTGTTGTCAGAAACGTGACCTTTCAAACAGAATCAAATTTCGGGTCCCCGAAAGCGTTATTGTTACCGTTGGTGTAAATGATTTCTTGGACTTGATTTGGATATTTCAAGTGAGTTGGCTATCGCTTGCATCACATAACGTTAATCATACTCAATTACTGATTTGATTTGATCCCTATCAACTCCAGTACGAAGTCTGGAATTGACACTGTTTCCTTCTGACCAAGAACAATCCTCACCAAAATGTTGGGTGTTTCAATGCACGGCTATCTCATTGCCAGGAAACTGTCTTACTGATTAAGCTAAATTAAGTCTTCGATATAAACAAAAATTCGTCATACATATACACACAGGCTTATTCCATCCTATTAAATACACACACACACACACACACACACACACACACATATATATATATATATATATATATATATATATATATATATATATATATATAACAACCACTACCTTAGTTAGTCATCTCACTCGTACAAATCAGAGCCAACATATTTTCGATGACCTATAAGGTTAAAACCTATGTATTCCTTAACTTAATCACCCCTCCATTTATACTAACTAACCTACCCACACAATCTAACACCAAAGCACTTCTCTCCTATCCTGACACCTTATGTCCTCTCCAAGACCCACTGCTGCTGCCAACACCACAGACTTCATCACACACTGTACTTTCTCTTACACAGCAGGATGCCCCTAGCAAATGGGATACCATTTTTTGCTCACAAAGCAAAACTCCTGATGGTGGACTCATGTCCCACATTGAACTTATAACCTCTAAAGGTACACACATACACACACACACACACACACACACACACACACACACACACACACACACACACACAGCATAGCACACACTACTGAAGATGGGAATACCGCCCGAAACATGTCTAGACCATCGATGAAAACATTTTTAGATAAATAAACCCAATTTCCATACAGTTTCACTCCATACACTGTCTCACTCTCTATAGTTCAAATTATACATATATATATCAAATAATTCTTTTGTTGTATATATATTACCAAAGTTACATTAATCATCTTCCGTCGGAATAAAAGTTGGAGTAGAGTTTGACCCTGCAGCAGCTAGACCTGTCTTAAACATCGTCATTGTAAATTCTATTTTTCTAGTTTTTCTTTTCATCTTTTCGGTAGCCTTTTATCGCAATTTACATTGTACGCCCATTAACACGTCCAGCACCAAAGAACGTTCATTAATGTTTTCACAACTTCCTCAGTTAGGCAAAGAGGAAACAAAACAAATTAAAATAACAATGAAATAAAATATCTGCACCCCGCATGAGTGAGTCGCAAGCCTGCGCACATACTGGAACGAATCTTCCAAAATTATCCAAAATGATACAAAAAAAAAAAAAAAAAAAAAATAGATCTTTTATCTAAAATTATCTTTAAAAAAGTAACCAGCATAAAATTTTGGCATTGTTGGTCCCAAATCGATCATGGTGACCCCCAAAACCATTTTTGGAAAGAACAAAAACAAAAACAAAAATATTTTTAGATGGTGCCTAGGGGTGTACTCATACACACCCACACACACATAAAGGGTTAGGAATTTGAAGCCCACTTAGTTGGTTGGTTGGTCGGACGGGCAATTTGTGGGGCTACGGGTGATTTGATAAAACAGGTATGGTCAGTCACTCAATACAAATTGTCACGTGCCCATTGTCTTTTGAGAGCATGCTGTGTTTGTGCGATTATTTTTTTTTTTTTTCAAGAAATGGAAAAAGAGGTGTTCAATGAATAGGTTACTTCTCTTGGCTTTTGTTAGATCACTAAAACGTTTGAGATTTCAAAAAAAAAAAAAAAAAGAAAAGGAAAAAAGCGAACGTGAACGCAGCCGGGCACGAACTAAGTGTCCAAAATAGAATAAACTTACATTGTAAATTGAACCCCCCACTTCGGTGGAAATTTTGAAAAAGCAAAACACAAAACGTTTTTTCTAGAGATGATAAGGGATTGATGCTTAAATTTTCAGCCCTGTAGCTCCGTAGTATGAGTGACTAATCAGTTGTGTTGTATAGTTTTGTTCCTTGTTCTTTATTTCCAAAGAGGTGTAGAAGTTTTTCTTTGAGTCAACTGATTCTCATTCTCCTAAAATATTGGGATATTGAAATACTTTGCACGTACAATTTTCAATAAAAATTGTAAATGGCTATTTTTGGCGGTTCTGGGCCATTCTTGACTTTTTAAACACTAAAATGCGAACCTGTAAATGACATCATTAGCTTCTGGTTAGAAAATGATTGGAATAGTGTTCCCTTAATGACATTACACCTTTTCCTCCCTATTTCTGTTAGACTAATTGAGACTGACCAACAGATCGACCGACAGACCCACAGAAAAGGGTCTAATAGAGATGTGTGAAACTGAGTTCCTCAGTTCGAAATACAATGTTACTTTCATGTTGATATTCACGTGAAAGGTCATTGTTCTTAAAAGAAGTCTTTAAATGAAAAGGTCCGAGTTTCTCTCTTTGATGGTCGTTCGAAAAATTCTTCGTTCCACTTATTTACAAAGAGAAAGACGTGTGGGAAGGAAACAGGAAAGAACAAACAAGGAACAATATTCATACATTCAACAACAAACATTTAACAGGTCTGGTTAGTCACTCTTTTGAAAACCGTCACATGACCAACGTCTTATGGTGGCATGCTGTGTTGGGGTGATCAATTAAAGAATTGGGGAAAAGAGGTGATCAATGAATAATTCACTTCATTTGCCTTTTGTTAGGCTGTGATCAAAAGTCTGAATTTTCAACAACAACAGCAACAACAACAACAAAAAAAAACAGTACAAAAAACAAGCAGGTCACAAACTAGTGATCAATTCATAATAAAATTACATTGACAATTTAACCCCCACATACTAAAAACCTTTTTGGGAGTATCAAAAAAATAACGTTTTTTCTAGACACAAAGATATACATGCTGAAATTTTCAGCCCTCAAATTCCATTGTACTCCTGGATGCATGCTAGGTCAAAAAAGTGTTTCTTTGGGCCAGCTTGAAAATTTTGTGTAATTTTAGTACTGATGAAGTGTCTGGTATTGACGTTGAAGCTTCCGGGAACGGATTACACGTCATAAGTGAAGATGGAAGTCAGAATGGTAAAATTCTTGATAACATATGATTTAATAATTGAAGAAGTTGATTAGAAAATCCCTAGTAGAAAAAGGTTGTGAGATCAGGTGCTTAGAATATACATTCGTTCTGCGATATATTAAATCAGCTTTTGGTGTAAACTTAACTGAAATTGAAGAATTCAGAGTTTGGGTGAAAACTCTCCCTTCGCCTATCGCCAAAGTAGAGAAGAAAAAAGGCGGTCCCAGGAAAGGATCTGCAATGATCGAAATTCGACGGCCGACCCTCTACAATTAACAATTCAATCTATATTCATGTCCCCGAAAGGGGGTAGGGGGTTTGAGGAATCCCCAGAATTCAAGATTTCTCCTAGCGGGAGGAGTGCTACCACTGGTCCCACGTGACATCGCCAACTGATCAAAGATCTCTGCACGTCTGCAAACCCGTATCGGAGAAGTATTCTATTCACACATTCTATGCAAAATTAACTTACATACGAATTTTCAACTTTTGGTCCAAGATTTCCCAGATCGAGTCCCGAAGACCAATTTCCGCCTCCCCAGGGGATTATTCGTGGGGGTCAACTGACAATAGAGCAGCCTTGGGCCGTCTCTGTGTATTCATCCGACTTTCAATTCACAGTGCTTCGCCTGGACCCTCATATGACTAGGCGTGGGTCGCCAGGGTCAAGCCAGCTGTACGGCAATTCCCATTTTGGCTGATAGTAAAAAATACAAAAAATAGATTCGTGCGTTCATTTTCTTCTCTTTCTTAAATGATAGTTTAGCATCTGGAAAATCGAAAATCATTGTTTTAGAATTTATATATTTTTTCAATTTTTCCTTTTTTCTTTTTAATAAATGTGCCAAGAATCGCATACTTGTAAAATCCACGTCACCCATGGTGAAATGTATCTCAAGTTTGGGCGTAAAACAAAACTCGAAATTTAAACTTTTGCCTTTGGTGGTAAAATTTTGTGTAAATTCCAAGAAGTTATCTACCACCAGCCGCAGCTGTGGCTGCAACAGCCTTTTAGCGTCCGTCGTTGAGTATAGATCCTCAATGAGATTCGTCAGACCTCTCTATCATGGGTATCGCGGAGCCAATACTTTCTGAACCTATTTAGTTCGCTACACCATCTTATTTTTTGCTGGTCATAGTTTCGCATATGATCTCGGGGGATTCACGATGTGAGTCGTGATGTCCAGCGATTGTCTAACATTCTTGCAAAAACGCATTGCCATTTGAGTTTTCTAATTGATTCTATGGCGTTTTTCTATTATATACTGTGCTGTCTTCTGTTGTCAATGTAAACAGTCTAATTGTTTGTAACTTCATGGAGACATGTTTCTGTATTTGGTCTCTATCCTGCGTAATTCTAAGTGCAATAGAATTTACACAAAATTCATTCAAGTTGTGAAAATGTGTAAGATTTTAAAATCATCACACTAGTAAATGAAAAATGATACGTTACATCAATTTGATTTTTGTACAAGGCCATAATCAAAGATCGCTCAGTGCTCATTAAACCCACTAACAACGGCCAATGAGATGAACCTTTTTATACCACAGTACTAAACCAGACACACAGCCACTGCAATGAATAATAGGTCCTCTTTTCAAAATTAGATCCTTGTTTTTTTTTCAGAACAAGGGGAAAAACTCCATGAAAATCTAAACAACTTCTATGCGAAGTTTTGCAATTGATCGCATTGAATGTTGAAATCAAAAGAAAAAAAAAGAGAGAGGAAAAATTAACAGAATGTCATTTTATTTAAAATGATATCAGCTTTCGCATTTTAATAAAATCTTTTATACTTAAACTTTGATAAATAATAAAAATAAGAACTGAACTGCAATAGTTTTTTTAATACTATCCAGTGACCCCCCTTGATAAGCAAGCGGTTGTAGTGTCAACAAGAGAGGGGAAAGTTTTCAAGAGTGAATTAGCGACGGAGTTGTCAATTTAGATGTTTTTCATCTAAATCTAGATCTCTTCGGTTCTGTCTAAATATCAGAAATTGCTTTCAAGATGATTTCCAATAAAAAAAAGTAATCTTTATTAAATTCCTGGAAATGAATAAAGATATACATTTTCAATAAAATGAGTAGTTTTAATAAAGTTAATGTTGGCAATATTCACAAATAATTCATTGATAATACTTGATATATTTTTCTAGATTTCTAGATATCCGGAGAATTTAGATGTTTCTAGATTTTTTTTTGACTCAATTACTGATGTAAACTGAGAATAAATTTGGCAACACTAGGTTGCGTGTTTTAATGATTGTATCTTTAGTATTGTTGAAAGCCAGTCTATTTTATCATCTCAGGTAAGTTTATAGGCTATAAGTTATGTTTGTTGATACCTATAATTTCTTGTTGGTGAGGTTGATTACTTTATGTGTGCGGTTAATTAGAACCATAAAGGTGTTAATTAGGTAAGATAATTGGCGGTTTTAAAGGAGAAATAATGTGCGTGGTCGTTGTCGTTTGTAAGTAGAGATGTAGATCTATAGAGAGTTGTGTTGACTGTTGATGATGTCAGGTATGGGGGGTCAGTATTGTTGCTTCTTGGAGGGTTTATTAAGTGTGGCTGATGACGATGAGACAAGGAAAATGTGTTTTGAACCTAGATTCGAAGTTGTTTATCAAATATATAAGTTTTTAGAATTTCTGATGTAAACCTTTACACTATTTTTAAACAAGTTTTATTTTATCATGTTTATTTCATTTTAGTTTTTGTGAGTGTGGTCATTGTTTCGTTTTTTGCTTTTGTTTTTTGAATTCTACTTACCGTGATAAGAAAATAAAGGAATGAAAAAAAACGAGATGTTACAAAATGAAAATATCAGTTATTTTGTTCCGCTAAGCATTTAAAAGAAGATTTTTGTTTCTTTTTTCTTGACTTTCTGGGTTTTTTTTCTTGTTAAATTAGTCCTGTTCCTTATTTTATTGTTTTTGCGAGCTCTTATTTCCAACTTTTTGGGGTGGTTGGATAGTGAGATACACGGACCTCAAGAGACTGCTGCCGATGATGATGATGATCGCAGAGTTTTAAGTAAATGTACCAAAGGATCAGGTCAAAACATACCAAACAGTTCATAAAAGTACCAAATGAAGAAAACCACGTTAAATACTAGTAAATTATATCAATCTAATCAAACTTACCTCGAATATTTGAAAGAAATTCCATCATTGTCATCAGTATTTTCACGAGTTAGTTTTTTTTCTTCCATCTTGAACTGTTAAACAAAATTTGAAAAGAAATTGCTAAAACGAGCCAAATTTTGCGAGCGTAGTACCAAACGTACCAAAACGTGTTTATAATACCGATTTGGTACAAAAGTACCCCGTCTAGCAGCCCTCTATGCAAGTCTTTAGACACCCCATCCCCCCCTGCTTACTAGGATCTTTAAAGAAAACCTTAGTTTTTATTTTCTTTAAAGTTGTGTTAGTCCAAACAAAACAATCCCCATTAAGTTCCGGTGAGAACAACCTTGAACATTTTTTTTTCATTTATTTATATTATTTTAAATTTATAGAAAGCCAATTTTAAAGTGATAAACAATGATAGGACTTTTAATCTTTTCAAGATATTCCAGATGTGCGCTTTCTGTTGTTATAAAGACAAAAAATCTCAAACTTGGAGAAATTCTATATTGAAAATTAACGGCTGTTTGATTTTTTGTATTTTAAGATTTTTATTTTATTTCAGTAGATTGTACAATTGTCTCAAGTTAGAAGTTGACAAGGAAATACCAATGATTTTTTTAAGAATTACAAATTTAAATTTAATGTTTGTATTTCACGTATCTAAAAAAGGTAAAAACTGACATCTGAGCGCCGTACCGTAGAACTGTGTCCTTTAGGACCGAAATTTTATTAAAGCTTCAAGTAATCTCTGGTTTGATGGGTTCAAAATACGGTAGTTTAAGACTGGCTATAGAAATAGCTACAATTGGCTAGAATTTCCAATGACTCGCTTTAAAATGGCTAGAATTTACTACATTTCATTTTCAGATAACACAGTTAACTGGAAATCAAATCTAGCCAATTTTGACTATTTTTTATAAAGTCAATTATTCGAAATTCTAGCCAACTTTAGCCCCTTTTTGAAGCCAGTTACTTATGCTACCGTATTTTGAAATAATCAAACCAGGAATTAACGAACTTCACTAATGGATAGATAAAACAGGTATTCACTGGTTTGATGGGTCCAAAATACGGTAGAAGTTGAAGACTGGCTTTTAAAATGTCTTGAATTAGCTAGATTTCTCGATGACTGGCCTTAAATACTCAAGATAGGTCAGATTTCATTTGCAGATAACACAGTTCTCTGAAAATTAAATCTAGCCAATTTAAGCCATTTTGAAAGCTAAGCATGACCAAATCTAGCCCTTTTTAGCAATTAAAGAATAATAAATTTTAAATCTATTCAATTTTAGCCATTTTTAAAGCCAGTCTTAGGCTACCGTATTTTGGAATCATCAATGGATATTTCTTTGAACAGCATTTAGTTCGATAAGTGATGAAAACTTCCTTTTTAACTGGGACAAATGTTGTAAGGTCTACGAGAGCCAAATTCACTTTCTTTCAGACCAAACTGAAAAAGGTTGAAAGCATTCATAGAGACTGAGATAGAGAGAGAGGGAGAACAGGAGAGATTTATAATATTTATATTTCTGATATCATTAATTTTTCATGACGTTGTCATAGAATGTCATGATTTGACATGAAAACCTTATTCTGATCGCACTGTTTTTTGTTGGTTGATTTTTTACTTGATCTCAATTCTTATCACGCCTATTTTTCAAGTTGGATTTTTAACTGGCCTCATATTTCGATGACACTTTTTATAGGGGTCCAAAGTGAAGGAAAACATTTTATTCTCCTTTCAGGGGTCAAAAAACTGAGGGAAATATCATTATGAAGTAAATCAATTGCTAATGATTTTACTGTAGAAATACTTTGAAATCAGAAAGAAATGGATTGTCAGTGATCATTCAGGAACTGAGGCACGTGTTACTGACAGAACACGGCTTTTTAAATATGAAACGCATTTGATATAATTTTACTATAGAAATACATTTGTATTTTTGATCTAATATTGAAATTTTAATGTAATTTTGTCAGTTATGTCAAAAATATATATCAAAAGAATTGTGTAAACAACGGCGTAGGTTTTGAACAGAGTCTGTTCTTGTAGTCATGCATTCGCTGTGTTTTTTTTAACAGAAAAGTTATACTAATTATTATCTTAAGTATAAAAAAGTTAGCAACATTAAATAAATAACGGAAGAAAAAGGGCTATTAATGGATAAATAATTAAGTCTTATCTGATGTAAAACAAATTCTACATAAAATCACGATTCTCCAAACCCCAAACCCCATCGCTCAAGAGAGGGGCAATAAAGTAAATAAGTGAAGCAGGTGTAACTACTTCCCAGAGATTACTTTCTTAACAATGTTGTTTTTTTAAGGCTCCTTTGTTCCCGAGGGGACAGGGTAGTAGGGCTAAGCATCAGTCTAGAAAATGACCGATGGGTGAAATGTATATAAAAAGGTAGGAAGTCTTATTTTAGTTTTTATTGGGAAATAAACAACTTTTTCAATTTATTAGCTAGACATCATGTTTGATCCTGCTTATTTAAAACTGAAAATTTTGTTGTTGGTCTGGAGATTTTAAGGATGGATCAGATAAATTCTAGCTATGGAACAAGACTAAAACTTGATTACTGAGAAAATTTATTTCTTCCCCTCATTTTCTCATCCGACTCAACTCTACCCCCAGGAATATTGATCATCAAAAAGATTTCTTTTCTTTTACTAATATAGAAAGTTGTCTTGAGGCATTTAAGATGTTACTACGTAAATTATAACTAAATATCTGACAAACAATCTTTTTTTATTTCTGTTCGTAAGTTTATTTCATTTATGTTATACAAATTAATTATTCACTGATACATGTATTGATGTTCAGAGGGATTTATTTTTTATTTTTCACAGAATTTGACCTTATAGAACTTCATATGTAATTTTTGTTTCAAGAATCATCAGTCGTTTACCATGGAACTGTTTCTAGGTTTTTTTAAAACAAAATGGTTATCTTATGACTGGACAGCAGTGCTAATCAAACACCACCTACCCTCAAGGTATGATTCTTATACCTAGTTTGTTATTTTCCTTTACCTTAGTCTTAATATATGTAGTTTGTTTTATGCAAGAGACATGAAAATTTTCAATTGCGGAAGCCATTTTTAGAAAGCAGATTGACAAGTTAATTGTAGGTTTTAATGTCTGAAGTTGACAGTAATGGGTATGATGAAAACTTCCTACTCTGTATGAAGGCACTGATGTTGAAGTACCAGGAATTATTTTAGTCCCACGTGGGTGATTGAATATTAGGTGTCCATGTGGTTGGAAAGGTACCAAAAATCTGTGACATCATGAAGAAAGAAGGTGATCAGCCATCTTGGATTTTAGAAGATGGCAAGACCACATGGATCAAATGAAATTAAACAAAAAAGGAGAGGTGGTCAACCATCTTGGATTTTAGAAGATGGTGAAACAATGTGAGTCAAATGGAATTAAACAAAGAGAGGAAAGCTCATGCAAATAGGAATGAAGACAAATACAAATATTTGTGGACGTACATTTGAGAAACATTTAATGCAAGTGAAAATTAATACAAATAGGTATATATGTTTAGCACAAAATACGCTGAAAGAGCAGGTTGATGAAATGAACAATTTAATGGTAATATAAAAGAGAATGATAGGCGATTGCTAACTATCAGCTCAAACAATTTGGAATAGAAAAAAAAGAAAAACACATGACAGCATTGTAGAGAGTCATAACTACATTTTTGTGGTCGAGGGAAGACAATATACTGAAGTGAATATGTTTTGGCAGATATGGTTTTCCAAATACCAAGATATTAACAAAAATGGAGATTTAGTAAAGAAAGGAAGAAGCTAAAAATACCATCTACAAATATATATGCTGAGAGCTTGTATTATAGCACTGCAAATTGGCTCTCAAGCATAGAAGGGGAAGTTTTGTGGCCACTGCGATATTGCTCACAGTAAAAAAGGAGATGTAGTTTTTTACTACCTACAAGCGGTTTGGCTGAAGTGAGCTGTATGATATGGATGTGGTTGCTTTCAAAGGCTAGGGGCTACAGGAAGTAATGTCATCAGATTTGGGACTATTTTACCAATGGAATATTTAGAGTAGTGATTTTAACTAGACTGATCATAAATCAAAATGAGGCACTACATAAGTTTTGTGCGATTTCAGAAAACTAAAAGTGATCATAAAGAAATAAAAAACTAGTTAATGGCAAAAGGGGTTAGGGTGTATGATTTTCGAATCATCACAGCCCTATGAATTGTCAAGTGGGCTACAGATTCTTATCTCTTTGCTTGTTTATCTTATGTCTGTGTGCTTGTGTCTCCGGGCACTCCTGGTTTGGGGCTAAAACTTTGAAAATTTGCATGAGTACCCAAGTAGACACCATCTATTAATTTTTTTGTTTTTTCAAAGAAGTGCTTTTTTGGAATCTCCATGGTCAAATCGTGTGCTGGTAGTTTTTACATAATTTTCGATAAAAGATCTATTTTCTTGAGGGTGCTTTAAGATTTTTTTTCTGGATAATTTGTTCTGGTACACATGTGGGCTATAGTGATTCATTTATGCAAGGTATGGATATATATACATGCTTTATACTTTGACATATACTTTCACATTAAGACAAATTTGCATTTTCGCCATTGTTATAAACTGTCAACCAAAACTGTCACCTAAACTATCAATATAGGTTTCCTCAGTTATCAAGCTGGTCTGGCTGGCTGGCTGGCTATATACGGAGCTAGAGGGCTGAGAATTTTAATATTTACTTATGTCTAGAAAAAAAATTTAATTTTCTATTTTTGCTGCTAGAAAATGTTGATAACATGATGGTTTCAATGGAGTGACTAACCAGACCTGTTTGTTTTTTTTTGTTTTTTCATAGGTTCCTATAAACAACTAATTGGAGAAAATGTTTTATGAATCAATGTATTTTTTCCTGCAAACTCTTTGCGGAGCGGAGGGCTGCATCGTGGTTTCAGTGGTGGAGTTGGTAGCCCAACACCCCTTGTTTTTTTTTATATATAAGAAATGGATATAAGATCCGAGGGATCATATTAATAATATAGTTGTCAGCATTGAAAGAAACAAATAGAGCAGATATAGACCTTGAATAAGCAAAATGAGAATTTGGTGTTTAAATAGTTATTTAGGCCTTTGCATTACTGGAGGTTGTTTAGCTTAATGTCAAGTGCTACACAGGTTCGATTCCTGCAGCAGCCCCATTTTCTTTGATTGCTCATTCTATTTATGTTGTCTGGGACAAATAATACATTTACTGTGTAATAAGGGGAGATAATTTCAAATAGAGTTTCAATATGATATAACACAATTTATATATATATATATATATATATATATATATATATATCAGCGTTTGTTTAGCAGCCACCTGTTATAGAGTCGGCATGCACCATCTTGCTCTCTCTCCGACACCACAGTCACTTGTACATTACACTACCACGATCTCTAACAACTCAGCCTAACATACCACCATTGTCATGATGATGATGATGATCATCATCATTTTTTTAATCTGGGAACGCTCTAAAAGATTTCCCATATGAATTATTAGTAATAGCTTCTTTGCCACTCCAACTTACAAAATGATTCTATAGGAATGTTGCACTTTCAGATAACATGTTTATTGTAAATCATTTAACATCATACTAAGAAGTGGTTATAACCAGTAACAGGTCTGGTTGGTCACTTAATAGAAACTATCTCATGACCAATGGCTTTTAGCAGCATGCCGTGTTAGGGGTGATCAATTGATCAAAAAATTGACAAATAAATAAATTACTTATGCTGCCTATCATTAGGCTATGATCACTAAAAAAGTTTGAATTTAAAAAAAAAAACAAACAAACGTGAATGCTGGTGGACACAAACCAGGGATCAATTAATCAAAAACTTAATTTGTAAATTGACCCCCCCCACACACACACTAAAAGCCTGTCTGGGGGTGGGGAAATTTTCAAAAAACAAAAAAAAAATTTTTCCAGACATAATGAGTAAATGTTGAAATTTTCAGCCCTCTAGTTTCATTAGTGTGTCCTGTATGAGGGATACATAGTCTGCCAGCCAAACCAGTTTGAAAGCTAAAGAAACCTATGTTGACAGTTTTGGTTGACACTTTCTAAAACAGAAAGTGCGAGTTCATGATTCAATCTCATTTCATGGAAAGGCAGTTCGGTGCCCATTAAGAGCATGTTGCCAGAGTTTTCAAAAAATTGTTTTACTTTCTCGAAGAAAAATAAACATTTGAAAGACTATATTTTCTCTTTCATACTTTGCTTATATCAGATATCATCATCAAGGGCCCCTGGGTCAATGTTTATTGGAGACTTTTGTTTTACTTTTTCAACGCAAGTTAATCTGTTATTCAAAAGGAAAGTGCATGACCTTTGCTTTAAAAGGATTGGTTTCAACTTTCATGACTTTTTATTGCTATGTACACACACACACACACACTTATATGTATATATACGTGTGTTTTTGTGTGTGTGTGCATGCATGTGTGAATATACATATATATATATATATATATAGAGAGAGAGAGAGAGAGAGAGAGAGAGAGAGAGAAAGAGATAGAGATATATATAAATAGTTCATAATATGATTACAAAAAGAAATATAAAACAGATTTTATACATGGTAGATGTTTAATCAAAGTGCCCAATATTTAACATTGTAGATAGAGCTATCAATAGATAAAAGATAAAAAATTTCAAGGATATATACCCAGTGAATGTAAACATTTTGTGCCTACTGCACTCACAAAATGTTAACATTCACCGGGTATATATCCTCGTAATCCTTATGTTCTTAGGAATGATCTTACATCTCCAGTGTGAGCAGAAGAAGGCAGACAAGAAGACTCTGCAGTGTTGGAGTTATATTTGGATAGGGGATAGACATGTATGTAAGGATAGGGGTTAGATATACATATAAGTTGTGATGTATGTGTGTATGTATGTTTATACTCTTATAAGTCAAGAACTACACAACAAAATGAAAAAATGGAAACATAATTGGATTCATCCCATCTCAATCTATCTAAAGCACACATTTTATGGTTGAAATTGAAAGAAAAAAAATTTGTATACAAATTTTCAAGTTTTTTTTCTGTGCAAGTAGTGTCCAGCTTCAAACAGCAGTCAGTGTTTGGAAAGTAGGTGACGTGTTTGCCCTTGGGGTGTGGAGTAGGGGCAACTAGCTGAAAACTGCCCAACAGGATGGGTTTTTCGGCTGGTATATATACATACACAATCATATGGAACTATGAAATAAAAATATATAATAGTGTTTTTGATGGGTACTAATAAATTTGCATCTTCTGTCTGTCTCTATCTCACACATATAAATCATCATCATCATCCTCATCAGTCTTTTAATATCTGTCGTTGGACATAGACCTTACCCAGGATTTGCCACTCTTCTCTATTGTGGGCGTTACGGAGCCAGTATTTTTTTAATTTGTCTAGTTCATTTTTCCATCTTGTATTTTTTTGGCTTCGGTTTCGAGTGTGATCTCTGTGGATCTATGATGTGAATCATGATGTCCATTGGTTGTCTGCCATTCTTGCAACATGGCCTGCTCATTACCATTTTAGTTTTCTAATAGATTCTATGATGTCTCTGACTCCTGTTTTCTTCCTGATATACTGCGCTGTCTTGTGATCTCTCTATGTGAGGTTGAGCATGATCTCTCATGTGCGCATTGCATGCCTCTCAGCTTGCGTGTTTGTCTCTTTGTTAGGTTCCTTGTTTCAGCTCCATAAGTGACTATCAGGAGGATGCATTGGTTGTATACTCCTCTTTTTAGGATTATTAGGATCAACTTGTTTTTGAAGGTTGAGCTTGCTCTACCAAAGGCTTGCCATCCTAGGGGGATTCTTCACTTGATCCCTTCCTCCTTTGCGGGTTTCATAGAGATTTGTTGTCTTAGGTAGATGTGGTGGTCTACTTTTCCCAGTTTTGCATCTTTGATTTTGACAGTAATGTCTTTAATCTCAATGTGATTGTTGCACATGGTTTTCGTTTTACTGAAGTTTCTGTGTAGGCCAACTTTTTTGCTTTCTTCGTTTAGTTCTACTTGCATTAGTTGGAGGTCATGTAGATTCTCTGCAAATAGGACGATTTCGTCTGCAAATCTTATGTTGCTTGGATATTCCCCATCTATTTTAATGGGAAAATTCTGACAAAACTGCAGTTGTCCCACTCCCAACTATTAGGGAGGAGAGATTAGAGATTGATGCCTAAAAATTAACTATAGCCCCGGGGGGGGGGAGAGACAAATTCTTGGGGTAGAGGCAAATTACACACCTAAGAGTAGGGATTTCTGTACACAACTCAACCCAAGAGGATCTGAGGCCTTTGGGCTTCTCGACCCCAGTCTGATGCATTGGCTACATCCCCCTCTCAGAGGCCCCAATGTACATACATTCTTACTCAAAGCCCTGTATAATGTTTGATCTGTATGATCAATGGAGAAGCTTTGGGTTAAGTGCATTCACAAGGAAGGAGAATATGTTCGAAAATAAATATGATTTTTTCCATCATTAGGCTATAGACTGATTGATATACTTGTGTATATTATGTAGATATAAATATATAGATGTAAATAGATAAAGAGATGCAGACATTTTAGCCTTTTGTCCATTCATGCCTCTCTTCTACTAAAACTAAACAGGTGAATCAATAAAATTCAACTTTCTATATAAGCTTAACTTTGAGGTTACCAGAGGTTATTCTCTAGCCAATCTCTGGTTCTAAACATCACAAAAAAATTAATTTTTGTACTAGGATTTTCGCCATTCATCCTTCTCACTAATGGCATACATTTCTTTCGATAAAATTGATTCTTAAATGAGTTTTGGTATTTTTGATCAGATATCACTTTTAGCCATGTGGGGGTGATAGACCATGTTAGTTTTACTGCTGCTGAGTCATACCTTCCTCTACCCTTTCTCTCTTCTCATTGACAAAAACTCAACTTGATTTAGTCCATAGGGAGGGAAAGTTATCTCTACCCCTTTTTTTTCTCATTGACGAAAATTCAATGTAATTTAGTACATACTGTAAGCAGCATGGTGCAGGGATGGAGTGTATTGACATATGACTCTGTGCTAAATCAGGTCAGTTTATAAGATACTTAGAAGTTATTATTCTATTACTTTTGTGGGGGGATGAATTATCGTGAACCTTTATTATCATTTTTGACTGCTATTCAGCTTCATCATGATTTTTTGTTGATTTCTTTGATCACTACTTCAGTAAGGCCATCAATCTACGACAGTTAATAAACAGAAGTAAAGGTTCGCATCTCTGTATTAATAACAGTTTTTCAATTTGTTTTGTTGGGTAAGATGGAATAAAAAAAACATTTTTCACTGTGTTGTCTAATTTGAAGTCATGTTTTCCCCCGAGCAATCCCTGCTAGTTATATTATCAAATGCTTTGCTGTCCTCGTTATTATTGTTTTCATTCTTTTTTTTTCTTTTTTTTTTTCTTCTTAGGGAAGCGGGTGTGTACGGCTTAACACATAACTGTTCTCCTGCGTTCCTAAATTAAAAGAGTTCCTGCTTTTCATTCTGGCACAGACACACTTCAGCCAGCTGCTGCTCAAACAACTGTTTGTCTTATAGACATGCACTTGAAATTCTAGCCTCAAACAAGTGACATTCATGAAGTTCTGGTGACGGATTGGTAGGCCAGTTTGTTCCTTGGTAAGTGTGCAACTAAATTTCTCATTGTTAAACTGCAATACTAATGTTGACTTTCTTACTCTTCTGTAACAAGAACAAAGACAACATGAATATTCCTCACCCAAATCAGTGGAGTAAGCCGATATGTAAAATTAACCAGAATTTGAAATCACAACTGATTGCCAGAAGGCTGTTTTGACTTTCTTTTTCTTCCATAACAAGAACAAAAACAACACGAACATTCCTCATCCAAATCAGTGGAGTAAGTCAACATGTAAAATTAACTGGAACTCGAAATCACAACCAACTGATTGCCAGGAGGCTGTCTCACCAACTGAGCTAAATTGACAAGTCTTAGATATTAATATATGCTCAGGCTTATTTCATTTTTATTGATAAATACATTCATACAAAAAAAATATATATATTTCATAATTTTTTATCTATTGGAATTCTTATTATTATAATAAAAGTTGCAGTAATTATCTTCTATCGGAATGGAGGCTTGACCCGACAGCAGTCAGTGTTGTTTTCTTTTGCTCATGTTTTCTTATGTCTAAAATCTAAATGAATGTCGATTCCCTCCACTACATTGTAACTTCTTCCTTACATCCTGTAATATCGATAGTAGAAGAGGAATTACTGAATGTATATTACTGTGTATAGGAATATATCATTATCAGTGGCATATCTCTATATAATATGCATGTTTTAAAATTACAGATAAATAGACACTTGATATAAAATACTGTACGTGTGTGTACCTAACAATAGCTATAGACAAGTGGAAGTCAAACTAAAGAAAATACAAGTATCTTGAATTAAATATTAAAATTAAATACAGCTGCGGAAGTTGTGTCTGATCATCACAGCTAAGTATGGCCATGGTAAAATGTCTGTACTGTTTTAAATCCCCAAAACAGGTCCGTGATTAAACAGCTGATGATCCCCAGTATAATATTTAACATGAAACATTAGAATCCAAATGTAACCAACAATAATAAAATTCAATATTTTGTGCATAACACAGAATATTTCAACATGGTACATTAACTGGGATCGGAAAGTATCTGACATACACTAGGAGACATTGTAGGATGAATTTTTAAACTAAAATGCTTTTTTTAGCTAAAGTGTAAAGTTTATGACTTTATATCGTTAATAATTGGTGTATTTCCTTGTAATCAAACTATTCACTATATTATCTCAAATGGTTCTTTAGAACCTGGATTCTTAATCATCACTTCTTCCTTGTTTTGATCCCTTTATTCTACTACACTTTTTCTCTCCCCATCTGGAATCTCCCCATGGTAGCCAGTCTCTTAGAGACCTGACCCCTAGATGACCCTAACTCCCACAAGCCAGTGACCAATTCTCAAGACAACCATTACCATCACCAATCCAGTTCGCTGACCAACAGCAGGTTGGTGGGCTTGAAATGAAATGTCTTATTTTACTGATTTTACATAACCATCTATAGCTCTATCAATGCTGAAGATGTCAGATCTTCCCACTGAAGATGAAACACTTTTGCTTCAGAACATGTTTGGAATAACTATGTAAATAAACACCTCCATATACACAATACACTCTGGCTCTATCTCAACTTTTTGCAGTACAACTCTCTCTCTCTCTCTTTATATATATATATATAGAGAGAGAGAGAGACCCGAAAGAAAGAAAACAGAGGAATAAAAATAGGTCCTACTGATTGAAACAACACAACAACAGTTAAATGAGTCCTTACGAGCAGATAAAGTGTGAGTGGTATATTAACAAGAGATGGACTGAGAAACACTTTAAATTGAATTCACAATGACCAAACCGTCCATTCACCTTCTCTTTCTTGGATGACAACCGAACAGCTGAAACCGGTTTGGGAAAGTGTGTATAAAAAATGTAATGAAATCATTTTTTACACTCACTCCTGTCTATGTGTCTTCCATATGCCCACCCGTATAAATATACATATATATATAATTAATGGTTTGATTGGTAAGTCTTGGTTGGCTCAGCTGAGATCTCACCTAGGCATGTTTTTGGGAAGATTGTGTAGAGTCAATTTCGGTTAGAAGTAAAGCTTGTGCCATGAAATTTAGCATTTACATTGTATCTTTTGCCTGAAACAAGAAAAAATTTTCTGATTGTATGGGCAGTTTTGAAATTGATATTTCCACCCCCTTCTGAGAGTGATTCCAATTTTTCAAGAATTCCTTATGCAGATAACGTGGGTGCTGCATAGGTCATATACAGACTTTCCTCGAAATTAGCAGAAACAGAAAAAATGCCAGCACACAGACACAAACTTATTCACTTCACACACGTGCAAGCACATGTGCTCAAAGAAGAGCTGTCATCATTTGAAGTCTCCCCACTAAGTTCATGAGAAAATACAATAAAACTCTATCAGGCTATGGGAAAGATATTTCAAGAAGGCCAGGCTCCCCCTACCGCATGCCCTAGCTTGGACGAAGGACAGTTAAGAAAAACTTTTTATAAATATCTAGTTCAGTGGTTCCCAAACTTATTTTGTCGCGGAGCCCTAATACAATTTTCCAAAAATACTGGAACTCAGACCTATATTATTTTACAGACAACCTTTGCCAGCCTAATTTTAATAAGATGTTAAATGAAACAAAAATTGTTGGAGAGAAAGAATTTACTCTTATAAAAAGACATATAATAAATTTAAAACAAGACTCTCTTTTTAATTATTGTAAATTTGAATATTTAAAAAAAATTCTATTAAAAGACAGTTTATCTCACTGAACCCCACAATTTTTTTACTGGGACCCTGAGGTCCCACAGAATTTACTTGGGGAAACACTGATCTAGATGAAGAAATTTTGTGAATAAAAACCCTAAATAATCACAAATAATCACAAACTGAATTTGAATACAAAAATGTATTATATCATTTGTCAGATTGAGTAAATAAAATTTTTTTTTCAAAGTTGGATGCCCGCTCCAAATCATGGATGCGCTTCTGAAAATTAACTTAGATTTTAAAATTTTCCTTTGGTGAAATATCTCTGAGAAAAGGGCTGTCAAAATGAAATCAAACAAGTAACTTACTCGGGATATTCTAAAGAACCGTAGTTATTCCTTATTATCTTACAGTGACAATACTAGATGTACAGGGTGAGGATAAAGTTCTTTGCCCACATGCATAAGACATTACTCCATGTGACTTTTTTTTATGGGGGTATACAAAGGATTAAGTGAACAAATTAGGGTAGCCAATTTAGATGTTTTTGGAAACTGTCAATAAAAACTGTCAGCACAGTGCTATTCATTCAAAAAATATTTTTGCGCTAGTTTGACAGCCCAAAAGCGCTGATTCGAAAAAGCAAACAAGAAATGCTAAGTATGGCTAGAACACACCAAAAACCAGCTGAAAATGGTCAAAAGCACGCTAAAAAAAATGATCAAAATGTTTAAGCGCACAGAAGCTAATTTAGTCCTTTTTTTGTACCGCTAAAGCAAGAAACAAGCTGAATCTAGTGCAAAAAGCATTAAATTGGCTGCTGCTATAGAGCTAGAAGGCAGAAAATCAAAATATTTACACTTTATCATGTCAAGAAAATTCCCACCTTAAACAGGTTTTTTACTATGTGTATGTGAGGGGGCTAGGTCAATTTGTAATGTAAAGTTATGCTAAATTGATCCCTTTGTTTCTGTTCAGCAACGTTCATGGCTGTTTGTTAGTAATTACTGCCCAACAAAATGCGAGAGAAGTAACTTATTCATTGATTACCCCTTTTCCTGAATTTTTAATCGATCACCTCCAACACAGCATGCTACCAAGGGACATTGGTCGCATGACAGTTTCTATCGAGTGACCAACCAGACCTGTTTTATTTTATTCTTTGAATTTGTGAGTCCAGGGTGGTAGGTACAGGAGACTGGGGTATTGGAGAGAGAGAGAGAGAGAGAGAGAGAGAGAGAGAGAGAGAGAGAGAGAGAGAGAGAGAGAGAGAGAGAGAGATTGCATTCTACCTCTATAAAAGCATGCTGCAAAGCATTGAGCTCTGTTCTCACTTTTTCCTTTTTTTTCATAGAAGTGAGAAAGTGGCGTAAAGTGATCTTTCGAAAACCTTTACAGATATTCACAAAGCTTAGCTTTGTATTGCACAAGGCTATAAATGTGTTGAGCTCAATGGGGATTCAATTCGTTATGCAAGCGATGGTTTGGAAGATCCATTTGATAACATTGTGCATCCTTTTTTAAACTCTTCTTTCTGTTCCTTGATAATAAGTGTTAATTCCTGATTAATCATGTCTAAAGAGTATTGAAAAAGTCAATTATTCTCTTCAAACTTTGCTTTTGCAACCAGGACAGTGATAATTTTCTACACTTTTCACACATGACCCATCAAAATAATACTTACTACCCTGGAACAAAACTCCCGTTTCATGGTGTAATCATGTATGAACAGCAGGCACCCTTTTTAATATAGGTACTTATCAAGTCCTGCTTCCCACAATTATAGCCTTGAGCCAAACTCAGCCGAATTTTGTAAATATTCATACCAGTTTTCGAAAGATCACTTTATGCCATTATTTCATTTGCACGAAAAAAAAGAAAAAGTGAAATTAGTGTTCAGCATTCTGCAGCAAATTGAGATAAAGACATACAATTATAGGGAACCCAATGGAAACTTAACTTCTACACTAGTATAACTAACATTCAATTGCTGGGGCTTTTTTAACATTTGTGGAGTTGTGGTTTACAAGCTCATATTTGGAACTACTACAATGAGTTCAATCCTTCCTGTATGCTTTGTACTTGTTGTCATGCCAGATTAATCTAAGCTTAGTAAATACCTAAAAAATAGGTCTGGTTAGTCACTCAATAGTAACTGGCATGAGACCATTGCCCATGTTGGAGATGATTAATTAAAAAATTGGAATAAAGAGTGATCAAGGAATAAGTTATTTCTCTTGCCTTTTGTTGGGCTGTGATCACTAAAAAAGTAAAAATTTTCAAGCGTGAATATTGCTGGACATAAACTCTAATTAAATACTGAGAATATTAAGGGAAATGTAATTAAATTTGGTAGTTATTGTGTCATTTATTTAGTTCCATTCAAGCATAAGCATACTCTTCCATTCTTACCTCTGTTCATTATATCGTAAGGTTGGGTAGAAAGAGAGGGATAAGAGAAAGAATTGAAGTCATGAGGAGAATGAATAAGAATCAAGGAGCATAGTAGTTGTACATAAAAACAAGCAGAATTATATTATTATTATATTTTTATCAATACTTTTAGACGTCTTTCAAATCACCTTTGCCTTACAGATGGCCTGCTCAACTAACCAGCAAAGTGGGCTACAGATTCTTCTCTTTTTGCTCATATAATTTTGGGGTCTACAACCTTGAAAATTTGCATGGGTACACTGCTAGGCACCTTCTAAAAGAAATTTTTTTTCTTTCAAAAAAAAAGTGCTTTTTGGGTCTCTATCTATGATCTTTTGGGATCATCATCATGAATCTTTCAACGTCCGTCATTGGACAATGACCTTCCCTGGGATCCGCCACATTTCTCTATCATGGGCGTTGCGGAGCTAGTAATGCCCTAATCTTATGCCGGTATTTCTTGGATAATTTTAGACGAATTATCCGCTTTTTTAGATAATGTTAGATAATTTTTTTTCAGATAATCTGTTCTGGTACACGTGCAGACTGTATTGGTTGATTTATCTGAGATACGGATATATATTTGAATAATTCTTTAAAAAACGCTGGTTGTCATTGAAATTTATGTTCAAATCAAAACTCTGCTGAGAATTTTAAGAAATCAAATATTCTCTTTAAGAATTTAAAAAAAAAATCCATCTTTGACATTTTAAAAGAGTCGTATTCCGAAATGTCAAACAGAAAATTCCTTGTTAATCACTGGATTTGTTCAAGTTGCACGCTCACTTTGCCGAGGGTTGGGTTGCTATGAATTCTATTCCATGACTCAATGTTTTTATTATTGAGTTTGACTAGGTGATTGTTGGTTGTAAGAAGTGTGTTAAAAAGATGTTAAATCAGCTTCTGCAAATCTTGAAGTCGCTGCAGACAAATGTTTAAGACAGCCAGGCATATACTGGACTCTGTCAGGCAAGGTGGGTGTGAGTTTGATTCTCACTGGAGGTTTACTCTTTATTTTCGGTTGGGCTGTTTACTCAAAGCTGTAGACTAATGCCTGAGTTATTGTTGTGATAAAAACTACTAAAATTCAAGATGAAGGTGAAATCTAGTTAAAATAACAAAAACAAGCTTGGCTGTGCTAGGGTCAAACTTCCTTGCTCCATTAAAATCTAAACGGTAATCAAAACAGAATTCATTCCTCCATACAATATTATTCTGAAACTCTATGTTCAAAGTGTTCCATATATTTATTAGTGGTTAGTGCTTTTTGGTCTGGTCATTGTTATCCGTCATTGTTGTTACATACAAAATAGAGTCAATATTCAATCGTAGGAGTTTGACAATATTTTGGAAATTCCTTGTTATTCAGTGAATAGAGTAAAGTTTTGCAATCGCTTTGCCAAAAGATTGGTTGCTATAAATGCTACTCAATGATTCGTCGCCTTGCTGATGGTTATCATGAGTACAACAACAGACGGTTACTACTGATACTATAAGTGTTACCAAGACAGAGCTTCTCTATTTGCAAATAGTTATTTACTAAGTTTTGCTTCATCTTGTACAAGTTCAGGGGTATCTACTGATAATCAAACTCACAATACTAATGAATAAGTTTGCAAGACAAGCTTGTTAACCATAGAACTAAGCTAGGCAACAATGTTTACTAAGCTTAGCTTGAGCAAGACCATGATTGTGTGACACCTGATAAAGATCAGTATTTACTAAACTTAACTTAGTTTGGCACTTGGTCATGAATGTGGAGACACATAGTGAGGATTGAGTTCACAAAAGTAATAATGGTCTGCTAATCATTATTCTTTTGAAAACTTGTAATGATATATGTAAATATACATATATATATATATAAATGAATCACCAGTGCTATGTGTAACAGAACTTATCATCTAAAAAAACTATCTGAAAAAATAAATCTAGAATTATCTAAAAAATAATAGCACCAGGATTTGGGCATTGTTGGTCCTAAATGATGGTATTTTTAGTTAAAATTAAATACAAAAATAATTAAGTACTAGCTTTAGATACAAAATCCTAAATCTAGCCACATATACTATACACTACTTCCTTTACTTTCTTTATAAGATCTGGACCCACATGTGCCAGCTCTCATTTGCACTGACTTTCTTAGTCGGTTACTTTCTCTTTCTCTTCATTTCTTTCTAACGTCCTGGTTGGCATAGCTCCATTCTTTGACTGTGACCATAATATATTGTCTTTTATCACCGATCTTTCTCAATATGAGAATTATGGCAACTCAACGCAAACACTGCAATCAATTGACTTATCATCTTGCCCTTTTTAGCTCCTTGTACCTAAAGCTGAACCAACCTGCTTTTGATAATCTGACCTGGTCAAACATACCACTCATTATTAAAGATACTGCCACAGGCTCCATTTGATAAATAAACCAAACAACATTAGACCCGTTATATCATATGTTTGGTAACTTATCATTCTCTCCTATATTTTATTTTGATGTATACATATAAACTAGCAACCAACTCTTGTCATAACATCTCCTTTTCTATAAAGATGTAACATAATAATCCATGCTAAAAAGGCCTCCTCTGTCGTGATCAATCTCACTAATGTTAACGTTAATTTTCCTTTCAGCTTTATACATATTGTTATAAATATTTCATTTGTTGAATCAGGTATGTCCTATTTGTTTGTCTAAACATTTGTATTAGTCTTTATTTCAATAATGAACTCTCATCTCTGCATTTGTATTCATACATGGCACGGTTAACAAAGAAACAAAAATGCTACTGGATGTTTACATCTGAGCAAGACAGTCACTTCCATCTTCTTCAAAGCTTCTAGTGATATCAATATGTGGTGTTAAACTTGTAGCATGTGGGAACAAATTCCTTTGTCCTCAGAAACTACAACCATCCTTGTTGCTATGTAGAAACAATAACTATTACTTCTCTCCCTCACACAATATAGGAACCACAAGACCTACATGACCTTAGAGACCCCAAAAAGCATTTTTTTTTAGATAAACAAAAAATTTTAAATGGTGCCTGGTGGTGTACTCATGCAAATTCTCAAGGTTATAACTCCCAAAATGTGACCAGTTGTGGCTGGAAACACACACAGATGCTCAAAAAATCTGTAGCCCGTTTGGCTGGTTAGTTGGGCAGCCAGCCGTAGGACTACAGTGATTTGATTGTGTTGTTAGCAAATACAAGACCGGTATTGTCAGTTAGAAAGAATCTTAAGATATTATTCATTTAATTCTATTAAGAAAATATGACTTATATCGTCAACATTTATTTTAGTGAAATGTTACTTGTCTCATTACTATAAATCAAATAAGACTTATTGTCAACATTTACCTTATCAAACTTTTATTGATTTTGATAGTAAAAATTAGATGTGACTTTTATCTTCAACATTTACTTATTTTATTACTGTGAATTAAATAAACTAGACTGAATCCATTTCTGTTAGGATAGGTTAAATTGCTTGAAAAATAAAGAAATATAGTGGAAAGAAATCTTATAGAGTTCAATTCAATTGTTTTTCTAAAAGGGATATTTGTGACTATTAGAGTTTAATGTTAAATGTACATATATGCACAATGCTTTGTAGAGAATAAATAAACATTCCTCCTCTTACTCTTAGCCCCTCTCTATGGATGATAGCAAAATTTTCACTGTTATTTTCTTTAGCACCCAGGTCATTGAGCTGAAAAAGTGAGCATGAAAGATGTGTCCATCCTGACAGGTATATGGGGTGGGGGTGTGATTTTCAAAAACTAACTTGCTAAAAACCTGCCCGCAGGTCATATTGGAACACACTGAAAATCTAATGGGTATGCTATCTGCGGTAGGCTATCATATAATCATCAGCTGATAAACAGTCATTCTCCCTATTACTCTCCCATCCTCTCTTTGAACAATACAAAGTTCGCACTGCTTATTTTGATGAGCAACCAGGCCATTCAACTGAAAATGTGGGCACAAAAAATGTGTCCATTTTTGCATGAATTTACATTGTAAATCAAACTTCTCTTAAAACATATTTTGGGGGACGAGTTTCAAAAAACCAATTAGCTAAAAAATAGAAGCCAAAGTTGTGACATTTTCCCTAGCTGAAAGTATGACTTTTTTCCCTTTAATTTTCTCCTTACAATTTACATTAGCTACTGAAGTGTTATACATTTTGATATTGCAACGTCAACACAAACTTGCAACTGAATTTCATTTCCTTTTATCAAACTCATCTTCAAGTTGAGGCTGGAGTTGATTTTGTTTTCCCGTTGCGACGAGAACAATCTACACTTGATTATAGGGAATAATCTCTTCACTGTTTGTTGGTCTCGTCACATTAAAATAAACCGATATATATATATATATATATATATATATATATATATATATATATATATATATATATATATATATATATAAAATCAACATTTCCTTACTCAAATCACGACCTACTGACCAAGCTGACAAGTCTTACATATCTACTAAGATTTATGATACAAATATCTGAGGAAGTTGAAGTAGGAGTTGAGTTTGAGCCTGCAACTGTCAAGCTTGTAATTCTATGTTGATATTTTAAAATATATTCTTTCGTTGATGCTCATGTTTAAATCTAGTTTCATTTTGCTTGTATAGTAGCCATGAAAAAAAATGATCTGATAATTTACATATGGATCAGTACTGTGTCGGATCAAAGTATTTGTGTGCA
Source organism: Thysanoteuthis rhombus (assembly GCA_963457665.1). Lineage (NCBI taxonomy): Eukaryota > Metazoa > Mollusca > Cephalopoda > Oegopsida > Thysanoteuthidae > Thysanoteuthis > Thysanoteuthis major. Next base: position 24,782,475 of record OY735234.1, on the reverse strand, counting down.
CTGCCCCGGATCAAAGGCTTGTTGTGACGCAGTATAGCTAAGCGCAAGTTGAGGCCCAGTCTCGGAAGAGTAGTATGTCCCGGGCAGCATTACACTAAAAGGGATGGGTTGGGCTTTTCCTGGTGCCTTTGCAACACTAGTTGCGGAAATTGGAGTGAACTTTTTCTTAGCTTTCCAGTGTACAGAAGCCACTATCAAAAACGAACTTGTGTCACATCTTGCTCTTGTGGAGAAGTGAGTAAATAGGTAAATGTAGTATCTGTTGGCAGTACATATATTGGTAGTTTTGCTTTTGCAAAGAATCTGTGTTCCAATGGGCTGGTTGGTCAGGTGGCCATTCGTTGGACTACAGTGATTTGATTGTGTTGTCAGTGTATACAAGACCGGTATTGTCTGTTAAGAAGTATCTTGAAATATCATTCATTTAATTCTATAAAGTAAATATGATTTATATCATCAACATTTACTTTAGTCAAATGTTACTGCAGTAATTACAATGGCTGATGGTGGCCCAATGAGTGCAAGAGGCCTAGGATTTGTCTTGTGGCCTCAAAAGAAATGACTCTGCCCAGTCTCAGAGGATCAGTAAGCTCTGGGGCAGCACCTTCCCGTTGCACTAAAAGGCAAGGGTCTGTCTTTCCCTGAGGCCTAGACAACACAAGTTTCAGGGACTGGAGAAATTTTTGTAGCTTTTCGTTCAGAACCTCAAAGTAAACCGACCTTATGTCACATCTTGCTTTTGTGGGGATGCGAGTAAGTACAGATCAAAGTGTAGTATCTGTATGCTCTAGTGGAATTTATGGACAGAGAAACAAAAAAGACTACAGAAAGTCATTCTTCATTATGTAGATAGATGTTTTATTACTATATGTTTCAAATATGGACTCCATACCAGGTGTATGAAGTTTCTAAAACACTTTGAATTCAATTCCTATCTGAATGTTTTTTTAGACAAGGTGTTCTTATCATTGTATTAGTGCAAAGATCAGCAACAGGTGGGTCTTGGCCCACTATTGGACCATTGAGGTGTCCTCTGTGGGCCTTGGACCTTTTCTAAATCATTTTCAATTTTTATGTATTTTTGGGTCATAGAGTAATTGGTAGCTTTTGAAATTGGTCTCTTGTGTCACTATTTGACACAATTTTTGCTTACATAAGCATTGCATTGTATAATTTGTTTACTTTAGACCCAAGAGACCATGATCTTCACGCTGATACTTGTTTTATTCAGAGAACTATCAATTAACTGGTATTAAACTGATTGTGTATGAATGGATATAAACACTTCATGCTGATTTTTGTCTTACTTTTCACTTGCAGAGTAAATATTTTAATTTTATTGGCCTCAAGGGCAAATCCTCATGTGTAAAATATGATATAATATCTATGTGGGCCATGGGCAAAATCAAAAAAATCAAAAGTGGGCCATTACAAAGAAAAGTTCGGGCTAATATCCTTGCCTTTTTTTCCACAACCACTGCTGGAAATGGTGTATGGCATTGGAACGTGGGGGTGTGGCTTATACCTACTTCTAAGTTTTGTGTTTAAAAAAAAAATGTTTGATGTCTACACTGGATCCCCAGAGATCAAATGCGGAACTGAGGCCGGCGGAATGTGAGATGCCGAGATGAACTGGATTGCTTCAGAAAATATTGGCTCTGCAACGCACACAACAGAGTGGTGTGGCTAATCCTGGCATTAGAAGCATTTAGATTTAATTTAATTCTAAAAGCTTGCATTATCATGAAAACTGTCATATCAATGTATATTTAGAAATATTGGTCAAAATTTGCACATTTTTTAATATTGATTCTGACATTGAAAATTGAAGAAAGTAAGTAACATTTTCAGCGTAATATGTTTTGTTTTTTAAGAAAGGTTAAGTGTGACTTGATCAAAAAAAAAAATATGTGCAGTTTATGGAGAAGGTGTTGTGAAGGATCAAACATGTTAAAAGTGGTTTTCAGAGTTTTCTGCTTGAGATTTTTCAATCAACAATGCTCCCTAGTTGTGTAGGCTTGTTGAGGTTTACCATAATCAACTCATCTCACATCCCCTGAGACTAATCAATGATATACAATGCAGGATGTAACCAACATAATGGAAACATTCAAATCAAGCACTGAATATCATTTGCATCAGCTTTTTAGTGGATGGTTCAAATTGCAAACTAAGTTTATGCTAAATTGTTCCCTTAGTTTGTGTTCAGCAGCATTCACGCATGTTTTTTGAAAATTTAAACTTTTTTAGTGAACACTGCCCAACGAAAGGCAGGGGAAGTTGCTTATTCATTGATCATCCCTTTCTCTCTCTTTTTTAAATTGATCACCTCCAACACAGTATGCTGCCAAAAGATGTTGGTCACATGACAGTTTCTTGCCAGACTTGTTTCTTTTTCACTTATTTGCTATATTCACCAGATATCATACCTCCAGATTAACTTTTATCTAGGTCTTTATAGAATTCAACTGAGGAAAAAATTCCAATTTCCCAAAGACTGCCAAAGGCACTTAGTGCAGTTCTCTGCTGTGAAAGATAAAAGGATTTAGGTGGATGGAATAATGAAGTTGGCTGAAAGATGACTGAAGATAGTAGAATAAAACTATAAATATCCTGTTGAATAAAGTTAATGTAGAAAATTTAAAATAAATGTCTTTCACTTAACAAACCAAACAAATGTTTTGTCCAACCAAATAGAATATGTTGTATAATCATATTGATATTCCTACTAAACAATAAAGCTGCTACTGATACTAACTTCTTCTAATAATACTAATGCTAAGAGACAATCACGTCCCTCTACTATGACATCACTTACCTTCCCACGATGCAGTATTAAACATCTTCTTTTTTTTTTTAACTAAATACACATTTGTCTATTGTCTTTTTTTATCTTCCATTTTAATCCAATCACAACTCATCAATACTCTGTCCATCAATATATAAAAGAATAGATTCTATTTGAACAAATATGTCCGAATTATAGATTGTCTAGGCTCATTTATCTCTGCCACTGAAGTTGGTAGAGATATACGCATTCACTTTGATTTGTTGTTTGTTCACATATCTCCTAAAGTTCTCAATTAATTTCAATTACATTTTTTGGAAGGTTGGATCATAGGTGAAAGAACGATTGAGTAAATTTTGGGGTGGATCCATTTTTTTTTGATTGAGAAATATTTTTCATATTAAAACAATAGTACAAAATGTGGAAATCACTCATGTTTATCTATTTGTCCACACAATATCTCCAAAAGTTCTTTGTGATTTTCCATGACATTTTGTGGAAGGGTTGGTCTTGGGCCGAGGAAGAATAGATTCAATTTCAAGATGGATCCAGGATTTTTTTTGAATGAGAGATTTGTTCTCATATATCAAGACGATAGTTTGAAATATCGAAGTCAAAACTTACACAGCTACTTTCCTTGCGTCATAACTATATATGAGCTGATTTTCATTCATTTTTTTTTGTTAATGTACAGTATTGGTAGAGGTGTAAGCTGAGTGCTTTCTAGTTACCACTGAGTTGGTCATGTAGAGAAATAAGCTTAAAGAAAAACAAGTCTAGTTAGCCAGTCAATAGAAACTGTCATGTGACCAACATCTTTTGGCAGCATGCTGTGTTGGGGTGATCAAATGAAAAAAAAATGGCCAAAGGGGGATTAATGAATGAATCACTTCTCTGAATTTTGAAGATCTGCTGAACACAATGGGACAAGTTTAGTATAAACTTACATTGTAAACTGAATCTCCCTTTCATTAAAAACCTTTCAGTAGGGGAAAATTTGAAGACAAAAAAAAAATGTTTTTTCTAGACATAATGAGTAAATGTTTAAATTTTCAGCTCTCTAGCTGTGTTTGTGTGGCCTATATGTGTAATACATACATAGCCAGCCAGAACCTCTTAATATCTGAAGAAAACCAAGTTGATGTTGATGGTTTTGGTTGATACTTTCTAAAAGGCACAAACTAAAGAAAACTAGCATTCCAAAGGAAATTATGAATCACCACCACTCATATATGCTGTATTGGGAGTTAGGTGCACTTTCCTAAGCTCCTGAACTGGCCATCTTCGTTAACCCAGAACATGGTGGCGTATAGGCTACTTCCTTTGTGGATGCAGGTTTGAGTTCCGCACAATGCTAATGTCTTTATCAATGCCATCTGAGGCTGTTTTATTTGCTCATGGGTAATGCTGTGCCATACAAAATATAGTTTCTACCAAAATACCTATATAATTATCACATGAATGTCTGAACACATGAATAACCTAAACCAAGCAACAGTGATTAAACTGGTCTGTTGTGGGTAGCGGTGACTAACTAGCTTTTTCTTCTATAAGTCCGTTTAGTTTTTGTAAAATCGCTGACGTATGATAGAATCTCCACTGACATTTTTCTTTAGACCTAATATTAAAGCTACAAGAAAATGCATCCCTTACACAGAAAAAGATGATAGAGGGACTTTTAAAATGTGTGTGTATGTGTGTGTGTATCGATGTGCATATGTGTGTATGTCTGTCTGCATGTGAGTATGTGTGAGAGAGAGAGAGAGAGTTCGTGTGTGTTTTGGTGTATTTGTGTGAGTGTTAGTGTGTGCATGGGTCAGCGAAAGAGAGATAACATCATACTAAGCGTACTAACTGACGAGGTTACTAAGTCGGAGTGGTTGTAACGTTCTGTAGAGGGTTATGGTGGTGGTTGATATAAGTGGATTTTCAAAAAAGCATCTATAAACTACTACAAGGGTAGAGGAAAACAGTTGACGAAAAATAGAAAGTCTTTTGTGTGTGTACATGTGTCGGTGTGTGTGTGTGTGTGTGTGTGTAGAGGGTGAGAAAATCCCGTCTAATGGTGTGTTGAGTAGAGTCACATGATCAAATGCAGGGTACTTTATTTTGTTAAGCGTAGAGAAGACACATGTTACAAGACCTGTGTTGTGAAGTGAGGGTTGTAGTTTGCAGATTTAACCCATTCCTCACGAATCAGCGTATCGTGTAAACTATTCTTTTCAGTAATGGATATAGAGAAAGAGAAAAAAGTGAATTCAATGCCGAAGAAGAATGTGCTGACTTGTTCAGAACTGGGGCAGTTAAGGTACATCGTTATTTTTATTCATATAAAAAAAAAGTTTTGAAAAAAAATTTTTTTGGTACTTTTTCGTTATCTGTACGTACACCAACGCCACTCTTCATGTCACCGACCCCCACACCCGTTAGAAATAGTACCAATTATCAATTCTATTATTCATATATTCCACACATTTGCATGTTTACTCTAGTTGGTGGTGGCCACAGGAGATCGAGTGACAGCAAGTCTCCATCACCTTCTCTCGTCTTGCCAACACCAAAACTGCCATAGTCTATTGATATTTTATTTTGTTTTAAAAACTTTACTATCGTTGTTATACTAACAGGATTTAACACTAAACGGGGTTGGAGATAGGCGAAGTGGAAAGAGAATACAGATAACGGAGAAGTTCCATTTTTCCCCCCCCCCCGGTTTTGAATTTATTTCATTCTTACTTTTCGTTTATTTTTTTAGTGGGGTTAATGGGAACCCTAGTTTATTTATTTACATAAAAAAGACCCAACAAGCACGCTCAAGACTGCAAAATATGTAAAATTGAACAATTCAAGTTGTAAATCAAGTTTAAGAATTCATTGCAGGAATAAACTAAGACATTTACTATTTGCTTGATTTCTAAAAAAAATTTAAACATTCTTTTTTCCACTGTAATTTTTAATTCATTTTCTGTTTAATTCATATTAAATATTTCTTTTATGAGTATATACAGATAAGTCAGCATGCAGTTTGAAAACATCTCCATTTCCTAAGAATTTTTTCAAAAACAATTGTCGTAATGTTTGTAATTGTATATCCATGTGCGTATGTGAACATACCCCAACACTATCTATTAATCTATCGAATCACCGTAGCCCAACGAATGGCCTGCACGACCGACCAGCCAAATGGACTACAGATTCTTCTCTTTTTGTTCGTGTGCGTGTGCGCGCGTGTGTGTATGGGTGTTTGTCTCCGGGTGCTCCTGGTCAAAATTTGCTTGAGTTCATCACTAAGCACCATCCGAGAATGTTCTTTCAAAATAGTGTTTTTGGCGGTCTCTTTGGTCATTTAGGACTAACAATACACAAATCTTGTGCTGGTATTTTTTAGAGATGATTTTAGATAAAAAGATCTATTTTTTTTAGATACTTATGAACAAAAGATCCATTTATAAGATTATTTAAAATGATTTTTCAGATAATTTGTTCTGGTACACATGCGGGCTATGGTGGTACATTTTTGTGAGGCATGGATTTCTATATATCTAATAATATATCTATATAAAAGGAGTGTGATCCCTCTTACAGAAGTATTGCTTCATTTTTGCCTCATACTCCAGTATTGTTGACATTCGTGTTGTACCATGTGTTAGGGTCAAGGTTAGAGAATTCTTAACCACAGTCATCACAGTATGAAAGGCAAAAATAGAGCATTACTATGAGCTGTAGGAGAAATCGTGCTTTTTTTTTGTAGGGATCACACTACTTAACTTGTACCGCAAGACTAAGTTTATTTTTGTAACTAACTATCTATCTATCTATCTATCATGGTGCCTGAGACCTGCCTAGTAGCTGAAACTGTGGCTAGTTTTGCCTCTGGCACAAGCATTTTTGGGTCTGAGTCTTGGTAAAGATCTTCCTGTTTTGAGAGATTGGCACTCTGTATTTTTCCTTATTCCTCACAGCTCACACATCTCTGAATTTACAAAATTTTTACTCTCAAAACTGCATAAATTTATTTGTCTATAGTTAGTTAGTGAGCTAATCTTTCAAGCCAATGTAAGTGTGTTCAATCCACACAGTCAGACTTAACTGAATTTAGAAAATATATGTTTGTTCTTTTATGCATCTAATTATCTGTCTCAGTCTGTTTGTCATCCGTCTGTCAGTCTGTTTTAGTCTGTTCATTATCTGTCTATAGTTTTTAGATGGCTCATTAACATTCAAAGAGATTTTTGGACTACTGAACTCCTTCTTGTTTGTCTTATCAAGACTCTGTTTCAGCTGATCCATTCTACGTTTTTCTTTCAGAAGTAATATCTGAATGTGATCATGGCAAACAGAATTTTTCTCCAATGGTAGCAATGCTTTTAATGTTGGATTCAGGTGATATCTTTTCCTCTCCTTGTTAGGCCTGGATTTCTATACCCTGTCACTGTTGAATAGCGGAAGCCATATTGTTTTGAACTCAGCACTTGTTGGACATACACTCAATTGACATGTTGATATGAACTGCCTCTTTGAGGCAAGCACTATCCTCTCTGGGAAGAAGTTAGGTTGCAGAAAGGGAGCATTATTGGAAACTGAATAAATCAAGTTCCATTATCTGTCAGTCTGTTCATTATCTGTCCGTCTGTCTCAATCAGTTTGTTGTCTCAATGTATTATTTATCTGTTTTAGTCTTGTTAGTTGTCCGGCTGTTTCAGTATGTTTGTTATTTGTCTGTCTCAGTTTGTCCATTATCTGTTTGTCTGTCTGTCCCAGTCGGTTCATTATCTGTCCGACCATTTCAGTCAGTTTGTCTGACCTACTCTGTTCATAATCTGTTCGTCTGTCTCAGTCTGTTCGTCATCTGTCTGTTGTCAGTCTATTTGTTATTTTTCTATCTCAGTTTGTCCATTATCTGTCTGTCTGTCTGTTTCAGTCTTTTCATTAACTACTTATGTAAGTCAATAGGTTCATAGCTTAATAATGAAATAGGCATTTATTTTACACAACAAATATTTATTTTCCAACATAATCCTCTTTCCTGTCAATAAACTTAACCAAATGTTCTTCATTAATCACATAAGCCGAGCATTACTCAATGAAAATTTCAGATCAAAATCCTGCTAATAACTGTGTCAGGCTATGAACATATTGATCTATCCTTGTATGTCTGTCTATCATAGTCTGTTTGTTATCCAATATCATTAATTTCTTTGCAGATTTCTGTCCTCATCTTGGCTTATTTTTTAACACAACGTTTCGGGCGTTGTACCCTACGGCCATCTTCAGGTGATGAGAGTATTTTTGACCATATCCCCCTAATGAAAATTTCATGATAAGAGTCTTTCACTATAAGAGGGACCACTGTATTGTCATCATGATTTTTCATACATCATTGTAAATAAAGACTAGAAATTTAAGCCCCTGTATTCTAGCCACTATCTTTTTCAGTTTGGAGTGCATATCTAGGACCTTTGCACCTTACGCAACTGCCTCTGGTTGCGTAATGGTCTACCCAGTCCTGTCATAGTTGTGATGCAAGTACATAGGCTGCAAAATGATATTTGCATTGCTTTCTCAAAAATTAAAAGTATTTTCATTAATGATTAATAGTTGGAGGATATTTGACTTAGGAAGCTGTGATAAAAGACAACAATATAATGACAAAAAGATTAGCCAAAAATCATAATGACAATACAGTGGTCTCTCTTATAGCGAAAAACCTTATCATGGAATTTCCCTTACGGAGAGATGGTCAAAAATATATTCATCAACTGAAGATGGCCGTAGGGTACAACGCCCGAAACGTTGTGTTCAAATGCGTGCCAAGATGAGGTCAGAAATCTGCAAAGAAATTAATAATATTCCCTCACTTAAAAATTAAGACAGAAAAAAATCTCTTAGTGAAATATTTTTCAGTCTGTGAGAAAAAAACACTACAGAATTTCATAAAATTATTCAGAATCATCTAGATTTCATTCATAATTATCTAGATTCATATCTAGTATATTGGCGCTTACCATAAGGTGGACATTTGGTTAATTATAAGATTGTTCATTTGTTCATTATATTATTTACAAGTTTATTTGTATTTATCCATCATTTAGAAAGTACTTTGTACATCATACATTATTTACAAGGTTATTATCAAGGTTTTAGGGGTCTGATATTTTCATTTGGAACAAATTACTTAAATCCCATAGGTTTAATTATTCACCTGACAGATTTTCATCTAACGAGATATTTTGTTGAATGCATTATCCTCGTTAAGAGAGGTGCCATTGTACTTCATATCAGAATTCAAATAATTCAAAATTATTGAAACGTATAAAACAAAACAATGTTGTATGAAGATTGGGGAGATGTTAGTGGATAGATTTATGCCCTGTTTAGCCATAGGTTTTGTTGGCTGAATTGGTTAAGGCATCATCCATGAAAGATGAGCTTCTAGGATATAGAATGTGATTTCAAATATCATCAGAAGGTACTTAGCTTTAATGTTTGGAGGATATTCGACCAAGAAAGTAGTGATAAAAGGCCACAATAAGTTGAAGAAAAGACTAGCCAAAAATTACTCGTGTACCTATCATAGTTTCAGACTGTTCTCTGAAGGTCATATTTTGTTTTGCTTTGTTTTGTTTTGATTATTCTGGTAGACTCCTTTAGGAGCATTGGCTGGCAACAACATCATATCAGCAGACTTGTAGGCCACTCTCCTTAGCTGGGGCCCATATCAGTGTGGTTACCTTTACCTCACACTTAACTGAACTTCACCAGATCTGCTTTGGCCTCTCAGATCTCATTAAACTGGGTTCTGATGTTCCAGGTCCCTATCCTGGTTTTTGCCTTTGTTGGTAATAGGTTGTTAGGCGAATTGGCTTTCTGTAAACTTTACCAGCATGCATCATGGAAGCCCTTCTTAAGAGAAATCTCCCCGGCCAGGTTTTCGCTGGAGGGGATGCTGCTGTGATTTTAGTAGCAAGTAGGTTTTATGGGGTGGATCTGCTAGTCCTACTCCCAACATTCCTCCCTCACCTGGGCATGGGACTGGCAATATTGCCCAAAATGAACATCTTGGTGGAATTATCATGTTTAAACTAGCACTGCGATTGGCACAATGATTAATGGTGCAAGCTATGAGATAGATGAGCTGAATTCAAACTCTAGCCAAGACTCTTTATGTTTACTTTGCTCTAATGCCCTTGGGAAAGCCATGAATCCATCTCTTTGCCATCCTAATATGGGTATATAATTGGGCAGACTGGGCTATCAAGCCATTGTTGGTGACCATTCTAGGAGATGAACAACTCTGATTCCCATCAGGGATTGGAGCCTTGTTAGGGCGATTGGATGCCAACTTTGTCTTCCTTTGGGCAGCTCCTGCAGCCAAGCTGGTGCCTCGCTCCACTTTCCTTTCGGCTATATCAGTGAAGACAAGAGGGGAATTTTTTTCCCAGACTGGTCATTCAAAGATTTCCATAAGCTTTACTCAAGCCTGTGCTTTAAAAGAGTCATTTCATTGTCTGTTTGCACAGAAAGAGACCTTCTTCTTCTTCTTCTTCTTCTTCTTCTTCTTCTTCTTCTTTTTCTTCTTCTTTCTTCTTCTTTCACTCCTGACTCTTCCCTCTCTACTTACCTTCTTCTTCTTTACAATCATCAGGATATCTGTGTTGATTGTCTTGAGAAAAAAGAAGATTACTATGATTAGATTGTCTTCATCAGTCACATTCAGCACCCTTAATGTCTCAGGATTTTTGAAAGGGTGGGAATTTTAAAATTGGAATGGTATGTAGATGTACGTCAGCCAGCACTCAACTTTTCTAGCCTATGTGTATACTTGCGTCTTTTACCGCTGAAGGTGTTAATGAAAGCCTGTTGCTGATACACAGTTTACCTATTTGTAGGATTTATCAATATTTTAATTTTGAAATCGTCAACCAAAACTGTCAATATAGGTTTCTTCAATTTTTAAATTGGTCTGGCTGGCTGGCTATGTATAAATATATATATATATATATATATATATATATATATATATATATATATACATGTATGTATGTATCATGCATACAGGCTGCACCAAAGGAGCTAGAGGGCTGAAAATTCAAACATTTACTCATTATGTCTGGAAAAAACATTTTTTTGTTTTTTGAAAATTACCCCCTGAATAGGATTTTTTGGGGGGATCAACTTACAATGAAAGTTTTTGCTAAATTGCTCCTTAGTTTTTTTCTTTATATCCTGACTTCCTGAGTGATCACTACCCTACAAAAGGCGAGTGAAGTAACTTATTCAACTATCACATTTTCTTCCAATTTTTTAATTGATCACTCCTAACATTGTATTAGATTAACATTACTAGAACATATATTTTTTTAGTTTAAATGTATTTATTTATTAGAATGAAATAAGCCTTGAAATATTTTCAGCCTATATTCTTGTGGATATGTAAGACTTGTTAGTTAGAGAGCCGCCTACCGATCACATCACTTGTTTGTGATTTCAAATCACAGTAAGGAAATGTTAATTTTATACATCGATTTGGTTTAACATGACAGGACGAGCAAACAGAGAAGAGTTTACTCCCCTAAATTAGGTTAGGATTGTTGTTGCTGTTATGGAAGTAAAACAAAGTTAACTCTTGTGTCCGACTTGAATGAGGTTTTTGACACAATCATTTCCACAGCTTTCGTAAAATAAAATCATTTACAAGATTGTACAGGGTGATCTAAAAGAAATAGTGCATTAACAAATACTGCAAGCATGTGAACAGTACACTAAACAAACCTTAATGAAATACGTAAATATTGAAAAATATCACCATAGCCCCACAAAATGGCCTGGCAGACCAAACAGATTCTTCTCTCCTTGCTTGTGTATGTGTCTGTATGTGTCTGGATGCTTCTGGTTACATTTTGGATGCTACAACCTTGAAAATTTGCATGAGTACACCTTTAGGCACCATCTTGAAATGTTTATTTAATTTCTTTCAAAACTGCTTTTTTGGGGTCTCTACAGTCATTTTGGACCAATAATGTCCAAATCTTGTGTTGGTATTTTTTTAGATAATTTTGTATAAAAGATCTATATTTTTCTGTGGTATTTTAGATGATTAATTCTTGTACACATGCAGGCTAAAGTGATTCATTTATACGACGTTCTATAATTACTATTGTTATTATTATTATTATTATCATTTGCATTTTCACATCGGTTGTCTGGTAGTTACCATTGGACACTGAGTGACAGCAAGTCTCCTCAAGTCTCGAGCCCTCCTCTCTACCTTCTCACAGTCCATAGCAATGTTGCAGTTTACAGTTTCACACCAGTTGCCTGGTAGTTATCGCTGAAGGCTGAGTGACGGTAAGTCTCCTCAGGTCTCCAGCCTTCCTCTCATACCTTCCTCATCTATCATAGCATTGCTGTGGTTTGTAGCACATCCATCATGCATTTTTCTTGGCTGTTAGACCTATAGATCATAGATTTCATATTTCCAGTACCCTTCCTCAGTATTTGTATTGTCCCCAGGAGTACTGCTGTCTGTATAGTCTCAATCTTTCCTCTTATCCCCAGTTCCTCCAATCTTGCTTTAATTGTCTTTGGTACAGCTCCAAGTGTACCTACCATTACTGGTACTACCCTGACTTTCATGTTTCACGCCTTGTTTAGTTCCTTTGCCAGGTCCTGGTACTCCCCTAGCTCTTCAATCTCTTTCGTTGTCACTCAGTGATCCGCCTTATTATGATTATCATTATTATACATATAAACTGCATATTCTGTTCAATAATGTTGTTATCATTATTATCATAACTATAAGATGATGTATTGCAACACATTTTGATTCATTTTGAGTACTTTTTTACCATCATCCTAATTTTTTAGCTGTTCTTATCACAACTTTGACTTGGACCGAAAATCTTCAGTAACAAGTGAACAGTGCGATTGGAAATTAAAGACTAAACCTTGATTACTCTCAACCATGCTGTTCACTCATCACCATTGAAATTTATTCAGAACATTCAAAATGGTTCTTACTTTGCAAGAACAACTTTTTCTTGTTGAAAACGTTATGAGAAACAATGGAAAATTCACATAAGAAGTACAAGAATTATTAACAAGAATCATAAGTTCAACGATGCGTCTCCAATCTGTGGTTTTTGTAGCTGGAGGCAAAGGCGCAGGAGGAAGAGCAAGTAGTATTTTTTTTTGAGTCAATAGATTCTCATACTTGTAAAATATTGTGATATGAAATATTTTGCAAGTATCATTTTTAATAAAAATTGTATTTGGCCATTTTTTTTTTTCCAATATGACGTCATTAGCAGCTGGTAAAAGTATTGATTGGAATAGATTTTCTTTTAGTGCAACACACCTTTTATGACGTCACACCTTTTAATAAAATCACACTTCCTTCTTTCCTATTTCTGTTGCTTAATATAAGTGGAACTGACATACCAACCAATGTGCATCTAATAGAGATGTGTGGACACATCAAGAAAGAATGTATGACACACAACATTTGCTACATCAAAATTGTGTCTCTGCACTTTTGAATAAATTCAAAAAGACCGGCAGTGTTAAAGACAAACTGAAAAGAGGGTGGATTTAAGAAAGAGTATTAGAGGATGTTAGCAACACATTGCAGTGGACTCCAAAATTGTTTCTAAGATGTTTGTCTCAAGAAACTTGGATATAACTGACATCATCTCACGAAGCAGTGTATCAGGCAAGTTGATTTATCGGGCAAGTTGAAAGGGTTGGTGTATGCAGACAATCTTCAGACCAGCAAGCATTATTGAAGATTCCTAGGCTGATGAACTTGTGCGTATCTTTTATAACATGTAATGTCGCACCCAATTATGTTAACATGTCAACAGCTCACACTTCCAGCTGTTAATTTGATTCAGTTTGTGACAATATCATTTGAATCTGAGCCATATTTGTTCAAGGATCGATGAGAGATTTCATTTGTACCATTTGTATTAATCACTGATACTCCCAACAGACCGGTTTAATCACTGTTGCTGGGTTTAGGTTATACATGCGTTCTACGCATCTGTGTATCCATCTGTACTTCACACAGCCCTGACTGTTCATTGAAGAAACTTGAAATTTTGCATCCTATTCAATAAGTAAATAAAAATGCTTGTTTTGTTCTTCTTGAATTTCACCACCTAAATTAGTTTTTGTTTGAGGGTTCAATTTACTGTGAAAGCTTATCACATATTGGTCACTTAGTTGGTGTTCATTTTTTTTTTTTTTTAAATCATAAAGTCATCATTCAAACCATAATTGTAGTATTATCATCAAGGTAACTTAACTTACCACTACTACTGCTTAATTTATAAGATAAAAAGCAGCACATATGGATTGTGGTGATTCATAATTTCCCTTGGAATTTTAATTAACTAAATATGTTATTTTGTGTGTTGTTCTTTTGCATTATCATCTGATTTTAATACTAGAAATTCATCAAAATGATCTATATTTATTTCATAAAGGTTTCTCCAAAAATGGATCTTATGAACATAAGTAAAAGCGGTCTCAAAATAACCATAACAAGATATTTAATGGAATCTCATTCATGAATAACTACCAACTCAATTAAATGGCTACTCTATGAGTATTGAAATGTTGATTACACTTATCCTCAAAATATGTATATAAAAAAGATACTGTTTTATGAGAAACCACAAAGGAGCTGGGTACTACTGGTGAGGAAATAAGCTTAATTTGAACCCTCCCCACCAATGATGAACAAAAATGAAGAAAAATTATATATTTGATATGTTATGTTTATTGGTGAAACAAAAAAATATTATTGTATTATATTATCATATTTCAAGCACACTGTTTCTTTTGGAACACCCTGTACATAAAATAGCCCTGTTCTGTCAGTAATTATAGCATTAATAAATGAACACTGACAGTCCTTTTCTCCTGGTTTTCAATGAATTTTTAAGCTAGACTCATTTTCATTATACATATAATACCCTTATTCTGTCTGTAACGCTTGTATGAATTCCTGACCACTGTCAATCCAGTTTCTTCCTGATGTTTCAACATGACAGATAAAGGAATGAGAACAACATAACTCCCATTGCCTAAATAAAGAGTCATGCATGTATATTTTCTCAGAGAGTTATGAATCCTCACATAATTTCTGAGTTATTCTCTTGCCTTTTGTTGGGCAGTGATCACTAAAAAGTCTGAATGTTCAAAAAACTTGCATGAATGCTGTCAGATAACAACTAAGGGACCAACTGAGCATTAACTTACAATGCAAATTCAATCCCCCACTAAAAACCTATTTAAGGGGAATTTGAAAAAAAAAAACAAACAAGTCTGGTTAGTTGCTTAATAGAAACATTCGCACAACCAATGTCTTCTGGTAGCAGGCTTTGTTAGGTGTGATCAATAGAAAAATTGGAAATATGATCAAAAAATTAGTTATTTCTCTTGCCTTTTGGTGGACAGTGGCAACTCACGACATGGATCCCCCGAGATCACGTGTGGAACCGAGGCCGGCAGAATATTAGATGGAGTGATGAGTTAGACAAATTCAGAAAATACCAGCTCCGCGACGCCCATGATAGAGAAATGCGGCGAATCCTGGGGAAGATCTGTGTCCAACGATGGACATTAAAAGACTGATGATGGTGATGATCACTAAAAAGTCTGAATATTCAAAAAACTAGCATGAATGCTGTCAGATACAAATCAAGGAACCAAATTAGCATAAACTCACATTGCAAATTCACCCCCCCCCTAAAAACTTATCTTAGGGGAATTTAAAAAAAAAACAAAACCATTTCTTCTAGACATAATATGGAGTGAATGTTGAATTTTTTAGCCCTCTAGCTCCATTGATGTAGCTGGTACGGGGTATACATACATGAATACATAGCCTGCTAGCCAGACCAACTTGAAAACTAAAGAAATGTGTGTCTACAGTTTTGGTGTTGATGGTTTATATAAAGTATAAAGCCAGGTACATCTCTTCTATCGTTGCTCAAACAAGTGAAAAAATTGGACAATTATTCCACAATTATCTCAAATTAATATTTTCATCCTTGATCTTATCAATACATTCTTGGTTGATGTATTTTTTTGTGCTCCGTCAGGCATATAATTCAGTAGGAGTGGCTTCCTACTATATATCATAGAATACGGTCACTTGATCTGTGCCGAGCAACTTTGACTAATAAACACTGAAGAAAAATTGCAATATATTTTTTGCATTTCTGTAACAACTGCTGTACAGTTGTTAGCAAAATACAAAAATATCCATAGGTTGCATGAATGAATCGCCATAGCCTGCGCGTGTACCAGAACTAATTATGTGGAAAATTATCTGAAATTATCTTTTATCCAAAATTATCTCAAAGATACCAGCACCAGATTTGGGGATTGTTGGTCCCAAAATGACCATTGAAACCCCAAAAAGCATTTTTTTTGAAAAAAGAAATAGAATAGTTCTTATATGGATTTTAATGGTGTGCTCATGCAAATTTCAAGGTTGTTGACCAAAAAATGTGGGCAGAAGCATCTGGAGACACACACATACATAGACACACATACATAGACACACATACATAGACACACGCATAAACACACACATAGGCATACCCATAGACATGGACACTTAAAAAAAGAAAAATCTGTAGCCCACTTGGCTAGTTGGTCGACCATTTGTAGGGGTACAGTAATTTGATATGTTGCTAGTTTTCTTGAATGCTCATTGGCCCAACTTGCCTGATGTGCTTCAAGTAACACTTAAGGTAACACTCTGGATCTGATATTTCAGCCGGCAGTGGCAGGATTGTAGGATTCTCTTTGTATCAGAGGAACTATACAACTGAAGAAGGCCAAAGAATGCATCTGCCAAGATGTTATGATAAAACTATCGAAGATGAGAATGTTAATCCACGCAACATGTGGAATAATGATAATGACTCTCTTCAGAATTTCCAACAATAGAAAGGAAGAACAATAGCAAATATGGTGCCAAACAATCAGGGAAGGATGAGTTTAAGGGTTAGATTTAATCTCCTAACCATAGACACTCAAGTAGCTTCGTCGGTAAAGCAGTGCTGTTTATAGGCAGATTCCCAGGGTGAAAGAGATGTGAGTTTGAGTCTTGCTTAGAGCTTTATTCTTTTTTTTTCTTTATATCCGATCTGTGTTGTATACTCATTGCTATAGACTGACAGTCTGAGAAAGTTTTGATGAAAAAACAACTAAAAAATTCAAGATGAAAGAAAATACTAATCAAATATCAATAATGGAAGACCATGTTACTATAATACAATGATTCTTCAGACTATTTTCTATATCGTTGTTGTCTTTACCTTTACATTTTGACCATTGTAGTCTTTGGCATTTCTAAGGTGTTTGTCACATTCTGTCCGTAACATGCCCGGCAGCCAACCAGTCAAAAGAAATACTTGAAAATTTTCATGTCATAACAAATTTGCCTCTTTGTTCACAGAACTTTCCATGTATATATGCTTTTCAAACATAACTTGAATTGAGCCATTAGACCACCAACTTGACATACTAACATTTTCTTTACTAATTAGTTGTTAAAATATAAAAAATATACATTATTTGTTGTCTTATAATAGTGTTTCCGGTTTATTAATTTTGTCTTCCGATACTTTCTTCCGTAATGAAGAAATATCTGTACTCTACATGATTTACCATAGCCAACATGTTTAACAGAAGAAAGAAAAATTATCCAAAATTATATTTGAAAAATAGACCTTTCATGTAAAATTATCTGAAAAATACCAGCTCATGATTTGGGCATTGTTGGTCGAACGTGACTGAAGTTCCCCCAAAAAGCATTTTTTTAGAAAAAAACAGAAAAAAAACTTTATAGATTATGCTCAATGGTGCACTTATTCAAATCTTGAAGGTTGTGACCAGTCGTGCCCGGAGAGACACAGGCAGACACACAGATGAGCTAAGCGAGAAGAATCTGTGACCTGCTTGGCTGGTTGGTTGAGCGGGCCATTTGTGGAGCTACAGTGATTTAATTTCTCATTACCATTAACTTTAGATTAAGGCATCTGACCATGACTTGGGTGGCTCTTCTTTACAGATGAAATTTAACTTATTATTGGTAGGCAGTCAATAGATTTTTATGCAGTTGGAATTCCATAACAAAACATGTACAGTGACCTATGATAAATATTTAGCCATTGTAAAAAATACAACTGCCATTCAACTTTTGATAACCCCAACAATAATTGAGCAAATCCGATAAAATTTTATTTCATTATTTTGTTGGTCCTTCATTAGCTAATCAGACTGCTTTGACATGATTTTACATTGATTTGAATTGATTATCGATAATGATAAATGTTTTTCTCACATCTGTAATTGTAGCTTTTGCTAATCTTGCACGCAAACTTCTATCAATATTCCCCGTACATGCTCAATAGGATTGAGATCACTTTGAGCCACCTATTGCAGTCTTGATACCAGTGAATGATGAAACATGAATGAGTAGTAATCATGGTATGAGGTGCAATTTGGATAAAAGGCAGATCAGAGCTAATCAGTGTTGAAACTAACTCAAATGGCCCTAAATATTGTAAAATTCTTGAAAAAATGGCCAATATCTATTTATCTTAATGAATAAATTTCAAGAATACCAGCCTTTTTCAAGATGGAGTTCCAAAACATACCAGCATCGGTTTCCAAAAGTAAAGAAACCAATAGTAACAAGACTCAATAGGTGGCTCAAAGCCCTGATCTCAGTCCTACTCAATATGTATGGGAGCATCTAGGTAGAAGATTGTGGGCAAGATAAAAAAACAAGCTACATCAATTACAGACAGACCTGAGAAAAATATTGTCAGAAGAATGGAAATACATGGATTCCAAAGGTAAAAAAAACATCCATGGTATCAAGACTCTGCAATGGGTGGCTCAAATCTCTGATCTCAATCCTATTGAGCATGTGTGGGAGTATCTTGATAGAAAATTGTATGCAAAATCAAAAATAGTTACAATTACAGACTTGAGAAAGATATTAGAAGAATGGAAAAATATGGATCAATCAGTTATTGATAATCTGTTCAAATCTATGCGAAATCCTGTCAAAGCCGTCAAATTAAGTAAAGGAAGGCCTACAAAATATTGTGATAAAATTTCACTTGATTTGCTCTGTTATTGCAGGAGTTATTTAAAGTTGAATGGCAGTTGTATTCATTGACTAAAAACTCACCGTATGCCATTGTAGACTAAAACGTTAGCGACCCCACCTAAAGGATCGTATGTACACAACAGTTTTAAGTTGTCTGAATTTCTTAAATGAAGCATTGTCATTAAACTAGTGAGAAACAACTTTGATCTTTAAATAGTTTGGAGTATAAGAGAACAGATAGAAAATTTCAAAGTGCAGAATAAAATTATATATAATTATTTCAGACCGCTTTCCTCATTAGAAACTGTCAACCAAAACAGTCAACATAGGTTTCTACAGTTTTCAAGTTATTCTGGTTGGCTATGTTTTATACATCTTGCATACAGGCTATACCAATGGAGTTAGAGAACTGAAAATGTAAATTTATGCTAAATTGATCCCTTAGTTTGTGTCCAGCAGCATTCACCCTCGTTTTTTGAAAATTCAGACTATTTTTAGTGATCACTGCATAATGAAAAGCTAGAAAAGTAACTTTTTTTTTTATTGATCATCTATTTTTTCCAATTTTTCATTGATCACCCTCAACATGGCAGGCTGCCAAAAGATGTTGGTCATCTGACATTATTTTATGATGCCTGTAGCATATCCTTCCTAGGGAATTTTGGAACTCATACCCCAATCACTAAGGAATAATTGATGGTTACATGTAGGAAGACCAGACAGTCCAGCTTTTGAGCTCTCTGTCCTTAGCCTGGCACCACCTCAAACTAGACATTAAATTGTCCTTTTTTGGATTCAACTAAAAAACTTATATAAATTACCCCAGATATACTTAAAACAGTGGAAATTAAAAGCTATAATAACTGGACTGTTGTATTTTTATTGTAAACAGTTGCTATAGTCAACACTGCTGATGGGCCGCTGTGTATGAGTCATATTGTCAACATGTCCCAGAGTGTCAGTCTGACCATGTCCTCCTTGTTAGTCTGGAATGTCCTTTCGAAAAATTTGGAAACGGCCACCCAAATTAAAGGCCCTGAAATTCTCTATGAAATACACTAAACATGACGGAAGGAATGAGGACTATATAATCACATGGATCAAATAGAGAGTTCTGTTTGAAGTTTCTGGCAAGTTACAGAATGTGACCAACACCTGAAAAATGCTCAAAACTACAATGGTTAAAATGTGGGAATGAAAGCAATGATGATGCAGAATATGGTCTGAGGAATATTGTATAATAGTAACATTGTCCTCCATAATTAATTTTTGACTAGAATTTTTTCATTGCTTTTTCATCAAAACTAACTCAAAGTGTCAGTCTATGTCAATGATTATACAGTGCAGATTGGGAAGAAAGAAAAAAAAGCTCTAGGCAGGTCTCAGACTCGCGTCCCTTTTACCTCGGGAATCTGCCTATAAACAGCACTGATTTACTGCCAAAGCTACTTGAGTGCCTATGGTTGGGAGAAGATCAAATCTAACCCTTCAACTTATCCTTCTCTGATCGTTTGACATCATATTTGCTATTGTCTTTCCTTTCTACTGTCAGAAATTTTGAGATGAATCATTATCATTATTCTAGGAGTTGTTCAGACTTATATGCTCATTTTATTAGTTTTTTTACTTTATTCTATCAAAACAGTTCCTAGATTGATTGGGAACTTTCATTTTTTGGTTTAAGTGGTCAAAATATGCGGAAATTGTTCTATCACTTTAAGGTTTCAAAATTAAGGCGGGAAATTTTTATAAATTTTTAGGTGTCAAAATAGAGGAAGATTTTTTTTCTCTTTTAGGACTTAGAATTGAGAGGGTATATTTTTAGGTGTTAAAAATGTAGGGAGGATTTTTTTTTTCTTTTAAAGATCAAAATCAAGGGGTAATTTTATTTTTTTCAATTATAGTGGTCGAAGTCTAAAGGAATTTTTATTTACTTTTAGAGGTCAAAATCAAGGTTAGGATTTGTTTTCTCTTTATGGGTCCAACTTAAGGAGAAGATTTTTATTTTTATTTTAGGGGACTAAATTGAAGGGGAACTTCCATTTTTCACTTTTGGTTTCAGAATAGAAGGGAACCTTTTTTTGCTTTATAGGGTCAAAATCAAGGGGAATTCGGGTGGGTGGGTTATGGGTCAAATTCAAGGATGAGGATTTTTTGTCACCTTAGGGGTCAAAATTGAGGGGAAGATGTTTTTCGCTCTTTCGGGAGTGAAAAATCAAGAGGAATATTACCTTTCACTTGTAGGGGTTGACATTTAGAAGGAACTTTTTTCCACTTTCAGGGACAAAATTAAGAGTGAACTTGTTTTTTTCATTTCAAGTGGTCAAAATCAAGGGTGAACTTTTTTTTTCTCTTTAAGGGGTCAAAAATTGGGGGCAATATTTCTTTTCTTTTTTCAGGTCTCAAAATCGAATGGTGAACTTTTTTCTCTTCCATTGGTAAAAATGGGGGAGGGGGCTTTCCCAGTGTAAAAATGTATGGTATTAAATCTATAGGAAAAACATTAAATTAAATGATATCTGATTTCCATCCATCTATCTCAAAATTCTAGCTCTGCCTGAAAGAGAGCAAGTTATGAAAGTAGGGTGGTGACGCAATGGATTCAATAAAAGCTTTGGTTTGAAATTCAGATTATGTTGCCAGAATATGACTGATACCTGGAGAAGACCCGAGGGTACAACGGTTGGAACATTGTGACAACCAAGATGAGGATAGTAGATCGAATAAATCATTGTATAATAAGGAAGATTGTACTTTGCCAATCTTTTAAGTACCAAGTCCCTAAACTGTTCTGTTGTTTACTATCTAAGGAGATTATAGATGAATTGTTCCTGAAAGCATTGTAAAAATATTATGGTGCTCGGAGAGTAATTACATATTTCACTGCTATAAATTCTGAGCCAACTATCGAAGACAAGAGTTCATTATCTTTTCTATCTGGCAATCTTTCATTTATAGTATATTGTAAAGTTAAACTCTGGAGAATAGAGACTTTAAAGAGCCAAAAAATGCAGGATTCTTCAAAAACTTTGCCTTCCCGTCGAGTCTCTTTCATTAATAATAAATACATTGAATAGTATTTAATTGAACTTCACTGGCATTTGTTTTCATCTTTTACTTTCTGAAAATAAAAATACGTAATTTCTTTCCGAACACCCCATTGTATTAATGCATCGTGCAAGATTTAAAGAAAAGCAGTGAATGCGATTTATTATAGAAATGTCCTGCAAATAAATATTTTATACTATAGAAATGAAATAAAAATTATTACTATAGATATACACTACTGATCATTTGCTATAGAAATACATAGCAAATGATTTACTATAGGATTGGCAGGCATTGTTTGTATTAAGTATATGTTAGTGTTTTATGTTCTGATTGACGGACTAGTGAGATGAGAATATTCCAATTTGGTATAAAACATATTTGTGTGATTACTAGAGTAACAATATTATTTAGAAGAATGGCTTTTGCAAATTCAAACTCCACTTCAAAGTCTATTCTGACTGAAGATTACTACAACTTTTGTATTGTATATATAATAAATTAAAAATTGAAAAAATATATATATTTTTGTGTAAATGAATATATTTATCAGAATGAAATAAGTCCTCACATATCAGTATGATGACTTGTAAATTTAGCTCAGTCAGTAAGACAGCCTCCAGCAATCAGTTGGCCACGAGTTCAGATGAGGGAATGTAAATTTGACATATCAATTCACATCCCTCAATTTGGTGAGGATTGTTCTCATTCTTGTTAAATGAGACTTCGAAGGATTTTTCAAAGTACTGGATACAGATCAGAAAAGACAAGTCATGGTAAGATAAAAGAAGCAAAGCAAAGATGCTATTTATTACCAGAAAAAAGAGCTCTAATGAATGAGTAACCCCTACTCTGAACTTTAACCCTAAATGTTTTAATTAATCACCACAAACTTCTGTATAAAAGCTTTTTTAAAGTTACATCTGCCTTGCTTCTTGTTGCTTCTCGTATTTTGCAGGGACTGGAAGAGACAGATGCCAGATCCCTCAATTTATGCTCGGTAGCATTTACGCTTGGTTTTTGTTTTTAATTTTTTTTTTTTATTCAGCCTTTTTTAGTGATCACTGTAACTTACTAGTAAAAGATCACAACCTTTCCCAATTTTTTAATTGAGCACCCTAAAATACTGTCTACTACCAAAAGACGTTAGTCACTTGATGGTTACTATTGGGGGGACTTATCAGGCCTGTTTTATATGCTCTTTCTTCACTCATGGATTCCTTTTTAATATGATAACTTTGTTTAATTTTTCAGGAGTGAAAATCTAAATAAAATTAAACCAATAAAATCAAGCCGAAAAGAAGCATTTTTATTTAAATAAATCATATATATACTTTATTGATAAATTTTTTCGAATTTGTTTTTTTGATCTTATGTGAAAACAACGTTTAAGAAACAACGCAATTGTACCACGCTCAACAGAAAATAATGAGAAATCAAGGAAATCAAGGGAAGTAACTGTCACTCTGCTGTTTCAATTTGTAAAAGGGAAGTTACTCTCTACAAATGATTGCAATTATTTACTAATAAAAAAAAAAAAAACGATTTTTCTTCTATAAATCACCCAATTGACTTTTAGTAGGGGGTTCAGTTTGCATTGTAAGTCTATGCTAAATTGGAACCTAGTTTTTTTTCAAAATTCAGACATTTTGGTGATTACTTCTCAACAAAAGCCAAGACAAATAACTGATTTATTTATTGTTGGGATGACCGATTAAGACATAGAAAGAAGGGGTTTCTGCCTGTTTCAATTGGTGATCCCCAATACATCATGCTGCCAAAAAAATTGTTCATGCAACGGTTTCTATTGAGTGCCTCACCAGATCTGTATTTGATCTGAGTAACATTTCAAAATAAATAATTCAATATTGATTAAATGGTGTGGGAAAATTATTTACTGAAAAAATATTTTGCAAATAATTTATAATTTAAAATTGCTAGCATCCTTACTAGTTTCGGTTCAGTCTGGCACAAGGCCATACAGATAAGATAATTTTTGCATGCGCAATCTTTTGGTCCTTAAGACCAACTTGTTAACTAGCACTGGTCACTAATCATTCATTTGAATCTTGTGTAGAAATAAGTAACAAGTGATATTCTGTAAGAATCCACTTTGCAACTTTAACATGAAATTTGTTTTAGCAAATTTCAGTATGTCATATATTGTGTACTAAAAGTCAGGAAAAAGTGATTGTCTAAATCCAAGACAGATTTTCCAAGCAATACTCCCCCCCACTGCCTATTAAAACGTGACAGATTTTTTTTACTTTAAAAAATGAGGAAGAAAGGGATTGTTAGTGGTCAGGAATGGAGGCCAGCATTGTTTACTGAAAAGGGCTAATATCTTACCATTTTTTGAGAAATCCTTGTGTGTGTGTGTGTGTGTGTGTGTGTGTGTGTGTGTGTGTGTGTGCGTGTGCGTGTGCTTGCGTGTGTGTGTGTGCGTGTGCGTGCACTGAAATGATTCAACAACTGGAATTTGTTTGAAGTTGACACTCACCAGATAAGTAGGTCCATGCCCCAGAAATTGTCAAATTTGAAGTTGTTTGGGTCAGCGGTTCTTGATATGAGGGGTTGCTCAATTTGCAATAAAAATCTATTCTGAAATAAACATATTCTATGACTGCAAAAAGTAATATTTCTATGATACAATGTGTGTCTCTAATCATTTTGGAATAGAATTAAGAGAGAAAGAGAATCAGGGTTTTTTTTTTCCTGGAGAATTTTTTTGAATGAGACTGAATTAAATCATAGTTTGATGACACCATTTGGAAAAATTCTGTTTTGAATGTAGTACGATTAATTGCAATATTTCTGTTTTGATTGTTACTATTGATGACATCATTAATATAGATAAAGAACAGAGCGTTATTATTTCTAATTAAAACTTCTTAAAGATTTTCAAGAAATTGGGTACACTGTTTGAATAGGCATGCCCTAATATGTATAATAATACTATTTGAATTTCTTCGATGAAATATTGTCAAATATTATTAATTTTTGAATAGTGTTTCTTTCATTTTATTTCTGTTGCTTTTTATCAAAACTGCTGAGCAAAAAACCCTTCTAGATGCCCCTTAAATGTATCCAGAGCAGTTTTTTCATAGTCACCAAAAAAAAACATATGTCATCTTGATGGAATATTACACCCTTTCTCTCAACTAATTCTGGATGATATTCATCGATTGCAGCCTTCAATTGGTCTAATTTGGAGTAGTACTTGTTTGAATCAATGGTTGATTCTCTGTAAGGAGCTCACAGTAGAGGGTTCCCTTCCAATTCTACCACATATATATATAATGTCACTTTCTTTGAATGAAGACAGGCTTTTGGTATAGTTAGCAGTGGTTAATTCTACTTTCCCTCTGATTTTTTATGTTTCACATTGTTGTAAAGTATCCACTTTTCATTACCTGTCACAATTTGTTTGAAAAAATAGAACATTTATGGTCCAATAGGTTTTTAGATGTGTCCACTCATCTCAATCAAATGTTTTTCTGGTTGGTCGGTCAGTCAGTCTGTCGATTGGTTCTGATTAAGTTAATCAACAGAAAGAGGAATAATGGAAAAAGTATATTGTCATAAAAGAACATCTATTGTGATCAATTTTTTTACCAGCTGCTATGATGTCATAATAGAATTATAAGGTCTATATGCCATTTATGATTTTTATTGAAAATAATATACGTAGAATATTTCCATATTGCAGTATTTTGAAAGTATGAGAATCAATTGACTCAAAGAAAGACTCCTTGCTCTCCTTTCTCTTCCTTCTGCCATTACCACTAGTGGGTGGATACATCATTGAACTTATGGTTCTTGTTTCATCTCTATGTTAGAATTAATTAACGAAAATATGCCAATTTTGACAAAAGATCTTTTTGAATGAACACAGATGTGATCACTGCACTATATAGTCAAAAGAAGACTTTTTTTTTTCAAATTTTGTACGATTGCAATAAATGTTAGTAGTATTATTCATGATATGACCAATAAGGATAATTAGGATTTCAAAGCAGCTTGATATCTGACAAAGATTACTATGTAAAAATTAAAAAGACATCTAATAATTAGAAACCGTCAACAAAACTGTCAACATGGTTTTCTTCAGTTTTCAAGTTTGTCTGGCTGGCTATGTATGTACTGCGTGTACTGGCTAGTGCTGCCCATTGAAAATATATTTTTGTCTTAAGTTTGACAGTCAAAAAGTACTAAAGTGCGCTGAATTAAAGAAATGCTAAATATGGCCAAAATTCACCAAAAACATGCTTAAAATGGTCAAAAGCACACTAGAAATGTTTTGGGCACACCCATGCTAATTTACTGCTTTTTTTTGCACTGCTGAAACAAGAAACGCACTATTTAGTGCTAAAAATGCTCTATTGACAACACTGCCTACAGGCCACACCTATAGAGCTAGAGGGTGGAAAATTCAAGTATTTACTCCTTATGTTTTGAAAATTCTCACTTTAAAAAGGTTTCTGGTGTGTGTCTGTGCATGTGTGTGTGTGGGGGGGGCATTTTGCAATGTAAGCTTATGCTAAATTGATCTCTTAATTTGTGTCTGGCAACATTCATAGTTGTTTTTTGAAAATCCAGACTCTTTTTTTTAGTGATCACTGCTTAACAAAAGGTGAAAGAAGTAACATTTATTGATCACTCATTTTTTGAATGTTTTCATTGATCACCCCCAACATGGCAAAATGCTGCCAAAAGACGTCAGTCATGTGATGGTTCCTATCAAGTAACTAACCATTTTGTATACTTTTTAGGGTGTTTTCTTCTTTAAATATAATAAACCCTTTAAAGTTTTCAAGTTGGCGTAGAATGGTTTAACAGCACAGAATAGGATTTGCAATCTGTGTTTCCTTCCAAGCTATGCTTAAATAGTTGGACAGACAATGCTCTCTAGTTATGGTTTACAAGCAGGAGATGGACAACTTCAATTCTACACTAGCCTGGAATGGGGTGGTCTCTGTCAGGCTATCTCGCTCCTGACACAGCCATGATGAAATCATTTGTGGTGCTCCAACAATCCTACTCTGGGTTACTGGATTAAAAAACAAAGAAAAAGTATAAGCTTAGTTGAGGAGAAGCTCTTTGGGAACAAGGTAAAGGAAGTTAAGTCCGGTTCTGCCCAGTTTTCTTTCAGGATGCAAGTACAACCTAAACAAATTCTTTAAATACATTTTAAATGAGACTAAGTAAGTCCATTTTGAAATGTAATTACTTCCTCCAATTGAACTTAAAGACTATGAAAAGACAGAAATGCCACAGTGATGGCCTCCTTACTAAATTAAAGACTGCAATTGTCCACTCAGGAGGATTGACATTCATTGCCAGATTGGGAGATAATTACTTGGAAATAGAGAGTCAGCAGAAATGAGTAAAATATCCGTACCTTGCATAAATGAATCACCATAGCCCGCGTGTGTACCAGAATTAATTATCAAAAATTTATCTAAATTTATCTCAAAAAAAAAATAAAAGAAATCTCTTATCTAAAATTATCTAAAAAATACTAGCATAAGATTTTGGCATTATTGGTCCAAAATGACCATAGAGACCCCAAAAAGCACTTTTTTGAAAAAACAAAAAATGTTTTCAGATGGTGCCCGATGGTTTACTTGTGATAATTTTCAAGATTGTATCTCAAAAAATTTGACCAGGAATGCTCAGAGACACTGACTATCACACAAAGAGAAGAACCTGTATCCCACTCTGCTGGGTTGTCATTTGTGGGTCTACGGTGATTTGAAATTATGAAGTAGGTTGGGGGGTGTACTATAGATTTGTATTGAACAATTAGGTTGGTACAAAAATGATTGTAGTTTTTCCTCATTAACTTTAGAGCTGTATATCTCAGTTTAGTTATTAATTGAAATAAGAACCTTCAGAATCTATATATTTCTGCCAATTAGAAAGAAGTCCATTTATTCTGGAAGCATAGAATTCTGGGGTTCTGGAACCAATGAATTGTTCGAAGGCGCTATGAGCTGCTGCCTGGTTGCTGAAGAACTTCTCATGCAGGAAGTGGTCGACATGCTTGAAAAAGTGGTAGTCGGTCGGAGAGAAGTCTGGTGAGTAAGCTGGGTGAGATAGAGTTTTCAGGCTCAGTTTGTTCATTTTCTGCAGGGTCATTTGCGTGACATGCAAGCTTTTTTGCTTTATATACAGAGTCATTAATGCAACAAGTCAAGCTTTTTCGCTTTTACAATTTGGTACAAATGTCAAACGATTGTTGAATGGTCAATGTTTAGTTCCTCTGCAACTTCAAGTTGTTTTGTATGGGTCCGCTTTTATAATGGCTGACATCTTCAAAGCTCTTGTCTTCATTTCGGAATTTTTTTAACCAATGTTAATATTTGTTGACAATATCCTTGCTGAATACTTGTTTGCAAGCACTATCTGCTATTTTACACCCCATTTTGAACTCATTAAACAAAATTGTTTGAATTTATTTTTTTCCTCTTGAATTTTCCTTTATTCAAAATGATTAGATAATATTTTCATCTCTACTAATTATAGAAATTAGGAAAATTTAGTCTAAATGATTTAAATTTTCCTAAATGTCATGATAGAGTATACCCTCGGTTTTATGGACTAATAGGGATAGAGATCTGTCTGTTAATTCAGATGTCCATTGAATTGAATGCTATCAGAGAAACAGCGTTTTACACCTTTCTTTCAGTTTCCTAAGTTCAAATTCAAATTTTTCAATGTAAATAGAGCATTAATCCAATATAGTATATAAATCATACAAAGAATAAACATGAAATTTTCAGCTGACACTGGTTATTGCTATTCTTACTGAAAAGTAAACAACATCCATATAGGATTTTGTTTAACTTTATAAAAACAAGGATATTTACATGAAAACTTGGTTTTTTACAAAAATTCAACAAAGTGAAAAGTCTAATATTCGATAAAAAAAAATCGAAAATCTTTTGCAAGTAATTTTTTGTGTCTTTGATCCTAAAGGCTTATTTACCACTGGGGATTTGTCATTTTTGAGAAAGCCTTATTTGATTAGTTTCATTTTAGATTAAAATTACTTTGACATTTTATCAAATAAAACTAAAACTAAAATCATGTCCACATGTTTAAATAAATTGTCCAGAGGGAGAGATATTAAAAAAATACTTATTCTAGAAGATTTGCTGAAACATGTTTTGTTAATTATGTTACTACTATTTTGATTATATCATTTTGAGTAAAAAAATAAAAGGAAGGAAGAGAAAAGAAGATTGCTGTATAAGAGAAACAAATTTTAATACAGTTTGTTACAGTGTTCTATTTTTTCAATTAGCTTTATTTTCTAGTTTTCGTTTGCTTTCTTTAAATTTTTGTTGATGCCATTCTGAGTCGTAAGGTTTGGAAAATTATCAAATAGATAAAGAAAACATTCACTTAAAAAACAAATACACTGTCACTCAGGCGTGATGATCTTGCCAGTTTTTTTCCCTATTTGGTTGGCAAAAATCTATGATAGCAGGTAGCCGAAAATCTAGCTATTCAAGAAAAAAAAAAAAATAAACTGATTTAATTTTATTTTATAGCCAATTCACAACTTATATTTAATGTTTTAAGCTGTAAAGTTAGCCAAAAGTGAAACAAATTTAGCTGATTTTAGCAATTTTTGAAGCATTTGCCCCCCACCCCAAATCAAAGAGTCTACCAATTTAGAATCAATTCATTTGCTTTCCCTATAAAAGTTACTTCCTTTAAAAAAAGAAATATATCAGGAAGAAACAAAGGTCAGGATCAATCAACGCAAGTTAAACTTCATGATAAAAGATCGATATACTGAATCTTAACTGAAAGATTTTGACAATTTTTTTAAAAAGCAGTTTTAGTTGAAATATATCAAATTTGCTTTTGCAACATTAGTGCATAGGCATTCGTATAAGCAGTTAAAGTATCTGCTAAATCAGAAAACCATTATTTGGGGTCCGTTAAACCAAGGATTTACTGTACTTTATACATAGTGGAATCTGCTTAAAAGGACAAACGGGTATTGAGACATGCTGTAGAATGGAACCAATCTCTCAAGAACCCAAAAAATATGTATTCTCCAAATCTTCCATTTATTTTCAGCTTCTGACAAATTTTAACAAGAAAAAAAATGTAGAAAAATAAAGATGTGTTTTTTTATGCGTGTGGTTCCTTTGAATCCAAAAAATCTTTGGGCTTTGTTCACATAAAAATTTAGTTTTCAGTTAGTCAGCGAAGAGGGTTATTGGGTGCAAAATCGTTAGTCTCAACATGGCCCCACTAACTGGAATCCACTGTATATATTTATTGTGTCTGTAACACTTATCAATATTCATACAAAAAATAGAGATCATAGAGAATTCACCTATCTCCACACGTAGGACTTTGCCTATCATTTTTACCAATAGTTTGATTTAATATTTTGAACATTAACAAGACTAGCATACCAAGGGAAATTATGAATCACCACCACCAATATATGTTATGTTGGGAGTGATCAACTAAAAAGTTTGAAAAAGAGATGATCAATGAATATGTTACTTCTTCCGTGGGCACAAACTAGAGATCAATTTAGCAAAAATGCACATTGCAGATTCAACCCTCTATTAAAAACCTTTGAGGGGAATTTTTTAGAAAACAAAAAACGTATTTCCTTACTCATTGAGAGGAGTGTGTATGCAAAATTCCAAGTTTCTACTTTAGGAGCTGGGCAAAGTCCAGATAGGTATATAGATATGTATAAATGTCAGAATACACGAAAAACCTGAAGCCCAGCAACAGTAATTAAACTGGTCTGAAGTGGTGTGCAGTAATTATAAACACAGAGTAACATGATGTTGCTGATGTTTCATAAGTACAATGCAATTGATAAATTACTTGAATATAGACATCATTTATTGATGGCAAAGATAACTTAGTAATATGTGTGTGTGCATAAATGTAAAGATATAGATATATTGTGTTTGTATACATATATCATGTATTGTGTGTGTTTGTATGTATATATGAATGAATGAATGACTTGGCTTCGCAAACAGAGAGTTTGGTAGGGTCTTCAGCGATTATGGTATCCATAGACGGCAGGACCACATATGTAGAATAACCCTCCTGCCTGCTTGAAGTTTTAGGGTGAAGTGCGATGTGTACAAGGCCAACCCCGCCCTTTGAACCAAGGGTGACATGAATAGATGCCTGAGCTAGCTATAGAGATCTGCTGCCTCTTTGCAGGAGTATTCAAACTGTATGACTAACCTGGGTGTTCAAGCAATAGGACATGAATACTCCTCAGTTGGTAGATGTCAAAGTTGGTTATAGAGTTCTACCATCTCTTTAAAAGAGAATCACAACAGTATGGCTATCTGTACTACTTCAAGCACAGATTGTAAACACCCCAGTGGAAGCAGATGTATGCTTACTGTAGAGGTCTGATGAACCCTCAGAGAAGTAACCTGACATAGAGCAGCCTGTGTATATTAGAGCCCAGGTTTTAGTCACATCCCTACTAAGTTTTGATAGTATAAGTTTTCGCTACCCTCCCCAACTGACCCTATCAGATCTAACCAAACTCTTCCTTGCAACCCTACTACTCTTTTATGTGAGAAAAATGGAGCTTTCCATGAAATTTTCAAATAAAACAATGCAATTCAGAATAGTGCAAGAAGTTTTTATGTACCAAAACCAGTTGCACATGTCAATATGCAAAAGACATGTGGAGTGCATGTCTCAAAAATTGCATGGGTTCATTTTCTTTCCTGATGACATCCTGAACCTTTTTGGCTTGTTCTCAGGCTTAGATTATGACTGATATTAAAATTACGGGAGAGAAGAATCTGTGGAAGGAAAGAATAGTGGTCTATGTAAAGAAGATTATTCCATGCGGTTTTGTTGAAATACCTAAAAGTTCTGTATGGTCTATTTCTATTTATTCTAAAAGACTGACAATGATGATGATAATAGTTGTCCAAACCGGACGCATTATTTTTCTTCCTCTCCTTTCCCAGACCTCACTGGGTTTACATCTTTTGACACTGCTGTTCAATCCCCAACTTATTCTCACAATCGAACTTTGTATCTCTTCTCAGTTACACTAATGGCTCCTTTGTTAAAAGAGTCAGCTAATGAAAAGAGAGAGCTGCTTCAAAGCTGTATGCTGATTGGTCAGGCAAACCAAAACACCCCATAAGAGAGTCTGTAATTGGCCAACAGATAATTACTGCTAAAATTGACATTTTTTCCCCTTTGTTTGGTGTTCAAACAAGTGTGCACATATTTCATACCATTTTGAATGTTAATTTGGAATACATTATGTTAAACAGAATAAAAAGATTTTTTTTAGCCGGCACAGGCTGGAGAGTTATCTTTTTCCTTACTCAAATCTTAGCCACTCGTAACTTTTATATCATTTCGTTCCTTCTAATATACTGAGCTTTTTTATTATAATTATTCCTTCCATTATGTTAATTTTCCAACTATACACCTCATCAATTCAGAATACCAGTAGCATAGCTGATGGGGGAAGAGGAGGTGTAAGTTGAAATTGACCACTAGACCCCTTATGGAGGAGGGCCCTCAAAAGCTTTATAAATAGTTGTTTATCAATTGCATTTTACAGCCATTATCCAATAACAAAGGATATATTTGTACATATATGAATTGCATAAATAATAATTTAGCTTTTGGAGTTGTTTTTCACCCATCAAGTGATAGTACATATTTACTGAATGTTAGAGAAGGCCCCTTATGATCCAGGAGACAACCACCCCAAACCCGAGCCCCCAAATCTATAGCTGCAGCACTGCGTAATACCTTGGAATCCACGACCAAGCCACCTCCAGAATCATCACTAGCCCTACAAGTCCACCTACATATCATTGTCTTTTGGTATTTTGATATTCAACATCAACAAGTCACCTTTTCCTTACCTATGTTCCTGACCCTCCTCCTGTCTCAAGGTTCTGTTGATTATAGGCCTGGCTACAACAGGTATCTGTTCATTAGCAATTAGCGGACAGGTGCCTTGATTTCATCCTGTTACAGGGATAGTTGACAGAGGACTCGCTGTCCATCAACTGTCATCTAGTAGTGGGGTGTTATTATCCTAAGTGTAGGGCAAGCCTTGGAAACATTCAGTGCTTATGAGTTTATCGCCTTTGTTACTAGTTGATCTTGCGTTCTCCGTTTCTCTACCTTGGACCTACCCTGATGTATTCCCACTGTGATGTGCCCCCATCATCTCCATACAATGCCGCCAAGTAAGATATTATTCTTAACAAAAACCACAATTCAAATGTCCATGTATCAATAT
The DNA here is from genome assembly GCA_963457665.1 of Thysanoteuthis rhombus. Classification (NCBI taxonomy): domain Eukaryota; kingdom Metazoa; phylum Mollusca; class Cephalopoda; order Oegopsida; family Thysanoteuthidae; genus Thysanoteuthis; species Thysanoteuthis major. The sequence goes on along the minus strand of OY735234.1, from coordinate 24,749,199 downwards.
CTGTATTTATGTATCTAAATGTGCCTATCGATATATGCATACATATATCTAATTTTCATTTTATTTGTATATATATATATATATATATATATATATATATATAACATATAAGCACAGATTCTGGATGGTCTATAGGGTCCAGATTCCCCCTCCCCCTGTTCCTGCAGAGTGCAATTAGAAATTTAAAAAAATCAACTTATAAAAATTTTATAAATAAAAATCCCAAGTAATCCCAAATAATCATAAATTGACCTTCAAAAACAATAAAAGATAACCATTTTGTTTTTCTTCTAATGTAATTGAAACGTCTTCCATCTCATTCTTTATGATTTTTCAATTCATTGGTTCTGTTGTGAATTTCTTTGGTTAATTTTTTTCACTTTGGCTTTCTGTCGATTCTAGTTCTTAAAAAAATTACAATGCAAATGTAAGAGAAAAATATTACTGATTAGTTTTTAATGTTTGATGTTTGAAATTGTTTTTTCTTTATTCACAAATTTATTTGTAAAAAAAAAATCCCACCGTTTGGACCCCCTGCTGAAAATCTTGGATCTGCTCTTGATATATACATTTATCATTGTGACTGTTTTTCATATAATGCCAAGCTGAATTCTCTGGCACACATACATGCTCACACATACACATATACACATATAAGAAACCTTCAACCAAAATTGTAAACATAGGTTTCTTCAGTTCTCAAGTCGGTCTGGCTGGTTATGTATGTATGTATATATTTATGTATGGCATGTACAGGACACATCAATTTACTCCTTATTATGTCTAGGAAAAAAACGTGACCAACATCTTTTGGCAGCATTGTTGGGGTGATTAATAAAAAACGTTTTTTCTAGACACAACAGGGATTAAATGTTCACATTTTCAGAATGCTGATAATTACTTCTAGATTATAATACGTAAAGATCTTGAAAAAAAACTATTGTGTCATTAGTTGTACAGATAATGATTTTCCTTGAGATACGAAAGTCATTTCAAGGGCTCCTTCAGTCTGAAAAGGTTGAGAAATGCTGCTCTAATCAATTCATTTCTATGAAGTTGAGAGTATCTTAGTATAAATTCTTTGCGGCTGAAATACTTGCTTATTTCCTCCCAGGTCAGAAATTTGATAAATATCAAGTCAGGTTTTTTAAACTTTGATTGGTCATATCATATAAGTCAAATAAAAATAATTTTGAATTTAGCAAGGTAAAATATGGCTATACAAATAATAGCTCTATTCTGTCTGTAATGTTTTTGATAATTTCTAACTAATACATTTCTATTGCGTTATACTAAAATTATTTACAAAGCATTTCAAGTACAATCATTTGCAATGAATTTCTATCGTAAAATTATCTAAAATACCTGCTTATAGTAGATGATTAGCAATGCATTTACATCGTACGTATAACAACTCTTTTTTGTCAATAAAGCTTGCATTAAATCCTGACCACTGACAATACCTTCTTCCTGATTTTTAATGCATTTCTATAGTAAAATCATTAGCAATGCATTCTCATCAAACATATAATAGCCCTATTCCGTCAGTAATACATGTATTAATTCCTGAACACTAATGTCCCCTTTCTTTTTGATTTTCAATGTATTTCTACTGAAAAATAATTTTCAATCCTTTTCTATAGTAAAATGATTTCAGTTCTTTTCTAAAGTAAAATAATTTTCAGTTCTTTTCTATAGTAAAATAAATTCTATTGCTTTCCTATAGTAAGATGATTTCCAATTCTTTTCTATAGTAAAATGATTTTCAATGCTTTTCTACAATAAAATAAATTTCAATTCTTATCTATTGTGAAGTAGTTTTCGATTCTTATCTATTGTGACCTAATTTTAAATTCTTTTCTGTAGCAAAAATAATTTTCAATGCTTTTCTATATTAAAATCATTTTGAATTCTTTTATGTAGTAAAATCATTTTAATTTCTTTCATATGAAAAAATAATTTTCAATGCATTCTATTGTAAAATAATTGGCAATATATTTCTATAGTATAGATATTTTCAGTGCATTTAAATAGTAAAATTGTTTGCAATGCATTTACATAACACGTATGATAGCATTATTCAGTCAGTAACACACATCTTAATTTCTGATTACTGACAATTTCCTTTTGATTTTCAAAACTTCTTTAGAGAGAAATCATTTACAATTCATGCCTATAGCAAAGATATTCACAATTCTTTTTTAAAGTAAAATCATTGCCAAAAGTATTTACAATACCCATGTAGCTGTCCTTGTCTGTCTGTTCTAACTTGTATCAATTTTTGACCACTGACAGACTCTTTCTTCCTGGTTTTTGATGCACTTCTGTAGTAAAATTTTTCACAATGTATTCCTATCGCAAAAATACAAACAATGCATTTCTATAATGAAGTCACTTGCAATCCTTTCTTATGACAAAATCATCAATTGAGTTTTCTAAACTTTCATTAGCCATATGATATAACCAGTGGAGGCGCTAATATTTTGAATCAGATGAGGTTCTTCCAAAAAAACCATGTTGAGCATAGTTTTTATATAAGTAATAATATGAGTTATGATTGGATTTTTGTGTGCCGGGCGAGACCTGGGCATGGCACCACTAGTGAATCATTACAGTCATTCAGCGTCTTCTTCACGCTATCTCTGTGAAATTATAAACTGATTTACCCGAGAAAGCATTCAACTCCATTTTCTGCATATATAAGAGTAAATAATTACAAGTACATCAAGATAAAATGTAATTTGATTATAAAAGCTTTTAAATAGTCATCAACAAGAACCTAAAGTTCAATGAGATGTCCACTTTAAAGTGTAAGTTCTCGTGACCCTGAGTAGAAGAAAACTTTAGGTCAGAAGCATCTCATCAGGGAACACTTTTCTATCAACTTTCAAGTAACTCTGATTTGAAATAGCTGCGAAAATTGTTTTTAAAACATAGAGTTTAAGCACAACTATTGGTAGATCATCTGACCCTGGGTGGAAGATTTCTTTGGGTAAGAAACATCTTTGCGTGGAATGCTATCAAAACAGCTGAGAAGATTGATTTTAAGACTTGAAGTTTAAACGCCATTTTTACCAGATCATGGGAACCTGAGTGGAAGATTTTCATGATTAAGAAGCATCTTCCCAAGGACACCTTTCTACTAGGTTTCAAATAAATCTGACTAAAAATCAGCTGAGAAACAATATGGGAACAGACCTACTGACTGACCAGCTGACTGATGGATTGATGGACAGACAGACGGATAATACCTCTTATAGTGAGGCAAGGATACCTCTATAAATTAAGTCAACCAAACAAGGAACAAATCTATTTTGGTAGTTTGGTACCAACTAAACCATTAAAAAAAACTCAAATGGCAATGGGCAGGCCATGTTGCAAGAATGAAAGCCAACCGATGGACATCACGTCTCTCAACATGGATCCCCAGAGATCACACAAGAAACCGAGGCCGACAGAACACAAGATGGAGAGATGAACTGGACAGATTCAGGAAATACTGGCTCCACAATGCCCATGATAGAGAATTGTGTCGAATCCTGGGGAAGGTATATGTCCAACGATGGACATTAAAAGACTGATGATGATGAAGATGATGATGTGTAGTATGATTCATCACTGTCAACTGATTATTACAATTGTCATATATATAGTATACATATATAAGAGCCATGTCCATCACACTTATTGTAACTGTAGCATGCTTACCCCCTTTCTCTTCCTACCCTCTTATCAAAGCACTTGACTTTTTTTTGTCTCCTCTCTCACTTCCTACCACACCTGTCATGCTTAATATCAACAGCAACCAAACCTATCGTTAAAACTTATTGGTAGAGCAAAGGACTGATGAAGAAGAGGTCTTAGTATATAACTTCTGTGTCAGTTTAGTAAAATTTGATACCATTGACAAGGAATTATAGCTACTCACCGCCTTTATGAAACTTGGCTTTTATCCTTAAGCCACCATAGTTTTTAACTGTGTCTATGAGCATCTACGCTTAATTAGAAACCATCAAGTAAGACTGTCATCATAGGTTTCTTTCAGTTTTTCACGTTGGTCCAGCTGGCTAGCTGGCTGGTTAGGTATATAGCATGCTTACAGGCCACGCCAATGGAGCTAGAGGGCTGACAATTTCAACATTTACTCCTTATCATGTCTAGAAAAAATGATCCCCCCCCCCGAATATTTTTTTTTCGTAGGTGGTCAGTTTGCAATGTAATTTTATGCTGAATTAATCCCTTAATTTGTTCCTGCGCTTGCTTTTGAAAATTTGCTTCTTAATGATCATGGCATAACAAAAAGTGAAAGAAGTAACTCATTTATTGATCACCCTTTTTTCAATCGTTTAATTGATCACCCCTCAACACTGTATGCTTCGAAAAGATGTCAATCAGATGGCAGTTTCTATTGATTGACCAACCAGACATGTCTCGATTTATTTTGTGCATCTATTAGAAAGATGTGTCCCAAAAAGTTTTGTTGTGCTGAATGTAAAACAAGCAGACGTAGAGAGAGGTTATTTTTTGATCTGGGAACGCTCAAAATATTTCTGAAATGAATTAATTGTAATTGCTCCTCCACTTTATGCCATGTTGGCTTACAAATGGCTCCATAAAAATACTCAAAGAAACAAACAAACAAGCAAACCGTGAGAAAGGCCGATGTCTAACAATAGATTATAAAAGACAATAATAACATAGACAGCATGTGGGACCTGCAGATCCCACGACTGCAAAAAGTGTTGGTGCTCTGGGGATGCTATATATTGGAGGTACTCTGAAAAATCTAGAGTATGATCTAAAAATGAATCTAAAAATTAATGTTTAAAATCTAAAAAATAACCAAAAAAAAAAGATCTAAAAGAATCTTAAAAATAATATTGAAATCTAAAAAAGTTACCTAAAGAAAAAATTTGCAGGGAGTCATAGCCAGACTTGGTGTAACCACTTAATAATGTAATAATGCTCTCCTTGAGTGTTTGGTTCTTGAAAAATCAGCTCCTTATGATTTGTCAATAATATGTACATTAGAATCCATATTGAGAAAGTTTTTATATATATATATAAGTATATAATAGGAAATATATATACTTTTTTAGATTTGCTAACACTTCCTGTTGTACTCAGAATGACAAGAGACAATATATTTTCATACACTGTGGTTTGAAAAATTTGATCTCTCAGTCACTTGAAAAGCAAATAGAATAGGTCTGGTTAGTCATAATAGAAACCATCACATGAGCAACATTTTTTGCCGCATGCTGTATTAGGGTTGATCAACTAAAAAATTAGAAAAAGGGGCAAACAATGATTAAATTACTTTTCTCACCTTTTGTTGAGCAGTTAGCGCTAAGAGAGTCTGAATCATCAAAAAACGAACCTGAATGTGTTCGATTTAGCAGAAACATACATTGCAAATTGAAACCCCACTAAGTCTATTGGGGGGGATCCCCCCCCATTTTTTTTTTCCAGACACAGGGAATAAATGTTTGAATTTTTCAGCTCTCTAGCTCTGTTAATGTAGCCCATAGGCATGATGAATTCATAGCCAGCCAGACTAGCTTAAAAACTGGAGAAACTCAAGTTGATAGTTTTGGCCACTGTTTTGGTTGATGGTTCCTTATAACATTCCATTCTCTCTCTCTCTCTCTCTCTCTCTCTTTCTCTCTCTCTCTCTCTTTCTCTCTCTCTCTCTCTCTCTCTCTCTCTTGTTTACAGTAATTTCAAAAGGAAATAACCTCTCCTAAATTCAAGGGTCTGTCAATGGACTTTTCTTCGAGTATAAAAGCCTGTTTTCAGTTAATCTACTTCCACTCGCTATTTTTAAAGTTTTGGTTACTAAGGTGCCCAAGCAGAAAGAGATAGATATCTACCTCACCACAAACTACTCACAGATATTATTGACAGAATGCATCGGAAAGTTCCATACCATGAACCTCAATATAAACAAATCTATAGAAGGTATGAACAATTCATTTTTAGAAAAATATATTTATACCAAATAATAATATTACAGTATAATATTTGTACATATATCATTTGTTTTTATTGGTATCTTTATTGATATATTAGTTTGATCCGAAAAACTCCAGCATTCCTGTGACAATATTGTTTATTAATAAATATTTATTATCCAGTCCTCAGAGTATTTTCCTTGGCTTTCTATAACCTTCTGCCAATTTTATGTAAACTTTATATCTTGAACTGGTTTGAATCTCTGACCCGACCAGGACTGTAGCACAGAGCAAAACCAAGTCTGTGATGTTGAAAGGCCATATATATATATATATATATATATATATATATATAAAATGACTGGCCTTTGTCATGGTTGAAAATAGGTGTTACAGTTTATTTTATTGTTTCTACTTAGGGTTAGTCATATAAGAGTGATTTGCCCTTGTGCTCATCCAACCTCTCCATGAAGATGGCTGGCAACGGGATAAAGTACTCAGTGAAGTTGTTTCATGACTTTCCCAAGAGTGAAAAAAGAACGTTAAAATCCTCAGCCAGAAAGAGTTAAAATGTGGTGTAATACAGTACATTATATATTCAGGGTACCATGTGTTCTTCATGACGTTTTGGTGGTGCCCATCGCCTCTCCAAGTTACATAAGGTAGATTGTACTGGGTTACATGGTATAAGTAGTGAGAAGTAATTCCTAAAATTATCTATTATCTATTACAGGGTGGGGTGGGGATGATTCATGTCTTTCCCCAAAGCATTCAAATCAAATCAAATCATCCTATGACCCGAGTGAATAATTGGGATAACGTACTGTATCTTTCCTGGCATTTTTCAGGACAATAGTCTTACTTGCTGATGCCCAACTCCTTTGCAAGTAACGTGTTGCAGGTTGCACTGGGTTACCTGGTACCAGTGGCAATAAGTGAGCCTTTCCTTGACATATTGGGAGAGATGAATTCATATCTCTTCCAAGGGTACCAGGGCAAAGTGAATACAAACTACCCCAGCCAGAATTTAAACTTTGCTCATCAATTCCATTTTCCATGTTAACTGTTAGGCCAAATCCATATCTCCATTGTATTAGACTTAGTTCTGGTCAAATCAAATAATTTCATCCCATGACCCATTAGATTGTCAGGGTACCATGCTGGGTCTTTCTTGGCATTTTTCCAGAGCGATGAAGGTCACTTGGTGGTGCTTGTCTCCTCTTTAAGTGACTTTAGATAGGCTGTACTGGGTTGTATGATACCAGCAGCAGTATGCCTTTTCCAAGGACATTTAATCAAATCATACATGGACTTGGATCATTGGGGTACCATGATTGATCAATTGTGCTATTCCCTGGGCAATGAGGGTTATTTGGCAGGGCCCATCTTCTCTCCAAGTAACATGTGACACATTATACTGGAGTCCAACATTATATATATCAGAAACTGTCAACCAAAACTGTAACCATAGGTTTCTTTTAGTTTTCATATTGGTCTGGCCTGCTGGCTGGCTGGCTGGTTATGTATGTATATATCATACAGTGAGCAGGCTGCACCAATGGAGCTAGAGAGCCAAAAATTCAAATATCTACTCCTTATGTCTAGAAAAAAATTTATTTTGTTCTTTTTCAAGTAATTATAATTTGATTTTGATCAATTTGGACTCGGTAAAAAATTGTTTACAAGCTGTAGAAATAGCATTAGGCAGTTAATGTTAGGCTGTTATAAATACTCCCCTCGCAAGACGAATTTTCGGTACCTAAAAAATGGCGATAAATAGAAATAGTAGAAAATGCAAGGTTTGAAAAGTTGTACAATAAATCGATTATAATTTCAAAGTGGGTTTTTTGAGGTGGGGCTGAGTTTGCAAAGTAAGTTTATGCTAAATTGAACCCTTATTTTGTGTCCACATTTTGAAAATTCAGTCTTTTTTTAGCGATCACTACCCTTCAAGAAGTGTAACTTATTCATTGATCGCACCCCTCTGCAATTTTTCTCCGATTGATTACCCCCAATGTTATGAAAAGATGTTGGTTGTTTGACCATTTCAATTGAGTGAAGAATCCGACCTGTTCGTAAATATTTTCATTTATATTTGACTGGCTGAACCCATTGAAATCCAACAGGTTTTGACTTCTAAGATTACACAAAATCTCACCCCTCTGCTCTTTTCTCACCTCATACCTGTATCTTCTCAATCTCTCCCTTATCCCTTACAATCTTTGTTGCCCATCCATATCTTTATCTAAATCATAAACCAACATAGATTAGTTTCATATGCAAAACCTTTCTTACCCCACAATGGACTTCCCAGGTCTCTTTTTTCCTCTCTATTTCCATACCCTCTTCTTCAGCTACCTAACTCTCTTTCCCCCCTCTCTCTTTGCCTATCCTGTTTTTAAACTACCAAACTTCCTTTTCTACCCTTTCTCTTTCTACCTTCTTATCAAACTATCTAACTTTCTTTTCTGCTTCTTTTCTCACCGTTGAAAGTGTAACATTTAAACACATCTAGGAATGAGTGGAATAATGTTATAGATAAACAAGGTTGGCTGTGCGAGGATCAGATTCCAATGTTTCATTAAAACCTCGGAAGTAAACCAAACAGAATTCATTTCTCGGTACAATATTATTCCAAAACTATGTGTCTCATTTCTACTTCTTAATTACTTTTTCCTATAAATGGGATTTGCAAACTTGAGCAAAACAAGTCGACCTGAGTTAGGCTTTAGAAGTGGGAAAGGAATTCGTCAACGTTTTTTTGCATGGCTATTGGCATCTGTTGTTGTGTACAATAATAATAGTAGGAGTTTGACAATAATGGATTCATAATTCAAATATTTTATCCTATAACTCGGAATTCCAAAGTGACTTTTGGGAAAATTCATTCTCTTAAAACGAAAAGCAAAGGAAAATAAAAATAATGTTTTTTCCAAACCTAAATACAAAGAACGGGATGTAATAATTATTGAGATATGTGATACTGGTACCACTTTCCTCTTGGGCCCCACCTTGTAACCAGACTGATTCTAGACCTTGGGGGTGAAATTCGACCCAAACTCAGTTACACAAGAACTTGGTACACAATAAGCCTCATAAATTGAATATAAGAATACAATATATAACAGAAGTTGAATATACCTCTCAGACAATAACTTGATCCTTTTTTTATAAGAGCCCACATAATAGATATCAAATTTCTTATTATTCAGAAAAGTATAAAACAGATTATTTAAGTGATATATATTATCCTGAAAGTTGATTTAATATATATATATATATATATATATATATATATATATATATATATATATATATATATATATATATATATATATATATATATAAAAGCAAAAACATGCATATACAATACAGTATGATACATAAAATAACAAACTACATGTATTATGACAGGACCCTTAAAATAATAAAATGAATTTAAAATTTAGATTTAAATTTAAAATCATAGGTTAAGGGGAGTTGTTGTTTGATGAACAATGTTGGGGAGCCATGTTTATAAAACTGCTTCGTTTTTAAATCTCTGAAACGGTTACATGGAAAACGACTGATGGTCCCAACGAGAAAAATTCACACTCAGTACCAAAATAACTAATTCTGTGTAAGTATGAAAATACTGGAAAAACTGCATAAATTACATTAACAGTTATTGGGAAATGATTTACTGAAATGATGTAACTCTTTGAGAAAGAAAATTTTTTGGTATATTTAGTATTCAAAGCTGTAAAGCGTTCTAATCCCTCTCTCTATATCTATATAGATATTCATAATACAAATCAGGAATACAATATAATATAGTATAATACGATGTGTGATGGGTTTATTATATAAAGTGCTCGATACATTCAACATTAAACATTAAGTTGATTTAGAGTAGAGCTTGAAATCACTATATAAACATGATTATATTTCTGCCCTGTTTTCGCTTCTTCAGATGAATATATAATATACATATATATATACATATATATATACATATATATATACATATATATACACATATATATATACATATATATATACATATATATATACATATATATATACATATATATATATATATACATATATATATACACATATATATACACATATATATATACATATATATATACATATATATATATACATATATATATACATATATATATACATATATATATACATATATATATACATATATATATATATATACATATATATATACATATATATATACATATATATATACATATATATATACATATACATATATATATACATATATATATACATATATATATACATATATATATACATATATATATACATATATATATATATATATATACATATATATATACATATATATATATATATATATACATATATATATATATATATATATATATATATATATATATATATATATATATATAAATAAGCATGGCTGCTACAGGGTCAAACTTTACTCCCACTTCTATTCTGACTGTAAATGATTGATCTAACTTTGGTATTGTATATATAATGAATAAATTTGTAGGTATATAAGACATGGTGGTGATTTCAAATCGTAGGAGGGAAATGTTAATTCTATATGTATATGTTTGGTATAATGTGACATGATATACAAACAGTGAAGAGTTGGATTGGATTGAAATTTGACTGTATATAGATTATAAAATCCTCTTGAAATTGTTTCGAAATTTGAAGAATGGTCCTCTAGTTAGTTTACTGGGCAAGAGGTTATGATTTAGGATTAAATTCAATCTAAAAACCAAAGTATTGCAGGTCCAACTAGTCACTCAATAGAAACCATAATGTAATCAATGTCTTTTGAACAGCACCTTGTGTAGGTGTGATCAATTAAAATTTTGGAAAGGAGGTGATCAATAAATAAGTTACTTCTCTCACCCTTTTGTTGGACACTAAAAAGTCTGAAATTTCAAAAAACATGAGTGAATACTGCTGGGCACTAACTAGGGGCCAATTTAGCATAAACTTGTATTGCGTATATATTACGTATGAAAATTATACAATTCACATTGAATCATTTAAATATTTGAGAAATGTTTCAATGGTTAATTTATTGTGTAAGGGGCTCTGATTCAGGATTGAATTCAATCTAAAAACTAAAGTATAATATCCATACCTGATATAAATGAATCACCATAGCCAGTGTGTGAACCACAACTGTTTATCCCCAAAATTATCTAAAAAAATAGATCTTCTATCTGGAACTGTATTTAAAAAAATACCAGCTCAAGATTTATGTCCTGTTGGTCCAAATTAACCATAGAAACCCCAAAAGACATTTTTAGATAGTGCCTAGTGGTTACTTAAGCCCCAAAAGTGTAACCAGGAGCACCTGGAAACACACATAGATAGATAAGCAAAAAGAGAAGGATCTATAGCCCACTTCGCTGGTTGGTCAGGCAAACCATTTGTGGGGCTACAGTAATTTGATTGTAAATGCTTTGTAAAATAGTAGCCCCTTGGTCAGGAGTTTTATAACTGATTGGAATCTAATCACATATTCCCTGTTATCTGGACTGATTAACGATAGAATCATAATCTAACTATGTAAATAACTTTGTCTCTCTTTTTGTGCAGATATCTGTTCATCCGTCACACTGTTCCAAACCAACCTATAAAATTAAGAAAGCGGCCACATTTCAATCACTTGATGTTAGACTTAAGAAGTCTGATGATATACATTGTATTGGTGGCTCATATCTATCAGGATTTCAAGTCTCACATATTTCCAGTCAGATTGGGTAGGAATAAAGCAAATATCAAAGCAGCAAAAGTCACTAGACGGACAGCCTAATTATGAAAAAAAAAAATAAAAAAATAAAAACATTTCTCTGGAAATCACCTTGACAAGCAAATTATGGATCGACCAAAAAAATATACAATGGGCAACAACTACCTAAATATTAAAATGATTTAATATTTAATTTCATTAATTTGATATTCATCACCATATTTACTCAAGTACATTGTAGCTTCCGGTATAATGTGACCCTAACTTTTTGTAGTTTGAAATCAGTGATATATTTTATGTTTGCTGCAAAGTTAAGCACACATAAAACACATACACTAAAAGAACTAAAATGCAAAAACACTTTTAATTTGAATTTACCCAATGATCCAAATTCTGTACACATATTTGTTGGTTTGTTGCCATAATACAACAAAAAGGTTACCTGTCATTTTTTATGGGTTTTATAGTAGCCATATACAATTGGCAATCATGTGACCATGAGAGTTTCAACAAATTCTTTTTAATATTAAAAGAAAAAAAAGATGATATGGCAAAAAAAAAAATCAATGCAGGCAAATCTATAACTATTGTGGTAGAGTATTTATATGATATATACACAGACTTGTCCTGCACAGGGATGTATTTGGTTGTTTCATATGATATGTCATTTTTTTTTACATCATTATTCAATATTAAGTGAAAGATTTACTTATGTAATAGTATTTGTTGACAGATTCAATGTAAATAGAAATATAATTTGTTATTATTGGAGGTTTTTGAGCAATTAACTGCAATGATGTCTCTGCTAGAAGTTTGACCAATTTTCAAGTATGATTTCAAATTGGGATATAACATCTGTTGATAATTTTCACAAAGTATTCAAAGTAAACTCATGAACGACATGAAATGCTCCATGACAGTTCCACGACCCACACCTCACATATGACTGTGTCTAAGCTTGGAGAATTTGGATAGAAAGTCTTCCTGTATCCTCTATATTCATCTGACTTTTCTCTCACAGATTATCATCGTTTCAAGCATTTTGAACTTCATATCCTTAATAAAAAGTTTAATAATAGGGAATACGTAATTTGTGCTTTTACTAAATTTGTGACCACTTAACCTAAAGAATTTTATAATAGCATTTTTCTGACAGATTCAATGTAGATAAAGATATAATTTGTTATTATTGGAGGTTTTTGAGCAATTAACAGTAATGTTATCTACCCCAAAACTTGGACTAATTTTCAAGTACAATTTCAAATTAGGTTATAATGCTGCTCGAAGATTAAAAAATACAAGAATCCTAATAAACACTCTCACTGAATTAGTGACTACTAAACCTAAAGAATTTATAGTGATGGTGTATGATCATTGGAGAATTGTTGCAAAAAGGTTATTGCTTCAAATAGTTCATATTTTGATTAAATATTTACCTTTTTTGTTGTTCATATCATCCTTCTTGTTAGAATTAAAAATATCATGTGTAACTACCCAATAAATGAGTCCAAGTAGAATTCTGTGCTTGCTTTTATTGGACCATCATGAATGATGTGAGTAGAATCCAACATCCTACCCATGTCTACAAATAAAAGAGAGGATGGAGATTCTTGTCTGTAGAACAAATGGCAATGGCTCTTCACAGTATTTCAGACTCCACTAAGCAGGCTGAAGAACATATCAACCAAAATGTAGTGATATGAGCAGTAAGGATAAAATTACAAGTTTGAATAACAACTGGAATCAATCTCTTGATGGAAGCAGTCACATGACCAACGTCTTTGTTGTGGGTGATCAATTATAAAATTGGGAAAAATGGTTGATCAATGAATAAATTACATCTCTCACCTTTTGCTGGGCAGTGATCACAAAAAAGTCTGAATTTTCAAAAGCAATTGTGAATGCTGCCACACACAAACTAAGGGACCAATTTAGTATAAACTTACAATATAAATTGAAGCCCTCACTGACAACCTATTTAAGAGGTGGTGGGTAAAAAAAAACGACAAAAAACGTTTAAAAATTTAAATTGAAGCATCCTGTACACTGTACATTGATACTTAACAGGTCAGCCAGACCAGCTTAAAAACTGGTAAAACCTATATTGACAGCTTTAGTTGACAATTTCTAATAATGCCAATTACTTATCTCAGAATTTCAGACAATACATCTCTGTAGATACATCTGTGATGTTATTTTTCTACATACCTATATATTTATATACACACACACATTCCTTCTTGTGTACTTTTGCTGCTATTCAAAGCTTCTGGTGTCTTGTTTTTATATAAATAAAGGATGACAAAGATGTTCAGTCTTCTAAAGGTGTGGTTCTACCTTACCTACCTATTTAATATAAACAAGGCTGGATGGGTGAGGCCTGGATGTAGCCCACCTTTTTGTTGAGGAACTCCCGTATTGAAGTTAGGCTGTCAACTCGTTCAACTCAAAGGCATGTATTTGCGGGTGAGAAACGGGCAGATTCCTGAGCATGTAGTACTCTACTACAGAAAGCAGTAGAGGAGAAAGAATGAAAGAAATATGGTTTGGGTTAAGTAATAGTTTTTTCTTTTTTTGTGATGGTTTACAGCGTTAGATTTTGGGTTGGGCTAAGCTTTATTATATTACATCTTCTGACCACGTCTCCCATTTCTAGTTGCCAAAACAATTTTCATCCTGATGACTCCACAGTGTTTTGTACACTCTTAGAAGAGAAAACTTCGCTCGGTCTTTGGATGTTGTGATTTTTTCTCTTAATTGTTACACATGGAAAAGTTAACTATACATCCATTTTACCGAAATTATGGGTACCAAAACAACAACTTCTGGTAAGTCTTTTAATAAGATATTTTATGTTGATCGTAGGGTGAGATGTTTTATACTTTGGAATTCACTCCTCATCATGGTTCCTTTTAAGCTATATGCATGTGCATGTTCACGTCTTAGAACCAGCGCATAAAGGAAATTAATGTGAGCATAAAATATTTCAAATTCTGTGGATAGCTGAGTTTTTATGGAAAAAATGTTGATTCTTGAAGTCGAATTCCAAAGCGTTCATTTACTTTTGTTAGGAAAAAAATTTTAAATTACGAAGAAAAACAAGAGAGCACTCAGAGAGTGCATACCTTTGCCCATTGTCATTAAAAACTGAATGAAAATCAGTTCATAAATATTTCCGATGCAGGGGATGAGTGAATGTATAAATGTACATCTTTTTTTTAAATACCTCTCATCCAAAAAAGAAATACCTGGATCCACCAGAGAATTTTTTGAGAACTTTTGGAGATATTGTGCTGTAACAAAATATAGCTACGATGAAGACAAGGTAACTGTACATGGCATTGTCCCCAAAATTCAATCACTTTTTCCATAGCCCATTTCTTAACCTCTCAAAAAAATATCAAAAATTCACTTGAAAACTTTTGGAGATATCGTATGGACAGACAGACGGACCCGATTGAATACATATAACTCTTCAAACTTCATTAACAGAGGTAAAAAAATGATATAGATTTGAAAATTCAATTGCTCCGGCCAAGTTCATTTATCATTATTGGATATGATTGAAATTAGAAAATTCTTAACTATTTCTCCCTCTCTGAAAATTTTGTTGCTTTGATAACATGACACATGTTTTGTTTAAGTGCCATGCAAAATTCTACTTTATGTAGTATATCATGCAGGTAAAAATTTAGGTGCTAAATATGTCTGAATTTTCAAAAAAACAAGTATCAATGTTGCTGGACACAAACCTACTCTGAAAACTTATTCAGCTGGGGAATTTTTTGAAAAACAAAAAGATATTATTTCTTGACATAACACAGAGTGAATGTTTAAATTTTCAGCCATCTAACTCCATTGGTGCAGCCTGCATAAATGATACATACATACATAATCACGTAGCTAACAAGCCAGCAAGACTCACTTGAAAACTCAAGAAACCTACGTTGGCAGTTTTCTTTGACAGTTTCTAATATATATATATATATATGTCATACATGAATCACATATGATTTCATATATATATATATATATATATATATATATATTGTTAAGAAATGTATGTACAAAGTCTGACAAAATGATTATAAATTGCGTTATATTACATTAAAACTCTATTTGCAATGATCTCCAATTATTACACTGTGAATGTATCATTTGACCTAGACAATGTAAATAGATCAAATACAGCCCCATTTTCTTTGATTGTTTATTCTGTTTATTTTGTCTAGCCAAATGATACATTCACCGTGTCATGACAGGAGATCATTCCAAATAGAGTTTCAGTATATATATATATTTATATATATATATTGATTGTGATATAGATATTATGATTTATAGTTGGTGTACAGCTATATGTATGTGTACATGGACTGCATATGTGTGTGCATGTGTATATATATATATATATATATATATATATGTATATGTCAATTGTATTTGAATGAAGTCGAGCTTCTCCATTTTATAGAGAGATAGGGAGGAGGAGAGTGTGTGTGTGTATATATCTCTAAATATATATACGCACACACACACACCTATATATATGTGTGTGTGAACAATAGGGAATAAGACAGACTCAAGAGTTAAAGTATATGGAGACTTTGTTTATTAATTAATTCATCCATAAATGAACTAATCTGTATGCTATATATATATGTACATATATACATATATATATGTATGTCAACTCCTTCAAAAACATTTTAAAATTTTTCTTTCAAATATATATATATATATATATATATATATATATATATATATATATATATGTATATATACATCAACTCTTAGGATATCTTTGACACTTATACTAAAATAAAGGTCAGGTTTCTCTCTTTTATGAAAGGAATGCATCATATGTATAATTTTTGTGGTTAGCAAGACTCAAGTATATGTTTATGTATACATATGTATATTGTGAAAATAGTCTATCTCACATATCTCTGATATAAATGTCTTGGGATCAATTGTGTTGGTTGGTGGTTCTCAATGGGGTTAAAAACAATAACGAAATGTGGCATCCCTCTTCAGGGTATTGGAGTCGGAATAGAAGTTGATGAGAAGCAGATTTTCAATTTGAATACATTAAAATATAAATTATTTCAACTCTCAAATCGTAGGCATGTAATTTTTATACATTGGGACATGTATTTTAACAGGAGCCCTAATATATAAACTAGAGAGCTCTACATTCATACATACATGAATGGTCTCTATTCTGTACTGCCTCTACAATGGAATGACACTGTAGTGCCCCCTTGAAGACACATACCTGGCTGAAGCGTTCAGAGATCTTCGATTGTTCAGTCATCAGAATCCCCCTCTCAGCGTTGCTGATGTAGTCTGAAGGATAGCAGAGAGTGATATGCCTGGCATCAACTTGGCTTCAGGCTCCCTGGTTTTAAATCAGAGTTGTCCTTCTCCTTGCTTGGTTGCCTTTCTAAGGCTTTAGAGCCCTATCTACCCGGCTATTTTACCCATTTGCTGGGAGGAGAAGGGATGGATTCATGCGTTTCCCAAGCACATTAGTGCAAAGTGAACATTAACAGCCCTGACCTGAGTTTGAATACAGGTTGCTGATTCGATTGTCCGTACCATTACTGCTACGCCAATCACCCCTCCGCATACATAGATGTATATGTCATCATCATCAGTCTTTCAACGTCGATCGTTGGACATAGACCTTCTCCAGGATTTGCCACACTTCTCTATTGTGGGCATTGCAGAGCCAGTACTTTCTAAATTTGTCTAATTCTTTCATGTGCATGTTGCATGGGCATGGTTCTCAATTTGCAGATCTGTCTCTTGGTTAGGTTCCAGGTTTCAGCTCCATAAATGACTATCGGGAGGATGCATTGGTTGTACACCCTTCTTTATAGGATTAATGGGATCTTCTTGTTTTTGAAGGTTGAGCTTGCTCTGCCAAAGGCTTGCCATCCTAGTGTGATTCTTTGCTTGATTTTTTTCTTCTTTTGCCCATCTCCATTTTTTTTACCTAATGACTTGCACAATATCCTTTGTCCTGGTCCTCTCTCACATCCATGTTAAACCTTTACTATCGCTAAGAGTTATTTCTAACGGTGCTCTTTCTTTTTACCTCTATTTGGTTCTAAGTTTGTTTTTGAGTTTTTTGTGAATTGCTGGGTTTCGCACCCATATGTCATAGATGGTATTATGCATAGATTATGTGTTTCAGGTTTTTGGCATATTGGCAATTTTCTCTTCAGTATATCTTTATTTATACCAAATGATTTCCAGCCAATCATTATGTCCCATCTTATTTCATTCTTTGTGCTCTTTCTCTAACTTTATTCCCTGATCTAAGTAAATGTATCCCTTAACTTTTTCCAAGGCTTCACCCTCTATTCTTTTGTTTTTTTTCAGGGCTTTGTCATTGAATATTACTTTTGTTTTCGTTCTGTTAATACTTAACCCTATTTTTTAGGTCACGTAACATGTTTTGTTGATCCTCCGCAGTTTTTGATATTAATGTTATATCATCACTGTACTTTATATTGTTCAAATAATTTCCTAATCAATGGTTACCCGAACTATTTCCCCAGTCTGTTTTCCAAAAAGTACTTTCAAGGCTTGATGTAAAGAATTTTGGTGATATTGTATCCTCTTGTCTCACTCCTTTTCCGATTTTATCTCCTTAGTTTCTTTATGCTGTTGGATTATTACGGTGCCATTTTAGTATATATTCTCAGTATTGAGAGGTCAATTGCATCTTGGACTACTGTGTCCTGGTCAAATGCATCCTAGTCATTGGCATCTCAGGACACTTGCGTCCCGATCATTTGCATTCCACTAATTACATTTGAGATTGCATCGTATTTGCGTCGATACACTATCAAATATCAAATTGATGGAATCAAATATTAGATTGATAAATATTTTGTTGTTGTAGCCCAGTGTAGGCTTTTTCAATCCATTTGTTATCTGCTTGTAAAAGTGATCTATGATTTCCTGTGATGTTATTTTGTCTTGAATTAGGCCATCTGTTGACCGAAATTTGCTGCTTTTCTGTCGTTCCCCCCCTACTCTGACTGATTGACTGACTGACTGACTATAGTCCTGGCTTGAAATCTTGATTCATTTTATTTCTGTAGCAGTAACTTATGTATATGTCATGAGTCTATGAAGGTCTACATCAGGTGGTCAAGCTGCGGTTGTAATAGTGTTTCTTAACTTGACATATTTGTTTGGAATAGTGTGACAGGCGAATGGATATCTGTGCAAAAAAGTCGTGGCAAAATTTATATGTATAGATTTCATGTGCATTATTGAGCATTAATTAATATTTCCCAATCATCATTTAAATCATCTTTTTTCTTTTCAAATCATAGGTATCCACGGAATCCAAACTATTACTACGTCAACCGACACCCGAAAATTAAACCTACTATGAGTTTAGTAGAGGAGAATTACCTCCACCCAAAGGCCAATTCCTCTACGGTGGGTTCCTCTGTTTCTCTTCCACCCAAAGAAGGGTCTTTACAGAGAAAAGCAAGTGGCAATAGATTTCAACGCTTTGATTCTGGTGAGTATTGTTGTTTGCATTTAGTTTATGTTTAACAATATCATTGACAAGAAACAAATTTTTTTTCTGGTCTTGGATCTTTTTTTTTTTAATGCAAGTTTGGGCGGCTCAAGAAAACCAGATAGAGATTTTATGGTAAGATTTTGAAACTAAGGATTTTGTGAAATCCCCAAACATTTCAGTAATTTCATGAAAACCCTATTTTTTTTAAAGTCCAATATTGGTTAACCGTCTCGTGATACAGATCATTATTACTGTTATGGGCTTTATCCTCACTGGGTGCCCCTCTACTATGGCCTTGTGTCAAACTAAGCTGTATATACTCTTTAAATACTGAAGCTTAGCTTAGTTTGACACTAGTGGAGAACCCAGACAGTATAGAACTCAATTACACCAATAATGGTCTGCATTACAAACTTATTAACAATTACTAGACAGATTTAGAAATAAGAGATTTCATGAAATAACCTGAATGTTCCCCTAGGGATTTCACAAAATCCTTCCAGATTTTTCAAAATCTCAGGTCTCACAATTTTTACTGTAACAGAGACACTCTTTTAAAAAATTCATTTTTTTTAGTATTTAAGTATTTGTTTGGTCTTTGCAAGACTCATACTGAAAGCCATTGATATTTCAAAGTATTTGTTATCGATTCGAGACAAAGGGTAGTTAGTCTGTGACCAATTTTTCATAGATTGCAGCTACTAAATTTTTGTACTAGTGAAATCAATCATATATTTAAAGAAGTTTATGTTTCAGGTTGTTACATGAAATATTGTTTCTGAAAAGTGGGATGAAGGATATAAACAACAAAAAATAGTAAATATTCAATCAAAATATGACCCCTTGAAGACTAATCATTTTCCTACAATCCTCTAATGATAATTTGTCATCTCTATAAAAAATTCTTTATGCTTAGTGGTCATAAATTTGGTCACAAATTCAGTAAAAGCACAAATGATGGCTCCCCTATAACAGAATCTTTTATTATGGATATGAAGTTCCAGACTTTTGAAAAGGTGATAATCTGTCGGAGAAATATCAGGTCAATATGGAGGATGCTGCAAAACTTTATATCTGAATTCTGTAAGCTTGAACACTGTCAGCTGAAAAGTCTAGGGTCAGGAACTGTCCTGGAACATTTTGTTCAGTTCATGTGAGACCTATTTTCTCAACTTCATAACCTTTCCTCTTGCCTTTAGCCACTGAACTAATGCTGAACTGTTCACACTGTAGCAGTATTCTTTGCAAATTCAGCATAATGTTCTTATTTGAAATCAAATCACTGTAGCCCCTCAAATAAACCACTTGAAACTGCTTGTGATTGACAGTGGAATTCTTCAATGAATTGTATAAAAAATGATGGAACTCTCCAGTGAATTGAATAAGAAAAACCTTAGAAGTTCACTTGATAGTCAAAGGGATTTCAATTTCAGAATTCATTTCCCTTGAAATTTACATCCTATTTTCTGTTTATGCATATCATATATAAATTGGGCTGAGGCTGCATATGATATTGCTAAATCAACCTTGGTTAGTAGTACAGGAACTCCCCGATTAACGTTATTATATTATTATGTCTTGGAGAAAAAAAGGATATAGATATATGATAATATAAAATACTATTGGTGGAATTGTGGATTAATGATTTTTCTGACTAGACATAAGTTAGTCACAAAATTCGTACACTACAATAGAATACATTTCCCTACTACTTGTTGCAATTGAATCTCCCATTAGTAGTTGTCGAAGGAGTGTAATGGAGAGACCAGTGTAAGTAGCAATCAAGACAAAGAGTGAAGGTAAATACTAAGTTTCAACTATGTACATTTTATGACTGGACTCATTTCAGTTTATCTGCAGTGTAAGTGGCCAGCATAGGCATCATAATTCTTTATTTTTGTTTGGTTTCAGTTAACATTGTTTCAATTAGAGTTGTGTTTTTTTAGGAACCTAATGATGATATTAATGGGGGAGTTCCTGAAATTATGTTTAATTATGAGGTGCTATGGCCTTAGTCTCTACAAATAATGGAACGTTCCCTTCTGTGCGCATGTCTGGACAAAGCTTATGGAGATTCTAGGATCTTCATCTTCAGAATCCCTCACTGTAGTTCAGAGGAAAGCATAGAGCAATATGTCTGGCATTGGCTTAACTGCAAGAGCTGTCGGAAGGACTTTGAATCAGGCATCAAAATGCTTTGAGTAGTTTCCAATCCCTGATAGGGGATCAGAATTGTCCGTCTTCTAGACTTGTTGCCTTCCAAAGGCTAGAGAGCTCAGTTACCCTTACTATTTTGTCCATAGCTGGGAAAGGGAAGTAAAGATGGATTCATGCCTTTCCCAAGGGTGTTTGTGCAAAGTGAACATAAGCAGCCCTAACTAGAGTTTGATTATGGCTTGCAGATTCCATTGAGAGTACTGAATCGTCAATCACACATTCTGCTTACTGAAAAGAACACCAGTTAGCATTCAAATACTCATCTTTCACTTCTTGTGAGACATAGATGAAAAGCATTTTTAGATAAAATAGTCACTGGCTATGAAAAATAGATATATAATAAGAATTGATGATAAAGAAAATTGTTGCTAGAGCCAGGACAGCCTTATAATCTGTTGATAGAAAAATGTTCTTCTTTGTGTTCATTGGGATCCAAAGGGGATCCTCTACAACAAACTGAACAAACCATTACTGTGTAATGCAAAGGCGAGCAATTGGCTTGTTTGAATGATATATAGTAAAAAGTATTGCAATCGTGACTCAACAGACAATCATTGAGTTGGGATTGGAAATCTTATATGCATAGTATTCTTCAGAGTTGTTACCTTCAGACTATCTCTTGTTTAGTTTCCTGTAATCCTGTCTGGTCAGTAGTTCCGTGAATTTTGAGACATCAAGTTTCTTTAAAGTATTTATTGAATCAAAACCAGAATCAAGATTGGTTGAGAAAGGCTGCAATAGGTTGTTTTAAGTTCCACAAAATTTTTATTCATGGAGGAAAAAAAGCACATGATTTTTGCTTCATTTGTGGATTGTTTTACATAACAATCAGTGGTTCCTGACTTGTTGAAGCAACAGAATTTTTACCAATTGAAAAAAAAACAGCAGCCTTTTTTTATAGTCATTATAAATTTCAGTTTTTAGAGGAAAAATTTTAAAAGAAAAGCTACAATTTCTGATAATAGAATTAAATACTTGAAGTTTAGTTAATTTTTTTTATTGATTTTCGTCAACATTTTATGATCAGTAGTTTATAAGATAACATAATACACAGTGGTATACGATGCTTTGTATCTTGGGTGTGCTCTCTGCTACAGATGCGCAAAAACATAAAAATACTTAAGTATCTATGAAAAGTAATGGACAGTTGGAGGCTTTTTGGAGCAATGGCTGGAAGGTGATTTGGTCCCGATGGTAGAAATAGAATTGATACAAAATTAAATTTAGATTCGAGAGTATTAACAGTAGATAATAGAGTCCAATCCAAATTTTTTCTTTCATCAATTCTCTCATTTCTTTTCATTTGTTTGCCATCTGTAACATCGAATGAGTGGGAATATGGTACTTTACAATTTACTATCGGGACCACCTTTCCTTAATTGCACCAAAAAGGTTCCTACTGTCTGTTGCTTTTTATAGACTCTAAAATATTTTTTGCATTTTTGTGCATCCACAGCATAGAGCACACCCAAGATCAAAAGCACCCTATACCAATGCCAATACATAACGCATATAAAACTTTGCACCCACTGATATGTCGAAAGCTGTACAGATAATATTTTGTGCAAGGGCTCTTTGAGATATGAAAGTTATTCAAAGGGTTCCTCCTGTCTAAAACGTTGAGAAAACTTTCGATAAGATGACTACCTGTGAACAAATCTGTTACAAGCCCATTGTTAAATGAAGCAACATCACCTGAAAATACTGCCTTGTCTCAGTCAGTGTCTAATCTATAAATATCCTACACCCATCAATACAAAAATAAATCTCTCAAACAGCAGCCATTAACCTAACTTATACCTTGTTTTTTTCAAGCTCACCTGACACTTACCATTGACTATATCCACCTACCACTATCAGTGCTGGACTATGAACAGTTTAATAGAAGCTATTGTGGACACCTGTATCAACTAATACATACCTTCGTCATCCATTTCCTCTGTTATACTGAACATCTACAATCAGCTTAGTTATTTAACTGATTTCTTTTGTTTTCCCCCCCTTGTATCTCACCCTGGGGTGTTGCTTTTCTTACCGTTGAAACTAAAGGAAGCTGTCATTTGTACAAAATGTAATAAGGGGTTATTTTCCAAGTCGTCATATTGTAACAAGTTTTTTTTTTGTGTATGTGTGCATGCTTCTCTTAGAGGAAAAAGGTATTGTCGGTAGTCAGCAATTAATGTACAAGTGTTACTGATGGAATAAGGCTATTATATGTATGATGTAAATGCTTTTCTTATGATTTTACTATAGAAAAGTATTGCAAATGGTTTTACAATGTAATTGTAGTGTTAATGATTTTACTGTAGGAAAATCATTGTAAATGATTTTACTATAGAAATTTATTGTAAATAATCTTACTTACCAAAATCCATTGACAAGTAGAAAGAAAGGTATTTGCAGTAGATAGAAATTACTGACAAAATAGGGCTATCATGTGTGTAATATAAATGGATTGCAAATTATGGGAAGGCAATGCCTATTATTTTACCATAGAGATTTATAGCAAATAATTTCACTGTAAAAATGCATTACAAATGATTTTACTGAAGAAATACATGGCAAATGATTTTACTATAGGAATGCATTGTCTATGATTCTATTATTGAAATTCATTGCAAATGATTTTAATGTGAAAATGCATCACAATTGACTTTACTATAGAAATGCATTGCAAATGATTTTATTATAGGAATTCATTGGAAATTATTTCACCATGAAAATGCATTGCAAATGATTTTACTTTTGAAATGCATTGCGAATGATATTACTATAGATATGTACTATCAACTAGAGTTTTTGATTCTATTTCAAACTATTATTAGGGGTTGGAGTAGGTTGGCCCATGGAATAGGGCAAGTCGGCCACTCATTTTCAATAATCCGGAAAGAATTCCTAAGATCACTGAACGGTGTAGTTTTTGTATATTTTATGCCCCCAATCATTGAACCCCCCCCCTCTAAAAAGGAGAAACATTCAGTTGTGATGTTAACAGCTTCAAAATCTTTGTGCACGGTATAATGATATTTGGCACTCTTTCAGTAGATACAGTAAAACAAATAAAGATAAAAGGATTTCACTAAATTCCTTTAGACTATGACTTGACAATAAAAGAATCGCATCATTTCCTTGTGACTATGATATGTGATCAAACAAATAAAGCCAAAGAAGAAAACAACACTTTGGCATTAATTTGGCAATGGATGACAGGAAATATGATTTAAAAAAGAAAACAGAAGTCCTTGTTATAGTTCATGAAAAAAACCTCTTTTGATTATCAGCAAATGAAATAAAACATAGGAGCATTTTTGGCACTACAGGGCTAGAAGGATTAGGCACCAACTTGCCCCATGGCAAAGGGAACAACTTGCTCCAACACAGACATATTCATTTTGAGGGGTGACAGTTACCATTGTCAACAGATTAGGCAAAAGCTTCATTCCCTAATGATACTTTTGATGTATAGGTTTGCTCACAGGTTTGCATGTCTGGCTGATGCCATTCACTAGCTCTGAAACCTAATCTGAACGATTCTTCCATATCAGTTTCTTCGAAATCAGTTTCTCAGCACTCATCTCACTAGTCTGCAAGACATTTGTACCAGATTTCCAGTGCAAGAAGGCTGGAGATCATGTGACTTGGCCATGTGACCAAAATGACGGAAAATCATTTCAAATAAAAGCCTGTGGTACTACTTATGCTGAAGTCTAACTAGCTCCAGTATCTGTAATGTATGAACAATATTAAGATATCATTTTATTATCTACTTGTTTTGTTTATATTGTTCACATGTTTTGCTATATTTTTTACATTAAAGAAATCATATTATTTACACTTTTTAAATGGTTACTTATCAATCTATGAATATACAAAAGTTGATAAAAGTTGATAAAAAACTACCGTTATCCTTAAATTCTAAAGAACTCATGATTCTTTGACATATGAAAATAACTTCAAGTGAGGTTCCTTGGGATCCAACTTCCAGGCAGCACCTCATCATTATGCTATAAGAGGTAGGATTAGAGGAATAAGTACACTGTGACTCCCATAGTAAAGACAAGTGGAACTGGGCAATTTCTTGGCACACTCATCATACAAAAGTGTACGTCTCCGCATATTGAAAACAACCTTGTCCTACATATTATCCATCTAGAGATTCAGATAATTACGTCCTTGTGATAGTCATTCTCCTTTTGCTTCCACTTGTCATAATTGGTATAAAAAACAACATACAAAGTAGGTCTAGGAGCTCTTTTCATTTTTATCCAGAAGTCACATATCAAAGGGGTAATATGACTAAACTGATGAAAGTGATTTTCAACTTTTGATTGGCTAACCTTAGTATGTTGGCAGCATATGATATTAGTTAATCTCAATTGATTTCATCAATATTGCTTAAACTGGTCAACCCAACTAAAAATATGTCATGCTCAAAACTTCACAAACTACTTTTGACACGTTCAGTCATTCTTAGTACTTCTACCTGAAATGCAAAAATCTTTTTTGTGTCTGTGTCACATTTTTGCCTTTCTTAAAATGAACGAAAATGTATTATATTCCCAAAATGTTGTATTTTCTTCCATCTTTAGAATCAATAAACAAAATATGATGATTCTGACAAATTTTTCAAGTAGCACACTCATGACAACTGGGTGATCTTTTTAAATGAAGTTAAAAACTAAATCTCCTAATGCTTTCTGATAAAAAAACAAACTTTTTGGCCAACCAATAGATAATTTTTAGACTGATATATATGTATATATATATATGTGTGTGTGTATGTGTGTGTGTGTGTGTGGGGGAGACCAGGGCCAGTCAGCCCCTGGGGTAAGTTGGATCAGAGGCTCTTATTTGAAGCCTTCAGGGTTTTCAGTCTTTTTAATCATATAGCTAAGTCACATGATAACCTGCCTTCTTGCACTGGAAATCTGATGTGTACATCTTGCAGACTGGTAAGGTGGGTGCTAGAGAACGGAATGTGAACATTGAGAGTAAGCTTGTTGAAGAATTGTTCAGATCAGAAAGGTTAGTAAATCTATACATCAGAGGTATCGTTATGGACTGATACTTTTGCTCCATCCGTTGACAATGGTAATTGTCACCCTTCAAATAAATATGTCTGTGCTGGGACAAATTGGTCCCTTTGTCGTGGGGCAATTTGTTCCCTGTTTCTTCTTGTCCTATGTTTTATTTCATTTGCTGATGAATAAAGAGTTGTTCTAATAAACTATAATAAGGCTTTCTGTTTCCTTTGCTGAAATCATTTTTCTACTCATACTTAATGTCAAAGTGTTACTATTGTTTTTGGTTGTGTTTGTCCTATCATGTATCCTGGTTGCAAGGAAATGATTCAAATATGTTACTGCCAAGTCATAGTATAAAGGAATGTTGTGAAATTCTATTATTTCAAATTGAAAATAATTTTTTTACTGAAGGAGTTCCAAGTATTATCATAACCTGTACAAAGAATTTGGTGTTGTTAATATCACAACTGAATGTTGTTTTTTTTTAAATTTTGTGGTTTGGGAAACAAAATACAAGGTACAAAAACTATACTGTTCACTATTCTTGTGAAAACATTTTCTGATTATTGAAAATGAATGACTGACTTTCCTATACCTGACATGGGGCAAGTTGGTCCCTGTGTCACTATGTCAGCTCAGAGCCAAACTATGACTCAGTTTTGCCATGTATTGATATCATTAAGTTAGGTAAGATATTGATGCACGGCTTGAACCATTGACATGAGTGTGCGCAGCCACTTTTCCAGGGTGGTGCAAAAGTATCTATTTATATGGGGGAAGGGGGGGGCAAAAGGAAAAAGCCAAAAGCCTACTCTTCACTTTTGATTGCGTTATCAAGGTGATCAAGTCAAAATTTTCCATGGCTTGTAGGACCCCAATAGATGCATTTTCTGAGAAAGCACGGTTAATTTAGGAAACTAAGAAAACTTTTCATTTTTTTCCCAATAGCCAAAAAAAAGGAACAAAAAAATTAAATAAAAACAAAGTTTCAAAATTTGGAATTAATTTTAGAATTTTAATTTTGTTGTTTGAGGGGGGGGGGTAAATATTAAAAGAAGTACCTGTCAATACGCACATGCAGCGCATACGAAAAATATGCATAGCTAATATCAACGAAGGCTTGTCATCCTAGGGTGATTTTCCGCTTGATATCTTCTTCTTTCGTGGGTTTCATAGAGAATCACTCTAGGATGGCAAGCCCTTGACAGAGCAAGCTCAACCTTCAAAAACAAGTCGATCCCAATAATCCTAGCAAGAAGAATATACAACCCAACCAATGCATCCTCCTGATTGTCACTTATGGAGCTGAAACATGGAACCTAATCAAGAGACAGACCCCAAAACTGAGAAGTATGCAATGTGTGCATGAGAGAATCATGCTCAACCTCACATGGAGAGATCATAAGACAGCACAATATACCAGGAAGGAAATGAGGTTCATAGAATCTATTAGAAAACTCAAATGGCAATGGGTTGGTCGTCTTGTGAGAATGAAAGATAGCCAATGGACATCACAACTCATAACATTGATCCCCAGTGACCACATGCGAAACTGAGGCTGACAAAATACAAGATGGATAGATGAACTTGACAAATTCAGAAAATACTAGCTCTGCGACACCCATGGTAGAGAAATGTGGCGGATCCTGGGGAAGGTCTGTGTCCAACGACATACGTTAAAAGACTGATGATGATGAATATCAACGAACACTACCACCAAGCCAAAATGTAGAAATTACTGTGACTTTATAATTGTAAATTAGTTGATGAAATGAGACGTAGTGTACAAATGTCCCCCCCCCCCTTATGAACGTCCATGACTGTGAATGATTCCTTCAACTCTATTACAATATTATCATCACTACTAGCCTCGGCAGTCCCACCTAGCCTATCTATTTATCTATCTATCTACACATCTGTGTGTTGTACCAATAAATAACTGATGAAATAACATTACCTATCCTGACACAAACATAGAATACTAAAAATGTGTGTGCGCGCGCGCGTAAATGATAGAATAAATTCATCCAGATATAAATATAAACTTTTAAAACTCTACGTACATGTACATATAAACGTGGGTACGGACACACACACAAACACTTCAAAAATATCACACACACATAGATCTCTCTTCACCTACTAGGTAGCTTGTTAATTTTCCTTCTCATGCTCTTTCTTGAAAGGTGATAGCAACAAGTTAGTTGGGGCTTGTTCTTCACCTGCAAACACCTGCCTCCCTCAGTCTAATCCAAATAACCTCATACAACTAATTCATCTTTGCAAAACTATGCAGATTCCCACACGCTAAGGTGTCCGTGTTTGCGCACAAGTATTTTTATACATATTTGTGTTCATTACTCACTACTTACTATTGACAGTAGTCAAATTCGTTTAAACGTGCTATGGATGTTATGTCGTTTCCTCAGGGGGTTTACATCCTTTTCAGTTGTAAACAATGAAAATGTGGCACAAGAATGGTAGGTTTATATTCAGAGCTTCTTCTTACTTCTTGTCTTCCATACTTTTGTTTCTCTGTGTTTATTTCTCCAGTGTCTCTGTTGGAATTTTAAAAAATTCAACGAGAAACATCAAAGTCTCTAAGGAGGTTGGTGCTAGTTTTGAAGAAAAATGTTGGTTTTGCTTCCTTCCTTTTTCTTTTTTCTTTCTTTCTACCCTAATTTTCACATCGTTATTTCTTTCATTCGTTCTCCGTTCAACTTATTTTTTTCTTCTTTCTCTTTCTCCTTTTCTTCACATGATTCTTCTTTTTTCTTTCTCCACTTGACTTTTACTTTCTCTCTTTTTATTCTTTCTCCACGTCTCTTTCTTTTATCTGTGTTCAATTCTTTCTGTCTTTCTTCCTCCATGTTCATTTTCTTCTTTTTTCCTCTGTGTTCAATTCTGTCTGTCTGTCTGTCTGTCTGTCTCTCTCTTTTTCTGTGTTAGATTCTTTATTCCTATTGCTTTTATTCTCTGCTTTTCACCACATTTACATACGTATGCATATGGTGAAGTGAATGGCTCCACTTCGGGCGCTTATCGCCTCTAGGTCTGTCATAGTGGAAACTCAAAGAACTCCAAGGCAAGGAGAAGTCCTGTAAACATCGTGAAGGAACGGTTGTTGTCGTAGCCAGCGTAAGGGCATTTATGTAAATGAATAATACCTGTGTCATCACTGGTATTTCTTCTCTTTTCTCTCTATCCATCTCTTCTCTGACTGTTCCAAAGTTTCTCTCTTACTTTCTCATTTTCCCTCTCTCTATTGACTTCTTTTATTGTTCATTCGTTCTACTTACTTCTTCTTCCTTCACTAATGAACTATCTTTGTTTGTCACCTCCCTTTTTCTTCATTTTTTCCCGTCTCCCCTCCTTTTAATTTCTTTGTTCAAACCTTTCATTTTCTTTTCATTGTATTCCAGTTCTATCTTGTCAAACAACTTTTGCCTAACTCCAGTCCAAGTTTGGAGTTGACTTTGTTTTTTTTACTGTAACCAGAACGATCGGATTAATGATAAAATACAATTAAGCATCACAAACTCTAACTTCAAAAACTCAGTAACATCAGAAACCAGGCTATTCTTAAGAATCAAATTTACATCAAATTTTGTAAAAGTTTTCAATCAATAGGTAAAATACCATTGTTTCTAAATAACAGTGTTTCAGAAGCATCTACGAGCAGAGACATCAATTGAATGATAATCATTTTATAAAGCCCCCCAAAATTTCCAGCAGATACATCTTTTGTAAAACCAAAATGTGTAGGTACTTGTTTGGAAGCAGTACAAAGATATTTTATTGAAATTTCATGAAATTGAATGTTATTTTTTTGTTAATATTTGGGTACCCTTTATTTCCGGGCTATTCACATAACTTTGAGGTTTTAATGACCTGGCCCTGAAAGTAGGGCTAGCCTATGCTTCACCAAAATCTCAGGAATTTCAGAAATTCGGGACACCCTTGGTAGTAGTAACATTGGCTCTGTTACCGACTGAGCCAAAGTCTTACATATCTTCGAAAATCTATCTTGCAGATATGCAAGGGCTTATTTCATTCTGTTAGTAAATACATTTATACTAAAAAAAATGTACATATTTTTTAATTCATTATACATACAATAAAGATTAGCAGGAATCATTTTCAGTTGGAATAGAAGTAGGAGTGAGGTTTGACCCTGCAGCAGCCGAGTTTGTAATGATGATTTTCATGGAAAATATAGGCGTCCCCTGATATAACACAATTCATTTCATTATATATCTGGGGGAGAAATGGATTTATGCCTTTTCCCAAGGGTATTAGTGTGAAGTGAATGGGAACAGTCTTGGACGAAGCTCAAACTTGGTCCTCTTATTTTCCATGCCAGTTACCGTTACACCACTCTGCATCTTCCACAAAGGTTGCTTGGTGTCATTAGATTTTCTCATTAATTTTTGAAAATCATATTTCCTTTCCAATTCATTTTGATTACATAAACATTGACTACGAATAAATAAGTCCTGAGGGTTACTTTTGTAATGTTCCGTATGTATGTGTATATGTGTATGCATATGCATGTAGGATTGTATATTTTTGTGCGTATATGTATGGATGTGTGTGCATATGTATGCGTTTTGAGTTTGCACAAAGGCATGAGTGTAGGTTATCCAGTGAGAATCGAATTCACCACAGTAGTAATGATCTGTGTGGCTAGCTTGCTAACCACTACAATACACTAAGGGGTTATTTAGCTTAGTTCATTATTGCAGTCATCAGGTGAGGATTGAACTCACTACACTAGCTCGAAATTGGTCCACAGAACCAGCATGCTAACTATCGCTCTAAGCCAAGCACGCAGACACGCACACACACACAAAGATTGCCATAGATTGATAGTTCACTTATCTTGCAGGCTGTTGCTAGGGAGTTTGATTCTCTTGCCCTGAGTACTCACTGTTATAGCTTTGTTAGAGCCTAAGCTAAGCTTAATGTATATGTGCAAAGAGTATCCCCCTTAAATGATTACACATGCACATAAGACATTTTTATCTATGTTCAGGCCACACATTCACTTGAAAATGTTGATTGTATAACAGGAAGCATATTTGATTTCTATTCTATGTGAATTGCAATTAATGGTATACAATGCCAAAACAATTTTACAGCATTAATTATAAAATTGACTTTCTGAGAAAAATTGTGTAAAATTTTGAATAAATGCTAGATTAGCAGTGGGCCCCCCCTAAAAATATTTTAGTGGGTCAAATCTAGCCCCTGGCTCATGCTTGCTTATATGTGGACTATAACATGAGAACCAAAAGGTGAACCTGGTACTGTTGCTATTGCAACATAACATCAATGGGTCCCACACCACCTAAATAACAAATACCCCACCTCCGGTGGTATCCCCTTGCTGGACAACTGTGAAAAGATCTGACAGTCAACAAGGCCAAGTAGAAACAGTGCATCAGGGACGTGCTAGCTGTTGACAGTAACGACCAGCACTGGACTAGCTTATATCGACACCTATATTCCCCAACCTTTATTGAATATCTATCTGTCTTTTACCATCACTTGTGTCAAAACAATTAAATAGATCCAAAATCTAGCCAAGAAGTACTAGTGATGTCAGAGTGATGGTGACATTAGTAAAATTCATGGTTGCACTGATGAGACTATTAGTAACCAGTAGTGGTGGCGGTGGAAAGATTGAATAGTTGCGTTATTATATTTAGTAGAAGTAATGGTGAAAACAATGTCAGGAGTAATAGGAGCACTTAAATGACATTTACTTATTGACTGAGTAGCAGCCATTTAGACAGTGGCCTTACCTCCTATCCCCAGTCCCCAAATACATACAAAAAAGTGTGCTAAAATATCTGTACTCAGAGGTTGCTAACCCCTGGGGACTGGTATCACTGGGAATGGGTGGGAATGCCCTGTTTACCCCTTCCCTTCGATAAGGTCTTCTCACTTAGGGTTAGGGTGTTTGGGAAGTCGGAACCTTATAGCCAATAAAGGATAATGGCACTGTAAAATTGTTTCATGTGATCCCAACTTGATGTGTCCATATAAAAAGATGGTATTATTCTGTGTTGGTAACAGGGTTGCTGCTATATTCCATTGATATCTTTTTGCACCCCTTCGATCCAATTAAATCTTTTGGGCCCAATCTGGGAAAGTATCAGTGGACGCACATGGATTGATGAGACTATCCAAGGGAGGTTGATAACCACCAGGAGTGGTCTATTGAACTTTTGGGGTCTAAAGCTAAAATTTGTATAAGAAATATATGAATAACTGATTTATGATTAGTGTATTGGTTGATATGTCACTACATAGACTTTGGCTTTGGTACGTTTATAGATATGGTATTGGTATGTTTGGTAGATTTATTTTGGCAGCCATGAAGAATCAAGGATTCCAGGAAAGGTTTGATGGTCAAAAAAGTTTCGTGACCCAAACCTAAACATATATATATTGAAATATGCTGACTGATGAACCAATTCCATATTTCAGGTTTTCCCCCAACCTTTTTGGACTACCACTCCCTTTTATAATATATATTTGATCATTCCAACTCCTTGTATAGCTGGTCAAAAATAAAAAATGATACATAGAAAATTAAATTATTTAAAAAAAAAAAAAAAATTCAAGCATTCATTTTAAAACCAAAACTATAATCATACAAAAGTGTCTAAAAGTATGTGAACAATCATTAAGGAAATACTTATCGAGAAAGGTAGGTCTAATGTGATGAGGCTAATTTTTCTTGTCTCCCTAAAGGTCTATTTTTTAAAATAATTGTTGATAATTAATTCTGGTACATGTGCAGTCTATGGTGATTTATTTCATTAGGGTTCGGATACACAATACCAAAATCCTAACAGGGTGCATCCTATATGATATGCCTGTGCGTATTACATGCCATAAAATGAGGTGTAATCAATTATTGTAAATCTGAAAAATAGAATTCATGATGTAATGTGATCAACCATTTTATTGTCCCAATGAATGGTGGAATTTACCCAATGTTGGCAATTTTAGATGAGAACAGAGAGAAAACTAGGAAGCACAATTTTGGAAAAATATTTATCTATCAATTTACGCTATTAAGCTGTACAACCTTCATCTGGCAAAAAATGTCACAAGTGAGGTGTGCCTAGTAAGGGTCGATCGAACTCAGTATAGAGTAATGGTCAACGAGCTAGCGCTATTACCCCACAGCGAGATTGGTATGTTATGTTGTGTTGTCAACTTCCGGAGTATGTAAAAATCCAAATATTTTTTCCCCCACATTTTCATCTATTTTCTATTTTCTATGCTAAAATAATGGATGCGTGAAGAGCAATATTTTTTCTTACGATGAGTCATTAAAAATTAACATGTTTTTACAAGTTTCGGGCGTTTTTATCGACACGTGTCACCTCTTGTCAAAAGTGAGTGCAAGTGTCTAGTAGTAACTATATCTTATCAAATGCGAGGTAAGTGTTGATAACGCCTTTTCCTTTATTGCAATTGATTAATTTACTTTGCAGTGAACAAATTTATAAAGAATAATAACAACTTAGACATTAAAGAACCTTTGATTATTAACATAGAAAGAATACTTGTTTTTTTTCCTTCTTTTCTTATTGGCTTAGCCCAATTTGTTATTGAGTGAGACGAGACGGAAGTGACCTGTTTCGACACAAAAAATATTGACCCGTACCCTCTCTTAGGCTTTTTACATTATCTTAAAGACTGAAGAGGCGAGGTTGACAGGTGAAAAAATGTCTCATTTAAATTTTACGAAGGAAAAAAAGAATCAGTTCTCTCGTCATAAAACTTGAAGGAAGATTATTTTCTCTTTATTTTAAAAAATAATTTACCTGCAAGGTAATCCTAACTAGTAAGAACTTGAGAGAAGAAAGAAAAGAAAAAAGAAACAAAAAACGACCCGTGTCGAAACAACAAACATTGGAGGGTCTACTTTTTTGCTATGAAGAAACGTAATAAGCGATATTAGCTGATTTGCTTTTTGAAAAATGGGTACAAATAACTCAACAAAGCGAAAAGCTGTCTCTGAACTCGAAAAGGAAAGATCAAAACCGTTTTTGAGACAAAAAGGTAAATAAAAACTGGTTTATTTAATTGAATTTGTCTCGTCTCAAACATCGTGTTCTCTTTCCTTTCCGCTTACCTTAACTTTTTCGCTGTCACTTTCACGCTAGTCCGTTATTTATTCATTTGTTACCTATTCACGTATTTTTCATCAGTAGTTATTGCTGGGTGGGTGGGTGGATATCGAGAGACAGTAACCATCTTCATATCTCCAGCACGTTCCTTAGTATTCTTGCTAATGCCAGCTTATCGTCCGGACAGTCTAGGCCTTTTCCCAGATCTTCTATTCCCCCAGTCATGCCTTTAGTGTCTGGGGACCATTTTCTGTGCACCTTAGACGCGGACAGAGGCGTAGCTAGGGATTTACCCTTTCAGGGCCTCCTCCAACATGTAGAGAAATTCGTCCGTAGAAATACAGTAGGTGAACTGTTGCAAGGCACTCATTTAGGCCTACCCGAGGTCCTGGCCATACCGTTTTATCTTCAGAGTTAAAAATTGGCATCAGTGCTCCACTAGACCTTTTCTAAAGAAAAATATTTTCATCTTGGGTGTGTGTGGGGGAAGCTCGTTTGACCTTTTTGTGACTCTATTTGGACGGATTTATTAATAACATCTAAATTCTACAGAATTTAGATTTTTTTTCACTCCATTTGAGATGTTTTCCAGTGGAAAACACCAATGATGTCATAAATGAAATTTATTCTGACCATATTTATTCTTTGATGGAATTTTTTTTATATCACTTCAAATTTTGAGGCCACAGTAATTCAATTATTGACTGTGATCGCAAGTCATTATTGTAATTTTTGGATGATCTATTATTATCATTATTATTATTATTAATTTTATTATCATAATTTTGGATGATCCATCCGTGGAGACATTGCCTGGAGATGAAGATTTTCTCTTCCCATAAGGATTGTAAGATAAAGGAAGCATCATATATGAGCTTATCAAAAAGAAGAATTGTGTAAGTAATTCAAATGTAGAATTGAGCTCTGTGTGGAGCCAGTGCTTACAAAAACAATATTTTACTCCTATGGTTTTCCACGAGAAAAAAAAAAAAAAATCAGTACACATGTTCTTTTTCTCTTCCAGCCTTCTTCAGTATTTACTGTCATTTTCATTTTTTCATTGTTTTAATTGCAGTGGTTACAAATACAGCAGTAAAACCAATTGTAGATGAGATAAGATATTTTTTTCTAAGATTACTGAAAATGACAGTTGCCCGAGGAAGGCTTAGGAAGATACTAATCTAAACTGAGAGATAAAAACAGTCCTGGTTAGTCGGTCATTAGAAACATGTCATGTGACCAACATCTCCTGGCTACATGCCAATTGTGGGGAATGATGATTAAAAAATTTGGTTAAAGGAGTGATCATTGAATAAGTTACTTCTCTCTTCTTTTGTTGGGCATTGATCACAAAAAAGTCAGAATTTTCAAAAAAATCTGCAGAAACAATCTAAGGTATCAATTTAGCATAAACTTACTTGGCAAATTGAACCCCTTCCTACTAAAAACTCATTTTGGGGGAGTAATTTTCAAAAACCAGACAGAAAAAAGAGTAAATGTTTAAATTTTCGGCCCTGTAGATGCGTTAGTGCGGTCTGTGCATGCGATACACATATAGCCAACTAGCCAGAACAATTTGAAAACTTAAGAAACCTATGTTGACAGTTTTGATTGACTGTTTCTAATAATAATGTGAATTAATAATGTTATGAGAATACCATGTTAACAGGCATCGAGGACTCCATTGTGACTTGCAAACTTTCAAGAAAAAGAAAGGAATAAACACAGAATTAAGGACCAGAAGGTTTTGCCAACATGCAGATCATTGCAGACATTCACCTCTTATTGACTTTTCGGGGGCCATTCCTTGGCAAAATGTTTTTGATTGTAGCGGACGCTCACTCCAAATGGATTGTGGCTCTCCAACCCTTCATACCTTCACATCCAATCGACATACAACTGCAGACATCTTGCTTCTCAGCTGAATCCACTCTTTAGAATACGGCAGGGCCCTGAGCAGAATTTTTGGGGGGTCTCCCACTTACTTTGACCCCCCCCCCCCAAAAAAAACATTCAAACTCTCTTGTAGGACATTTCAAGTGCTCTTTTGGGGCTATGGGGCCCTAAGCAGCCAATCAGTTCATTTATGCCTTTGGCTGGCCCGGGGGTGACATACCAACATATATAGATCCTTTAGACTACTTGTAGTCTGCATTTTTTCACTTTCTCTTACACTATGGAGATGTATGAAGTCTGCACTTAACCATACTCTAGTTCCACAATTCAGGCTTCAGCCAAGCAATGGCTTTTTGACCTTTACTGGAATATCTGTATCAAGACCAATAATAACAGGTGTAGTTAGTCACTCATTTGAAACCGTCACAAAGCTTATGGTAGCATACTGTCTTTAGGGTAATCAATTGGAAAAGTGGGTTATCAATGAATAAGTTACATCTCTCACCTTTTGTTGGGCAGTGATCTCTAGAAAAGGACTGGATTTTAAAAAAAAACAAGCAGATGCAAATCAAGGGATCAATTTAGTACAAACTTACATTGCAAACTGAACCCCCTGTCTAAAATTATTATGTGGGGGATTTAAAAAAATGAGAAACAGAAAGGTTTTTTCTAAACCAGAGAGAATGAGTAAATTTTCAGCTGTCTACCTCCATTGGTATGACCTGTAAGCATGATACATGAATACATAGCCAGCCGAACTGATTTAAAAACTGAAGAAACCTATTTTGACAGTTTTGGTTGACAGTTTCTTATATCTGTATTTGGAAGAAAAAGCACAATATTCAAACAGATTGTTTATATTGGTGACAATGTGGGAGTAAAAGCAACTAGCAAGAAGACACGGTTTTGTTACAAGGAGTTGTTGGCTTTCAGTTGCAATATTGGAAACTGTCAATCAAAAGTGTCTACATAAATTTCTCCAGTTTTCAAGTGGGTCTGGCTGGCTATGTATGTATTATGCATACAAATTGCACAAATGGAGTTAGCTGGCTGAAAATCTAAACATCTACCCCTTACTATGTCAAGAAAAAAAAAGGTCTATTTGGTTTTTTTTTTTTTTTTAAATTCTCCAGCAAAATAAGCCTTTATGGGGGGGGGTCAATTTACGATTTAAGTTTATGCTAAATTGATCCCTTACTTTGTGTTCAGTTGCATTTATGCTTATTTCCTGAAAATTCAGAGTTAATGATCTATCAAAAGGCAAGAGAAGTAATTTATTTATTGATCACGTTTTCTTCTGATTTTTTAATTGATCATCCCCAACAAAAATATTGGTCACTTGACAGTTTCTACTGAATGACTAATCAGACCTGATTTTTTTTTTTTTTTTCCAAGTCATTTATGATACTTTTGTTTATTTTTTACAATGTACACATCATTCAGAGGTCGTTAACAGAAGTTTAGATTACTGCCTTAGCATATATGACCTTCCTTTTGGGTTTATGATAGACCTAAATGAAAGAAATAAACTTGGGCCTGTAGGGAGAAGAATAAATTTTTGAGACTTATTCTGAGAGGAAAAAAATGAAGTCTTCAACACAGTGGGGGAATGGTACTTAGTCAGAACTTGTAAGAACAGTCTTTTGGTGCAATGATCTGCTTTCGTTTATTAGTTTGTTTTTGTCAGATGATAAAATCTAGGTTACAGACTCTTGACTTCCTCAAGCTACCTTAGTTCATCATGAAAACATCTGGGGGTAAATATTTTGGTGAGGGGAAAATAAAGGCAGATCATGGGATCAGAAGGAGTGCTTTATAGTGCATGCTGAAAATTTCATGGAGACTTATTATGTTGTTCGAATTTTTTTCTCAAAATGATAGATGAAAAAATGTTACACTTCTTATTTATCTGTGGCAATAGTATTCCGACAATGTGGAAGTGAAAGATTTGAGAACAAGTGTGTTACATCTCAAAAATGTGTCATTTTCATAAGGATTGGCTTGATGCATTTTTCCAAACTTTTGTTGGCTTCTTCAAAGAAAACCCTTGGTGATGCAGAAAAATAAAAATGCATGTCTTGATTTAATACTCAACTGGAGGAAAAAGGATAACATTTTGGTGTTGGTTGTCAGAGGTGAGGAGGGGGGAGCTGTGTATGTATGAGTGTGTTATACATTCTGGATAAAAAGTACTCATTTATATAGGGGTTTGAGGACAAAATTTAATCATTTCTTCTTCAGCCCATGACCCACCTTTCTAAAAATTTTCATTCAAATTCATTGAGATCTTTTGGAGGTATTGTTCTTTTGAGGACATATAGCTAGGATGTAGGGGAGATAACTGAATATAGATCTGGCCCAAAATTAAATTAATTCCTCTTTAGACCATGGCCCATCCTCCCTCAAACTTTAGTTGAAATTCATGGAGAACTTTTGAGGTGCTATGTTGTAGACTTCTAACTATGATGCAGGGGAGGTTATTATACCCCCTGCTCACATTGAATAAGTTCCACCTTATTGCATGACCCGAACTTCCAAAAAATTCCATGGGAATTCATTCAAAACTTCTTGAGATATTATATTTATATAGTGTTGACATGGCTACGATGCTGGGGAGGTAAATGTTCGCAGATTGGGGCCCCCAAAATTGAATCTTCAATTTCTGCTGGAGGCCCAAATAAAAGATCATGGATCATATAGTGATCAAGAGTTTTTAAATTTTTTCACAGCACTTATATATATGTAAATTTTTTTGTTACCCCCCCTCTACTCTACCTTGACACACGGGACTGCTCAAGCACAACATATGAAAGCGAATTAGAGTTCAAAGATTTCACAAGATTAATTGAAGGAGAGTGCACCCACACACACACCGTTTTCCTTTCCCCATGTCTTTGCCCCCCCCCCTGTAATTGATCTCTCTCTGCTTCTTTCTTTTCCGCCTTCCAGCTATGGCTTTACCCCCCACCCACCTGCTAAGATATTGCTTACAGGATTGGGTTCTGTTTATTTATTTATTTTTTTTGTGAGAAGAAATTGGACACAGATTCCTGTAACATTCAATGTGGGTCTCTCGAGGAACCAAAAAAGAAGCCAAAATGTAAATAATAATTCTGTATATGCAGACAAATGGTTGATATGGATATCAAGAGGACTATTATTCATTGCCTTGAGAAATACCATGAAGGGGGGGTACTCAGTGTGGCACCCTGACAATCTACGATTTATGGGTAGCTCTGGAAGTGGTCTGCATTGTATTTGCTCTCATATGCAAATAAATGATATTAGATTGGTGCAAAAATAATTGTAGTTTTTCACTGACTTTAAACCAGTATATCTCAGTATATCTTTAAACCAGCTTGGAATAAATTATTAACCGAAATAAGAACCTTCTGAATCTACATTTTTACCAACTAGAAATGAGTCATTTTATTCTGGAAGCATAGAATTCTGTGGTCCTGGATGAAATGCTTGAAAAAGTGGTTGTTGGTCAGTGAAGTCTGGGGAGTAACCTTGGTGAGGTAGAGTTTCATAGCCTAGTTTGTCCAATTTCTGGAGGGGGATTATTCATGTGTCATGCAAGATTTTTTGTTTTTCCAATCTGGTACAAATGTCAAACAACTGTTGAATGGTCAATGTTTAGTTCCTCTGCAACCTTTCAAGTTGTTTGGCATGGGTCCACCTCAATAATGACCATCACTTGGATGTTGTCAATCACCAAAAGACGTCCACGTCATCAAGGCTCTTGTATCCATTTCGAAAATTTTTGGAACCAATGTTGAGCTGTTCATTTGTTGATGGTCCCCTGATCAAATTCTTGGTTGATATTGCGAGCAGTTCCCTAGACTCAAGCAAAATTGTTTGAATTGCTTTTTTTCCATTTTTGATTTGACAGCCTCAAGTAAACCAGAACAAATAGTGGAAAAAAACCCATTCAGCTCAAATAAATAGAGCAAAATTCACATTTTGATATGTTATATGAATATAGTTGAATAATAGTTTTTTTAAAATTAAGCATCGAAGTTTAAAATTACAAAACCCACAATTATTTTTGTATGAACCTAATATCATGATTCAGTTGCACCTTAGATTGATTCAATTTATATTTCCTGTTTATCTTGTTTGCTTAGGAAATTCTTCTTATCAGTCAAATATCCTGGAACCCCTACCCACAATCCAAAAGTAGTGTCCCTATTAGAACTTTTGTGAGCCAAAGTGGTGTGTACCAAATAAGCTATTAACATCAATTTCTTTGAGTAAATTTTTTGAGTGTTCCCAGACTCCCTCCCCCGAAAAAATGTTAATAATGATATATCAGGATGAATCATTGGGGGTAGTAGGAGGTACAGCAAACTGAGGTGCAGAAGGGAGGAAAAGGGTGTGCCCTGTCTCTATAAAGGCTCGCTGCAAATCAAACACTGAAAAAGTGAAATCATGGCAAAAAGTTAAGAAAACCTATACTATAAATTAATTTTTCTTTTTAAAAAAACAATTCACTTCTTAACTTGGAAATCTGAAAAACTATCTACATTTGAAAGGATTTATTGTCACTTGGTAAATCAAACCAGCATTATATATATATATATTATTGTGTCATCCACAGACAGCTGTTTTGTTGTATTATAACTCTTCAGTGTGGCTATAGACAATTTATTATCCCATCCAGTACCACAAGGCAGGATTGAAACCTTTGCTTCAGAATGGAACTGGACAGTCAGTAAGGCTGAATTTAAGCGATATATTTATTTAGCTTAAATTTGCCATCCACCTTAGTGCTCTATTCCTATGGAAGAGCATTGCATAAGCTTACCATGAATGAGTTACCTCACTTGAAGAGTGCTCAACCCTGAATAGAGGAGCGTCATTATATATATATATGTGTGTGTATATATATATATATATATATATATATACCTCATATAAATGAATTACCATAGTGTATCAAAAAAAGTGCCAGCACAAAATTTGGGCATTGTTTGTCCA
This sequence comes from Thysanoteuthis rhombus, assembly GCA_963457665.1. Classification (NCBI taxonomy): domain Eukaryota; kingdom Metazoa; phylum Mollusca; class Cephalopoda; order Oegopsida; family Thysanoteuthidae; genus Thysanoteuthis; species Thysanoteuthis major. Next base: position 24,707,656 of record OY735234.1, on the reverse strand, counting down.
AAATGACCATAGAGACTCAAATAAGTATTGTTTTGAAAGAATGAAAAACTTATCTAAATTGTGCCCAGTGGTGAACTCATGCTGATTTTCAAGGTTATAACCCCCCAAAAAAGTGGCCATGAGTAAAAATCCATCTAATGAGATATTTTGTGGAACAGATTGTCCCTGTTAAAAAAGGTACCACTAATAAATAAATAAATATATAATCTGCATATTTAGTGCTTACATGCATTCACTAACCCTCCACACACACACACTAAAAATTTAGTCACATGTCAGTAAACTTGAGGACACAGGACGGAAACTGCAGTAGTTTGAGTGAGGCGCCAGTTGGGGATGGTGTTTGAAGTGGGTATTGGTGGAGGGGGGTTGTACTCCAGAGAATGCTCACTTTTCAACTACGCCAAAAAAATAGAGAGTGAGGTTGATCGTTATCTAATAGCTGCAGTCATGACATGCACTTTTCTACACTTTTCAATTCATTTTTATGTCAAATATGGAGACTCAGTTCTGTTTTGAGATTATTTTGAATTTGCTTTCTCTTTTGAAAAAAAAATGTTTTATAGAATTGCTGCGATTAGTGGATGCATAATAAGACAAGAGAGGATATAAAACAAAAGTTTAAAATTTGTTTTTTAAAACAAATCTTTTCACAGCTTCTTCAAAGTGACATCCATGAGAGGATGACCCATCTGAAAATGTCTAAATATACTGTGCGAATCCAATTTGAAAATAAGTTACTGCTTTCGCATTTTGTTGGGAAGTATTCATTAAAAAAGTCTGAATTTTCAAAGAACAAGCGTGGATGCTGCTGAACAGAAATTAAAGTATTAATTTAGGATTAACTTACATTGCAAATTGACCCCCCCCCCCAAAAAAAAACCTACTTGGTGGTGGGGGGTAAAAAATTGGTTCCCCTACTCATTGAGGAGATACTTCTTTTGTTGGCAGATTAATGAGTTAAATAGCCTGGAAAAAATCGTGGAAATTACAGGTTATACCTTCGCTCAAAGAAAAAGCATGAAAAGGAAGTTTAAATATAGTTGTGCACTTCAAAATTATCACAGAATTAGCAGATTCAAATTGAAGACAATTTTCATAATTATCTAAATTCGCTAATCAACTCAGTTTACTTAACTAACTCTACTAATTTGCTAATCAGGCTTAATGTAAAGAAGTGAATTTTGTTGAAATGCAGTTAGTTAGTTAGTAGTTAGTCACTTAGTTTGACTTTAGTTTGAAGGTTTAGAAAAAGTCTTTAATTGAAATTAATTTGTTTCCAGAGTTTTTTTAAATCGGGAAATTAAGTTTGATTCCTGGATTAGACCCCCCCTTGAAAAAAAAAGGCAAGTTGCCTCTCGTTAAGATTGCTATTTTTTCATTTCAACAAAAGCAAATTATCGATGGAATCAAGTATATTGTTAATTGTCTTGTTTTTTAAAAGTTGACTTTTTTTCCTACCTTAACAAGAACAACCCTCACCAAAATAAGGGACATAGCTCCATTGGTGCAGCCTATATATGTGATTCATATAGCCAGTCAGCTGGACCAACTTAAAAACTGAAGAAACCTATTTTGTCAGTTTTGGTTGACAGCTTTCTAATTATTAAAGGTTTTCTTATCACGGCATAATTGATTGTTCAGTTATTAGTGACAATAGAGTTGGAGATGTGCACTCTATGTGCTTTCTAGTGCTGCTTGTTGTTCCTATGTTTCAGCCTAGCCATTCTACAACCTTCTTCAGGTGTACAATCTGTATGGGAAGAGAAGAAATCTTTTTGGTCAATCTGTTGGCCTCCATCTTCACCTCAAAAGACTCAAATGTACTCCCTCTCTTTTTATATGAATCATACACTCAATTTCAGTAACACAATGTTGTTAAACTCTAGTTCCAAGTCTGGAGTTGACCTTGTTTTCCCAGAGCAACAACAACTACAATCCTCACCGAAAAGTGGGATGTAAATTGACAAGTCTTGGATATTAATGAAAATTAACATACAGACACACATGGGCTTATTTCATTCTAATAAATGAATACATTTATACTAAAAAATATATTTTCATAATTTTGGCACGATACAAAAGTTACACTGATCCTCTTCAGTTGGAATAGAAGTTGCAGTGGAGTTTGACCCTGCAGCAGCCGGCATGGTTCAAGTTGCTTATAACAATGAATTCAATAAATAACAATGAATTTATAACAAATGTAAGTTGTTCCGATTTTCATATCTTTTGCTTTGTTATCAGCTGGTTATTGTTATCTAAAGTACCCTGTGCCAAAGTGATCACAATGGGCACCTTTCACTGTAACTGATTTTCTAGTGTGTTATACTCCTCTATAAATGTGCAGATACTACATGCTGATCTGAGGCAGAGGTGCTAGGGAGCAACGATTTGATTAAAGGCAAAAGTGCCAGGGAGCGATACTGATTCAAGGCAGAAGAGCTGATCCATACATAAATAACCCTGTAATTTTTTATGGGTACTATGCTAGTTTTTCTTATAATCCTTATGCTGACCTCTGTCAAAGTTGACAATGAGTTTATGAACTTCTTTACAGTTATTACTGCCTGAGCAGTAGTTATTGGGGAGTGGTTGGCTCAAGTATTCATCTACCCACAGTTTTTCATTATCAACTATTGTGGCATACTAGTGACAAGACATCTTTGTCTAGACATCTGGTACATCTAGGATTGAGCACAGAAAGAACGATGAAAAGATCAGTATGGCAAAATGATAGGAAAGGAAATATTTTTCTGGCAATCTTTTATTCTATGTTGGTATATTCTAGAAATAAGAGGAAGTAAATCATAATGCTGTGACGCCTCTCATATCAAAGGACTCTTATAATGAATTTTATCTCAACAAAAGGTCCCTATTGCCGATAATAAAATCTCTTAGCAAAATATTTTCGGTTTGCTAGAAATAAAACTATAAAATCTCATAAGATTATCCAGAATAATTCATATTTCATTTATAATTAATCTGGATTTATATCTTGTATCGAGTCACTTATTTTCAAACTGACGGACAATAATTTGGTGAATAATGGTAAGATCATTTATTTTTTCATTATTCACAAGCTTATTATAAAGGTTTTAGGGATCAGAAATTTTTATTTGGAACAAATTAGTGAAATCCCTTTGGTTTGATTATTCACTTGATGAATTTTCATTTAACAAAGTATTTTGCGGAACGGATAACGGAGGTACCATTGTAGTACTAATCATTGATTAGTACAGTTAATTTGATCCAAATTTTTCCGTACTGTTCGATACCACACTGTGCATGGTCTTTTTATAATTTAATAAGTTTTTTTCCAGTTTATACCTAGTTGCAGCAATTGATTCAAATGATGCCATTATGCATACAAATATCATTGGAGGCAACTGATCTAACATTAAAACGGAAGTTGAATAGCTTATAGAACTCAGATCTACATGAGTTTTTTTGCTGTGTTCTTCATCACAATTCCTTTTCTGAATTCAATTTATTTGATTAGGTACAATTATCCTTTGTAAACAATTCATTATTGTCAATAAATCAACTTTTATAATTTTTCACCCTTGTTATTTTTGGAACACCCAGGCCTGCCAACTCTCACGGTTTTGTTGTGTGTCACATGTTTTTTATTCCAGTCTTAAGATCTCACAATTCAGTATCCATTTCACATGGTTTTTACATTTTTGTTGTGAACTTACAAGAACAATCATTTCAAGCAATTCAAAAAACTTTCGATAAGTCCTTTGGCAGAGGTGATTTAGTAATGAAGAAGAGGAGAGACTTTAGTATTGTCTGCATAAACGTAACCGACAGTCACTCATCAATGACCTTAGATGGTACTTTATCTAACATCTCAGCCTTGAAGTCAAGATTTGAGTAGTCTTAGGTTCCATCTCACAAATGACAACCAGATGATACCTTATGTGAGAAGCCTAGAATGCAACAGTCTGATATAACATTGCTCATAAGAATTGACATTTACGGAAGAATTAAATCATGTGCTAAACTACTTTTTACTTTTTCTGCATCAACTCCAAATCTCGAGATATTTTTGTATAGATAAGATTTTTACACTTCAGAGGTTGGCAGGTCTGGAAACACTTATCATTATCGCATATAGGAATTGATATATTACTGGCTAGATGTAAACTGCAAGCAACCTTTTGTAATTCATCAACTGTAAGTCACCTCCACTTATTTCTTGGATATTTTGACAGAAAAACAATAGATTGCCATCTTTCTTTAATGCTAGCCTTCGGTACATTATTTTTTTTAAGCACTAGTATAGGATGAGAATATCTCAATAAAAATAACTCCCATGTGACATTTAATGAGACTATTATAACACTCAAGATTTTGACGCGTGGCACTGAGATGGCTAGGAATAAAAAAAACACTTCTAGTGACCTGCAATGACTGGGGGTTTTGTTTCTGTGATGAGATGCGATTATTATCTATTTGAGAGAAGCAGCGGTGGGGTTGGCCTGGTTTAACGTTCATGCAGCCTTTAACCCATTCTTTGTGTTTTTGTTATTTGTTAATAACAGCTTGTCATTAGGGATTGTCTTGTTGTGGTGAAGAAGAAAGAAATAAAGAAAAGTTGAAAGGAGTAGAGTAAGGAAAGAGGAAGTAGAGTAAGGAGAGAAAGAAAAAAAAGAAAAGTTAGAAGTGGTGATTGTTGAAGTGTGTAGGGGAAGGTCTAAAAATAAGGAGAATCAGAGGGGGAGTATATGGTATGTTGGTAAAAAAAACATTGAAGAGAAGAAAATAAAAGCAACAAGAAAAGAGATTAAAGAAGGCCATTAGGAAAGAGTATCCGTCTTCAACACTCAAACTAGTATATGACCCATATAAAAATGGCAGGATTATTTACTTATTTACTTATGGATCAGCAATTCTCGCGAGAGTGAAAGTTTCAGTGCTTTCTGCCTAGGATCTAAGTGTCGCTCCTCAACGCCTCTGCTTAAGATGAGAATGTTTCACTTTCCCTAGGATCAAAGTGTGATATCTGTGTGCTTTTTGAACTGTACTGAAATTTACTAATGTACATTTCAGGTAAAAACAAATTGCAAAATTTGGTGTCCAGTTTTTGTCTCCAGCACAGAGTATTTGGTTTGTTGAAGTAGAAAATAACTGAACCTAAGCTTTTGAGTGGTGGAGTAGAAGTAAAGTCAGTGAGTAATGATGAGGAAAGTTGAAATCATTTCTCGTATACTGGGTTCAAATGTAGTTGACATTGAAATATGACTGTGATCATTATTTCATTGTCTTTTTTCTCTGAGTTTTCTAGACAGAATTTGATGGCTTCAAAGTCCGATCCTTAAAAGGCAAAATCTCTAGAAAATATCGCATGGAAATTGCCCAGTCATTTTGAGGTTAATTTGCCTCTGTCAACAAAGTTGGACAGGTGTATGTGTCTGGTTTCGTCCTTCCGGCTGTCCATGTGATACCTCTGAAAGTTCTTGATGGATTTCAATGAAAATTTGTAAAAGGGTGGGCACTGGGGGTAAGAAAGTGTTGATTAATTTTTGGGATGGATTCAAGAATTTTTTTTTTTTTTCTTTTTTTCATGATTGTGAAATATTTTTCCTTTTTTTTTCTTCCATAAATTTATGTATATGCTCATGACTGTTCACACAATATCTCTAAAAGTTCTTGATTAAATTCTGTTGAAGGGTGGACACTGGGCTACGGAAGAAGAGATTGAATTTTTGGGTGAATACATGCACATTTACCTCCCCTAATTTGTAGTTATATACCCAAACCATATGATATTGCAAAAATTCCATGTCTGTCACGGGATATCTCAAAAAGTTTTCAATGAAATTCTATGGAAGGATAAACAATAGGCTACAGAAGGAGTGATTAAATTTCAAGGCTGATCCAAGCACAATTACTTCCCCTGACAAATGTGTAGGCAGAGGTATGCACTCTCTGGGTTCTTTCGAGTTCATTTTTGTCGTCACTACTTGCATGTTACTTATTTGGCTTCTGCATCTGCTTAGTCTCAAATTTCCTAATTTCTAGGATGGCCAATTCTTCTCCATGTTGGCTGGTCATATGCAGATATTTCACAGTTGGACGGTTGAATATCACATTTCTGGAGGGTAGCCTTGAGTTGGTCATTGTATCCATTTCTTTGCCCACTTCTTGTTCTTATAACCTCATAGGAGTAATTGGTTTTCGTTAAAGTTCATTATTTCTATTTTTTATTGTCTGCTTCTTGGTGAACCTCACTATGTTGATTTCTCAAAATCATGGTGAAGATTATGTAAGTTAGATTAAGTGCAGGGGTCTGCAACAGTGTCCCTGCTAAACCTGTCATCGTTAATCTTGTAGTAGCGAAACATCATCATCCCTCATACTGTTATTGGAAAACATAATTATTGTACAAAGACCTTTACCATGTACTACAATTCAATGTAATCGATAAAAGATCAACCATTGTTTATTATAGTAGTTCAGTGATTACAGTCTAGAAACTAAATACTGAAAATAGCGGTCCACCAGAATATTTCCTCTTATAGAAAGGATCCTTGAGTTTTCAAATTTCCGAAACTACTGATCTTGGATGTTTTTGAAAACAATTTTGCGCCATTCTGTTACCGGATGCAAAACAGGAAGTGTGTATCGGTACTCTAGTACATACTAATGTCTCTTAATGTGGTTTAGTTTTTTTTCTGAACCGTGTTTCCAACACGTATGCAGAGTCAATGACTCATTATATTATTTTACCAAGAAAGTTTTTTGTAATAAAGCTTAAAAAATACCAATTGGTGTAGTCCCCTAATCTGGCTAGGGTTTCAGTCATTGTATCTGATATATTCAACTAATTGCCTCATTTGATCTATTTTGTTTATTCCTCATTGTGTACTCGCCGGCTGTCCGCGGGTGTCTACTGTGAATCTACATCCCAGATCTCAGCAGGTAGTTGGGGGTACGAGACATAACTGAAACGTTCTGATGTGGAAAAATAAAGAACTTGGTCTAGAAAATTAGTCCAAATAAACCATATGCAATGATAGTGCCTTAGTTATATTTTGAAAAGAATTGTGGTGACTGGTCAACTGGATAACGAATAATTTAACTGAATTTTTACTAATTAATGAAATTTAGTACCTTTTTTCGTTGTAAATTTGAATAATTAAAAATTTTCATTGGGATTTCATTAAATAGTACACATTCTATTAAAACATTCATACTACAGTGTTATCTTTTTGATTGATGCGTTTTGACCGAACGCCATTATAAGTTGCTGTAGTACGTACTACACTGTTGTCCTTTTGTCTTGGATTCGTTTTTGTGTCGTCTTATCATCCAAAATATAAGGACATTAATTCTTTTTAAATTGTTTCCAAGACCTTTCAGTACAATTTTCTTTTTTTTTTTTTACTTAAAGCGATCTATGTTGTAAATACTGTTGTAACAATACTATTTTGTTTTACTTTAACCCACGCACATGAGACATTTGTTGAGTGTATTGATACTCTAGTTATTTTGTGAATACAGTTAAAGAAAAATAAAATAAAAATAAAAACATCCGAAGAGAGATGGTGGCATGAAGAAAATCTAGAAAGGTTGGCCTAGTTAGGTATATAGCCTTGAATTATTTGTCGGTCGGTCAGTCAGTCAGATGATTACATATAAACTTGGCAAGGGAGGGGCTTGAACGACCTAAAAACGCCTTCTCTTCTCTCTCCCCAAAGGCAGCTAGATCACATCTGCTTTTCCTCTGTCCTCTCTAACAGAAGCAGTAGCAGACTCTGCCCAAACAGTAGAGAGTCGGGGGTAACTTTTCCCCTTCCCCTCGTGGAAATTTGGTAAACGAAAATACATTGTTGTTGTTGTTGCTACTCCTGATAACGCAGACCTTTTTATTATTGTTGTGATTCTTACGACTTAAGGTCTTTTCTTGAACATGTGCGTGTTTTCTAACTCGGATCTGAAGCTGTCTTTTTCTTTATTATACCAACTCACTGTCTGATTATTTCTGTGAAGAAGTCACGATTTTTGTCAGTTTGACAATGTTCATTTTCAAAAAGAATGTAGTCATAAATAATTCGTACTGACTTTAAAGACTTTCACCATGTTGGATTGAGTGAAAAGAACAAGTGTCTTTTTTTGAGATGAAGATAGTGACATATTCTCAACCCTATTATCTTTTAAAATATCAATTTCCTAATATTTGTTTGGTTACTTCTCTAAAAAGAAACACCCTCGCTGAAAACCATGTATTTCAGTTGAAGTTATGATCTCGAAAAAATGTGGAAATTATTGTAACATCTACACTCTTTTCTATAATTTCATATAAATAGTAATTTTTCATTCTTTTACATTTTGATATTTTAATCACCAGGATCACTAAGAAGATAGTTATCGCCTTATGCCTTTTTTTCGTTGTGATTGTTATTAACATAAAGAAATAACTCAATGATAAGTTAGAGTTTTAAACCTTAATTAATTGAAGAACTATAACGAGAAAAATGTTTTGTTGATACTTGATTACATTCTTGGTATGTCTTTTCTGTTCATGGAGTATTGGAACTTATTCTACCTATTTCATTGAACTGTTGTCCAACTTCGCGCCTGGGAAAAATAATTCTGGATTCTCACTTACCGGAATTTTATTAATTTTTTTCGGATCAACACGATGTCCGTTAGTTCACAACAAGCTCTTTTGGGAAGTTGGGGTAAGAAAAACTTTTTTTTTTTTCTTTCTCTCAGATACCTCGCTCACACTCTTGACAAAAAACGACTTGTGACGAGAAAACGCTCGAAATTTGTATTGAAGTAAAATCAATTGTAATAATAGTCTTTTTGGTCATTCGTATCGGGAATGATTCGAGAAATTTCTGATATAAAAAATGTTTGTTTCAAATCTTAAAAATGGAAATTTTTGTTTTTGAAAAGTTGTTTACATGTGACGTAATGATTTGCATTGTAAAATTTTGGGGCGAAACACACACTAAGATGTTGAAATTCTACCAAAAATGAACTAATGGTTGATTTCAATGAATTTTTCGGTACTTCACGCTCGTTCTGAGAATTGATTGTCTATGACACAAGCTGTCAGTGTTCGAGTCTAGGTGATGGTCCAGATTGCAAATGCTGATTTTCTGCGAAGTTTGATTTCTTTATTTATCACTATCCCAGCAGTACAATTGTGAGAAATCGGATAAATATGTGACCGTGCACAAAGGATGACAGAAACTTTGAAAAATAGATCGTAGAGTTATCAATATTTGATAGTTGTTGATTTTGTATTTTTGATGTTTTTTTAAAAATTCAATTTCAATTGTTCTTGCATCTGCAGATGATGGGAATGAACATCGAAATATGAACAAAATCAATCATGATTCTTATTTGTTGATCTCTGGTATTGATTATTTGCAACAACACTCGAGGCAACGTAAATAGAAATCGGTGCCAGGTTCAATTTCTGCAGCAACCCCATTTCCTTTTTTTTATTTTATTTTGTTTATGTTGTCTCGGGTGAGTGATACATTAACCGTGTAATAATGGGAAATCAATTCAAATAAGTTTCTGTATAATATAACGCAATTTATAATCATATGTATTTATAAAATATGTATCCGACCATGTATAAAAGGAAAGACAGTCTAGGAACTAAATTCTGCTTGTACCAAATTATTCACAGTAGTGAGAGAAACAACATCTTCTGGTCGGATTTGAACCCATACCCTTTTCCATGGGAATACCTATGTAGCCTAGGTTTTCTGTAACTGATTGAGCCATCGGGATTCTCACAGTAGGCTGAGGTCTAAATATCACCTTCAAATCATTCATCCCATCTCCAATTGCTGGTTGGTTTTGTTTTTATGATCTGTTAGTCTCAGAACTTCTTGTATTTATGTATTTCTATGTATTGCCAAGGTGCGTAAAAGTATGTAATGAATACTTAATAGCTTATGGTTGCAAAACATGGACAACTAACCTAGAATTGCAGAGAGTCATGGAAAGATGACATATATACTCACCATCACAGTTAATATTTGAATAATCATTGCATCAAAATTTGAAAAAAAGGTTAAATGTGGTCAGAATAAATTCTATTCATGACATCACTGGAAAACCTCTAAAACTGAGTAAAAAAAAAAAAACCCAAATCAACTAGAAATATCTAGATCTTGGAGATGTTATCAATAATACTATCAAAATAAGGGTAAAAAAAATTTTTCACCCTAAATTTAGAAATTTCTCTTAACAGGTGTCTAGTGGAGTACTGAAGCTTATTTCAAAGTCTGTAGACAAAACAGTGTGTCCAGGAACACACAAACACATGCACAAATAAAGAAAAAAGGATTAAACCCTTCGGCATCTTTGATTTCTCTGGTTGTTCAATATCTCTGAGAGAGAGTTACGAGTTTACTTGGAAATTTTTCTTGTTAACTTTTTCCTTTAAGTACTTCTGAGCTTTATTTTGAATTTGATCGTATGTGAACTCAAAAAGCAGATCAAGCAGATGACAATCTAAAGGCCACAATGTCATCTGATGCAAGAATTTTCTACTCACTCTCCCTCCCCATCAAAACTGAATAATTCATGGAAAAGAAGACACACTGTGCAGAATGAGGGGAAGAGGAGCCTTCCAACACTTTATCTCCCTTCTGTGAATAAAGAAAAACTAAAATTTCTTCCGGCAGGTATTAAGTTGCCAAAAAAAAATTTAAAAAATTAATCCTAATATCATGGTAATATATCATTTGAGTATCGAGTTGTTACACATAAAATGTCCTTTTTTAAAAAAGAAAATTTAAATCATAGAAAATAATGCCGAAAATAGTGGAAGAATTATCAATGTCATTGCAGTTTTTTGCAGATTCAATGTAAATAGAAATATAATTTATTATTGGAGGTTTTTCAGCTCTTAAGAGCAATGTTATCAAGAAGTTAGACTAATTTCAAAGTACCATCTTATATTTGTTCTTCTAAGGATCGGCAAAGTATTAAGAGTAAACACTACTACCATGCAAACTGTTCAGCATTGGTTCAATAGGTTTAGGTGTGGAAATATAGTCACCAATAAATAAAAAACTATAAATAAAAACTTTGAAGGAGGTCCAAACATATTCTTTAATGATGAAGATTTATGGACTGCATTGGCCAATGATCTATAATCAACCATTCAAGCACTTTCCGGTAACTTTAGAACTTCAGCCGTGACTGTACCACATCATGTCAAGGCAATAGGAAAGATTACAAAGCTGAAATAATAGAGCATGAACTGAATGAAAGGCGTCATGACAGTTCTGAACTTCACAGTTCTTAGAAGCTTTGAAAATTAGGATATGAAGTCTTGCAAGCATCCTCCATACTCACCTGACATTTCTGGTACGGATCATGACCTTCTTGAGCATTTGAATTTCATATCTGTAATAAAAGGGGCAATAATAGGGAAACCATAATTTGTGCCCACCAAACCTAAAGAACTTCATAGAGATGTTGTATTATTATAAGAGGAACATTGGAAAAAGGTAATGGCTTCGAATGGGTCAGATTTTGATTAAATATTTACCCATTTTTTTTGTTGCTCATATAATTCTTAATTTTACAATTCGAATTCCACTCCAACTTCTATTCTGACTGAAAATTATTTCTGCGATTTTTGTATTCTTCATAAACTACTAAGCACTATTGTTTGTCAATACCAGCCGGAAGGGCCCGTTGATTCATAAAGGGATAAATATCTTCATATTAGAAATGCAATCAGAAGAGTTGCTTCCTCTAAATTAGGTGAGGATTGTTCTTGTTGTTACAAAGGAAAAACAAAATCAAGTCCAGCATCTGACTTGTAACACATGATAACGGTTCAAAAGTACCTATGCTAAAATTAACAAAGTAAGGAACATAAAGAAAAATATTATCACTAATAACTCCCGGAAAAACGGTCTATAGGACTAGCTTGTTGACCATTGCTCCCCAGCAAGGTACCGTTCATGTTGTAAACTTTGCTTATTTGTACAAGGTTATGAGTGTAGGGCATCTTGTGAGGATTGAACTCGCTACACAAGTGAATTAATCTGTGAGATGATCTTGTTAATCATTATGCCTTTTTAAAATATTTCATTAAACAGGAGATGTGATTTTTAATATTTATGAATTTCTGAGTTGTTTTTTTCTTTTTTTTTTTTTTTTGTAGAAAAGAAATTATGTATAGTCATATAAACTTTCCATTTTTTTTTTTTTTACTCCTGAAAAATATTTTATTAGTCAAAATTTGAAGTCCTCAAGTATCCATAACCATGTGCCATTCAAGACACCCTTAATCTGATCACTGTTATTTTAAAATTAATTTTGGAATCCTGGTGCACACAATTCAGTTTTGTTTTTATCTCTATCTTTGGGTTCAGCAGCTGTTTTACCATGGCCCTGTAACAGGAGTTTTACAGGTTAAATCTCAAGGTTGGAACCAGTGCCAAGCGGACTTTTGAAATTTGCTGACTTTTAGAAAGTATAAAAAGCATAACACTTATACTAAGTGTTGCCCACAAAACGCATGTGATTTCTAAACAAAACATTGCAAGCACTACCCAAGCCTAGTGGCAGGTCTATGAACTAAGGCAATGTAAACATACGCCTCCACAGAGTATCGGGAGTTTTTGCCAAGTATTGAGAATCACTCATTACCAGCTGGGTTTTGGATTGAGGAGTCTGGGAAATTCAACTTATATTTACATATATTTATACTTGAAGCTGTAATGCATTCGATGAAAATATCTATGTTGGTTTCTGCAGGGTTCAATTAGTTCTTCACATTCTCTTATTAACAGAGTGAATAAATGTTCACGTCTTTATTAATTTCATCTGAGGTTTTATTAAAAAAAATGACTGAAATCGTTTAAATGGGAGCTTCCGTTGTTTGAAATGGTGGGTAGGATATATTTTTTATCAGCAAAATTGTCACTGCTAAGTGGAAGATTTCATTATTATGGACAGAAAAACAAACAAAAAAGTCACACTGCCTATTATATTGAATATTAGCTGCAAGATTTAGCTTTGAAAATATAGGAGTGTCGACAATGAATCATTATCACCCATCCTATGTTATGTTGTGATTGAAAACAACTGTATGTGGTTTAAATGACTGATGAAGAAAAATATTTATAATATCCATAAGGAAAGAGTCCCTTTTGTTACTCTCTTCCTCTGGTGATGCTGAAAAGAAAAAAAAAAGCACCAGTGGAGAGAGAGAGAGAGAGAGATCAATGAAAGAGACTTATCATACCTAAAGAAGGCTGTAGAATGAATTGTCCAAAACGTGTTAACATCAAAGATGGGAAGAAGTGATTGGATTGTCTGAAGTAAAGTTGGAATGTTAATGACTCCTCTCTCAAAGTTTTAGACAATATTATCTTCATGCCATGGATTTGTATTGAGCAGCATAGAGACTGGTCCGTATCTAGATGGGGGTTCATGTAGAGAGCCTCCTGTGGTGATTCCGACACCAGTCTCCTCCATTTTTTTCCCCGTACATTTATGACTATCCATCCGATATCTCCAAAAGTTCTCAATGAAATTTGCTTGAATAGTGGGCCATGGATTAAGAGAGGAGTGATTAAATCTAGGGGTGTATCTATGTACAATCATCTCCCTGACATTGTAGTTATACATCCACACCAAACAATATCGCCATAAGTCCATGCCTGTCCACAATATCTCCATGAATATCTACAAAATTTTTTGAAAGAGTGGGCAATGAGTTATGGAAGAAATGATTAGATTTTGGGGAAGATCCATGCACAATTACTTCCCCTGAAATGATGTTGGAAGAGGTTATCGCTCTTTCAATGCTTTTTGGTTCTTTGTGTTCATCATCTTGTACTCAGTTCTTGCATGCATGTTTTCAAGCTTTCAATCTTCCAGTGTCTCATCTACGAAGTCGTACAAAGGATTACTAATTTAGATTCAAGTTGTCTGTTTTTCTTGACTGAAGCATTGTTGATCACCGCTACCCACAATAGACTGGTTTAATCACTGTTGCTGGGTTTAGGTTATTCATGCATTCTGACAATTATATGTATATATGATTGTTGTGTGGATGTGAGGTGATCCAACAGAATGTTCATGAAAATGACGATAGGAAGGTGAAAAGAAAACCCAGCTCTTATCACTCATAGTAGAAACTTGAAAGTTTGCACACACACTCCTCACAATGAGCAGGGAAGATAGTCTTTTATTTTTTTACCGAAAACCCTCTTTCAAAATAGTTTTTTGAGTGTGTGTGGGGGGATTAATATGCAATGTAAGTTTCTGCTAAATTGGTCACTAGTTTTTGCTCTCTTGTTTTGTTTTTTTCCCAAAATTCAGACCTGTTTTAGTGATCACAGCTCAACAAAAGGCAAGAGAAGTTACTTATTCATTGCTCACAACGTATATAGATGGTGGTGATTCATCATTTCCTATGTAGTTCTTATATCATTTTATCTATATTGTTTGTTTACACCCTGTCACAGTAATAAGCGAAATAGTCTGATGTTGTCTTAAGTTTGCAAAAACATATACTTGAATAATCAAATACAATGTGGAAAATTAAATTCTTACCAATTTCTTTTATTTTCTAGGTAAAAAGCCTCTTTCTTTATTAATTTATATAAATTACTGCATGAGATTTCTTTTTAATCAAGAACTTTTTTTGATGTTAATTGAATCATTTTTTCCAATTTTTGAAAAAGAAATAATACTTATTATACAATTTTGCATATTTTTTTTCCATAGAAACTTTTCTTTTCAAAGAACTCCTGGATTAAAAAGCAGCAAAAACTTGAACATTAATATTCTTCCAAAAGCTGAAAAACGCCTCATATTATTTCAAAATACTATCTATACTAGTATTAAAGCTTGTGTGTCTGTGCCGATATTACTCTAAAACAGCAAGGCCTATCAACCTAATTTTTTGTAATTGCCAAAAGTAAGGGAGTAGAACCTATGGCTGACAACACATTCCAAGCCGTCTATCTCCCTCTGTGTGTGTAGGATCCGTTGCCAGCTATTTGTGGGTTACATCAAAACAACCTTCTAAAGTACTAGGGCAATGTCTGGTCCCCAAACATGCAGTTTTGGAAGGGGTGGGACTTTATGGTGTGTGAAGCAGCCTGCAATAATTGTCATGGAAAATAATTTTCCCTCTATCATATAAATCTATGGCCTCTAAATATTTCCATTACTTCTATTCAGTGTTGCCAATTCAGATATTTTATAGCTAAATTTAGATCTACAATTTTAGATAAAAGATCTATAATCTGTCATTTTAAATTTATTTTTTTTAGATTTTTAGAGAACTACTGACCCCAAAAACTTTCAAACTCGAAACTGCACTGCCTTGTGTGCTGACTAATATATCTGGCAAATGTCAACTTTGCACAATGGCTAGTTGTTGAGTAATTGCAGTGAATTAGATTTCACAAGAATCGCTGATCCAAACAACTTCAAACTTGACACTGCAATGCTTGGTGTACTGACTAATATATCTGACAAATGTCAACATTGTACAATGGCCAGTTGTTGAGTTATCTTGGTGCATATAGACATAGATTTCTCCAATTAGAGTGAGATGAGATGAAGTTAAGTGTGATGAAACTCTGAATTAGACCGATATACAAAATGTTCTGACAGGACATGTCAAAACAAATCTGACAATAATGCATTTAAAAATTTATGTATTCATGAGAGTGAACCAGAGATAGAAGGATTTTTGGAACTAGATATGTGGTAAGGTTGTATCTAGGATTTATGCTCAGGTATTACAGAGGGTCTATCAAATAAAAGTTAGGTGAACTTGTTCAGTGTGGGGTTCCAGGGTACTTAATCCCTGCTAGGTAATTTTTAAAAAAATATGACCAATTTTGGGGCTGTATTGAATTTAGAAATTGAAAACCCGTATAACCCTCCCCCATTTCCACCCACGGAATAAACAATATCTTTGGTAGATATGCTTTCATATTTGTGCGCCTTACGTTTGTTTGTTAGTCAAAAGAATGACTAATAATACTAAACAAACATTAAACAAGTGGTGAAAAGTTTCAATGGACCTGACTTTACATTTATTTTTGCTTTGTAATGTATAAAAACTGACTTTTGGAGTTTGAGAATGAAAAACGTTTTCCAATTGTTATTTGTACTAAATAAGAATTGGAAAAGCAGAGTACCCATAAAAAATGATGGGATTATTCACATACGAACAGTGTTGCTAACTTGACAAAAATTTTCACACTAAATTGACCTCAAAAGAGCGTCAAAAAATGCCAAAACATGTTGTGAAGTTATTGCTGTAAGCAATCTTACAGCCATTTTAATTCACAAAATACATTTTTTGCTGCCAAACAAGAAATGTGCCAAATTTAGCACAAAAAATGCTCAATTGGCAAGACTTCTGGATCAGCACTTCTGCTTTGGAACAGAGTCTAAAATCTGTGTATTCATTGAAGCATGTTACACACAATATATGTATATATTAGTTCACATTGTATTTCATATACGTGGATTTTAAAGTATTTGTTGAAAAAAAAAAGTCGAATGGTAATTAACAACGTGGAATAAAGTGAAGAAAAAAATATTCAAATAAGTTCACCTTCCTTCCTTCCTTTTTTTTTTTTCCTCTGGTCTGACTTCACACCTTCAGTCTTTAACATTCTCCCATTATTTTTTAAAGAAAAAGAAAATTTATTTTCAGTTTAATTCTATGTATCTATCAAGTCTTAAATATGGGTTATACCACCCGCTAGTGGGGGATTTGTAATTTTTAATTCGGCTTGAAAGGTAATGTTTGATAATTTTAATCAGATTCTAACTAACACTGTTCAATATTAAGTGGATATACAAAGTGTTTTGAATTTTAAAGGATATCGATACCCAGTAGTTTTACAATTCAGTTATATCTGATATGCTGTGAAGATATTTTTTAAAATTTCATGTAAGGTGGGCGGTAGCTTGTTTTAATCTCTTCAAGATGTCAAATTGGGGACGAGCGAAAAAAGGTCGAATAGCCCTGTCCTAGAATAGTCTTCTCATTCTGGCAAATTCCCACAATCATATACAAAAAAAATCTACAAGTTCACGTGTCTTTCTTTCATTTCTTTCCTTTGTTCATTTTTCTCCTTTTGAAATGAATCCCCCCTAACCTGCCAAATCTTTTTTTTCTGGTCCCCTCTGGGGCAGATTTAATTCAACAAAAACTAAACCCTTGACTGCCATTCATGTTCTGATCAAAATCTTAGGGAAAAAAAAGTCTTTGCTGCTTGTTTATGTCCCCGCGTCTCATTCAATCAGAAACAAAATTCAGAGGGAGAAAGGGGCGAAATAACTGTTCCTGATTGGTTGGTCTCTGACGATTAATGCACCTGCAATTTTCCACCCCAGCAGAAATACATCCTGTTCAGACCCTTTGTGCTTTCGTAATATCCTGCTTCTTTTGCCCTCTTTAAAAGCTCCCCTCCCTTCAATTTTTGAAGTAACATTAATGCTTTGCATTTGTCTGTACTTCTGTTTTGTTGTATTCATTCCTGTAGACTCCTTGCGGAGCAAAACAACTCTGCTTTAGTTTCAGTAGTAAGTAGGTTTTATGAGGTCTAGTCCCACGCCTAACTCTCCTCTTTTATCCAGGCCTGGGACTAGCTATGGCAGCTGCTAAGCTGTAGGTTTTTATTCTATGAGAGTAACCTTCCCTCATGGATTACCCCACAGGGCTAAAAGGTTCCAACTGCTTTGTTATTTAGGGCATATTTGAGGGTGGGTATTCATGCCTTTCCCAAGCACGTTAGTTCAAAGTGAAAGTAAACAGCCTCAGCTGAAACTTGAACTCGATCTGCCAATTCTGTTCTCCTTGCCTGTAACATTGACACCACCCCTTATCTCCATTTCTGTGTTTTTGGGGGAAAAAGTTGTTTTTTTTTTTCCCCCATTTATAAAAATGGTTGCAATTTACTGAACCCTCCCCTACCCAGATCTATTGTATTCTGTCTTGTTAGAAGTTGTGTTTCTGTCTCTTCCAATCTGTCTCTGTATGTACAAATTCACTAGGGTTAACTTTATCGGCAGTGGGTCAAACTTGTAGGGCATAGGGATTTTCAATGCATTCAACAACTTGGATATATTTAATCCATTTAAGAATTGTTTTGCTTGTCGGGGCTAAACTGAGAGAAATGATCGCGGAGGAAGATTATGTTGCACCAATCATCCAAATTGGGAAAGAAATTGAAAGAAAAAATTTTGGCTTTTACCTGGGGTTGAACTCAAACTCATCTATGAGGCAGGCCTAAACTTTTAAACAATTTTAAACACTCACTTCATGGCAATATGATCATCATATATTAGGGTGTTTGAAAAGAAATTACATATCTTCAAAGAGGAGATTAAAACAAAGGCCAGTGAAGCTTAATTAAAAACTAATTATCAATAATGTAATTACCATCATTATCAATGACAACAGTCTAACAGGATGGCAAATATTCGATTCTTTATCGAAAAAATTCTGATTTTTTTCCTCTCCAAAGTCTCCATCCTCCATGAGTTTGAACTTCACTATACGCTGTAAACACACTGCTGGATAGAAAAAATGATGTTGTTTTTTATCATTTAACCCTGGTCTTGCCTAGGGTGGTTGGTTTATAATTTATAGCTGTGAATTAAGTAATTACCTTCTAAACATCCTATCATAACTCTTTTCTTGTCTCTCAGTAACACTACCATTAGTCGTAACCATTGACAATCCCTTAATTTCTTATTTTCAATGCACGTCATAATTATGCTGAAACTTGCACAAATTGTAGATGAAAAGAAATTGCAAATTATGTCTCTTCTGCTACCACAAATGTTTAATTACTTAGTGCAGAAAGTGACTAAAGTTAAGCATCGTTTTGGGGTTGGTTGGGAGCAGTTGCAAAGTCAGTGGACTGCCATATAAAAAGCTTAAATCTTACCTTAGGATTCACATACACTTAGCACTTGGATACAACTGTTATTATTGTGAAACAATTTTTGACCACGGCCAGAGTTAGCTGTATCACTTTATATGAAATTATTCATGTGTAAATTTTTGTAGATTTTCTTTATTCATAATAGATCCAACCAGTTTTATTGTAGAAGAAGTCCTCTCGCCAGTTTTATTGTAGAAGAAGTCCTCTCGCCAGTTTTATTGTAGAAGAAGTCCTCTCACCAGTTTTATTGTAGAAGTTCTCTCATCAGTTTTATTGTAGAAGTTCTCTCATCAGTTTTATTGTAGTCTTAGTGTAGGACTGGAGTTGCTTCTGGTT
>OY735234.1:24438385-24683385 GCA_963457665.1 Thysanoteuthis rhombus | reverse complement strand
TCACAGAATATTCTTGTTATTTCTTTTAATTTCCTTTTATTTCCTGTTTTATTGTTGCCAAACGCTGAGTCACAAAGTATGGATTTGTTTCGAAATGTTTTTCTCCTAATACTACTTATATATTTAATAAGCATTTTTTATCACTGTCTGGGAGGAAATGACTCCTGTAAACAATGTTAAACTTTGCTTACTTATTGTATTTTCTGATCCAATTGCAATGAAACAATCAGGATTTATATTCACTTGTTAAAACTTACCTATAGTCTTCTGTAAAGCTTCTTGTTTTCTCACTAAAACAACCTTTCTCGACCGAAGGAACCCTTGAAATAACCTTCATATTTCAAGGAACCCCAGCATAAAAAAATGTATGGCTAACGATGCCTATTGAAAAATTGATATGCACAGGAATAACTTGGTTAGTGCAGGTTTGATTAGTATGCTAGTCTTTGATATAGTATGGTTGAGGTATTGCTGTACAAATTAATGTAAGTAAGTAAACTGAAAAAAAAGCTCATTAAATTTTAATTAGACCCTGAACAATACAGTTGGGAAAATTTTATTATTCATGTGTTCTGACATTTATGTGTATCTATCTATACAGACTTTGCCTAGTCTTAACTCTAATAGTCGGTACTTGAAATTTTGCATGCTCATTCCACTGATAGAGTACGGAAAATGTTTTTTGTATTGTTTTTTAACCCCCACCCATCTACCCTGTTTTTAGGGGGGGGGGCGGTGTACAATGAGAGTTCATGTCAAATTGGTCCCTTAGTTGGTGCCAATGTTTCATTTCATTTTATTTCTTTTCCAAAATCATAAATTCATGATTCAAATTGGTAGTATTTTTACCAAAGTATCTTGAATTTACCACGTCTGCTGCCTAATTTATGAGATAAAAAGCAGCTTTTCATAATTTCCTTTTTCTTCCATGGAGAAAATGATTGAATCTGAAATTCTGGAAATTCTGAAGCATTTTGAAAATTCCTCTCAGAAGGACCTGTATCAAAGAGATCACCGGTGAATAATGGATGTATGGATTCCTTGCTTTGAGAAAATGAGCATTTCAAATCCTGACTTTTGACTGGGCATGAGCAATGACCTCTGGCACCAGCATCTTATTAATAAACAAGAAAGATTAGGAGTAGACTTAGTTTCTATTTTCATACATTATTTATCCTTCATCATAGAATTGAATAACTAGAAAAGTAAGTGATAATGTAAACAAGTATTAATCAATTCAAAATAGTGAAATCAGTCCCTAATCATCATTTATACATGTAAAGAATGGTGTCATCAAATTTGTTGGTTTATTTGACTTCTCAGTGCAAAGAGTTATATGGAACCAAACCGATCTATAAAATTAACATTGAAGATCTTCATGATTTTGAACCTGCATCCAGGGGGTAATAATTGGCCACAGTAACCATTATGTTGGACTGACAAAAAAAAATGTGAAATAAGTTGTAATTGGGAGGATGGATCATTTTTTTTTTGTTTTTTTAAAGCCTCAGAAGTCACCTTTTTTTTTTTTTTCTTTTTTTCTTTTTTTTTTTTTCTAAATTCCCTTTTTAAAATATTGTCATAGGATAGGCTATGGGTTGAGAGAAAATTTGATTAAATTTTGGGGCGGATCCAGGTAATTTCATACATACTTCACTCTGCATTGCAACTATTTCGCAAACTGGTTTTCATCATCAGTTTTCACCGACAGCGGGTTTGGGCAGAAGTATGCATTCTCTAAGTGCTTTCTAGTTATAATACTTATATCTTTACGCTGCATATATGAATCACCATAGTTAGCATGTATACAAGAACTAAATATCTACAAACAAAATACATGTTTTATCTAAAATCTGGAAAATACCAGCACAGAACTTGGGCATTGTTGGTCTAAAATGACTATAGAGACAGAGAAAAGCACTTTTTTTTTCAAGGGAGGGGTTGCTAGTGGTGTATGATGCTGACATTATATTCTGAATTCTTCTCTTGGTTTACGTTATGGTTCAAAACCATACTGGTAGTATTTTCACTAGGGTAACTTTATTCAACTACCAACCACTGCTTAATCTACAAGGTTTAAAAAAGCAGCATATGTGGGTGGCAGTGATTCATAATTTCCCTTGGAATGCTTGTCTTTTTTATTTATTTCTTTTGATTAATTTTCTTTCTTTTAATATCCTTCTTTTTTTTTTCTTTCAAACCATCCTCGGACTCTCATCACAGTAACTCTAGCCACTGTACCAAAGTGGTGTTTCCTCTAGAGTTTAAAGTTTCAGTTTGGCTTTTTCATAGAAGTATACAATATCAAAATGGTTCAAATTCCACTTATGACTCGAGTGTTATTGACTCTGGCCTCAGATTTCTATCAACTTTGGCTTCGAGATGATTGTTTATTCAGTAACTGATTTCACATGATGAATATTAGAAATAAACATCTCAGTAAACTCACTGGACTTGTTACACAAACACCACATTTGCCCCACAGCAGGAAATGAAAAGACAACCAAAACGTTTTTGCAGAGTGAGAGTTAAGTCGAATTTAAAATATTTGTTCAAGATTAGTTTTCAGTAACTATACTGCTACTTAAGTTTTTATCTTTTGAAGCAGTGGTTTTTGGAGACTCTAGTCATATTCCTTCCCTTGGGATCCTAGGTCTCCTCAATTCTCTTTCATTTTGACATGTGATCAAGTGATTTCTTTCATCCTTCTTTTTCTAATCCTAAAAAGAAGGGTGTATAACCAATGCACGCCCATGATAGAGAAGTGTGGCGAATCCTGGGGAAGGTCTATATCCAACGACAGACTTGAAAGACTGATAATGATGATGATGATTTCTTTCACCATTATACATTCGTCCTGTGACTGAATTCTTCCCCTGAGTGGAATTCCACCCGTGGGAGCCAAGTGCCTTCTGTTTGCAAATAACTACTGTTTTAAAGATTACAGGAAACAAACCTGACTGAATGATTTTTACCTATCTCTTGGTTCTAGCTTCCTTTGTAGACCAAATTTTCTGAATTTCGTGGCGGATTTCATTTCATTTTATTCTATTTGATTCTATTTTTTTGAACAATTTTTTCATTTAATGATTATTGCTTGTTGAATCTATGTTTATATGTATTATTGGTCAATTCTGATTTTATGAATTAGATGTACCCAGCATTAATTACTAGCATATAAAAGATAGTGGCATATATATATATATACACAGTTCACATTGGCTATTCAAATTTCCACCTGGTATATATATATATATATATATATATATATATATATATATATATATATATTTATTTGAATAGAATTAGGATTTGCTACACAAACTAATTCATGTTTCTGCACTCTTTGGGCCTCATCAGGTGAATCATTTCATTTCAGAAGTGACTTTATGTTATTAATATATTATGTTATATAGCTAGCCTAATTTGTACCATATATACTATGTGTAAATATATATATATATATATATAGACAGACAGCCGTTTCGTTGTATTATAACTCTTCAGTGTAGCTGAAGACTATCCATTATTCTATCCAGTACCACAAGGTAGGATTGAAACCTTCGCTTCAGACCCGGCGGCCGGTATCATACCTCTGTGCCATGGAAGTGGGCAGTCAGTAAGGTTGAATTTAAGCAATATATTTATTTATGCATAAATTCCCCATCCATCAGAGTGCTCCATTCCATGTTGGAAGAGCATTGCATAAGCTTGCAATGAACGAGTTACTTCACTTAAAGAGTGCTCAACCCTGAATAGGGGAGCGTTAATATGAATATTGCTCAACGTCTGGGTTAGGTTCAGGCCGGTAGGATGTAAAACAATTTGGATGTTGAGTAAACATCGTATGATACTGCATTCTGTACAATGCTAGACCATAGCTGTGTAGCTATGTACTTGTATTGACTAAATTATACGTCTGGCTGCACAATCACTTTGTTTACATTTATAAGCCACTATGTCTTCTCAAGAGCATTAAGTACCATTTGCAGATCAAGGTTTTTCAGTTCTATTATAACCTTACATGACTTTGAACATGTATGCAATTGGATGTTAAGCTGAAGGATTTTGTATGACAAATACCTATATGGGAGAGAGAATGGAATGATATTCATTTAACGTTTTAAGGAAGAACTTGACTTTTTTAATCACTGATACTTATTATCTGTATGTATTCACCCATGTCTGTCTGTTTGTCTGTCCAAAGAGGTCATTGAAAAACGCTTGTCATTAGCTTTTTTTAATAGGAATGAATAGGGATTCATTTTGTCTGTTTGTAGAAAGCTGTAAATCAATAGTTTTGTTAGCATTGTATGTACAGCAATACCTTGATTAGTACGGCTTCCGTAATACGGTCAAGGTATTGCTGTAAAAATTGATGGAATTAAGTATAGGCTGAAAAAAAAGTATTGAATTATAAGATCTTACAGAAAATGTTGGAATGAATTACCTGCATAAGCATAGACTTGTCTAACAGAGCCTTATGTATATACAGCAATACTTTGAATAGTGAGGTTGAGGTGATCAGTATGAGTTTTAATGTAATATGGTCAAGCTATTGTTGTGCGAATTGATGTAACTGAGTATGAGCTAAAAAAAATCAACAGACTGAAATATATATTGGAATATATTGACTGCTCTTGTCAAATATACTTGTACTGCATGTTATTTTCTGCATTTTCAAATTTTTTTCTTTACAAAAAATTCAGCCACTCAGTTTTAAAAGAAAAAAATTATTCTAATTTGAAGAAAAAAAAGTATAATGAATGAATTAATCAGTTTTGTTGTCTATTTTATTCTTTTTTGTAGGTGTTGGAGACCTTGAGACTAATGGTGGTGAATTCCCTTTGCAAACTCCTCGATCGTGTTCCCCCAAGACATTTCAATATGATTACGCAGAGTATCCAACCCACCAATATGAAGAACTGCCCAATAAGAGGTAAATAAAATTCAGTATTTCATATTACTATACTTCAACAAAGAATGCGTGTAGATTTGATTGGAACTTTTAGTATATTGAATAATCATAATAATTATGGTAAAAACTTATTTATCGTTTGGTAGTAGAACAAATAATCTAATTGTACGCCCCAATAAATTCACATGTTACTTTGGCAAAAGAGTTGTGCACTATTGAAGTGAATTGCCTAAATATGTGAAGAATAAAAGTAGTTTTAACAGTTTCAAAAACAGTATTGAAAAATTCTAAGAAAATAGCATAAAAGATGGATTAAATGGTCAGTATTGGGAACTCTGAAGAAATTTTTAAAAGAATTTAAGTCAAGTTTACAAGTTAGCTGATGCGTGATGTTCATATATCTCTGTTCATATCTATCTCTCTATTTCAGTTTGTTCTAATGTTTTATATAAGTAGATGTACTTATGATTTCTGTACTTTCATTTTACAGTCGGACATTCACCCGAGAAGAATTCAATCAAAATCATTTGTCCAATTTAACCGGGGACATTCCATATGAAGACGATGCCCCACCACATGCTCATGAAATGGAGATGACGTAAGTAGATTACTCTTAGAATCTTTTGTTTTTAGAATGTGTTTTTTTTTTCCCCCATTCTGTTGAGCAAACATAGCCATCAAAGGTGGCGATGGGGTCTATCTTTTTTTATTATATGTATGTGTATTTGTATGTTTAAATGCTCCTGGCTGTGCCATTTTGGTTTTTAGACTTGAAAATTGGCATCAGTACTCCACTAAACATTTTTTTTTCTATTTTTGGCAAAAAAACTTTTTTGAGCTTTTTATGGCCTGATTTTGATGGGTATAGTTTATTAATGTCTACATTTTCTGGATATTTTTTTTTGTTGTTTTTTTTTTACTCTATTCTAGATGTTATCCATTGGAAAACACCAGTGATGTCATAATTAGAATTTTTTCTGATCATATCCATTCTCAGAAGGAAACTTTTTACATGATTCCAGATTTTGACTCTACAGTTATTCAGTTATTGACTGTGATGGCGAGTTTATATATATCCAAGTTAACACCAGGAAAAAATAATGACATCAGGATATGAAAGCGTTTTCTGGGTCAACGGACTTAATTTGGAAGATCAATAATAACAGATATGTACATTCCTACATATTCTCTTACATACACACATATTTATATACACATATTAGAAACCATCAACATACAATTCTTCAGTTTTTAAGTGATTCTTGCTGGTATATCCTTCTATTGTGCATGCAAGCTTCACTAATTGAACTAGATGGCTGGAAATGTGAAATATTCATTCCTTATGTCAAGAAAAATATTTTTTTTTTCCTTGTTTTTAGGAGGGGGTCAATTTACAATGTTAGTTGATGCTAAATTGGTTTCTTATTTTGTGTCCGACGTCATTCATGCTCATTTTTTTCAAATTCAAACTATTAAGTGATCACTGTCCAACAAAAAGCTAGAAAAATAACATTCAATGATCACCCCTTTCCCCAATTTTTTGATTGATCACCCCCAATATAGATGTTGGTCTTATGACAGTTTCTATTGAGTGTCTAACTTGACCATTTTTTAATTTTTTTTTTTTTGCAATAAGACACTTTCCATTTTCAGTTGTGTTAAACTACAGAAAGAGGAAGAGAAGTGATGTCATAATAAGAACCTCTTTTCTGATCAATTACTATTTACCAGCTAAAAAAAGACCAAGAATGCTCATTTACGACTGGAAATGATGCTCATAAGATATTTCCATATCACAATATTCCATAAGTATGAGAATCAATTGACTACTTGCTCTGCTTCCTCCTCCTCCTCCTCCTGCTACTACTTCAACAGTTGGTGGACATACCATTAGACTTATGGTTCTTGTTTTTTTGTTTTTGTTTTTTCTTACTGGTTACATTAAATATCTATATGAGTGAAAAACACATCAACATATTAAACAGTTGGTTGGATGGATAGAAACACTTCGGAAGTATTCCCCTGTTATACATATGAACACTTATTTACATATATTCATTCTTACATGTGTGTGTGTGTGTATAATATATATATATATATATATATTTGCATGGAAATCCATTCATCTGAGATGCTACGTGAGAGTTCAGAAATTTGAACAGTACATGTAAACTCATTGTAGTACTGATATTTTTGTGGTAACCCTTTATGAGCCACAAACATTCGGGTAGCACCTCCATTTTTTTACTTGCTGTTTGCATTCTGGTTCAATAAGAGTACTGCTCACAGAGGGTTGCAGCAAAAGTCCATACACTCGGTTCATACATACTGTTAAAATTCTCTAAACTCTTAGGTAGCTCCTCTGTATCCTCTGTTGTTTGCTCAGTTGCTCACAAAGGGTTGCAGCAAAAGTCTATACACCCGATTGAATTACATGTGGTACACTACATGCCACTCTGAATAGCTATTTCGTGTCACTGCATTTGAATTTCTTTTTGTGTATTTTATGTTGAAATATTCTTGTTCTGTATTTTTCAAGCTTTTACTATTGTATTGACACGTTGTGATGACACACATTTTTCTCACTGCTCAATGGCAAACTTTCTTTTCCTTTTGAATAAATAATGTGTCAGACTTTGTTACATATGTCAAGAAATGAAAACAAGGTTGTTGGTAAATGTGAAAAGTCAGATTGCCACCAACCTTTCTCGCAATTGATGTAGATGTCTCTCTTCTTTAGGAGAGCAAGGATGGTTCCTCATCGGACAGACAAGTGGTCTTCATCCCATTTTTTGACTTTGCTAATTCTCACGCGTCTCATCATTCAGAGTGCAATAGATATATTCTTCTCTGTAATGGATTTTACGGGTATCGGAACATATGCATAGAAGTGAGCAAGGGAACCGAAACTTGCCTACAGGCTAAATGGTGATTCACAAATCTGAATCCTACATCAATCAATTCAGACTAGTGTTAATCTGTCACAATGTTTCGGCTGTTGTACCCTCCAGTCTTCTTCAGATGTCCATTTATTCAGTAACCCGGGAATTTCAAACTGAACCCTTTTTTTTCAGTTTATGGAGGTAGATTATTCCCATTTCATTGTCCATGCTACAGAGATAACTTGTATTGTTGGTTATCAGAAACCATAAACCAAATCTGTCACTATATATTGCTTCAGTTTTCAAGTTGGTCCATATATATATATATATATATATATATATATATATGTGTGTGTGTGTATGTATCTATGTATGTAGAGAGGTGGCACCAATGGAGCTATAGGGCTGAAAATTTGAACATTTTAAAATCTCCTCCTTCCCATTTGGTTTTTAGTGGGGTGGTTCAGTTTGCAGTGTAAGTTTATGCTAAATTGGTCCCGAGTTTGTGCCTGCTTATTTTCTTTTGGATTATTAGTTTTTTCAGATCTGACAAAAGGCACTTATCTATTGATCACATTTTTTTTTTCACCATTTTTTGATTGATCATCCCCAACACAATTTTCTGTTGGTCAATTCTTGTCAGAATTTTGTCAGGGTGTATTAATCATTATATATGATATGGTTGGACTAATCCTAGTCTAAACATAAAAAGCAACGACAGATTGTGTTCATTTTGCCACAACATTTTAGCCATGTACATTCTGGTCTTTGTCAATAGTCCAACCATATCATACATGATACTGTTGGTTACGTGAGGGTTTCTATTGAGTGACTAACCAGACCTGTTTCCTACTGAATTCATCCCTGTGATGCTGCTTTTTTCTTCCCCACTGCACCACGGTCTATGACTTTTCACTGCCTGACCCAGGGATTGGATTCATGACCACATGGTAAATTAAATGGACTTAATCAACGTTTTTTTTCATCTACTCGCCCATGGTCCCATAGAACAATCAGATGGTGCTTAGGAACTTAATCCTTGGTTCAGGCTTTAAGTCATCTATTCTGCTTCAGTGGTAAAAACAAAAGTCACATCTCAAGGACAAATCAGCTTGGGAGGATCAACAATATGAGAATTTGAACAATTTCTTTAATAGATTGATTAAAGGCAGAGGTAGCTCATGAGACCAGCAGACCCTGCAATCGTGGGAGCAAGGGATTCATGCAATATATCTTTGGAACATGGAAAAATTTGGAAAGAAAAATAATGTAAATCAATCTAAATGGAAAGTTTGCAAGTGGGCACAGTTGAACCTTGCACTGCTAATTACGGTTCATATTTAATTATAATTTTGTTAAAAACAAATAATAATTTCCATAAAGTGTTGAGATGTTTCAGGAGGAATGGAGTTCTCTTATGGGATTTGAATCCGATCAGAACTTTCATGGTCGGATATGGGGCTAAAATTAATTGAAAATCCCAACTTTTTTCAGGGGGACAGGGATCTCTTCTCAGAGATTGAAACCTGATCTGAATCTTCATCCTTGAGGTTGGGTGGGATGGGATCCAAAGTAAATTGTTATGTGCCAAACAAAACCAAGTGTTGACTGAATATCGAAATAGATTTTCTTACTAATCGACTAAAAGTAATACTTGTATTTTTATACATTTTTAAAATGTTATATATATTATGTATTGAGATGCCGAAGAAGGCATTACATGTAAGTTATGATTTCTATCTATCTGTTTATTTATCTATGATACCGTAGCCAAAGGTATTGAATTAAGGTACCTCTAAAAAAACAATTTTGATCTCTTATTTGTGCCAAAGTCTCCATCTAGGCTAAGGACTATATATATATATATATATATATATATATATATATATATATATATAGGGCGGGGTTTCAGCTTGTAATCGTATTTCCTCATTCCAGAAATTACAAATTGAATTTAAAAGAAAATTTTTTTTCGCTGTTTGTTGATCATTCTTCATATTTCTCTTCTATTTCCAGCCGTAAACGGTTCAATCCCCTTTATGAAGCTGTCACCAAAGCCATTCCTGATAAAAACTCTCATCCCCAACCCCAAGAGGCCACCCACAAACAATTGAAATGTCTTCAGATGTGGTTCATTATTTTTGTTGTTTTTGTCTTAGTATGTTTGCTTACCATCCTTTTCATCACGCTCTTCTATAACCCATCAGGTGAGTGACTTTTTATTCGTCGTTGAAGTAAACATATATGTATATAAGTGTTCTCAGTCTATTCAGCTCTTTCAATGCGACAGTTATGTATTAAGAAATGGACGTATGTGGTCCGACAGAATGATTATAAATTGTGTTATATTATATTGAATCTTATTTGAGATTATCTCTCATCATTACATGGTTGATGTATCACTCTCCTTAGACAATATAAATAGAATAAACAATTAAAGGAAATGGAGCTGCTGTAAAAATCAAATCTGTCACCGATTGGGTAGCCGCTTCAACGTAGCAATGCTTTTACCATTGAGCTAAACAGTTGCTGGTAATATTACAGGCTTTCACACTGCTTTCACCCTGAATTCCCATCTTGTTTATTCTTGGTCTATTTGTCTCTTTGTCTCTTTCAATGCGACAGTTATGTCACAAATGACCAACCAGCTGAGTGAACTGCAGATTCTCCTCTCTTCGAGTGTCTGTGGGTATGTGTCTGCATGGTACTGGTCACATTTCTTTTGGCTACAACCTTGATAATCTGCATGAATACACCACTAGGCACCGTCTAAAAACGTTTTTTTGTTTTGTTTTTTCCAGGAAAGCGCATTTTTAGATCTCATTCATTTTGTCATAATGGGCCAACAAGCCTATATCTTGTGCTGGTATTTTAAAGATAATTTTAGATAAAAGATCTATTTGTTTTAAATAATTTTTTGAATAATTAGTTCTGGTACACAAGCAGGCTGTGGTGATTCATTTCTATGAGATACAGATATATTGATAAAAATTCTCATTAGCTCAAATATTTTTTGATCCAATAGGTTCCTATTGTGTTGTATTAATTTTTTTTTATGTGAAAACATTTCAACAAATGAAGAGGAAGTGATTCTTGAAGTCTGACTGGTTACTTAAAAACAAAGAATATTTTTAAAAACAATAAAGATATCAGAAATGCATGATTTTTTTTATTTGAAAACTTTGACAAATGATTAATTATTTTTATTTATCTTTGCAGATGCTGCTCTAGTGACAAAATTCAGAAACTTGGAATCCAAATATGAATCTTTAGAATCAAAAGTAAGCTTTTAATTTTAATTTGCTAGATCATCCATTGTTGCTCGGAATTTGCCTTCACTCTTATTTTGGGTGACTTTGTTTTTTAATTTAATGTTAAATCTCCATCTTCACACAGAATTCCATCTTTGACAAATAAAAATTTGGCAGTATGAAAATCACTCAATTAATACGGGAGTATTTCTACATTTTGGCCTTTCTAAGAAACCTTTCTTCAATATTTTCAGCTTCTATTTTTTTTTGCAGTTGCTATTTTTGGTGTTTTTTTGCTATTTAGTGTCTTTTAGCAGTCAAACTAGAACAAAAATATCTAAGTTGGCAACGTTGAGTTTTCAATCTTGGCAATTTTATCTGCTAAC
This sequence comes from Thysanoteuthis rhombus, assembly GCA_963457665.1. NCBI lineage: Eukaryota > Metazoa > Mollusca > Cephalopoda > Oegopsida > Thysanoteuthidae > Thysanoteuthis > Thysanoteuthis major. The sequence goes on along the minus strand of OY735234.1, from coordinate 24,671,948 downwards.
ACCCATGTATTTGTCACAATTTTTCTCATCTAAATTTGCCATCATCAACACTTTGAATTCAGTCTCCTAGACTAGTTGCCAACCAAGGCTGGAGAGCCTAGTCTGCTCTTCTATTTACCTATAGCTGGGGGGAGAAAACCTGGGTTCATGCCTTTTCTAAAGACATAAATGTGAAGTGAACACAAACTGTCTCTGGCTTTTGAACTTGCCGATTTCATTTTCCTTGTTACTAACAGTTTGGCCATCCATACCACCCTCTCAACTTCTGATCTGGAAAATCTGTTATCCCAAATGTTGGTTCATTTCTTGAATATCAAGGTTGTAACTTGAGATTTGATCTGTAAAAATCATGCCTGGGAACATTGTGTGCTCATAAAAGCCTCTACCAATGAAATTTGGGGAGGTATGTGTATCCACATTGGTCTCTCCACACAATATCTCCAAAAGTTCTGAATCAATTTCAATGGCATTTCATGTCTGTATCTGTCCACTCGATATCTCAAAAGTTCTGAGTGAATTTCAATGACATTTTGTCGATGTGTAGGTTATGTGCTAATAAAGAATTGATTAAATTTGGGGGCGGATCCATGATTTTTTCAAGATTGAGAAATATTTTGCCTCTGCCAACAATATTTTCTACACAGTATCTTTGTTGTCAATGAATTTCAATAACTTTTTGTGGAGAATTAGGCCATGGGCAAAGGGAGTATTGCTTATATTTTAGGGTGGATCTTTCTTGAATTTAAATCCTTTTTTTCTTCATATATATTTATGTATTTCTTCATGTTTGTCGACTACAAAAATTCTGAATGAATTTCAATTAAACATTGTGCAATGGTGGGCCCCAGGCTAAGGAAGGATTTTGGGGTGGATCCAGGAAGTTTTTTCCAGTTGAGAGATATTTTTCATATATTAAGACAATAGTCCAAAACATAGAAAATTGAAACTCACACAGTTACCTTCCCTGCATCATAATTATATATGAACTCATTTTCTATCAGTTTTTAGTCAGCGTATGGTGATGGTAGTGGTATGCCCTTTCTAAGAGCTTCGTAGTTGTTTTGGGTGTTTCTAAAATATATCTAAACTTTTACAGACTCTCAGAAACAGCCATAAAAAAAAAAATTTTGTTTGTTTTAAAAATCATGACTTTTATGAAGAGATGTTCACACATTTTGAAACTCCATTGTAATCGCTTGTTGAGGTCATGGAAAAACTGAAATGGTAATTTTACTCTGGTGATATTAAAGTTGTCATGGCTTGCTGAAAAGGCAGTTCTCGGGTCGATTTGCCTGCCCACTTAGTTGCCCATGTCAAGAAGCATGGGTGAGATGCTGATGAATGGGTTGGGAGGAGATTTTTGTCTGACTTTTTTCCATTTCTGACTCTTTGAGAATGTCAGCCTCTCATTTTGCAAATGGTAAACTAAATTACTTTGCTTATCTATCACTTACATGCTGTTTTCCACTGAATCTAATCTGTGACAGTTTCAGAGTCTGCTGAATTTTATGTCAATATATTTATTTGTAATAATATCTACAGAATTATAACCTTACTAATTCTGGGATAAGACCTCCATTTTTATTTCCCATGTTTTCATGTGTAATGTGTGTTTTGATACATCTTCTATGAAACAAGTTGTTACACCACTTACTGTGAGAAATTAATCTGTATAGAGTGAAAACACAATTTTGTTGAAAGATAGATTTTGTATTTCAAAAAAAATATTTTTGAGAAATAGATTTTATGATTTCAACGATATTTTTTGAAAAATTTTCTTTGTATTCAAATTTTAAAAAAAATACTGAAAAATAGTTATTGTATTGATAAAAAATATTGTTTTAAAATTGTTTTTATATTTAAGGAAATATTGCTGGAAATAGTTCCCTTTTAAAATAACTCATGGTTGAAAAACTGCTTGGTACTGTGATGGAAAGATTAGGATTAGGGAGCTGCCATACTTAGCGTTGTTTCTTGTACTTCTAGAAAAATCCTGGAGGACTCTGAGAGTTTCACCAAAAACAGACAAATTTTTATTTCTTTATAAGTAAAGCATTCTGGATGAAATCCCTGCATAGTATCGTAGCACTGAGCAGATGACATGATTATTTAGTTTGCTCTATGGTTTTAGATCTGAATGAGTGATTCCAACAAATTATTTTTACCACAGCAAAAACATACAATGAATAGTTTACTAGAGTATTTGTAACTCATCTAAGCCCCAAAGCTGCCTATATTGAGCTTTGGTAGATGCCCCCCTAGTCATAATACCAGCACGTTGGATGCAATGTAGGATTTGCGTAGTTTGGAACCATCAACCAAAACTGTCAAAATAGGTTTCTCCAGTTTTCAAATTGGTGCAGCTAGCTGGCTATGTGTGTATCACATATACAGGCTACACCAATGGAGCTTGAGAACTGAAAATTTGGACATTTACTTCTAGGGAAAACTTTTTTTTTTCTTAGAAAATCCTCCCCTTAAGTAGGTTTTTAGTGGGGGGGGGGTTAAATTTGCCATGTGAGTTTATGCTAAATTGATCCCTTAGTGTGTCTGCTTGTTTTTTTGAAAATTTGGACTTTTTTAGTGATCACTACCCAACAAAAGGCGAGAGAAATTATTTTATCAGTTCTTTTTCTAATTTCTTTTTATTGATCACCCGCAACACAGCATGCTGCCAAGAGACAAAAAAAAATTTTTCATCATATATGATAGATGGCATTATGTAAAGTAGCAGTGAATGCTTTTACAAACTAGTCTTGGAGACCATTACTACTGTGATGAATTTGATCCTTTTTAGGTTCCTTTACTTGTAGCCTTGTGCCAGACTAAAGTCAGCTATATTGACCTACGGCAGACCTCATAGAGATATGATTGAGGTGTTCAAAAAGATGAACTGTTTGTATGACAGTGATATTATGCCAAAGATTGAATTGAGAAAAGACTATGTAGCTAGGGGGAAAGAAGGGACTGGGTACACTCGAAACGAATATTGATTAAAAATGTTGAAGTGAGGAAGAACTATTTAATGCAAAGAATTACCCCAGTATGGAAGAGTTTACCAGAGAAAGTAGTAAGTGCATCTACTGTAAGAGAAATTTATAATGTACTTTGACAATCACTGGTAAAATCATCCAATGAAGTATGACTAAAAGCAAACAATATGAAAAGCAATAAGTACAAAACTTTTTCCCTTCATGAAGGTTCTAAGTCTGTGCAGGCATATATCTTTTTCCTTTTTTTATCATCATTATCATTATTATGATATTTAAAAAAAAAATTAAACATTTAATTATTTTATTATTATTTAGTCATTATTTCACTATTTATTCATTATTGTTCATTCATTCATTATTTATTTATCTATTTATTATTCATTTAATGTCAATCCATTTATTATATATTTATTATTATTTATCATTCTTATCACTATCCATATCAACAATGATAAGAATAATTCTATATCTTTTTCTTTCCTTTTTAGTATCGGGGATTGGTGTCTTTCTTGGCAACATCAGAAGCAAATGATTCTACAATCGTGTTGTTAGGTCTTTCACATCGTGTAAGTTTTTAAAAAAATTTCTCGTCTGGAAGCTATAATCCTAGTTTCCAGAAGCCAAACATTGAATGCCAAATTCCTTGGCAAGCAAAACTGCTCTAAGGATATTGTGACTGCACAATCTTGAAAATATATCTTTTTAATGTAATGTACATGTAGTCTCTGTTTTCAGATGAAACCTTGTAGAACCAGGGGAAAATACAACTCAAAAAGCAGTATTGATACAGAAGTGAGATTTAATGACTAAAACAAAAAAGTTATTTATGCCAGACTGATCCCTCAATCTTCGCTTAGGATGGCAAGCCTTTGGCAGAGCTAGCTCAACCTTCAAAAATAATAAGATCCCATTAATCCTAAAGAGAAGGGTGTATAACCAATGCATCCTCCCAATAGTCACTTATGGAGCTGAAACATGGAACTTAACCAAGAGACAGACCCGTAAGCTGAGAACCATGCAACGTGCACATGAAAGAATAATGCTGGGCCTCACATGGAGAGACCACAAAATAACACAGTATATCCGAGAAAAGACAAGAGTTAGGGACATCATAGAATCCATAAAAAATCTCAAATGGCGGTGGGCTGGCCATGTTGCAAGAATGGCAGACAATCGATGGACATCACGACTCACAACGTGGATTCCCCGAGACCACGTGCGCAACCAAAGCCGGCAAAATGTTAGATGGAGAGACGAGCTAGACAAGTTCAGGAAGTACTGGCTCCGTGACGCCCATGATAGAGAAGTGTGGCAAATCCTGGGGAAGGTTTATGTCCAACGATGGACACTAAAAGACTGATGATGATGATGATCCCTCAATCCCTACCATTGTGGGCTAGCATGGCAGTGTAAGGCCCATCACCCCCCATCTCTTACACTTACAGCAACAATCATTGGGGAAGGCCTGTGTACAATAATGGATCTCAACTCTTGGTTTCATGAACTGCTTGATACTGTTAATTGACGGTGGAACTCTTCTGTAAATATGGGAGAAAATTCTTTTCAAAATATAACTCAAGGCTGAAGGAATAACTTAAATCAGTAGTTATTCCCTTTATAATAACATTCCATTATTTAAAATATGAATTCAAGTGTTGAAAACTGATAGTGATGGAAGTGTGTACTTGTTTATTTGAGAGGCGTACAATTCTGACAAGTTCTTTTAATAGACAAACCTGTTCCTGTATTTCACAAAAATTTATTTGTCGTCAATGTGTTGAATTATTTTCTTTGCGAGCATTTTTTTAGCATTAAACAATTACTTTGAATATTACAGATGAATTTGTTGGAGAATGAAACGTCCGATTTCAATTCTGCCTTAAATCTATCGATGTATTCATTGCAAAGTTCTTTGGGGGCCAGTCTCCAGAATATCTCCAAGTTTGCATTGAATGTCTCCAAGGAACTACAGCGGACACAATTAGAGCTTGGAGAGAAAATATCCAATATCAGTAAAATGCCAGGACCCAAAGTGAGTATATTTTTATCTCTCTTTTCGAAGATTTCAAGACTTGGAGGATTATTTTCTGAATATTATTATTCGTTTTCATATTTTCAGTTTTTGAAAGGAAATTTCACAATTATTTAAATTTTTTTGGGGTGGTGGGAAGTTGACTGATGTTTACAGAATTAAATAAAAGAAAAATGTAATTTTTAACCCAAGACAGTCCGTAGCTTCCCCTTCCTCGTCCCAAACCTGGACATGTTCATAGAGAGGCTGAGATAACATACATACAATTGAGTGACCATAAAACAAAGATTCTACAAGATAATTTTGTCTCTCGCAAACCGCAATTCTTTGAAAAGTTGATATTCATTTTAGTATTACAAATATGAAAAAAAATGTTTGAACATTTTTGTTGATAGCAACCCCAATCATAACCCTAAACATTAACCCAAGATTATATTGTGTTGTATGTAAATTTAATGAGATACCGTTTCAAATGCTCACGTTTCCTGCTTTCACTAGTACTATGATTAGTAGTTAACACCCATTATTATTTTTTTATTTTTAATTTTTTAATTTTTTTTGTGAAACTCATCCAAACGATTACCAGTGTTATTCCTGTTTTAGTGATTTTATTTTTCTTCTAATTTTTCGATTTCTTGATGGTTCTTTGGGCATCACTAACAATACACAATATTTACACAATAAAACAAATTCAAAATCGGAAAAAAACATTCAAATGTACATAAATACAGACTCTCTCGAAAATCTCATCAAATAGATTCCAAAAATGTCCTAGTAAGCTCACACTCTTTCAATAATTTCTAAACTTACCTGAATTATTTCTAAAACTCTACACTATTGTTATTTTAAACAGGACTAGACAATGCATTCCAAAAATAATTTACTCTATTAGAAAAAAAATCTAATTCTTCGGTAGATTTCCAGTTTAAGAAGAAATATTAAAGAATGGTGCATTTTATGCTTCAAACTTTGTAAAGTCCCAGAAGATCAGAACACTGTAATCATAATGATGTTATATAAAAAATGTCAGACAACCATTGGATATCAAGGCTCATAACATGGATCTCCAGAGATCATATGCAAAATTGTAGCTGACGGATAATGTTGGAAAATGTGGATGTGCACTGTGTGAATTCAGAATGGTCAATGATGACAAGTCCTTATGGAATGATAAACGTTTTTGCGGTCCGTAAAATGAAAGGGATGTCTGTCCCCAGAGAACAACCTGTGTAGTTTCAAAATAATGAATGAAGACTGGTCCTTGAGAAAATGCTAAGCATTTATGCTGACCCGCAAATCTTTTAGAATTCCCGTCCTCCATTCATTTTCCTCTCCTTGTACCTTGCGCCTACCTTCCTGACATCTTCCATCTGTTGCGGAACTCTGAAGTTGTAAGATAGAAAAAAGGAGAACTGAAAGAGATGCTAAATTGTAACTACAACATTTTCTTCTTTCTTTCATCTCTGCTACTTTTTGCCTTTACAACAGGCACACAAATCATAGGTCTTACCTTTTTAGCTGCCGCATCATTTCCCTCAGCAGCTCATTATGCAGAAAAATAAGATGACCAGTAAATCTCAGAATGTCCAATGATGGACACTAAGAGGCTAATGATCATCATCATCTAGAAATGTTGCCATTTAATCCCCCCCGCCAATTCTTCTTTCTTTAGCAAAGTTGTTAAACTGAAGGACTCCTGGATCTTCTATTTTATCAGTTCAGTTACTTTTTGTTGTACACTTTTTAGTTTTAAGATTAAATTTCAGTTCCCATGCTTAGCTACCAGCATCCAAGCCTGAGCGCAGTATTCTATCCAATGAACATTTTGTATATTCTACCATGCAAAATGCATCTTTCTAATCATCCAACTAATTCAAATTGAATAAAAAAAAAATTTCTATACATTTTACTTCAGGGTCCTCCAGGTGTTGGGGATTTGTCTCAGTGTATACTTCAAAATGTCACTGATTATAGTAGTGATGAAGTAACTTCAACCATCTGGATTCCATCATCTGCTGATCTGAAGGTAAGTAGATTTACTTTATAGAAATACAATTTGGTAGAATATAGTCCACCAACTGATGGTTTTGTGTCTCTTTTAGTCCTTAGAAATAATAAGTAGCATTAGGGATTCTCTCTATGGCTGGTCCTACCTTATTGGTAAGCACTGATGTCTCAAATAAGTTTGTCAGTGTCAGGGCAGGAGTGTGGCCCGTTGCATATGTTACAGAAGGGCCCCGAATTAGAAAAATATTCACTATTGATAAAACGGGAACATTTTTTTCACTTACAAAGTAATTATATTTTTACATTTGCTATACAGCCAATCAATACATAAGGTATATCTTGACATTTCAGTAATAGTAATACTTTGATTTAATTTTGATCTTTGTGCACTGGCTATGACTTCGGTTTCAAATACCTTCGTAGTTATGTATTGTACATGTATCACATAGATACCATACTCTCATTAATTAGTGTATTGACAGTAATTAAAGGTAATGAGGGACTGTAGCATATGCTACATTTACTACATAGTTTATCTCGCATTGGTCAGTGTATAATGATAATTCCTCATCGTAACTTGTAAAACTGGGACAAATCTCTGGGACACCCTGTGTACACACACACACACACATATATATATATATATATATATATATATATATATATATATATATAAATAAAATCAGGTTGAGCCAGGTAGCTGTGCTCATGTATGTTAAGCTTAATTTAATCTAGTCTAAGACCATAGTGAGGATCAAACTTGCTACACTATTTTTGTGTGTATGTATGTGTACGTATATGTATATATTTGTGTGTATGTATCTATATGTATATAAATTTTCAATTATAAATTTTGATTAGGATTACGTGATCATGGCTGGTAGTTGTTCAACTCGTGGAGGTCAGTCAACGCAGCTGATGAAGCATAATGACCGATACCGATGTCTTTGTTACGGTCACGAAAGGAAAAAGTATCCTTTAAAGATTTGCAGTATTCATTTGTGGTTGTGTCCCAGAATTTCTTGATCGGACTTTTATTCTATTGTACAGAAAACACCAATAAAATATTAAGATATTTTTTATGAATGAAATGATGCATCAGGAGAAAATCTTTAAAATTTCATCATCATCATCATCATCATTGTCATCATCATCATCATCTCTATTTTTGGTTAATATTTGGACACTGATATATTAATCAGAGCTTTCTGGAAATTTCTGACAGCATCATCTTTTCGGGGTTGTAGAGAATAAATATGAAAAATGTGTTGAACGGATAACTGCTTTTTTTTTTCTTCTATTTTTTTCCTTTTTACAGTCCCTCCACCCTCAAAGCTTATTTTGGAGCAAGATTTTTTTTTTTCTCACAGACTCCCCCCTACCAATTTTTACAATTTTTAACCCTTTAAAGACTTACCAGCCAGATCTGGCTGGTTAAACACTTGCATTTATTCACAACCAAGTTGTAATTTGATCAAATTTCATAAGTAAACCTGCCTCTACCAAATAGCCTGAGCATAATCCTACCAGAATATGTATGATATATATGTGTTATCAGACTGAATTCAAATCTCAGTTTCTCAGACGAATGAGCACCTCCTTGTTGTTTGTTTTGGCCTGTCCATTCTACGGTCTTTTCCATGTGTACGATCTGAAGATGACGGTGGTAAGCAGATTTTTCCAATGGCAGCAACGCTATAGAATTGGATTCGGGTGATATCTTCTTCTTTTCCTTTCCTTGTTAGGCCTAGATTCCCATATGTTGTCCCTGTTGAGTTGCAGAAACCACAATGGGTTGTCTGATTTATACACTCGGTCGACATCTTAATGTGTGCTGTGTCTTTGATTTTTCTCAATTTCCAATGGTGTTCCCTGTCTATAATACAGACTTTTCCCTGGAGAGGATAGTGTTTGCTTTTCTCACTCCAGATATCACCCTGGAAGACAGCCGTTGAATCGATTGGTTGAAAAGTGTTAACAACACAGTCGTCTGAAAAACTCTTCGAATGTCAATAACCCTTCTCAAAACTATAGATGGAATTTAGATTTGTTTTACCTTAAAACTTAAATTTGTTTTACCTTAAAACAAGCTTGGCTGTGCTAGGGTCAAACTCCCTTGCTTCATTAGAATTTAAAAGGTAAACAAAACAGAATTCATTTCTTTGTACAATGCTATTCCAAAACTATACGTCCCATTCCAATGCCTTTAAGAGTAGCTCCCCGCAAATATTTGCAAACTCTAGCAAAAGAAGTTGACTCGGGTTGTGTTTTAAAATCTACCATCAATTTTCGCAGACATCACTGTGTCACTGTTATTCATGCATGAGGTTCCTGGTTTTTGGTCTGGTCATTGTTGTTACATCTGAAAATAAAGTCAATACTTAACAATTGGAGTTAGAGTGTAAATTCAGTCTGGAAAGGGTTGAAGAGATTTTTAAAATTATTACCACTCATCAATTGATGAACTGATTCTTTTTTCATGTTCGTTTTCAACAACCTTCGAAAGTTTGCTAATACTGACAAATATTGCAAAAAACAAAAGAAGCTTTGCTATTATGTAATTATTAAATTGATAAATCTCTGTGATGAAATCATTTGACAGATGTTATCAATTTGGAGAAATCAAGTTTTTGTTTTTTTATAATGAAAAAATAAGAAAAAAAGACTTTTTGTTCTTCCTTGCGGATGAACTTTGAAAAAAAATGTAAATAGATTTATTTTTTGTTTTGTTATTTTATAGACTCTTACAAAGTGATTATTTTTGTTTGTATGCACATAAAAAAAAAACAAAGACATTTGCAATTATGTATATATTTTTGAAGTAATTTCTTTGAAAATAATTCAAGAAAATATTCCAGTTTTATTTCACTTTCAATCTCTTTGGAAGGTTTATATGGTCGAGTGAATACAGGGAAAAGCTGGTTAATACTGCTGAATCCCCAATGTATAGAGGAAGCCATTTTTTATAATCATAGATAATGTTATTAAATGGTTATCAAAATCATTCGGTCCCAAACACTCAATTCCAAATGATTTTTAAAAAATTATTTGATATTGTAAAATCCAATTTTCCACACATAAAGTAGAGAAAACTCCTGTTAACCTCAAAATGAACTAAGTCTTACAGGATTATCTCCTCTATATAATTTGCTATTCATTCTTTTTCAGTAGCAACAGAAAATAAATAAACTTATTTTCCATACAAACCTTTAGCATTTCACACATTCACCTAATCAATTTTAAGACTGCACACAAGTAAAAAAAAATTGAATTCATTCAAAGCAATAACAATATAATTTGTATGATATTTCAACAACTGAAAAAAAATAAACTTCATTTCTATACAAACCTTCAAAGTTTCACACACTTGCCCACTCAATGTTGAAAAAAGCAAACATAAAAACTATTTAATTTATCTAAAGCAATATCATTATAATTTAGGTTTACTTTTTTCTTTCATGGAGGAGATAATCCTGTAAGTTTATTCTTCTGACTAACAGGAGTTATCTCCATTTTGACACATAAACTAGGTTTCCACTATCAAATTTTTGATAATGTAAAGTTGTTTACAATTAATTTACAACAACGAATTAGATTTTCCAGTTTTTATATCTTTTACTCGATTATTCAAAAGTGATCACAATAAATGGCTTCCTCTATATTTGTAGTCGATTTGAAACAGCTTGTCTTCCAGTACTTTTTGATAATGAGTTCATTTCTGGGTATCTCTACAATAATTCATAGAAATCCTCTTTTCTCTTACGACCTTCTATGTATGCTTTATTGTAGGTTGTTTTTCCCTATTTATTTTATGAATTAATGAAAATTACACACCAGCGATCTGCTTATTCAAAAAGGCTTAAATAACCCCTAACAGATTCTCCAATACATATTTGTTTTTGCATCTTATGCTTTTTCACAGTGTCATAAGTCAACAAAAGCATGAAAAAGTAATCCTAAGTTATGGAAAAATTTCCAAAATATGACCCAAAATTGAATGCTTAGCAAAAAAATTGTTCTTTTAAATATTTTATTTCAATTGAATTGTGAAAAAAACAAAACAAGAACCATAAGTTCAACGATACGTCTTCCATCAGTGATGGTAGTAGCAGGAGGAGGAAGAGGAGGAGGAGCAAGCAGTCTTTCTTTCAGTCGATTGATTCTCATACTTGTAAGATATTACAGTATGGAAATATTATGCAAGTATCATTTTTAATGAAAATTATAAATGGTCATTTTTGGTGTTTTTTTAAATCTTTTTTTTTGTTCTGATACAAAAATAAAGACCTCATATATTCTATTATGACATCACAGCAGCTAGTAAGAAAAAAAAATGGAGATGTTTTTTTTTAATGGCGTTGAACCTCTTCCTCCCTCCTCTTTTTGTTTAACGTAACTGGCCAAAAAGTGTCTTATTGAGATGTGTGGACACCTCTAAAAAAACCCAAAGAGGTTTATAGGAATAATTCAAGAAGTACCTAGAAATATAATTGATGACAGCCCAAGACACTTCAAGAGATTTTTAATTACAGTAGGAGTAAGAGAAAGTTATATCATTTCAGGTGTCAGCTTGAAACTTTATTGCTATTTGGTTGTATATTTAATGTATCAAGTTGTCCAAGTTGATATGATAAAAGTTCTATATTTTCAAAAACACTTTTTTTTTTGTCAAATTTTAATTTCAATTTTTTTTCTTGTATCCCTGATATTTTTTGTCCTTCAAGTTAAGTTGTAGGAATTCAGAACATAGTAATAATTTGACTTAGCAAACTCTCGTGCATGCAAGATTTTCCTGTAGCAATGTCTGTACCAGTGGTTCTCAAACCTATTTTGTCATGGAACCTTTATATAATTTTCAATAAAAAAACATAAATGAAATCTTAAAATACAACTCTATTTTCAATTCTTAAAAAAATCTGTAAATGTTATTGAAAAAAAATGATTAAAAGCAGATAGTTTGTTTTTTTTCTATAAGAAATGACACATTATCTCAAGGAACACCAGAATTTTTTTGTGTAACACTGGGGTTCCGTGGAACCTACTTTGGGAAACACTGGTCTGTACCCTTTTGGCCAATGAAGTGATTTATCCCTAATGCTACCTCTGCTGCTTTTACGCCTATTTACTTTAAGCTAATCCTACCACAAGTTCCAGGTCTTTCCAATTTAGCTGGAATGATTAAGTAATATATGAGCCAAAAGTGTGTAAACTTCTTGTTTAAGAAATTTGCTTAGCTTCAATTATTTGTTCTTGATCAATAATACTTCTTTTTTTAAATTTCCTGAAATTTTTATTCAAATGTGATATAAGAGTGAATTTGGATACAAAATGGATGAATATATTTTATCTATATTGCTTATTAATACTCTGTTCTGTTGATAAGCTTCTGGGGTGAGTGCAGAAAATAATTGTGTATTATTTGTTGGCCAAAGTATACACTTGAAATATCATAAGATTTAATTTAATAATATTTTTTTTTACTAACCTGCCATTAAAGTCTCTGACCTCCTGTCATGAAAAACAAAAGGAAATAATCATGGGTGTTCCTTGCCTCTTTCCCTGGGATGGGTGGAGGGAAGAATATATTCAGAATATATCTTACCAGCAGCCCTGTTATCAATGAATAATTACATCATTTTTTATATGGATACATTAAATTGTTGTTACATAAAACAATCATATTACACCATCATCCTTTTTGACTATTAAGTCCCAACTTTCAAACCATCTTGGCCTAGGTGAAAAGGCTTGATAGGGATGGAAGGTGTTAATGTTCTGTCCTCTCACCCCCACCCAGTGGACACACATGGTATTAATCCAAGAACACTTTTTGCAACGTTCCAAAGACAAACAAGAAAAAAATATAATGTGATATCTATTGTTATGAATTCCTATATTAATATCTGATGTTTTGTACTTGGAAAAAAAAAAAAATTAGTACTTCTCTATTATCTGTATGTAATTCTGTAGTTAGCTCCCTTATTAATCATAGTAAAATTTGCTAATTATGAGTAACTAACTGATGTTATACCGTTTTTGTTTTTTTTTGTATTAATTTTTGTTCGTTAAATGAATGTAAATAAGAAAAAGTTTAAAAACATTTCGGCTGTTATCATTTTATTGAGGGTCATGGCTACAGTTAAACAGTCGGTCAGGGCAAATTGTTTTGTAAAATCTTTCTGTGTTGAATTACCACATGATTAGTTACTCATATTAATTAATTCTGCTTATGGTTTTTGTTTTTTTACACCATGATTATCAAGGGAGCTAACTCTTGAACATGTGGCAGATTATGGAGTTGAAAAAAATTATTTGTCAATTTGGTTCTATACTGCCCTAATTTTTTTTCATATATATATATATATATATATATATATATATATATTGTTAACATTTGAAGACTTTACAAAAGTTGCAATATATTTCTATTGTAAATCATTCTCAGTGTTTTTCTATAATAAATGTTTTGCTGTTTTTCTACAGTAAACAAAAAAGTCTGAATGCTACTTTTCTCAAAGCTTTATTTGCAGGATGAAATTATCAAGAAAAAATCCTACCCCACATTTTTCTGGTCCCTGTAAAATACAAGAAGCAACAAGAATCAAAAGGAATGTGATTTAATAAAGCTTTGCTTTTATTCAGAGGTTTGTGGTGGTTAATTTAGGGGTATTGGTTGGAGAAATGTTTGCAAGTAATGTATGATATCTTTTCCTCACTTCTTGTTGCTTCCTGTTGGTTCTTGTATTTTACTACAAACCACCTTTTTCTTCTTTTTTTTTTCTTTATTTTTCATCTATTTGTTTTACTTTGAGGTTTTTTGTTTCCTTAAATTTGGCCTGTGGCTGTATCATGGTGTAAATTAAAAAAGATATTGACTCCGAGAATGATGTAAATTACAGGTTATATTATGATTAGTGTGGTTAATTGGTTCCATAAATTTTGAATACTGTCCAAGATTAAATTGTTTATGGTCTTACTATAAGTTATTAAATTTTTTTTTTTTTCAGCTCATATTTAGTTACATTAATTTGTATAGCAATACCTCAAATCAGTGGTATTCAAACTGTATTCTGCAGAACCTTCCTAGGGATTCCACAAAACAAAATAAAATTTTTGCGATATACTTTATGAATCTTCATTACGTAAACAATTCCGTCATGGCTTTTACATTAGGGTTTATACACATTCAGAAAATTCCATAAACAAGGCCCAAATCCATCAGTTACATTCATACGTAAATATATGTACATATATATATGTGTGTGTGTGTATGTATGTAGAAGGGGAGTTTGTTTTTTGAAGGGGTTCCCCAGAACATTCAATCATGGAAATGGGTTCCCTGAGTGAAGTTTAAAGACCACTGCATTAATCATACAACATCAAAACCTGCATTAATCAGAACCGCACTATTCAAGGTATAGCTGTAATTGTAAATATATGTCCAAACCCTCTCTTAAACAAAATTTTGTTGAAGAAAAATATCCTCTCCCTCTTCAATATTTTTATTGTGATCTGAGTTAATCCTTGTCATATGAAACAAGCCTGAAAGTCAGACCATAGACATGCTAGTTCTTTTCTTGCATGAAGATCTAGCTAGGTACAGTGTTGAGTTGATCAACATCTAAAAACACCTGAAACATCTAGATTCTCCAAATATATTTATCTAAAATCTAGGAAATATATTAAATCATTAATGAATTGAATGTAACTTGGATCTTGAAATAATTATTTAAAAAAAAAATCATCTAAATAACAATTTCTGACAAAAATTTTTAGATTTTGATAAAAAATATCAAATTTAGATACGAGGGAAGTAACTAATATTTCGATATGTTAGTGATGACAATCAATATTAGAGATAAAGTATTAGAAAGTATTTGAGCCCTTCCAGAAAGTTCCTACTTACTTAATTGGTTTCGAGAATTCTAGAGTAATTAAGTTTAGCTTACCATGTTCAAAAAGAAAAAAAAATGAAAAAAAAATTCATTCAATGCTTCATATTTGTTGATAAAATAAGTGAATTCATGTATATAAAAAAGCCCTCCCCCACCATTAATCAACTGTTCGTTTCCCATGTAAGTTATCGTATGTTCTGTAAAAAGTTGGAAAGGAAAGATAATTTAATGAATATGATGTTATAATTTTTTTGCAAAGGATTTTCTTTGTTTTTTTTTTTGACCCACGAAATCAGAAAAAAATGGAAATTGTTAAACTTTTTTGCTGTTTTTAGTTTTAATAGTCTATGTAGCCTAGTGGTTAGTGCAATGGTCTCATCAACCATGGTTTTTGAGTTCTATCCTTGTTTTGTGATAATTTGCTCTTAAAATTCCCAAACTTTTCAATACATTCCCTAATTTTCAATATTTTTTTAACATCCAAATGTGGTTGGGGTTATTTTTTGATAATTATAATGAAAAAAATGTTTATGCAAGTACAGGTCTTACCTCTCTAATCTAGCACTGTGTGGTTCAGCAAGACCCTTGGTCTGGCATGATTTAAATATACCGCCATTTGTTTGTAAATCTGCCACTAGAATTCTTTGATTCGGTTTTAAACCATGGTTTGAGTCGTAATTTAGCTGTTTATAAACAAACTTATTTAACTGAATGTATAAAAACCCAATTGCACTTTGAAGCCAAATTGGAGAACTATAAATTCAACAACTTTTGAACTTAGTTCTTTGATTCAGTTTATTAGGAAACAATTGCTGTAAGTTAAACATTTTGATAAAGTCACAAATCTTGAGATTGATCTTTGATTTCAAGGGCATCTCCAATGACTTGCTACCTGTGTTCCATCTTCATCATGAAGTATTTTAAACATGCTTTATAGCTTTGCTTTTCTTTTCTTTTTTCATTCTTTTTTCTTTCTCTAAATCAAAAAAAAAGATTGGGTGTTGTCCTTCGTCTCACTAGCTTTTTTTTTTTTCCCCCCCAAAAAGCTAATGACTCCCAAGAGAGAATTGTATACTTAGTACAGAGCAACAGGAGGGCCATTCTCTGAGGGCCTTGGACTTCTAAAAAAAATTCAAATTTCATGTTCTTATAGGCCATTGAGCAGTTGGTTGACTTTTTGATATTCGTTCATGTCACGATTTGTTTAATTTTTGCTTGCATAAGCATTGCCAATTATTGTATAATTTGCTTACTATGGGCATGTCCACAGACTTTTGACAAATTGCAACATATTTTTATACACTCAGATCTAAAAATTCTACCAAAAATTAACAAAACTCGCTCAGAAAATATTTGAACTTTAGATGCTTTGAGCAATGTTTTTTTTATGCAAAATGTTTTACGCTATACCTGTGGGCAAAACTAAAAAATCAAAAGTGGGCCATTACAAAAAGAAGTTGCTGATACCTCTTTTAATACGTCTTCTAATATATCTGGCTCAATATTTCAGCCACAAAGCTACCCAAATTGATTTTTATTTTTTCACAAGATGCTTATTATTAATTTCTTCCATCACAAATAATCCTATTGATGTGACTTTTCTTGGCTTGCTTCATATTGTTATACATCTAATTTAGAATGAACAGTCTTTCAGAGGTCAGGTAAAGCAAATATAGCAAGAAAAAGAACAGAAAAAAAGTACCACATTGTAAACACTATTTTTGTCAACCTTTGTTTCTGTAATAAAACTATTTTTTCCAATTGAGTTTTCAAGTTGATCCCCATTAAAATTTCCCCCCCCAAAAATCAATCATCGCATCAAAAATGAAAATGAAGATATTGTACAAAGTGCAATATAATTCATTGTTGAATGAAAAAATTTATGAATATATATTTATATATGAAGTGTATACATTAATTATGAACACTGTATAGTCTACTATCTTTCTTTCTCAGACTTTCTAATATTTATTGAACTCAAGAATTGATTTCAACAAAAAAGAATACCATGATGAAACAAACAAGAAAAATAACTGCATCATGAAAAAAAAAAAAGATCTGTCTCTCTTTAACCCATTTTCTTAATTCCTCACAAATGCTGTTAACCTATTTGAATCTGGTCTTGAAAAAAATTTCTGCAATTGTAAGAACTGCCGATTTGAATCATAGTTAAAAATTTATCATGGGGACTTTTTTTTTTCTCGTACTTACTTATACATTATATGTAAGTATCATTTAAAAGACAAATTTAATGGCATATATGATCCCTGTTATTTTAATCAGGAATATTAGGGGAAGAAAAAAAACATATTTCCCTGAATTCTTTCCATTCATCACCCAATATTTTTAACTCTTCTACAAGTTCTGATCCATATGGCACCGGACAACAAGGGTTATGTACACCTTTTTTGGGAGGGGGTCTTATATGCCATCAAATATGGTAATCTGTATCACGTTATAGATATTTTCTGAGGTTACCTTAGTCTGGGGCCACCCACTGAGGTTCGAATCCACTAAAATAGATTAGCTTTCTGACTTCTTCTGCATAGAGAGGTGTCCGTTTCTATTCTCTCTCAGTAGCTTCTTTGGATTTTAAGTCTAGAAACAAAATAAACTAGACAATACATTTATCTTGATAGTTTTAAAAAAATTTTCAGTGTATAAGTAGTAGTTGTAAGAAAGGAGAAGGCTGTAGAATGGATCAGCCGAAACATCAACCCCAAACAAGGAATTCAATTATGTGGAAAACTCTTTGAATGTTAACGGCCCTTCTTAAAACTATAAACAGTATAGTTATTGGAAGTTCTTCATCCTCTGATAATCAAAAGTTGTACTCGAGAGAAGATGGAAGTGATACCAATTGAATCATGAGAGTTGAAGAAAAATCATGAAGTAAAAAGTTTATATGTTTGTTTGTAAGTTTTTAAAAGTAATGAATTTATCATAATTATTAAGCTAAGCTTAGTTTGACACAAGTATATAGCGCCCAATGAGGATCGAACTCACAAATCAAATCACCGTAGTCCCATGAATAGCCTATCCGACCAACCAGCTGAATGGGCTACAGATTCTTCTGTGTCACACCAGGCGCTCCCACTCACATTTTTACAAACTTGAAAATTTGCACACGTTCATCCCCCAATTTTTTTTAGTGGGTGGTTAGTGTACCATCTAAAAAAGTTTAGGAGCTAGTTGATTTATTTTTCAAAAAATCATCCTCGGGTCTCTATGGTCATTTTGGACCAACTATGCCCCATTTTTTTTTTCCTTCCAAATTTTCCATTTAGATAATGACTTCTGGTACACATGTGGGCTATGGTGATTCATTTATGCAAATGACTTCTGGTACACATGTGGGCTATGGTGATTCATTTATGCAAGGTAAAGATATTGGTTAGCAAGATTGTCTTGCGGACCATAGTCCTACAGTAGGCACCCAATTAATGTTGTATATGTATGCGTGATCTCACAAAGACTGTGAATGAAGTAAAAAATTTTTTAAATAAATTTCACTTGAAATAGCAAATATGGTTATTTTTACCATGTATCCTACCCACCTCCATTTTGTTTTCCTCCATGTTCCTTTGCTTATGCCGATCTGGAGCTAAAGAAAATTTAAAATAAAAAAAATTAAAGAAATTGTATATACAAATTTTTAAGATTAAAATTTTAAAAACATTTTTTCTTTGTTGATTTCTTTCTATTTTGTGTTTGTAGTAATACACTAGCAAGGATATCTAGTGCTGCCCGAATTAGAATTAGCTTGTATAAGATCAATGTGGGAGCAAATGAACTAGATAGTTTTGTAACTTCTGAATGAACTGTAGTTTCTACATCTCCTCCTTGTTGATTAAATATAAAAGAAAGGAAAAAATATGGTCTGGGCTTCTAATTGATCCAGCAGTCACTTGAACAAGTATCCTTAAATCAAGGAAACAAAAAAAAAAAAAAAATCTATCTTTGTTGTGCTCGGATCAGTCCTTGATTGATTAACATATAAACAAAACAGAATTCTTTTAAACTATGTGTCTCTTTTTAGTAGTTCCTGTAAATGACGTTTGCAAACTTTGGTAAAAATCAAGTTGATGAGTTTAGCCTTGGAAGTGGGAGTAAATTCATCAGTTTTTGCATACACCACTGCTATTTATGCATGACCTCACAGGTTTTAGATCTGGTTACTGTCATCCATCATTATTGTTATGCATGAAAGAAAAGTCAAAACTAAATAATGGGTGTTTGACAAAAATGAACCAGGAACAAAGATGAGGAAAGAGGAAAAGAAACCCAAAAAGAAAAGCCTGGCTGCTGAAGGGTCAAACTCCAATCTTGATTGTAACCTAACTAGAGACGATTACCGCATCTCTTGTATTGTATCAATGAATAAATTTGTAGATATATTAGATCTGTCATTTTGGCTCAGTTGGTGAGAGAGCTGCCTAGCAATCATTTGGTCATGGTAAGGAAATGTTTTTTTTTGTTTTTTTTTTCTACGTTGGTTTGGTTTAACGTGCAAGATAGACGAACAGTGAAGAGTTTTATCCCTTGAATTTGTGGAGGACTCGTTGCAGGGTTGGTGGTAGTAAAGTCAACTCCAACTTGGACTGGAGTTCGACAGAAGAGAGAAAATAGAAAAATAAAAATTGAAAAGAAACTAGGGTGGGGAAAAGATCATTTCTGTGTGGTCTTCATTTACATTGGCAACCAATCAGAGTGGTCCTTACTGCACATGCATGAACAGACACTCTTATGGAGTAACTCAGCTGTGAGTAACCATTGGATGCAAAACAAGTAAGTCACCTGATTCCCCATCTATTTTCAATCATAATCCAGCTACTGTCGCAGTATAATTTGTCGGTGTTGACAATCATGATGCTGAGCAGTAACTAGCCTGTAAAATTTATCTCAACTCAGTCAAGTCAACTCTCTCTTGGCATGTAAGTTATACGATTATGATAATCAGCCTCCTTTGTATCAAAAATTGTATGGATGAGAATTGAAATGACATTTCATAATGATGAGAGGAAATTTAAACCAAGTGAATAGTGTTGATTTTTTCAAAATCAATACTGAACAGTGGGGCCTCTGAGAGGAATTATAATTTTATCAAGGGGTTCAAAGTTTCTTTCAGGCCCCCTCCCTTCTCCACTAGTCATCCTGTTTTTATCCAGTTTAATACATGCAAACATTTTCTGAGACCCCATGGAATTCCTTCGCTCCAGGGCCCCAGACAAAATGCACCCTCTTGTCATAGGCTTGCTGAACAGACATTTAGAATAAGGAATTGACCTATGTTGTTTTTTTTTTTGTTTTTGAAAGGAAAGAAGGAGCTGTGTAGTACTAAAATAAAAAAGGAGTGAGGGAAGGCAAGGCTGTCTGCTTTGGTGAGTTAAGCAATCCAGTGAAGCAAACCTCAATAGCTGGATAGTTATGAAATGGAGTAAAGGAACGCCATTCTTACGTTTCCATAGTATGGCACGGCACCCCTGTAAAGAAACCTAAAATATCAATTCTATACTTTTTCTTGAGCATGTTTCAAATTAAGGCAACCAAATTAAAAAATATTTCAAGTAAGTTAAAAAATTCATCAGGCAAATGAAAAAATATGCCAACCAAATTAAGAAAATAGGTACTGATACATGAGTGGGATCAAAAGATTAATTTTTTAAAAAATTTCTGAGGCCGATGATTGACAGAAATAATACCTTAGATTTCAAAATGAAAATTTACTTTCTCTTGATATGGGGGAAGGTTCCCATGAAAACATGTTGCAGCAATGTAAATCCAGATGGACTGTCCACCTCAAAGTGTATTTGTTTTAAGATTGAGAAAATTAAATGAAAACTATCATTTTCGGATCTGAGTGACATCACTGGTGTCAAATAAAGATATTTTTCATTTAATTTCATTTGTTGAAATATAAATCATCATGATTAATTTTTATGACTAATTTTCACATCTAGCTTCATTTTGTAGTTTAAAAAAATCCAACTGGCCTGAATAAAAGTTACGATAGAATTTCTCGAAATTCTGTTTGGTTCAAACTAAAATGAAAAAATTTCCTGAGCATAAAAACTCTAGCTCAAGTTGATTTCGAAAGCTTTTAATGCGTACGGAAGAGTGAGAAGTGAATGTTTTCATGCACGATCCAAGGGAAATAACTCTTTTTCAAAACTCGGGATCCCTCTTTAGTATCAGTACCAAAAAGTACACCAACTAAATTAAAAAGACTTGCGATTTTAATTTATAAACATGAGTAAATCACATAAATGCACAACCACGGCTGCTGCAAATGTTATTTTTTATGTGAAATTATTTGAAACCTTTCTGTTATAAAAAATCACGAAGCTTTCTCCTTAGTCCCCCTCAAAAAGCAATGGCCATAATTTTGAAGTACGACATCCTTTCCACAAAAGATTAAATTTTTATCCTTGCTGAGAGACCCCCCCCCCCCGCAAAAAAAGAAAGAAAAAATACTGGGTCTCCATTTTTAGCTGCGTTTTGAAAATTCGGTTGCCGTATTTTTTTCAACTCACTCTGAGTATGTCTTTTTAATTTGCTTGCCTTTGTTTTTAAAATTTGCTTGGGAAAAGGTACAGAATCAGCTCAATTAAATTCCGTGAATGTTTGCTTTAGAACAATGAAAAAAATAATAGAAAAGACATGAATGGTAGACAATATTAAATATATTTATTTCATTTTTTTCCATTAGATAGAAAAAAATTGGTACACAGCCACATTTTTAGAACTGAATTACCATCTAGTATCTACTAAAAATATCAAGTCTATCCAACAACATCGAAAGGAATTAGGAAAAAAAAATTACGTAATAATAATAATGAAAATAACAAAACTGACAAATGACGAAGTGAATAGGGAGACTATAATTGTCTCCTCTTGTGCAAGGGAGACAACTTGAAATGGAGTAAAAAAAATTATTAAATTGACCAATAAATATGTGAGCAGATTGACTTGTCCAAGGTTTTTTAAATGATAAGGTAAGGTAAAGCATCCGTCTCTAAAGAGCTAACTCCTGTTAGAGTATATACGGCCAGTTAGACAGTCCCAGTTTCTATTACATTCATTAGCTTGGTGATTCTTGTAGGTATTAAGTCTGGTTAAGACCAGGACTTATATTCTTACAAGTTTTTATAACCCCCCTGGCAGGATTCAAGTTAACCAGAGGAGAACCTCCACCCTAAATCAGAGTGTACTCAATTAGCTGCTGAATGCAGAGGGAAATTTGTCCTAATGAAGAGTTTTCCATACTCTTTGCACGTACCGGGAATCAAACCTGGGACCTTCTGCGTATAAGACAGATGTGCTAACCATTACACTATCGGAGCTGACTTCTTAAGATAATGAATAAAAAGCTATTCTTGGATACAAGCCTGAAAAAAAAAAAAAAAAGAAAAAGGTAAGTGATTTAAAAGAAATGAAACACTTTGAGCAAATAAAGATAGGTTTTCTTTTTTCTTTTGTATGTCCATTTTTCAATAATTCTAAATTGGGGCTCGCTGTCTTTAAAACAGTGGTCCTCAAACTGTGTGCAAGTATATTGAGCTTTGAAAATGTCCAATATTGGCATTATAACTGTCCTACTGTTGCCAATCTAGTGGTTTTGTCACTAGATTTTATGAGATCTCAACTTTTTTGGTGACAGTTGAAAGAAAAAAAAAGGAGTTATGAGTATGTATATTAGTGTGCTGATAGAAAAATTTCATCCATTGACTACTGAAATGTTTTGGTCTAATCTATTTCATTTTTATAGTTGGTGTGCTGCAAGTAAAGTACATTTCTCAGAGTGCCATCATAGAATAGAGTTTGAGAACCACTGGTTTAAAAGGTAACAATAAATAAGTCAAGAGAAAAAAAAAATGTTTAAAAGTTTTCTTTGACTCTTAAATTCATAACAGGGAACTCAAATGTTAAATCAAGGTGAGTAACTTCTAATAAAAATTACTTCCATTGCACATCTTTTGATTATTTTTTTCTCTAATTCAATTAACAAAAGAGCTCTTAAAAAAAATATTGAATAATTACGTGAATCTAAGAGTCAAAATGGAACTAAATCTCTGAACACTAATAAATGAAAATAGCCTCATGTAAAGGTCTCTCTGGTAGCAACAATTTTAATAGTTAAATATATTAACAGGGTCAAAATTGGATTCAACAGTATGAAAAATGGATGTTCTTAAAAAACAATACTACGAATAAATTTAACAGGATTAGAATTTCTTAAAATTGGTGCGTTTAACATTATTATGCTTTTAACAACAGATTGGTAAATTCTTAGAAAATGTTTAGAAAATTCCAAACTATATTTTCAAGATATTATAAAACCTACCTTCTAATTGTATGTTTCGGAAACTAAGACTTCCTCATTCAAAGAATACCATCATAAATAATTTTGAGAGAGATCCACTTTTACATTAGATCTAGAAATAACAAGACAACCCTATGATCCGATGGGTCACCCTTTGAGAGAAAAATAGTGCAGTTTGATGTGACCAGAATGAAAATTAAATTCAAAGGCCCGATTGCACCTGGATTTTTCATGCACTTGTAAGGGAAGCTACTCAGTAATTAACATTTAATAGTTGTCTCAGTTGAGAAATTTTTTAGAGAGGTAAGTGTGGAAGCAGACATAAAACTATTATTAAGTCACTAATCACCAGGATTTTGCATGCATTCTTCAAGTTCGTACAATTCAAGGACACCTTAATTCAAGATGTATAGCTACAGGCATTAATTAATTTAGAAAATAGTCAATGAATAAACTAACTAATGAACTATTTGGAAGAATTGTCAAGAAAACAAAAACAGTATTTACAACCAATACATACTGACCAAAATCACCAACATATAACTTTGTGTTGTTTTTGATTTTTCTTCTTTAGGTAACATCTTTCTCTCTATCTCTCTGAGGATAAAAAAATGTGGGGAAGCTGGTTATTTTGAAATTCGAATTTTGAATTTCAGACCTCAGTTCCCTCTGATCTAATGTCTGCACCACTGAGCCGTCTCTCAAGTTACAAATTTTTATGAAAGAGAGGAAGAGAGAAAGAATTAAAAGAAAATCGAAAATTAAGAATGTGAACTATTCAATCAAAAACTGAAGAAAACTAAAATCTAATAAATACAGGTGTGTGTATGTGGGTGCAGATGCTGGTGTATGTGTGAGTACATATGTGTATATGTGAGCAGATGTATGTGCGTGTGTGTACAGATGTATATGTGTGTGTGCAAATGTATATATGCATGTGTGTAAATGCAGGTGTGTGTGTGTATGAGCAGGTGTGTATGTGAATGTATGTTAGTGCGGATGTGTATGTTTGTGTGTGTGTGTAGATGTGTATGTTTTGTGCGTGTGTATACGCAGATGAACATTAGTGTGTGTGCAAATGTGTATGAGTGTGTGTAGAGGTGTATTAGTGTGTGTAAATGTCTATGCCTGTGTATGCAAATGTGTGTGTGTGTGTGTGAGTATGTGCAGATGTGTATGGGTGTGTGCAAATGTGTATAAATGTATGTATGTAGATGGATATGCATGTATAGACAGATGTATGTATGAGCATATGTGTATGACGAATAAAAATAAAAACAACACCTCGAAAGAATAGAACTTGCCTAGGTACCCCCCTCTTTGTGTAAGGTCATCCCAAATCCCTAGGGTAAGAAATGTGTGAAAAAGATCCCTGGGATTTTTATTCATTTTTCTTTCCTTTTGAATGTTAAAATAATTGGCAAGTTTTCAAAAGACTGTAAAATGAAAAAAAAAAATGTCAGTCAGTCAGATGATTAGTGTATTGGCAAATTTGTAATTAATTCAAAATCTGAATTTTTACGTTTATGTTCACTTCACACTAATGCCCTTGGGAAAAGTATGAATTCATCTCTCCTTCCATGCCCCCCAATGGAAAAATAGCAGGGCAGATTGGGCCCTTCAGCCACGGTTGGCAACCAGTCTAGGACAACTCTGAACTCAAACCGAGAAAGTGTCCAAATAGGTATTTACTAAATTTGGCTTAATCTGGTACAATGTCGCAATGGAGGAGTACCTGGTGGGGATAGATTGCTAACCATTGCACCTCTCGTTCATTTAATTAATGGGGCTCTGGTGAAGCATTGATGGGCCTAGTAAGCTGGAATTAGATTATGATAAATTACTGAAAGTAAAGGATAGTAGAAACAGCAGATGAAATTACGTGACTGCCATATCCACCTCCTTACTATCCACAGGTACGAGTTTTAGATCAAGGTTAAAAATCCTGGTTTACTGAAAAATAAAATGACTTCATCAGAAAGAAGTCATTAAATCTATCATTTTGGAACACTTAATAATGATATTTATTCAGCTTAGCTTAGCATAGTGCAAGGTCACAGTACTGGGACACTGAATGAGGACCACAGTTACTATATTAGCATATTCCTCAATGAGACAAGCTTACTTACCATTGTGCTATAGTAAGTGCCTGAATAGTTATTTACTAAACTTAGCTTAATCTGGTACAATGTTGCAGAGGAGGAGTGCCTGGTGGGGATAAATTGGTCAGTGAGTTGAGCTTGCTAACCATTGCAGCATGGTGAGTTCCCCAACTAACCAATAATGTTTGCAAAATGAAATGAAGCACAAACAAACCAATAATTAAAAAGATATTTTGGCATTTCTTTGTTATCTCACTGTATTCCTCCATTTTGATGATCTCCACATCCATTTTGCTTCATTTGTGTTGACTCCTCAGGCTACTATTCATTGGAATCAAATCACAGAAACTCATCTTGATACTATCAAGGAGTACGTTTTCTGGGTTCAAGTCAAGTAGGGTGGTTCCCTAAAAAGAAGTGTGGTTCCTCCTTCAGAACTAAAAGGATTGCTTTATTTTTGCATGTCACGCTCCAGGAGGGCTGTCATCTCTGTTGGTAAGGGCTAGAGAATTCGGGACCACAGTCATTGGAGTATAAGAAACCCAAATGAAACGGTACTACTTGCTCTGTGCGAGGGACACACAGAAAGTGGTTGTTGGGATCAGTAAAATGATGGAAAAAAGCATAATGAATGGCCAAAAGATAATAAAGAAATGACAATATTTTCTTTTCCATCAACTATTTGAATGGTATTTCCAAAAATGATGCATTCATACCATTTAGTGGTGTTTTGTGAAGGTTTCGGGGTTTTCATAAAGATATTAGGCGTTTAGGGTTCAATAACGATTTTATATAGGTATAGGGTTTCAGGATTCTATAAGGGTATAGGGTTTCAAGGTTTCATAAGAATATAATGTTTCAGGGTTTTAAAAGGGTATTAGGCTTTTAGGGTTCAATAAGGGTTTTATAAGGGTATAGGGTTTCAGGATTTTGTAAAAGTATTGGGTGTCAGGGTTTCATAAGAATATACGGTTTCAGGGTTTTATCGGGGTATTAGGCTTTTAGGGTTCAATAAGGGTTTTATTAGGGTATAGTGTTTCAGGGTTTCATAAGGGTGTAAGGGTTTCAGCTTGTAAACTGATATGATGTGAACAAGTTTTTTTTTCCAGTGATAAATAAGAGAAAACCATAAATTTTGGCACAACAGTTACATGAAAAATTAATAACCAACATTTAACACACATAAATGAATTACATTAAACATGTATAAAAAAAATTGGGGGTAATATTTTCCATCACATCAAAAACAATATTGAAAAATATAAACTTGGAATAAAAAAATTGCACTGAAAACGTGAATATCTACACAGAAAAATATCAAGTGAAAATTCATTCAGGAGCAAAAATTAAATGGTTGGAAAAACACACAATCCATAAAAATACACAAAATCTAACAAAGTCCAAAAATCAAAATCAAATCATATATTAAAATGAAATTCTACAACACAAATCACCCACCCATATTTTTTCAAAATCAACATTTTGATTCATAAATTTTTGCATTTCCCTGTTAATTTACAGCTTTTGAATTTCACAACCAAATTTTACTTGATATTCAGATCAGTTTTAAGTTCTCAAGATGGACTATAACTACTCTGGAACAATAATTTACTTATTCATTTTTGGATTTGTTTGAACTAACCAGATTAATACACACACTATTCTGAGTTGTACTCATAGCTAAGGCTCTTGAACTATAGGCCAGTCGGAGACTTTAAACTGAACCTCCTTAGGACTGGTGCTCCCTTGGCTATTACTTCTGGGTAATAGTACAGTTGCCTCGACACCTGGGTATCATGAACTACAATGAACTATGATGTATTCATGTAAATAATAAAGATTCTATTGCATACCAGGGAGATGATGCTCATCTGTCTTGACTAAGAAACTGTGATAATTAGACTGCAAGGCTCAAGTACCAATCCTATTCTGAGAGCTGGCAAAATCTATCTTGAAGCTCTGACCATCCAAGCTTAAAACATGTGAACCAAGAGGTCAGTCTGGTACAGTTGCTGTTTCAATTAGTCATCGATGTATAAGTCTCCAAAAAATTGATAAAGAGAACTTTCTGATTACCTGTGATAGTTCCATTGAAATCGTAAATCAAAAAGATTAAAAGAAACGTAAGACAAAGATCAAGATTACATAGATAGGTTTTTGTACAGATAGATTAATGGATATGCAGAAAGATAGACATATTTGTAACACACCATATAGAGATCAGTATAATTACAAAACAATAGCTGATACAAATATTGATAATTGTATGTGTGTGTGTGTATAAATAAATATCATTCATAGCAATTCTCGTTGAAAAGAGGCCCAGAATGTTTTCTTTTATGGCTTGGAAGTTCAGTTCTTGAAAGGCATATTCTTCCCATGCAATACATGGAAACTGCCCGGTGATTTTCACATTGTTGATTTGTTCTTGTCTCTGCTCGTATGTTTCTTGTTGGTTTTCTGCATCTGATCCACGTTATGGTTTTAAATTTCTTCATTCCAAAATGGCAAATTCTTCTCCATGTTAGCCAATCACATGCAGATGCTTCGCAATTGGACGGTTGAAGGTCAAATTTCTGGAGGGAAGCCTTGAGTCGATCCTTGTATCTCTCTCTCTTTGACCATTCCTTGTTCGTGTTCCTCCTCTGAGTACGGAATACAGGATTCGCTTCAGACGTTCTTCATTTGGAAAGTATATCCTCTCCATTGAAGTTGTTGAAGTTTGAACTTAGCTTCAATAATTAATTTGATTGGTGCATTCAAGAACAGAATTGTTGGTGACTCTCTCCTCCAATCCGATGCATAGAATTAACGACAGCTCAGATTGAATGAATCTTTCAAGGCTCTTGATGCTACAACAATACAGAGTCCGTGTTTCATATCCATAGAGCAATGTGCTGGCTACTGCTTGATATACCATGATTTTCATTTCCTTTGTCAGGCCACACATACATATATATATATATATATATATATATATATATGCAGATACACACACAAAAGTAGACTATGTATATATATACATATACATGTAAAGTAAACAGATATACAAATTAAACTGACTGCGTGTTACTTTAGCGCAGCAAATACAACAAGCTGGCAGGAAATTTTTTTCTTTCAAAAACATTCTGTACATGATAATAAAAAAAAACATCCGAGTTAAAAAATGATCGAGAAGTTGAGCAAGGGGATCCTTTTTAATTTCAATATTTTTTAAATCTGAAAAATTTGGAATATTTTTTTTTCTTTCACCATGATAAAAAAACGAAGGAAAAAAGTTACAGAAATAATAGAGCAAAACTACTTTTTCCTCACGAATCAAATGTCTCATCACCTGCTGAAGGCAAGAGAACATTCAGATCAAAAGGTTATGAAAAAAAAAATTCTCAATTGTTGATAATATCTAAATGTAATTTTTAATCTTGAAGAAAATTCAAAACAACTAAGTTCATATCATAATATACAAATATTCATAAGCAAAGTCTAGGCTAAGTTAGTAGTCATTTACATGTATGTATTATTGGTAAAGATATTACTTAGTAGCTTATATACATGTAAATTACCAATTGATTATTTGATTAAAAAGAAATTCTTTTACTTCAGAAGGCATGTTTACAAAACCTGCAAAAACTCTGAAGGCAGAAATATATATTTGCAATATTGGATTATTTTATCTTTGATACTGATCACTGTCGCCCTGTGGTAGACTGCGCACCTCTGGTTTGGTAATTCATAGTTCAATCCACTGGTGAATCATACCAAAATTTTAAAATGGTACTCAATGCCTCTCTGCCAACTACTCAGCAAAAAGACTAGGATTGAGGAACTTCTCCCTGAGGCTAAAGGATTATGGCCAAAATCATGTTGGATACACTGGTTATCATAAGATCACCGAAAAGCAATGTAAAGCCTGGTCAATACCTAGATTGGTGATCATTGAGAAATACCAGGTACCATGAGCAGAATAGGCCTGGAAAGCTGGAAGTGGGTCTTACTAACAATTGCCCGTGTGTGCCTAATCTCATGACACTCTCAATGAGGTTATAAGCAGAGAGCTATGATACATACATTTGTTTTTGGAGAAGCCAAGAAAGAAATCATGATACAACTGATACAGAATTTGAACTAAAATTAAAGAAACCCCCTGAAACTCACATAAGCTAAGCAGAATGAAATCTTCAAATGTAAAAATTTAATCACCAGGTAGAGGCATCAAAATGCACATATTTTGAACACTGCCGGTGAAGCCATATGCTGAAATCCATACCTTCAGCAGAACCTTCATCTATCACCATTTTAGCACGTGGCCTTACCCCAAATGTTCAAAATCTGTGCATTTTGACACCCATGCCCGGTAGTAATAAGATACGATTTCCAATATTGGTAATATTTTTATTTATTTTATTTATGGTAGAAAAAGAGTAATACATTTTCTAGAAAAAAAATTACTCTTGACCCAGATTTTATTTATAAACTTACAATTCCATTGTGTAACAAAGAAATGAACAAAGATAATCCATTTTGGTCATCTTCTTCATTTGTTAAAAAAATTCAACGTTCTTACATGCTTACTTGTCAATGGGACCAATATAATGCAGTGAAAGATTTGTTAGAAAATTCCACGCTATTCAACCCTGATATAGTAAGAATATGTACCCCTATTATAAGAGAACCTTATGATACTGTTTGTATGGGGATGAAGCAATGAGCGCCCCCACCAACGATATTTTCTATTTTGTTTAATGGAATTTCATATCTTTCTAGCATTAACTTTTTGAACCATTCTATATTAAATTTCATCACACTTTGTAAATGTTGGTATATGTGCAGTATGTCATTTCTAATAACACCTTTTTTACCTTCATGTACCTCGGAACCCAAAGCTTTATATTCTGTTGCAATCATTTTGTTAAGTACCTGGGCTTATCAACCAAGAAGGCTGGTTGCAACTCCATTCCCAACTTTTTTCCACTCTGATCACACAGCTTAGGGTGTACTCAGTTAGCTGCTGTGTGCACATGAAAATCTGTCCTAATGAAGAGTTTTCCACACTCTTCACTCATACAAGGAATTGAACCAGGATTTTTTTGTGTGTGAGGCAGATGTGCTGATTGGACGTTCAATGAGGTAATTATTTTGAAGAAACAAAAATACGGTTTTTATTTTTTATTATTGACATTTTTTCAAAGTCAACCCACATCATAAGAGATTCAATCTGTTTTTTGTTGAGGCAGAGGTAGAAGGATGCATATAATCCCTGGAGAGTATGATCTCCCTAAAGAGGACAAGATGTTGCACAGTCCTCCCCCTTTAAGAGGTAGTGCAATATAATTGATGTCAAATTGGTTGACCCAATATGAACATACCAACCAGCATTCTATCTAACCCAAGAGATCATGGTAATATCAACTTCTTTCCATGATATTCAAATTAAACTAGGTTTTTGAGAGACAACCTAGGGAAAATCCAAGAAATTGTAGGCACAAAAATCCTGAGGCCAGACATAGTGCTGATCTCGGGAGCCTTGAAGTAGATCATTGAAACTCCCTGTGTTCTGAGAGGACCATATTGAGGAGGTCATCAAGAAGGGGAGGGCAAATAGCACCGAGCTGGTGGAAGAATGTTGAAAAGGTGGGCGATAAGCAAGGTAAGAGTCCATGGAGGTGGTTTGCAGGCCAACCCCTATGCAGGGCCTGCAACCTTCTAGACATCACAGTATCCTGTGGGCAAGGTGTCATCGGGTCGGCAGCTTTAGATTAGGAGAGGAAAGATACAGGTAGGGTAATGCTACCTGGACACAAACTAGGGCTTGGTCCTGCTCATCTGGGTCGCCCGCACAAGAAAATCTGATTGTTGGAAAACCCAATGACCCCAGGAAACATCACTGATGATGCATCCAGATACATCACAAGGTGATGTATATGGAAAGGTAAAAACCATTCCTAATGTACTTATAAAAAGGATGGTAATGACTTTCTCTGATGTCTACAGTGACCTCATTTTCTTGAAAGTTTACATAAAAGAATTGACTGGGTATTGTTTTCTGTATCATAGGAAGTTCACTGGCCCCAGTTAACATGATTGTTTGGGCAGATACAGTAGTTATGGGAGAGAGATTTGACCAAGTCGTCACTGACCCACTCTCTATATAACCATCATAGCATACTAGATGAATCATTTTTGTCAATATATCAGATGATAGTGAAGAGCAGGGAGAAGCGGATTCAGGCTTTTCATGATGGCCATAGTGCAGGCTCAAAGGTGGCCTAATCTGCACAGTGCAGACCTTCTTGCACATATTGGACAAGGGTAGATTTATGTTGTCTTCCCTCTCCCTGTGCTGGTTGCTTTTTTTGTTTGTTTTTCCAGTGAAAGTCAGTTCAAGCTCTACTGAGTCCAATCTTCAGGCATGGTGCCTCTCCCCAGTGGCTTGACGAGTTGAGATAACTTTATATTTTTTGGTTAGGGATTGCTTTTTCTTACATGGACTGTCTTACCAGGCTGAAGAGCCCTGTTTGCCTTACTTTGTCTATAGCTAGGCCAAGGGCTGCAAAATGATCACAAACTACTTCAGCCGGAATTTGAACTCAGTTCACCCATTTCCTTTTCAATGCCATTAACAGTTAGGCCAACCCTGCACCTCACTTTATATGTACTCACTTAAAGGCCATCTTGGGCAGCTATCATACTTGATGATGATTCATTCCCAATTTACGGAATTTATTTCATAAATATTAATCAATGAATATTTGGATCATTACTATAATATAGATATATATATAAGTAATATTAGCTATAAATGCAAATTTCTTCTGTTTGTTTGCACTCACACATCTCATGGGTTAATTCACTCTTCTATGATGATCCAACAATGAATATCATGTCGCAGAAACTCCAAACACATTATATGCACTCATCCTTTGAAACTGTTTGAGTTGAGTTAGACTTAAAAAAAAATAAAGAATAGGATACTTGAATTATTCCTAATAAATAACCAAATAAAATAGCTTAAGGCTCCTTAGTGCCAGTCAGTACATAAATTACACCATCATTTTTAACAGGTATCTGCTATTAATGAATATATTATGTATATATATATATATAATATCTACTACATGTTACGCTAATTCTGCAATTCTCTTATATATATAACTGGTTTGCTTTTAAATCCTCAAAACTGTAACATGGTAAGCAACTGATTTTCTCACAAGAAAAATTCACATGTAGTACTATAAAATCTAATTCTGTGTTAAGCATAAAGACCTTTGAAAATCTCACATCAATCGCATTAACAGATATTTGGGAATAAATGATTGAAATGACCTGAATTTGAAAAAAAAAGTCATTTCATATCTTCATATGTTTAAAGCTGTAAAGCTTTCTGGACTATATATATATATTGTACATACACCTCCAATACTACAATAAAGAAGTGATCATGAGTTAATTGCTATCCCGGATAGTCACACGCACATTATTCAGACAAATTCAAAACATCACCTGATGATGATTGGAGAATATCTGGTCACAGAGAAAAAAATTACCATCTAGGAAGGGGGGGGGATATTTGGGCCAGAACTTCCGATTCTCTCATCACACTCATCAATAGGCATATGATTCCAATCTACGGAAATTACGGCCTTATACTATACAGAAGAATTAAATTGAGATATTATTCTTAGGATGTCTGGAAGCATTGTCATCATTATTAATTTTTTATTAATATTTCTTCTATCTCATTACTGTTGCTTATTTACACCTAGTAGTATTTGAAATGAAAATCTATACAAAGTCTGCGAGTTATGATACATGCAAGTTTCAATGACCCACTCTAATGGATCAATGGTTGCTTCACATACACACACACTGGAAATTTCTGACCTTATCTCGGCTTACTTTGTTTAATAATGATATCTTGAAGACACACCTGTGGTCAACTTTTATACTTGTATGTAAGGCAGCTTTTAAAACATAAGAGTATCAGTAGGCACCTCTGTGCAATCCTGACAAGGCGATGTAGTGATAAAATCGCCCAAAACTTGTAAAATATTAATTTGATCAAAACCATGTAAACAGGCTTTTCAAGACATCGATGTTAAATGACAATACTTCTACTACATCTCACTACAGGAAGTATTCGACTTGGTTCATCAAGAGTCAGTTTGATCTAACTCACAATAAGATTGTTGTAACAGAACCCAGGCTCAACTCACGGACTACCTGTATGTAAGTGTGTGTATATATATGCACATATATAAATATATATATATATATATATTCATGAAAATCATCAAAAAAAACATTTTATTTCATTAACCATATTTGATCATGAAAATTGTTTTTTTCAGAAAAAATACAAAATTCAAATTAGTATATTTTTAAATTAAGTATAATTAAGTGAAATTTCATTTTGAACAATTATCTAAAATTCCTAATAAATAATTACTGAAATAATTTGTTGCTATGCAAGGAAAGTTGTATTTGTATAGTATATGGCCTGAATGCATTTCAAGTCATTATATCTGGTCGGGAAAAAGTTCAGAGGAATTTTTGAAGATAATTTTATAAGTATATACAGAAAAAATATTTACATTATTTTTGATAATTAGAGATTTACATGTACACAACTGCTGAAGGCAATAAATTTAGGAGCTGCAAAAATATTCCACCTAAAGCTTAAATTAAATTTTTTTCGATTTTTTTCTTTTTATGAAATTTAATGCAAGATTATTTACACAAGCTAAAATGTAATTACCTCCCTTTAATAACCTCTCATTTGAAGTGGGATTCGAGGAGAAAGGGTTGCTGGGCAGAAAATCTGCAGGGCTTGCAACAAGATGGGTATCACAAGAGCCAGTTGGTAAAAGGCCATCAAGTTAGTAACCAATGTAGCAGAAATTGCTCCAAGGTGCTTGTGGTTTAGGAGAGGAGAGCCTTGAGTGAGGTAGTAGGTACCGGGATATGAGCTGGAGCTTTATCGAACCCAGCTGGGTTGCCTGGATGAGGTTGTCTGATCGTTGAAAGACCTGAAACACCCAATGACCCCAGGAAACATGAGTCCAGGTGCATCACAAGATGATGTACATAAGGAAACTCCCTTTCATCTCTCCATTCCCCCAAACTGATTTTTTAGCCCCTTTTAATTGGAAAATAGTTGTAGACGTTTAAAAAGGTTAGTATGACACAAGGCCACAGGTGTAGGACAATAAACAAGGATCAACCTCACGACAGTGGCAATGGTCTGATAGTCACTTGTTAGGCGCCCTTGAAATATATTTGTACAGAGGAAGCCGTTTATTATAATCAAAGATAATGTTATCAAAATTAGTCCCAAACATTTCATTTGAAATAAATTCAAATTATCCATATTTCATATACAGAGCAAGCTGTTTATCATGATCATGGATAATGTGATCAAATGATTATTTCTATTAAAATTGGCTAGCCCCAACCATTTTATTTAAAGTGAATTAAAAATTATCCATAATTCATACATGGAGGAAGCTGTTTGTTATAATCACAGATAATGTTATAAAATCAGTCAGTCCCAAACTATTTATTTAAAATGATTTCAAAATTATCCACTCGCTACAATCAAAATTCCAGTTATTGTTATTCAAATCATCAGGTAGACTATTTTCAAAAGTGGCAATAAGTGATTATTAAAACATCTCACATCATAAAGGCAAAAACTAATGAGAAATGTAAAGATGTGTCTCCCCGCAGGGAAAAGTAAAAATATTTGACTGAGTTTCGGAAAATGAGTCCCTTGTTATACCAAAAGTTGCTTCAAAGATACATTGGATTAAGCCA
This sequence comes from Thysanoteuthis rhombus, assembly GCA_963457665.1. Taxonomy (NCBI): domain Eukaryota; kingdom Metazoa; phylum Mollusca; class Cephalopoda; order Oegopsida; family Thysanoteuthidae; genus Thysanoteuthis; species Thysanoteuthis major. Next base: position 24,636,783 of record OY735234.1, on the reverse strand, counting down.
ACCCTGGCAATTTGATAATGAACAACTAAATGCATACAGTCAACACTAGATGAGATAATCTAATAAATAATTTTTAATAAGTTTTAGTAATTTAGATAAATAATAGTTTCAAGTAACTAAATTTCATATCATTTTTTTATAATGTGAAGTTGTTTATGACAATGAATTTATGATAAAAAGGTAAAGTGTCCCATTCCCCAAGAGACAACCCTCAGTGGAGTATGGAGGTCAGTGATGAAGTCCTGATTTCTATCGCATGCATCAGCTCAGTGATCCTCGCAAGTCTCAAGTCTTAACCAGGATTTCACTCTTAAAAGTTTATATGACCATCTCTTGGTAGGATGCAAGTCCAGCAGAGACATACCTTCACCCTAATCACACAAATTAAAGAGTACTCAATTAGCTGCTGAGTGCACAGGAAAATTTGTTCAAATGACGAGTTTTCCACACTCTTCACTCATTCTGGGAATTGAACCCCAGACCTTCCGTGTGTGAGGTAGACGTGCTAATCATCACACTATCCAAGCGGACTGAATGTATAATGATGAATGAAAATCTATAACAGCAAATGTAAATTGTTGCAATTTTTACTTCCTCTGCTTAATGTCATCAACCGGTTATTGTTATCTAGAAGACCCTGGCCCAAAATGATCACAATAAGCGGTTTCCTCTGTAAGATTATTTATGAATTTTTTTTTTTTATCACAACTATTCTTTCATCATCAAACAAGTTTCACTAAAATTGGAATTACAATACAATACATAATTTGATCAATTTTTAGAATAATTTTTCTTTTATAGTTTAAGATTTTAATTAATTTTATTTTCTTAAATTTCATTTTTAAAAATTCTTTTAAAAATAGAAATGCAAGCAATATAAAAATATCTGATTAACATTTCCTCTGGAAAATCTCCCTTAATATATAGTAAAACTGACAACCGGCCACATCTCCCAAGGAGAGGATTCTTTCATTACTTATCACAATCTATATATGCCTATTGACCAACAACAAGAAACAGAGAGAAGGACTGGAGGACTGACCCAAAAAACATGACTTGAGTCTAACAAAGGAACTTAAATAAAGGAAAGTTTTATCCTATATTCACTAAAAGCACATATCTGTGCTAAGAGGATCCCAGCACAAGAAAAATTTAAATTTTAACATCTTTCTTTTCTGACCAATGACAAAATAGAACACAATCACCCAATCAGCAAACTTTTGATCCAATCAGTCTCTATAGATCAAGGTAAAGCTCTGATTTCACATGAGTTGCATTCCGAGAAAATGGACGATCTGGGAGCTTGTCCAATATGGGAACATTAAACTTTACCATTACCTAATTTTTGTGCTGAAAACTCCAATGATTGGATGGATCCGAAGCTGTTCACAGCAAGCTAACAATCTGATTATTGAACAAAATTTCAACTAATTACTTCTTTCATCATGTTTATCAACCAGAAATGCTGAACAAATTTCATAACTAACCAGAATCTTCAAGTCTAGTCAACTTTTTTCTGAAATAAAAATGTTCAGAATAAAAATTTGACATTTCAAATTTAAAACCCTATAGCAAACTACAACCAACAGTAATTTCATTCAAGGTGGGATTTTTTATGTTACTCCTACTGTGAACTAACATACCATACAAGTATATCAACTTAACAGATCCATACTAATACACCAATGTAACAAATTGAATTGATTATCTTCCAACACCATAAAGATTATAAGCTACTTACCTGTTAGTGAAAATATGCAAACTTAACAATATGATAAAAAGATATATGTTAGTGTATGTAATCATTATTTAATGAAGAAATCTCAAACTGCATGCACATATGAAAATATTATTTGTATTTATGTATGTATGCAGAAAAGCAAATTAATCTCATAAGTTGCAGCTACAATCCAGAAAAGGTCAGAACCACAAACTTTTCCTTTGGTGCAAAATATGATGTACTCACTGTAGAGCAAAAGTGCATAAAATGACAATAATTATGATGATGATGATGACTATTTACAGTCTCAAATCCAGCCAGTCATTATAAGACCCAGCTTTGATTGTTTTATTTGAAAATATTATATGTGAACTTTCAGATTTTTTTTCATTGAAGCAATTTTAATTTTGCTCCCTTCAGGATGTATTTTCTTTTTTCTTTTATGAAATATGAAATGATGATCAGTGCAATCATATGAAATGCACCAGTTGCAATGAGATGAACAAGCAATTGGAACTTGTACTAGGCATGGGCCAGGGGCTTTTTTTTTCTGCGGGGTCCAACTTCCAATGCGCCCGATTCAAACAACGGTGTGACAATTTCAAATGAGAACAGCAGCCTGTAGACAAGGCTTTCGGCTGCTATTCCTCGATTGAAAAAAAACTCTCTCATGAAATGCCAGGAATATTATGAGAAGCAGAGAGTTTGTGGATCCGGACCCTGACGGATTGGTGAACCCTTATTTTTGTCTTACAAGCTTTCAAAACTCGTTCTAAAAGTTGTCCAAGATTGTTGGTCTTATTTTTGTTATTGTTATCACAGTATCTTGGACGATTCATTCTACAGAGTTCTGCAGGTGTAAAAATCTGCAAGGGAAGAGGAGGTCTCTTTCTCTCTCTCTCCTTCTTTCTCACAACCCCACAAATAGTGTCCACTAATACTTGAAAACAACTCAGCCAGGATGTTCTTTTGGGGCACCTCTGGCCAGTCCAAAGCCTGGATAAAGGAGGTGGGTTAGACATGGAACTAGAAACTCCACCTCATAAAACCGACTTTCTACTAGAACCACAGCAGCAGCATCCCAATGATTGCCCTAGCGATCAACCCAGTGAGAGCTTGGCCGGGAAGATTCGTTTTCAAAAGGACTCGTGATGCACGCTGGTGAAAGCCTATGGAAAGGGCAGTTCATAGAGCAACCTACTAAGGATAGAGGATAAAATTAGAACCCTGTTTAAAGGTAAGAAATCAGCTCAAGTGACGGACTAGAATCCACAGGAAGCCCAAGCAGATCCAGAGAAAATCAGTTGAGAGCGTAGCAAGGGCATCAAGATGTGGGCCCAAGTGGAGTTGTTCAGAACCAATTCTGCTTAAGCGTTATGGGGCAGTGATGACAAAAAGTCTGAATTTCATAAAAGCAGGTACAAACTAAGGGATCTATTTAGCAAAAAACCTAAATTTCTAACTGAGCCCCCCCCCCCTAAAAAAGAGAGGGGGAAATTTTTGACAAAACAAAACAGGGTTCTTTCTAGATATGATAAGGAGTGAATGCTGAAGTTTGCAGCCCTCTAGCTCCGTTGCTGTGAGCTGTATGCATCATAAATACTTACATAGACTGCCAGCCAGATCAACTTGAAAACTGTTGACAATCTTAGTGACAGTTTTGGTTGACGGTTTCTAACTAAGAGTTGCCTCTTTAAAATTAGTTTGCTACAATCTTTGGGTGAGACTTGCTAAAAATATAATTAAAATCTGGTGACTGGGCACCCATTCCTCAGATGGCACCCCCACTAAGAAGGGTAGGATCAGAGCTACACTCTGATGTCCAAGAAAATTGTCCACAGAACTAGGAAATTCATTGATGACCCAACATAAAATTCAACCTTGAGTCATATGAGGTATCGATTGGGTATATGGATCCCCCCTCCACACTAAAAAAACTTACCATGAGTCATATTTTATCTTAGTGGGATAGCAAATAGATATTAGACATCACCTGACAAAGAAACCCCTTCTTCCCGCACAGATTGTACGCCTGAAGAAGGCTGTTGAATAGATCAACTGAAACACTGCGGTAACAATAAAAGCTATAAAAAGAAAGGATCAATAATCTCAACTCTTGGAACCTATTTTTGTGTTGCAAGCTTTTAAAATTGTTTTTTTTACTTTGTTGTTTTTTTTTGTAATTAGAGGATGAGAAACTAATTACGTGATATATCAATTAGTGTAAGAGATTGAAACATTGCTTCATATACATACAAGTAAATAAAATGCAGAATAGAGAAGTAAAAATAAACATTTCTAATATTTGTTTGGGCCAATGTCTACGCTATTTTATCACAGTTTCGACTGATTGTCTTCAGGATTACACAAAGGATGTTTCCATCAATTTCAGAATATGAGTTTCTAGAAAATCTCTCTTTCAATTGTAAATACGTTTTTTCTCTCCAAATTATTTTTAATGATCATTTCCCATCCACTCTAAACACGGAAGCATCCAGCTTCACACTTGACTAAAAGAAAAAAATGCAGGTATCACTTGCCAGCAGGCATAATGACACCACCCCGATGATCAGATACCTCCTTTCTCCCAGGGGTTATTCTTTTCTCCGATACACACAAACATACATGCGTATTACATATTAATTTTAAAATCCTCTAAAAATCAACTTGACTAATCAACATCCTAATCCTTGTTTAATTCAACACGGGGTTTCATACAATCTTTTACTCTGATAGATCTCATGTATGCCTTATTAAGTCCTGTATAGAGCCCTATTTTGGGGTTAAAGAAACGAAGGTCATCTCTAGAAATGCTATAATGACTGCACCAAGGACAGCCTAAAGCACTATAGTATCCCTGTAAATGAACTTGAGACTCGTGGTAAGAATAGAGATGAATAATGCAGCATATCATGCAGCCTGTTATCCTTTGAAAAAAGCCAAAGGAAATGGATTGCTGGCGCCAGAAAATGCCAAAAGGGTGCACCTTAGCACTCCAGTACCTCGACTGTTCCAAGGTGACGAACTGGACTTGTTAGCCACATTTTGGGTTCACCAATCACAGCTTATACACATCATCAGAACGATGATCAACCACCACACATAAAAATTCCACCTACTTAATAATATAGAAATGTATATGAGTTTAAATTGTACTAAATGCTAAAGGTTAAATCCATAGTACCTGCTTCATAGATATTTCATTATTACATAATAGGTTGACTTTATAAATGTCAAAATTTTAAAAATATATTGGAATAGAATTCACTTAAAATACTTCAATTATGGATTCAGATAACTTGATAGGAATCCTTACTAATTCTTTTTTTAGAGCTACACTATTGTCATTACCATCAATTGAAAACATTTTAAAAAGTTATCTCCCTTGCACACATCTCACAAAAAAACATGGATGTCTAATTTTCACTTTTAGAGCAGAATAAAAAAGTTATAAATATAAACAGAACCTTCAAGTTTTTTTTAAAGATATTTGAGGAAAAAAATCAAATTCAGTATATCCACTGTTATGGGTAATTTTTTCCAAACAAGTCAGATATAAACTGCTGACAATTAGAACAAGAATTTAAGTAACATAATTCTTGTAGATTTGATAGAAATAATATCTAAGAACACACAACTTTTTTTTAATCCTCTGTTTTGACAAATTCTAATATTTGAAAATAAATATTCAAGTTTTTCATCAGAAAAAAGACAATTTAAGTTTACCTTCCAAATTTTGTTTAAATAGCATAACATTTCAGCTGATCCATTCTTCAGCCCTTGTCAGTTTTTCCAGTCACAAATCTTTACAGCTGACAAGGGTTGAAGAATAGTTTGGCCAAAATGTTGTTTTGATAACATCAAAGATCCAAAGAAGAGATCCAATTGTCCAAATAGAATTTGCAATGTTAATGACTCTTCTAAAAGCTATAGACAATTTGATTTGATTGGGAAAAGGAATTGTGCCAATAGTTAACATTAAAAATATCATCTAATTATTACACATGATTAAATTTCATAGTATTATGCTTTCTTTACAAGTTAGCATAAAAAGCAGTAGCATCAAATTGGATTTAAAAGGTTATACACGGAAAGCTAACCAAACAACTTAAAGAAACTAAAATGTGTGTTCTCTTCAAACATGAAATTAAAAGAAAATTACATACAGTTTATATTGTACAAATATCTTATAATTACATGAATTTATTTATATAATTATGAAATTAATAAAGGGCTCTAATTAGACAGTCAAATCAAGTGTAATTATTTCAGTTTGACTTGTAACAAACTTTATAAAAATATTTAATTATTTCAATGTAACCATTTGAATAAAAACTAATTACATCCAGGGATGAATTTCCTAGGGGGAGGACTTTAAGCCAGGAGGGGAATTACAGTCAGAGGAAAAACATATAATGGTAAGTATAATGGTGAAAAAATTACTTGAATACAATTCAACATGGGGAAAAATTGGGGAAACCTGGGATCACAAGAGGAGGAATGTGACCGAGGATTCTGAGAACCACTGGGGTAGCTGAAGTCATAAAAGTAAATTAAGTGTGAAAGTCACTGACAATCAGAGGAATGAGAGGAATTGATTTTCAAAATATTCTTTTTTTTTGTCTTACCAAAGATAATGCCTTGGTAATGCAGTAAAAAATTAACAATAAAGGTTTTGATTTTGCAGTTAAATGAATCAAGGAAAAGATCAATTTTCCTCTTGAAAAAATCTCACCCGGTGTTACTACAATGTTACATTCAAAGAAAATATGACAAAACAAGCAAAAGCAAAAATGCTGTGTCCTGCCAGAAGACAAGAACACAATTGAGGATCAGATACACCACTCTGATCCCAACCCGAAGGCCAAGAGATGAGGGGAAAAAGCATACAAAAACTGGTCCAAAAGTTCAGACAAAAATGAAATGTTACTCATATTAAAAATCGATTTTCCACTTGAAATGATACCAAGCAATAATCTCAGTAAAGAAATTATTAAATGTTTTTAAAATAAAACAAAATTAAAGGCAAAAAAAGAATCAGATTTGGATCTGTAAAAACTCAATGACTACAAAAATGTTATCAAATAATTCAACTAAGTCTCATTTCTTCCTGGGAAAACTAAGAACATCTTGGGGTGCTGACATAACTGTTCAAAATTCCCTAAGCTATGCTGGATACAGATCTAATACCATGTAAGATGGGGTCAATCGCAAATCTATTCCAAGTCAGTATAAATTACTATATATATATATATATATATATGTATGAGCCACGTTTCTTGGAACTTAATTATCATTACTGTTATTCCTCCGAGATTGTTTCCAATGTTTGGGTGAGTGATGTGTCTTCTGGGTACTCCAGTTTCCACCTGTTCAAACAAAGATTTTATTTCCATGGGTGGTTTTAAATTCCAACATTCTTGTTAACATTCATTTTAAAAAATGATTCTAAAAGGTCGCAGTATTTAAAAGGCAGATCTGGTTGGTCACATATTAGAAGCCATCACGTGACCAATGTCATGTTGGGATGTGATCAATTAAAAAATTGGCATAAGAATTGAACAAAAAATAAGTTACTTCTATTGCCTTTTGTTGGGTTGTGATCACTAAAAAAAAGTCCATATTTTCAACAAAACAAGTGTGACTGCTGCCAGACCACAAACTCCAGGATCAATTTAGCATTAACTTATGTTGCAAATTGACCTCCCATGCAAAAAAAAAAATCTACGGGGCTGGGGGTTGAAAAACAAAAATTTTTTTTCTAGATATAAGGAGTAAATGATTAAATTTTCAGCCCTTTAGTTCCATTGGTGCAGGCGTTATGCTCAATACATATAAACAAACATAGCTAGCCAGACCAGCTAAAAAACTGAAGAAACCTATGTTGATAGTTTTTGTTGACTGTTTCTAAAGAAACATGGTCAAAAATATTTTCAACAGAAATAAATCTGTTTTCAATTTCCTTTTATCATTTGTTCTTATCTAGTATGCACGAATTAGCGGTATGTCATTCACAATCCGATATATGTCTTTCAACAAAATCAAATTATTAAATACACAATTAATATTGAGCGCACCACAGTAGCTCAGTGCATTGGGCATTGGACTTCTATAAATGCAGAGGAAAGCTGTTTCATTTCTGACATGAAAAATAACTTCTCAAAAGGAATCCAATGGTATTTCATTACGGAGAGTGTTTTCCTCATGAGTACAATTTTGATATTTTTAAGTCAAGAGGTAACAAGAGCCTTACCCAATGTTAGTCTTTTTAGTCTTTACTTTAAACATGTCAACAATTTTAAGCTATTTTAACGTTTTTTTTTCCCAATTAAAACATTTTTTTTTTACCATTCTCAATACTGTGACATAGATAACTCGATTCTTACTAACTCTTTGATATGAAAAGTGTCCAAAAGGCCTTGCTCAGGTTGAACAAGTGTAAACAAAAAAAAGAATATGCATTTATTAATAACAATTCTGGGCCATTTCCAGCAACTTTTCAGCCTGAGCTACATTCTGCAAGTCAGTGCTGGATTAGAGCAACTGGAGTCCTTAGGTCAGGACAGGGCTTCTCAAAGTTGGGGTTGGGAGCCCTGTATGTGTTATATAAGGATTAGTTGGGTATTGTAGGAGTATTTGAAAATCTTCTTTAGAGAATAATTATGTAACTCTCTACACAAAAATTTACTCGTCCTGGTGTTTATTGTAAAAACAGATCAATGCTATTCACTGATTGTAAAAAAATTTTTTAGTTGCAAATGGAATACAATTAATGGTAATTTTTTTAATTTGGGGGGGGGGAGGACCCAAGGCTTCCCTTAGATTATGAGGTCCCTGGGCTTCAGTTAACTCAGTCTATATATAAATCTAACACTGCAGCTAGTTATTGAATGATTCCACATAGCCTTATTTCTAGTTACTCAATTAAATTTATTCATTTTACCATTCAAATACTTTATCCCAACAAAATTTGGTAAATTAATTCTTTGAATAAAATGGAATTTAAGCAAACACTAGATTCTCTGTCTTTATATAATTATTCTAACACCATTATTGAAATGATTTATCAGACAATTTATTCTTATATCCCAAGGAATAAACTACTCCAATGCCATGGTGACATGCCTGTTTTTTCATATACCCAAAACAGGTTCATAGTAAAACAGGTTCATGGTAAAACTGCTGATGATCCCCATAATAAGATGAAGTGCATAACATTAGGATCCAAATTCAAATAATAGTAATAAAATCAAATCCTATATTAAATATGTGATATTCTGAACATAGTACATTAACAGCGATCAGAAATTAATTGACTTGCATTATATAACATCATAAGATGATTTGGGATTGTATGAAATTTATGAAATTCCTAAAAGAAAAATTCTAAATTTTTAAAGATTATATATATACATATAAGCACAATAAGTTTTAATTTGCAGTACTTTAACATTATTTATGAACTATATGTGTGTTTGTGTGATGAAAGTACTTCATCAAATCAGTAAATATATAAGTTAAAGATAATAACACACTTGAATTGGAAAATCGATTTAAATAAACTATATTATATCGACTAACCATTGTTGGCAATCAGTCTAGGAGAAGGACAACTCTGAATTTCAAACCAGGAGTGGAATCTACTCCTCCCCCAAGCTATAGGTGAAAATAGCAAAAATGTGTGTGTCGGGGTGTGGGGTGTGCAATCTCACCCTGTATAAACAGAGATGATAGGCTTGCAAGCTGAAGGACCAATCGGATCCAGGATATTGACTGAAGACTAAAGTACTGATGATCAAATTTTGAGAAATGTTTAATATCTACATATATACATATATATATATATTGGTAAACTGAGAATTATTTTGCATAAAATAAGTGTCTGATGAGTTCAGGTTCCTTGTGAGCAAAGTTGGACATAGACTGTTCTTGAAATCTTCCCATGAATTGCTTGAATTAATGATGCTAATTATCATCATTTTAGTTTATTCTCATCAAGTAGACATGGCTATCAGCTATATTTTTTAATCTATTAAGAAGCATTTTGAACATTAAATCTGGACAATGTATTTAACAGCTTCAAATAAAAAAAAAGAAGATTACTTATTCTTTTTTTTTCTTTCAATTAACCAAAAATTGTTATTTTAATTCCATCATGGTTGTTCATACTGAGAAACCCAAATAAAATAAGTGAAATTTGAAATGACATATTTTAATGACTTGAAAAATTATTTTTAGACCAATTGCAAATCAAAAGTTAGCTCTTTTGGGTAAGGGATACATACTGAGAAAAGTACTGCGTGTCTGAGGTCCTTGTTGTGACTTGACAGGCGATATCCTTACCGGTACCAAAACAAGATCAAAACAAGAAGAAAGTACTGAGCAACAAAGATAAAAATAATAGTAGAAATTCTCTTCAAATGATCTTCATTCTCATTGGTTGAATTTAGACCGTTTTTCACAACACAGCAATAATTATAGGATGGTGAGTTTTGTAACACAAAACAGTTTTCAAAAATTTTTTCTGGTTCATCGAAGCTGTAACAATTCCACCATTGTGTTTTGAAGGTTATGATATTCAACCAGTATTTTTCCCATCAGCATCAAGTCTTTGGGCATCGAAACTTAATGGATTCCAAATTATTTGGTCATTTTCCCAGGTATTTTTCTGTTATTGTGTCTTCACAATAACTAGGAGAGTTTAATGTATCAGTGATTGTATAGATGCCATCTCACCTGCTGACGACCAAGCAAGGACCAGAAGGTTGTTATCAAAACAAATATGTCAAGTCAAATTGTCTGATCATGACTGGAAAGTAGCTGATTGAGTTCTTATAAACCTCAATATCCATATGATGTCCAATCGGACAGACTCCGTAATGTTTCACAACAAAAAATTGCATATTGATTTGCCATAACATCAAGTACAATTCATATATGCCAACAATAAGTTACAACATTAACTCATCCATAATTCAGTCCTTCATTTTTCAAAGATGAAAAAAATTCCGAAAAGCGTTCAATACAAAGTTGGTATTCAAAATCAAATGCTTTTTAAAGGGCGACTTTTTCGAAAAAAAAAAATTAAAAAGAAAACCCATCTTTAGAATTTTTGAAAAAGATGAAATGATTTCTAGACAGAGCAAGAAAAATGTATCGACAAAAAAAATTACGAATCCTCTCCCCCAACCCATACAAAAATTTAAGAGCCTCCCTCGACAAAAAATTATAAATCCCATCCAATCCCCCAAATTTACAAATTCCCTCCCACCCACAAAACTTCAAAAGATCCCAATTCAATTTTAAATGTTTCTATCTTTCGTATTTCGATAGTCGAAAAATTTGCAACTCCCTTCTAACATATAATAATTTTTAAAAAAAGCATAAAAAGATTTTTTTTGTAACTTTTTTGTTTTAGTTATTTCTATTTTCTAGTCTTCTGCCAGTAAATTCTGAGATACCTGGAACGGAAGACTGTATTTAAAGTGACGGACTGAGTTTTATTTTCTTGAGGAATGGAAGACATGTTTTGCCTTTCTCTTTTCTGTCTTCCTTCATTCTCCATTTTTATTCTTCATTTGGTTCTACGAGCAATAATTGCTGCGATATTCTGTTTTCCAGTCTGGTATTACGTCTCTGGGGAGCCAAGACCCAGTCATTGGGCGGTGGTATACAAATTTGGCAATAGGGGCACCGTCTTCGCTGGATTTGTTTGCTTTAATGACTCCATTAAGTTGAGCGGCTTGCAGAGCATTCTTTGATACCTGAAGAGAATAAATAGAAATGTAAAGGAAAAAAAAATAGTTAGACATTAGATCAATGATTCTGAATGTGGAATGAATGCCCCACAAGGGGGTGATTTGAATATATTTCGGGGGCAATCTGGAATTTAGGTTCATATCTAAATCGAAGCTGGACTGATTGATTTCTCATTATATACTACTAATAATTTTTAGTCACACAATATTATTATTTACTCATTTTACTACAGAGTTCATAGTAACTAAAGCTCAACTTGATTTAAGCTCAAACTAATTGTGTTGTTATTGATTTCAAGATTGTATTATTATTCTTGTTCAATACCAAATTGTTTTATCAGTGTAAGGGAGAATTAATTAAAGTATGAAAGTCCAACATTTGGCAAAAATCCAAGAATCTAATTACACATATGCAAAAGCATATGAGATGTGATTCTTTTTGCCTCATGATACATGATTGAATTACTTTTTAGATGTGCCCAGTACATCTCTATTAAGCGCTTTATGGGTGGTTGGTTCAATTTAAGTAATCAACAGAAAGAGGAAGGAGGAGAATGTGTGACATCATTGAAAGAACATTCTGATCAATGGATGAAATGATTTACAGTATTGTTTGTTATCAATAGTTAAAACTGTCTTCAAAAATGGTTAAACCTTTCTATTTTCAGCTAACTTTATAGCTAAAAATATAATATATGTATATGTATATGTATATATATATATATATATATATATATATATATATATATATATATATACACACACAGTATATGTGGTACAAATCAGGCTAGCAGTATAACATAATATAATAATATATCAATAATATAAAGCCACTTCTGAAATGTAATGGATTTATTTCATAGAGTACTCGATACATACAACATTTTACTCATGAAGTTAAGTTATTTTAGGGTGGAGCTGGAAATAAATAGTAAAATGTGGATTCGCTACACAAACTAGCTCATGTTTCTGCCCTCTTTGGGCCTCGAGGGCAGAAACATGAGCTAGTTTGTGTAGCGAATCCACAATCTACTATTTATACACACACACACATATATATATATATATATATATATATATATATATATATATATATATATATACTTATTTGAAGCCCATTTATCAAAAGAAATAAACATTTACTAAGACTTCAGAACGAATCATTGTTAACTTTTATTTAAACTTATTGTTTTTTTCCATAGCCAGAATTTCAGGTGAACCATCCTCTTCTAACTCTTTACCTTCCTCCTACTGCTACTACTATATGTCTATCTCTCTATCTCTATTATGACAACCAAGCTTTTCCATAAATGGCTAATTGTCATAAAATGCAATGTCTTAGCTCTAGTGAAATAAAGGTGTCTATTTTAAAATGGATTATTATTGAAAATCGAGCATCCTCAAAAAAACAAGTGGAAAAAGACAAAATTTAAAAAAATGGAAAAGCTGCTTCAAGATGGTGGCTATTGGACTACCCAACTAAAAATACTTCTAGTACATCATATAATACCTTTGAGATTGGAAATCACAGATATGGACATAAGGATGGTGGATGCATCTTCGAACTTATGGCTCTCGTCTTTTTATAGTAAGGAGGACAACACATTTTTTTTAGCTGTCGAGCTGGGGCATGGAGTAAAAAGCACTTAAAAATCTCTACATTAGATGGAAACAGAAAATGGTTTATCTCAATAGAAGATGATATTTTCTCCGTAGCATATTAAATATAAAAATTGTAGTAATATCTTGCCACTTTTCATGAAATTGTAGAGGTGGATTTCATAAGTATATTTTTCTTTTGAACATTTTTTCAGATTTGGTAATGAGTATTTACCCATAAGGGAGAAATAAATTCATGCCTTTTTCAAGAGTATTAGTCTAAAGTGAAAATTAATAGCTTGGGCTGTAACTAGAACTCAGTTTGTCGATTCTGTCCTCTGAATTGTAACTGTTAAGCCACTCCAAACATTAAGTGCTTAAAAATTAGTCTTAAAATCCACTAACTTTCAAACAAACAATATAAAGATTTTGTCATCTCTGCCTAAAAATGAATCACCATAGCCTAGTTGATTCATTTCTATCACAATGCTCCCTCACTGTAAGTTATCTCTCTCTTAGTAAAGACTTTACTAACCCACCAACCCCATCCTGATACTTTGGACAGTGACACAAAGTTACATAGAGCATTACATGGCTTGATAAGATTGATTGCATTGAACTGACTGGAGATATCAGTTTCAAGGGAGCATGTGTAATACAACCGGTCGGACAAAAAAAGGATATAATTCTTATTCTAAAAGAAATTAAAATTCAACCAAATAATCTCTATCATACTCCCTCTATCTCTCTATCTCTCTATCTCTATCATTCCAACCAAGCTTTTCGACAAATGGCTAATTATTATAAAACGCTATGTCGTTGCTGTAAGGAAATGAAGGTGTTTATTTTATAACGGAATATCATTGAAAATCAAGCATCCTCTAAAAAACAAGTGGAAAAAGATGAATTTCAAAAAAATGAAAAAGCTTAAAGAAGGTGGCTATTGGACTACATATGGAAATTTTCAAGGCTCTATGCCAAAAGATGTGACCAGGAATAATGATATATTCACGTGTGGATGGACAGACACGTGAAAAGGGAAGAATAACATGCTTTTTGTGGTTTGGTCAGTCCATTATTCTAGCGACAGTGATTCAATGTTCTCTCGTAAGTAACAAGTTCTATCCTCAACAACCACATCTTAACAGTGTTTGATCACACTAATGTGACTGACTAGTGTATATCCTAGCTGCTGTGCTCATCATTTAAGAATTTTGATGCATGGGATCTGAAATCCTGGCTTTTACTTAGGCTGGAATACTGATACCAACTGATTTATATAGGAAAATTTTTTGAGAGTTCTCAGACCCGCCAAAAAGATGAAGATAGTCTGTTAGATAGAGTTGTTGATGGGAGGTACATGAGATTGGGGTGAAAGAGAGCGATGAAGAGGGTGTACACAGTAAAACAAGCTTTTGAAAAGCAGGGGATACTCTTGTGTATATATATATATATATATATATATCGTCATAACTTGGAAATGAGCAAGAGGGTGTGTATAAGTCACTATGTGACTCACAAACTATTTTGGTAAGATAGGTGAAAATTATGCAGACTTATTTTTAGGAATATCTTTTTTTAAAAAACTTTAACCAATTAAAATTAGTGTGTGCTTTTAATGCTGGAAAATCTCATATGATAAGCCTCATTATTGTCTTTATTTTCTCTCTAATATTTATCAAAGGAGATAACTTCTAATTGCTAATTATAAAGCAATTAGATTTATCTATTTATTTTTGCAGATCTGGGTTCGTTCCAGTTGTACATTAACAAGAAATGAAGAGCAACATATTGTTTTTTTTATGTTCTAAAAGTGAAATTGTTTAAATACTGCCATCATTTTTCGATGGCAGTATTTGAATAAAATTGGGTAAACTGTTTAGTAAAGGTTCGCAAAAAGAGAGGTAACTAGTATAGACATTGTACATAATAAAAGAATAAAGTGTAAATTATACAGACAATTTGGAATAAATAGGAGACAGTTTTCTTCTTATTTTACATCAGTTTGTATGGAAAAATACTATTATATATATTCAATCATTTTATGATGATTTCAATTGAATACTCATTTTAGTAATACAAATAGGAAATATTTTTTCCATCTTTTCTGTTAATTGTAACCCTAACACTAACCCTAAATTATATCCCTTGTAGTTAAATCTGATGAAATACAGTTTTAAATTAAGTTTTATGCTTTCATTTTTTCTGTAACTAGTTAACAGCAGCAGCTTAAACAATTGTCAATATTAGTTACCTCCCTTTTTTTTCAAACATTTTCCAAACAATTACCTGAACTACCATGGTCTATAACAGTGGTTTTTAAGCTTTTTTGCCCCATGCCTCAACTGGAGAGCTCAAAAATTTGATTTACCCCTGACTTAAATGAAATAAATTTACTGATGCAAAGGTATAATGATATAATGTTAAATTCAGAAATTTACCAAAATTTAGAATTGCAAAACAAGGAAAATATCTGTGATGGAATACATTCTTTGTAGAAAAGAATACTGATATATGAACTTTAGGATACTTTCTAAAAATTTTGTAACTTCTTTATTACATGAAACTTAGTAACAATGCAATAACCTCATCGATCTATACCTTGCAAAGTTATCAAGTTGAGCATTAGTTACTATGGAATCTATAGTACTATAAGTAATTGATAGTATTGTATAATAAGAAATTAATCACTGTTAAAATTGTGATGCTATGGAATTGAAGGGTTAATTAGAAAAATGACATGATGAAAATGAAGGGGTAATTGGAAAAATCTGAAAGTGGAAATAAGATAACCTTGCAAGGTCGAGTGTGCTCACAAAAAAAGAATGCATACCAAAATGGGTTTCCAAGAGAAACCAGATGGATAAGGAATAGATGAAAAACTAAGACTGTAAAGTAGTTGATATTGAACCCTGAGTTGGGAGAACACTTTTGCACTAGGTGTTGGACGAGCAAGGCCAGGACAGAATAAAGATGTATGATCAATAGCCTTTGTCTGAGAGGTTTAAAATCCTAGAGTTGGGAATATATTTCTGCATTGAAGTGTCCGGCTGGACAGATTACAGATGTATCATCATTAATTGCCTTTGATAGGAAAATAGCTCTAGTTTCCAGGCAGGTAAATTGACTGCCAGGGGATCAAGCCCTGCCTATTGCCTACACATATTTCTAGAGGGAAAATTATGGATTCCCAAATTCGGAGAGGTCAGAATAAAGATTGTTTAGGCTAGCATGATCTCAGTATTTGCTAGCTGAGAAGGAAAGAAATCAATCATCAGCCATCAGCCCCACCCACAAGGGGAGACAGTAATTATAAAAGCCACCTATTTTTGAGTAAACAGAGTAGGGTACAGAGAAGCCACCAGGACACTGGTTAAAATTTCATGTTTTTAGTCTCTACAATTTCCTGACCCCCAGAAGATTATATCTTTGGTGAAGCTATACCAATATATATACCAAGAGACATCAAGTGGATTCTCCAAATGACTTATAGTTTTAACTCGAGAACTTTGTTGAAGCTTTACCAACAGACATACCAAGAGATATCAAGTAGATAACCCAAAAGACAGACTGGTATTCATTCCATAGTGACCTCACCCACAACAGCGTATATTTTGACATAAATTTTGTTGCATATTTACACCCAGTGTCGATTGTTCCTTTCCAACTTGTGATGCGTCCGGAAGTCTTTGTTCCAGTACCACAGAATCTTTTAGTTGACAGCTGCATCCCCTCGGATCTGGACGTAATGTGGGTGAGGTAGGAAGGACTTAAGACTGAGATACAGCAACCAGCCAACTATGTCCTGACCAGCATTGCATTTAAAACAACTAACAAAGGCTGCAGTGACCGGCTTGGGGTGTTTGTTCACAAAATTAATACTTAGTTTTGAGTCACAGAATGCTTTCCGCTCTTTACAGCTAAATTCTAAATTGCCCTCCGATGTATTTAAATTGCCCCCTTGTGGAGTGAGGGCCCCACATTCAGAATCACTGGTCTATAAACACGGAGTGTTTGCATATTTCCTTTGTGATATTCTGAGTGATTTGAACAGAACTATTTGTTCATCAGGAATGAGTATT
This sequence comes from Thysanoteuthis rhombus, assembly GCA_963457665.1. NCBI lineage: Eukaryota > Metazoa > Mollusca > Cephalopoda > Oegopsida > Thysanoteuthidae > Thysanoteuthis > Thysanoteuthis major. The sequence goes on along the minus strand of OY735234.1, from coordinate 24,619,624 downwards.
GCATACATAGATGGATGACTTTAACAACAACAACATAAAAAGCAGCAGGGATTGAACCCTGAACCCTTGAAAGACAAAACTCTGATATTACTCATAGATAAACACAGGTAAATTTCTTCACAGGTCTTGGAAAAAGAGTCTGTCCAAGTCTAAGAATAACCAACCAATCAGATCACCTTTCCATCTATAAATAATAAGGCCCCGTAGGGTCATTTGTCGCTGGGAAGCCTCACAGCAAAGAGACATAGCCTGGTTCCTAGGATTTATCTTCCAAGCAGCACCTCCCCATAGCATTGATGGGGCAGTGTGCGGAGTACTCCCTGACATCTGAGACAAAACACTGAAAGAACTAGACAATTCCTGCACCCATCAATACATAAATATGTGCAGCTTCCCATGTAAATAAAGATATTAAAGATACTAATCATACAAGACAAAAATTAACGTGTTGAAGGAAAATCATTAGCGTTTGCATATGCTTTTCAATTGGTTGTATCAAAAATAATCCATGAGATGAAAAAAACAAACAATAAATACATGTTTAATTTCATGCTGAAATAAACATTAAAAATCTATTCAATTTCAAACTGTGGGTAGGTTATTTCCACATTCAGGGTAGTGAACCAGATTATAAACTGCTAAATTATGGTTCAAACCATGGTTGGAAATGTGGTAGATTCACATTCTAATGGCAGCAGATTCAAACGTACCAGACAATTTGAGTTGCCAGATCTTCAAGCACTTGGTTAGAGTGGTAAAACCAGTAATGGCATCCATCCAGCTGATATCTATTTAGCATTTCTTTTTTTTTTGATGTGTAGGAAGAAAATTCTACAACCACAATGCAACCAACTTAGCAGGAAGTTTTTTTTTGTATGCAACATTGTAACTGTTAATTTGACACTCATGATGCAAAGTCCGCTAAGATGGTGTAATAGTAAGTACATCAGCCTCACACACAGGGGGATCTGGGTTCAATTCCTGCTTTGAGCAAAGAATGCGGAAAACTCTTCAATTGGACAAATTCCCCTGTGCATTCAGCAACTAACTGAGTATACCCTATGTTGTATAATTAGGGTGGGAAAAATTAGGAACAGAGTTGCGCCCTCCTGTATTAGAAAGGATAGTAGCAAATTGAAAGAGGGTTGTCTCCAGCAACTAGTAAAGTATGGTCTTTGACTTTGAATACAAAGTTCTTGCTTGAAATAACCAAATAGGCTGTTTTTGATGTGGAAAGCCATATTTCCATCGGGGGTTTAACTACAACCATTGGCAGGATACTCTTTGGACATGTCCACTTTCCCAAACTCCAGGGACAAAACTTTTTAAAACACTGACTGCTACTGAAGGTTTTTTTGCATCTGTAAAGTTTCCAGCCAACAGGGTTGGAAACTTTACAGATGCAAAAAATGTGAAAAATTCTATAAACATTAATTTTCCTCCTAAATTTGAACCAAAAAATGTATGCTATACATGGACTGAGATGTGCTGGATTAGTTTATGGTTTCATTTTCTGTCTGTGATGTGTAATTCTCAAATTCAATGAGTACAAATATACACAAATACAATACTTCTTTAGATGTATAGACGACTGTCTGGATGACACACTATTTCATAATGTAGCTTTAAAGAGAGTGAGGCAGAATAACCAGCACATGAATGGAAAACAAAGTCACAAAAAGCTATTGCTGAGTAAACACACCCAGGCAAGAAGCTTACATGGATAGATAAGTAATAAAAGATACTTACATGGTTGGCAGCATTTACGTTATAGGTTTTCATGTCTCCAATCTCTCGACTGGAGCACCCCCCTCCATAAGCCACGAACGGGGGCAGTCTTATACGTACTTTTGGTCTGTTTATAGAATTTCTTGGTTTATTCTGGACTGATGCATATTTGGGGTTAAGTCTTGGCTCATCATCTGCAAAAAAATAAAAACAGGTTACACAATAGAAAATATAACATGATCAATGCCTTTTGGCTGCATACCATGTAGGGGGTGATCAATTAAAAAATTTGAAAAATGGGGGGATCATTGAATAAGTTACTCCACTCATTTTGGGACCAACCAATGCCCAAATCTTGTGCTGGTATTTTTTCAAGATAAATTTAGATAGAGAACAATTCTTTTAGATAATTCTAGATAACTGATCATTTCTTTAGATAAATTTAGATAGAGAACATTTTTTTAAGATAATTTTAGATAAAAGATCAATTTTTTAGATACTTTCAGATAGAAGATCAATTTCTTAGATAATTTTTGATAAAAGATCTATTTTTTAGATAATTTTGGATAAAAGATCAATTTTTTAAAAGATAATTCTAGATAAAAGATCGATTTTTAAAGATAATTTTAGATGAGAGATCTATTTTTCAGATAATTTTAGATAAAAGATCAATTTTACAAGATAATTTCTGATAAAAGATCTATTTTTCAGATAATTCCAGATCAAAGATCTATTTTTCAGATAATTTTGGGTAAAAGATCTATTTTTCAGATGATTTTAGATAAAAGATCTATCATTTTAGATAATTTTAGAGAGAAAATCTATTTAAAAAAATAATATCCTAGATCATTAGTTTTTGTACATATATAGGCAACAGTGATTGATTGATGTGAGGAACAGATATACATGTATATTTTGTATTGCTACTCCCAGATCGTTATTCTACAACTGTTCAGAGTTATCAATAAAAACAATGGCTCATCTAAGACTCTTATAGTATACAGCATTATTTTGAATTCCAAAGTGAAAAATTATTTATCTTTAATGTTATTTCAACAATAGGCAAAGTTTGACATCATTAGTATAAGACTGGTTCTAACAAGTTATGCTTCTTTCTTGGTTGTTTTTCCCATTATTTCGACTGCAATTTCGCAGTTTGTTAGAATGCAGTATTATGCAGAAAAAGAAGATTGGTTTTAGTCATTCTATTGATTTTCCATTCAATGTTTTGCCTGCAAACTTTGAGCAGCTTTGGTTATGCTAGTGTGGGCCTGTAACATTTGTTATGAAGGAGGTTCGCAATTGTTAAAAAATACACATAAATATTAGAAAATAATTTTTTTACTAGCGAAGTGATTGAATTTTGTTCATTTGCTATACAGCCAGAAAATACAGCAAATATGTTTGACATTTCAGAAATAGTATAATTTTGTTTACATCTTTTGTATTTGAGAAGCAGCCATCACGTAGCACCATTTTTTAAAAGCGTAAACAAATTTTCAGAAATAACTCCTAGTACATGCATAAGTAAATAATTTTCATATGAAAATTCTCTTCAATCTTTCTTATTGATAACACAAAGATTATTACAATAAAATTTACAGTTTACTAGTTTTGAGCATTTTTATCAACAAGTTGCTTTGTTGTCAAAAATCTGTAACAGAAGCCTCTATATATTATTCAAGCTTCAACATCTATGAATGACTGAGTATTTAAGGTTAGTTTTTTTAGCCAGTTATCTTCAATTGTGGTTATTATTCTGATACAGTAGTTAATGGGAGAGTGATATCTATGGGATAAATATATGATGCATAACTGCTTTTACCCATGTAAATGAATGATAATTGCTTTTTTGTACCTAAGGCCATGAATTTATCAATCATATCTCATAAGTAGGATTTAAAAATTGGTTCACCAATTCCTTTTTCAGCGCTGCCAACCTTTATGATCCCAAATAAAAGACTAAGTTATGGTGATACAAATTATAAAAAAATTAGTTGCAAGTAATAGCCATTATTCACCTTGGCTTATAAAGTAGATCAGGAGTGACAAAAATACTTGCAGTCCATTGGTCAAAATGGACAAGGCTCATCAGGATCCCTAAATGCAGTCGCATGATGCAATGTTCAAATTTTCCTTTTTCACATGAAAGATGTTCACAATCACATGTGCTAAAAAACACTCAGCCCAGTCTCAGGGCGAGTAAGTGAGCACACATTATCAAAGATGAGAGCAGGGGCCTTCATCAACAAAAATGTAAGTAATTTCCTACGATTTCACTTTACACACACTCGAAGACATTACAATAATATGATATTTTATCATGCACAATTCTAAATGTACATTGCTAAGATCAGCTTAGACATGAGAATTCTCACAGTTGAACTCTGAAAGATATTGATAAAACTTCTCACATACAGACCTTACAAAAATACTTACAAAAATAAATTGAAAACAATGAAAAATAAACAAACTTAATAAATAAACTCAATAATATGCTTTTGTTTGTTTGAATGAAGTAATTTGTTTTCCTAAAGGTTGTGTTATTTTATGATTACAATCTCTCACTTATATAATGGTGCACGTCACCTTCCCTTACTATAACTAGGTAAACTGTTTGACCCCACCAAAACATTACCAAAAAAAGTCAAATAAAAACGTACTTCTGTTTAAGTAGTCTTCATAATTACTTAATCCGTTTAGCATTCTTGGCTCAGCAGAGAAAGCTCTTTCTGCTGAGCTTGAACGACGGCTAAATCGTCTGGCGCGGGTCACATGCCTCTCTGAAGAGTTAGCACGTCGGCCCATCTTCTTCATAAAAGGGATTTCAGTGCATACATCATCCGTCAACAACTCTTCGAACTGCTTCCACCCGCTTCCAAACGGTGTGTGCTCATACTCATGCTTCCGTCGCATGTTCCTGAAGTGTCTGTTGGCTTCATATATGAGCTCGCATAGTTTGGGGTCCACATTTGAGAACTGGCATCCATATTCGCTCTTCATTTTGAGCGCTGAAATTGAGAAAAGTAGAAACTAGTAAATATCAGAAAAAAAGGAAAATTATCGACCAATGAAAACAAACAAACAAAAAAATAACAAAAACAAATAAGAAACAACTTGGAAAACTCAAGAGACAAAATACCAATAAAAATTTTAAAAAAATCTAATAAATAAAAAATTACAATAAGTAAATGAAAACAAAAAACTGACAAATAAAATCATAAGACATGAAAAAAGTAAAATTAAAAAAAAATTGAAAACAATGAAAAAATAAACACACTTGATAAATAAACTCAATGAATGAACAGGTCTGGTTAATCACTCAATAGGAACCAATGTCTTTTGGCAGCATGCCATTTTAGGTGTGATCAATGCACAAGTTACTTCTCTTCAGTTCAGCAGTGATCTCTAAAAAAGTCTGAATCATAAAAAAACATGAATACAGCTGGAGATGATGTGATGGACCAATTTAGCATAAATTTATATGGCAAATTGAACCTCTAGTGAAAACTTATCCAAGGGAAAATTTTCAGAGAAAAATGAACCGTTTTTTTTTTATAAACATAATAAGCAGTAGTTGTTCAAATTTTCAGCCCTCTTCCTCCATTGGTGCAGTCTGTATGCATGATACATACAAAGCCAGCCAGACCATCTTAAAAACTGAAGAAAGCTATGTTGACAGATTTGGTTGACGGTTTCTGATAAACTCACTAAATGAATAGAAATAAATGAACAAAAAACTTCAATAGACATGTTATACTTTGTTTGAATGAAATAAAGTAATTAGTTTTCCTAAAGGTTGTGTTATTTTATCATAATGATCCGTTTCAGATATAAACTATACCCATGGAGTCAGCTTCAATGTATTCTATTTACCAATCTCATATAACGCCCCCCCCCCCCCATCACCTTCCTCTACAGTTAATATTGACAGTTTTGGTTGATGCTTCCTCGTAAACTCAATACATGAACTAAAATAAATCAATAGAAAACTTCAATGAAAACTCAGTCAATGAATAAAAAAGAGAAATAGAAAAAAGGTCAATAAATAAAAAAGACTAAACAAATCCTCATTAGGTTCTTCACACTTGTGGCCTTGTGTCAGACTAAGCTAAGCTTAGCAAATACTCATTCCATCCTCCTTTTATTGTGTTTCAGTAGGTCAGTTAAGGATAGCAAGATTCAAGAACAACATCTTCAACTTGTGGTTAAAAACAACAAAAATGGAGATACTCGTCCAAAATAGTAATATCCATGTTGAATATTTGGTAAATTATGAGATGCATATTTACAAGAGCAATTTTTAGACTATGGCTTACCACAAATCATCCAGACCCCAAAGCTTACATAGCTTGACTTTTCAGTGGGCAGCATTAGCCCAAAAGAATCCGGCCATTTTAAATATCTTGTGAACTTGATGTAGCAAATCAAAGAGGACTTGTCAAGTGTGTGTGAACAGACACTCTCCCATGACTTTACTCAGTCAGCAGTGAGCTGGTGTAATGTGTGACTGTTGCATTTGCAATATTGAGCCTACTATCCTCCATGTCTCATGCAGAATTTTTTGGCAAGAAATCACATCACCAAAATCTGTCTTTTGGGATAGCAGGTAGTGTAAAAGTGTGATATAAGTTAGCTAACAATAAATAAGAGATTTTCTTGATGCCTCATCAATAGTACCCCGGAATGAAGGATCAAGCTGTGAAATGTATATATTTCAAAGTCCTAAAGCTAGAAAAAAGAGAAAAGATCTGTTTAGGTTTTTCACAATTTCACATATCAAGGATTTTCTTGGAATCCTTTTATATATAAAAAAAAAAAGATGTAGAAACAAAGAAAATTTCTCAAACCTATATTTTTTAATTAAAAAAAAAAAACAACAACACACGCACACACACAATTTCTTACGTCTTAACCACCTTAAAAAAATAACATTCCTTGTAATCTCTCCAGAAAAGAGATTCATGGTATACGTATTTGTAATTTTGCCAACAAAATTACGAGTATACCATGAATGTCACAATTGTCAAAAATATTTTTAGAAATAAACTGAAAACAAACATACAAACACACAAAAAAATACACACACACGCAAAAACAGACATAAAAAACACATACATACTCAAAATCATACACAGATGTACAGTGAAACACACAGATCCAGAGAGAAACACACAAAGATTCACAGAGAAAAATGCACACGGAAACACATGCATAGAGAAATATATACAAAAAGAAAAACGCACATATACACACAAAGAACCCTATCCCACATACACTCAAAGTAAAAAACACTCGCAAACAACAAAAAACACATTCAAGAATACACACACATACATGCAGCAAAACACCCACATACATATGCACGCATACAAGATAAAAAACGTAAACTCAAAGTAAAACACACACGCACACAAAACAAACACACATAAACACATGCACACACAAAAAAAGAAGGAACAAGAGATTCAAATCAAATCTCTTTGAATACAAAAGCAAAGCAAAAATCATCCAATCAAATCCTTCGTCTCATAACAACCAATCATGGTACTTCTTATATACAAAGTTGGGACAAGGATCAACAAGTTACAACAATTACACCATAAAACAATACATGCATCTTATAATGCACCATTTAACTTTAGATAAAAATAAATAGTGGAATAATGTAACTCATTTTTTCACCTCGAATGGTGCAATAGACTTATTGATATTTATGAAATATATTACTCCCATTTTTTCATGCAATAAGGTTCCTGTATATACTTGTAAGCATTTCAGCACTTGGCATTCTTTTTCAAGGGTGCCAAGATTTTGCACACTAAGTAACTTTGATACCCTGTAACTTGTTTGTCTGTTCATGTATGACAGAAATTGATACGGCAATACAACCATGGAATTCAAACGCACAACCATTCAAAGATTAGTCACCTATAGTAGCAGAACAAACTTTTTTCTCTGCAGATAAAGTCATCAACAGAATGATAAAGTTTTAAAAGGCATCATCATGTCTATGAGTCTTTTTCAGTTTAAGATGCTTAACTTTAGAAATACAAGGATATCACATGTAGAATCCTGATCCCAAAATTGATTCGGGTTCCAGGTGCAAAATTTGAATGAAATCATGTGACGTAGTGTGACATAGTGTGTCATGTATTGCATCAGGGTGTTAATATCAATTTTTTTATAGAGTTTTAAAAGAAAATTTCAATCAAAATAAATACATTGTTTCAATGTAATCAAAATTTGATCCTATTTAATCAAAACAAGATCTCCAATGTCTGTACATTGATTTAATGAAACTCTTGTTGGCAACTCCATTGGCTTCCAATTGTTTGTGTGTGTTCTTCATGATTTCTTCAAACAAAACAAAAATGATTCACTACTTTTTGAATAGTTTTCAAATTTTCACACATTTGGGGAGATTAATTAAAAATTGGAAAAATTGTAGGAGTTATCAATTAAAAAATTAGAAAAAATGTTGGGGGTGATCAATTTAAAAATTGTTGGGGGTGATCAATTTAAAAATTGTTGGGGGTGATCAATTTAAAAATTGGAAAAAAGGGTTGATCAGTCAATAAGCTCCTTCTCTCGCTTTTTGTTGAGCAGTGATTACTAAAAAAAATCTGGATTTTCAAACAACCAGCGTGTGTGATGTCTGGCACATAAACTTACATTGCGAATCAAACCTGTGTGGAAAACCAATTCAAAAGGGGGTATTTTCAAAAAACTAAAAACAACTGTTTTTTTCAAGAAATAATGAGTAAATGTTTAAATATTCAGCTCTCTAGCTTTATCGGTGCAGCTTGTATGTGTGATATATATATACATAGCCAGCCAGACCTACTTAAAAACTGAGAAAACATATTTTGTCAGTTTTGATCAACAGTTTTTAATAAGAAAATCTAAAAAAATTTATCAATATCAACACTCCAATATAACATGTGACATCATATGTGGTATCAATCAAGAATTTGCACCCCTAACCTAAATCAATTCTGAGGTCTGTATTTTATACTTGATTAGGATCCTCCGAATATCTGTTGAATATACAAATTCAAATTCGAATGTTGAATATACATAATCAGGAGATAATCCTGAAAGCACAAGTGTTTGATGACATTGTGAAAAGTCCAATTATAGCAAACAAGATTGATTTTTTGGAACTGCTAATAAATCTTGTCACTTTTTGTTTGATTGTTCGTAGGTTTCTTTCACAATAAAGCAAACAAAAAGAGAGGAAGGGGATAGAACAATGCTCTACTCAGTCTGTGTGTTTGCATTTATATAACTACTACAACTACTGTTGGTGCTGCTTATGTCTCAGTAGTAACACAGAAAATATTTTCATAAGATAAAAGTGTCTTTAATTTTTCATGAATATGACTGATGTTTTTCTTCTTATCAGAAAAGGAATCTGTTTATTGCCTGATCCTGTTGCCGTTTAAAGAAAAAAAATGAAAAAAAATCAGAAAATATGATGAATAATAAAAGATCGACAGAAAAATAGATGTGCTCTTTTTTTTTGCAATAGATACAATTATTCAAAAATGTATATTTGTATATAGTGTAATGGTTAGCATGTCTGCCTCACGCACAGAATGTTACGGGTTTGATTCCTTGTATGAGTGAAGAGCATGAAAAACTCTTCATAGGACAAATTTCCCTGTGTAGATAATTGAGTGCACTGCAAGCTGAGTGATTGAAGTGGAAGGCATTTATCAATTGTCTTCCCAGGGGTGGAAAGCGAGCATGTCTTTAACCAACTTCCAAGATGTCTGGCCAACATGGAAGATTATGGTAAACTGAAACCCCAAATAGGTTACACATTCCGCAATGTTGTGGAGGATGCATTTATAATGATACATTTGTATAATTTATCCATATGTAAATAATCTCGTCATTTTTTATGAGAACTTAGCTAGTCTATAAATAAGATAGAAGAGTGTGTTCTTACTGAGATTCCCCAAATCAGATTTGATGGAGAGATGGTCCAATCAGCCAATGACATGTCTACCATTTTTATTTCAACCAATGAGACATCATCATTTTTCAACCAATCGCATGTCACACATTTCCAGCTAATGAGACATCTGTCACTTTTCTTTCCACTGTTGATTACCTTCACTTCAAGGTAAATAGTAATTGAGTGAAAAATGATCAAAAAGAAACATTCCTCAAGTTACCCTGATACACAGGGGCTAGACTCCCTCTGCAGAAAAAGCAGCCCTCCATCTGTTACAATCTCCCTGTGATCTGGTTTTGTAACAACCTACTTTGGGTTACGTCTTTATCCTATCTGGCTCAGTTTACTCGAGGGGGGACCTCTTTACATCCACCACGTCTATTCATCAACATGGGGAGAAGAAGATGTAACAGATATAAGAAGAAAAAAGTGGATGTTTGGTTTCTATCTTAGAAGACATCATCTCTGTCCCCTATCCTAGCTAGTTCCCAACAAAACATAGCATTTAGTATGAGTTAAAAAAACAAAAAAGGCCCTAAAATATTTCAAGTACATTTATATCTTTTTTTGCCATTTTTTTCAAAATTGTCAAAACCAAGAGTTGACTTTGTTTTTCTTACAAGAACAACATTCACCAAATTTAAGAGAGTAAAAATGAACATTCCCCTACCATGATTTGAAACCTTGACCAACCAATTGGTAATCATGTCTCTTATTGACCAGTCTTACATATATATACCAAAATTTATATCTCTGAATTTTTGAGATAAGGTATTATTATTATTTCTATTGATATTCGGACCATCCTCATCTTGGTTGTTTTTCATACAACGTTTCGGCCGTTGCACTCTACGGCCTTCGTCAGGTATCATCTGGTAGGTGTGGGGAAGTAATGAACTGAACCCTTTATTTATCCGACTGGGGTATATTGACCGTACTCCCCTCTTAGCATTAGTAGTATTGATATATTGTCTCACACCGGGATTGAACCTAGAACTATCAGATTACTTTGCAGTAATTTGTCTGATGCTGTAACCACTGTGCTATTTTGTTTGATGCTGTAACCACATGGACCCATAGCGCAGTGGTTACAGAATCAGAGTTTGACCCTGCAGCAGGCAGGTTTGTTATACACTAGTTTGCTTGGACTAGTCGTCTCGTCTTGGTTGTTATAGTCATAATATTTCAGTCATTGTACCCTCCCGCCTTCTCCGAGTGTCTATCACAGTAATTTTGGGGGAATTTCAAACCGTACCCATTATTGAGGGCAGATTGTTCTCATTCCATTTTCCTAGCTAAAGGATATCTCATATCAGTTAATCTCAGGTTACCAATTATGACAGAAATCTTATAAAAGCCTGAGGGCACAACATCTAAAACATTGGGACCATAACAATGAAGATAAGGATACTAGTCAAATAAATCAGTGTTTAATAATGATAATTCTTCATCTCAGAAATTCAGACAAAAATCATTTTTTTCATGTTTGATATTATTTATTCCTGGAAAAACCTTTTCCTAAAAATTTAGATTAAAAAAATTTACCATTTCATAAGAATACTTTCTAAGCCAGTAATTTAAAGTTGAAGTGATATTATAAACATTTACAAAGCTTAGTTTAGTACAATGTTTCCCAAACAGATAAGTGACCCCCTTATATTATTATACAAAAGTATCTACCAGTACATGAGGTGGGAGGTAATGATTGGTATTCTTTGCCTCCTTGTGCCTCCTCACTACCTCTTGTCTTCCCACACCCCCTCCAATCCCTTTGCCTTCCAGTAGCCCTTTGAGTCTTCCAATGCCCCCAAGGGGTGGTAGCATCCACTTAGGGGATCATTGGTTTAGTTTAATACAGTGTCACAGAGAGAGGGAAGATTCAAAGGAGAAAACCTCTCAGCCTTGAAAATCAAAATTGTACCTGGGTTTGAACACCAACCACAAGAGCCAGAATGAAATAAAACAATAGACTTACACATAATACCATTGATGGTGAAGTTCTCTTAAGTTCAAAATAGGTGAATGCACCAAATGCAATGCCAAATCGAAATTTTGTGGCCCCTGGGCAACAGGTATTGTGACACCCCCAGTAATATATTTCAAGAAAAAGTTGAAGAAGAATTAAATTTATTTTAGTAGCTTAACAACAATCAACATTCAAAAATTTGTTTTTCATAATTTCTTAGTAACAAATTTTATATATTCATGGGAACATAGTTTTTTTAATTGTTGTGAGAGCAAGTCTGTTTTAGTTGTTCTTAGATGTCACAACCTGTCGTACAGTATGAATACATACAGTACAGTGTTTCATTTTGAAACAGTATGTTTACTACCAATGCAATATATAAATTGGACCACATTTTTAAAAATAGATGATTTAGCGTGCTTGCACCAAGATCCAGCATTCACAAATAGAATGAATGTTCACTCTGGAGGCCCCCCAGCTTGACAGAAGCCCCTGGGCTGCAACCCCTGAGGCCAATGTTTAAATCCGGCACTGATCAAATGGTGAAAACAGTTATTTGTAAAGATTTATTGCCTGAAGTTCTGAGATATAATATTATCACTATCATGAAAATTATTGTCAAACTCCTGTACAAAGTCTGGAGTTGACTTTGTATTTCTACCATAACAAGAACAACCAAAATAACCCTCACAAAAATGAGGGTTGTAAACCTATCTGTAAGATCCACATTCCCCTACCGTGATTTCAACTCACAAACAACAGTTGTTGACTTACTTCGACAAATCTTAGATATTACTGAAAATTTATTATACAGGTATGCACAGACTTATTTCATTCTTATTTATGTTTTTATATATATATATATATATATATTTTTAAAAAAGTTTTCTTTTTACAACATGTAAAATACAGAATTTGCTTAGTTTAATACACTTTACTACTTATGCATGTACATATCAAACATACATTCCTAAAAGAAATTTGATTGCTACATTTCAGTGCATGCTCCAGATGGATTGTTGTGTTTTTTTCTAGACATAATAAGGAGTAGATATTTGAATTTTTAGCTCCCTGGCTGCAACCTGTACGGCTGATAGATGTACAGCCAGACGGCTAAACAAACTTGAGAACTGAAGAAAGTTTTGGTTGACAGTTTTTAACAAATGCTTTTCCCACAATATCCCCAAATTCAAATATTAACCAACCCTACAACCCCCTCCTCCCTGCACCCCGGGTTATGTAATAAACATCTGTAAAAGATATATTTCAAGAGAACTTTTAGTCATCCTTTTTATCTCTATTCCAGCAAGTCATTTGTTACCTCAAGAGCCAACACGTGCCAATACTTATTTTCACTCACTTTCTCATGTGGGAATCATTAAAAGCTTCCTCATATAAAAGGATTATCCCCCAAAAGAATCTGTTTGAAATTTGCATTCTGGGTATTTAGGTTTTTAATTCAAGTGAATTACCTCCCTTTGAAATTGTGCATGTCCAGGTGTACCTGGATAAATGCAGCCATATTGTTCTATAACTGTCTGAACTGTTCAGAACCGCACTTTTCAAGGTTTTATCATAATTTAGTGTTTTTGTTTAAGCTTACAGTCAGTTACATTAATTTGTACAGCAATACATTATTTGTGTTACATCAAAAACTACACTATTTTGTGTATTACTGAAGCCCTGTTTCACCCAAGAATTCTCAATTGATCATTGGTATTTACAGCAGAATTAAAAAGATGTAAGTCATCAAGCGGCTTAGACCTAGGTCTGATTTTCTTAATACAGGTATCCTGTGCTTTTAAAAATTTTGCTTTACACTGCGAAAAACCAAAAAATCATTCAGCTCCAACACCCCAGTCTGCTATACCTTCCACCATCATAACTTCTGGCAACCCAACCTAACATACTGTCATTGCCATTTTATGGGCCTGTGAATACTCAAAATATTTTCCCATATTAATTAATAATAATTGTCTTTTTTGCTTCGTATCATTTTGGTTTAGAAAAGTTTTTTTTCATAGGAATGTTCCACTTTTGGACAACTGGGAAACCTGTATAAATCTACGTATATATAGTTTTTTTGTATGTAACACTTTTCAATGAGTGTACAGATACTACACTCTGATCTGTATTTACTTGTTTCCCCAAAAGAGCAAGATGTGACACAAGGTCATTTTTAATATTGGGTTCTAGTTAAGGGAGAGCAGCAAAAATTGCTCCAGTCCCTGCAACTAGTGTTATGAGGGCGTCCGTGCAAGCCTGACCCACCCCTTTTAAGCGATGGGATGGTACTGTCCTGGGGCATACTGTTCTCCCAAAACTTGGCCGAATAATTTTCCAAGGCCACAGGACAAATATTAGGCCCCTTGTGCTTGGCAAAACAGAAGCTCAGCCATGATATTGCATCAGCACAAAGACAAAATGTGTACTGCGGACAGATACTATGCTCTGATCCTAGGCAGAAGTGTCAATCTGTACATAAATATTCCTGCCGTTTTTGATGAGTACTAAGCTAACGTAACTAATAATGATTAACAAGAGAGGCACACCGGCCATTCAACTGTACAGACAAGGATTTTGTAAGTCAATAAAGCAATTTAGACGATAAGAATTTGAAATACTTTTTGTTACAGACATTTAAATTGGTAACTTAATCCGACAATACATAAGCAAAACTATTCTGTTAAACATCCAATAATTTAAAGAATTTTTATAAAGGAATTTCATGGATATAGCAGCCAATCAGAAATTATTTATAGACTATTTACTGACCAATCATATTTAGCCAAGTAAATCTAATGCTTAATCAGTAGCATAGCCAGAGATCTGGATGTCCGGGGGCCTTGGTTCCTTGGGTGGCCTCCTTGAACATTTAGTAAGATTTTATGAAAATTGATGATTCACAATAAATACGTATGCACCATCACTTGACTGGTAAAAAAACTTTGAAAAATTGACACACTCCAAAGAATTAGATTGCAGACAAAGAAAATATCTTGATTAATCATTGGAGTAGTTTTGTGTTAACAGACTGAATTATTACTTTGCAATCCATGTATATCCTTGTTATTGTATTTATTTGAGTAAAATTGTAGTAGGTGAACTATTATTTATAAAGCTTTTGGGGATCTTTTTATACTGGAGGATTTGGGAGGGGGGCGGGTCAAACAGCCCTCACTCTCTCCCAGCTATGCCTCTGGGGCCAGTTGCAAATAAATTATAACAAGGCATTAACTAATCTTTTGCAGTTACTACATATGAATCAATCAGAATTAGTTATTAGTAAATTTAGTATCAAACAATTAAATACTATATATCAATCAATCAGAATTGGTTATTAGTAAATTTAGTATCAAACAATCTGAATCAATTTTTGAAACATACAGGCCTTGGGTTTAGTATCGGTTTTTCTACATACATAAACATAGATATATGCAGATATATGTGCACACAAACATAGACACGCACAAATACATGCACATATATATGGTGAGTTTTGAGTTGCAGCTATATATACATGTTATAAAACAAATACAGATCTATGGGTTTATACCCATAAACACTAAATAAAAAAATGAAGAGTCCACAAGAGAATTCAAAGACTCAGTGGATGAAAGTTACTTTGATAAATAATCATAAAAAATCAATATCTGAGTTGTAAAATTTGATCAATATTGAATATTCATTTGCAGCTTCATACTCTGATGATGATGTGAATAAACACCAAAACATTCTCAAAGCTACCTTGAGCCACTATAAACTCATACATATATAATCACATACATCTATGGATAAATTCACACACATCCTTACATGTATGTATAACTTTACATATACACACATATATGAGAGGGTTGGGGAGGAAGAGAAATCTTTTGTATTTCCTGGTATTGAAAACACTATTTTTTTCTCAGAGATAAGTCTTCAAAATTTACCCCGCATCTTACAGGTCAAAGGTTACTTATTCCCCAGTCCTATCCTAATTCCAGTAGAAAGTACTATACATTAAACAGTAATCTGGACCTCTGTATATGACTACTATGAATGTTATATAAACTTGAAGAAAACTTATTAAATATCAAAAACAATGAATTTAAAAGCAAGACTGTCTGCAGGGTCAAACTTAACATCAACTTTTGACAGAAGATGACTAAAGCAACTTTTCAATTGTATATATAATAGATAAATATTTTTTGCATATACATATTTTTTTACTAAAATGAAATAAGCCTGTTTGTATCTGAATGATACATCTTCATTAATATCTAAGGCCTGTCAATTCTGCTCAGTCAGTAAGACAGCCTGCTGGCAAATCATGGTTGGGGAATGTGGGTGTTACATACTGGTTTACAGTCCTCATTATGGTGAGGATTGTTATTGTTATTGTTACAACAGGAAAAAAAAGTCAACTCCAGACTCTGTACTGGAGTTTGATAAAAGTATCATTGAAATCAACACCTCTTTTAGGCAGCTTCCATGCTTATTTTTTTTTTTTCAAATTCAGACTTTTTTTAGTGATCATTGCCCAACAAAAGGTGAGAGAAGTAACTAATTCATTGATCATCTTTTTTTGAAATTTTTTTTAATTGATCATTCCCAGCATGGTATGCCATCAAAAGACATTGGTCATGTGACAGTTTCTATTGAATGATTAACCAGACCTGTTTTCATCTAATTTCTTTAGAAATTTTTGAAGTCAAAACTGGGGTGCATTCTTGAGGTCAAATTGTTCTTGTCGCCAAGGAAATACAGTAATTAAAATCTATCTCAAAATGGTGGGGCGAGTTGCAAGGTAAAAACAACTGTCAATCATATTGTCAATCAAGCATGCTCAAGTTATACAAAGGTCATGTCAGATACTCAATCATGCTTATAAAGCATAACAGGTTAGTTGAACAGAATCGGAGGGTTAGGATTAGAGGATCGTCATCCTGGTAACTGGAGGTCAACTTACATAACTCCACCGTGCCATCGGGCACCTTTAACTCCATCAAGGGCACCTCAACTGCATCAGCACTCCCCATCATTCGTGCTTCACTAGGCAAGGTCTAAGTTGAGAAAAAGGTTCCATACCATGGATTTGAAATATTAGCATTATTGAAATCCAAAAAAAAATTTCCAAAGATAAAAATAACTGTAATATCTGTACCTCACATTAATGAATCATCTAGCCAGTGTGTGTAACAACTAATTATCTGAAAAATTATTCAAAATAATCTAAAAAATACCAGATAAAGATTTGGGAATTGTTGGTCCAAAATGACCACAGGGACCCCCCAAAAAAACTTTTTTGAAAAAACACAAAATAAAAAACGTTTGCCAATTTTCAGGGTTGTACCCCCCAAAATATGACCAAGAGCACCTGGAGACACTTTTACATACACATACATACATAGACACTGATGAGAGATGAATCTGTACACTGATGAGAGATGAATCTGTACCCCAAATGACTGGTTGGTCAGGCAGGCCATTTGCAGGGCTACAGTGATTCAATTCTAATATAGGTAGACCAACAATTTTCCAGCGGATGATGGTGCAGGATCTATTAAAATCAAGACAAAACTATGAGCGGACACTTGAATTTCTCACAGCTCTCACACAAGTTCACTGAGGGGCCATTGATGGCAATATGAACAGAGCCATTTCTAAATGGCACCATCACTTGTCTCTCTCTCCTAACCCTATCCAGAGAGCATACAGTGAGGAGTGAAATCACTGCCTATAATTAACAAGGCAAGCATGAGCTGTAGCTTAAATAAACAAGTAGAAGAGGAAAAATAAATCAAGGAAGAGTATGTAAATCATATACACATACTTATACACACTGAGTATATAAAATGTCCTTGTATTGTTCAGATCAGGGGTTGGCAATTTTTTTGCCTTTGTGGATAGCGGATCACATACTGATAAGTGGATGATTGGCTCGATAAATACCATAAAAAGCTTGGAATTATTCATTATTGTTCTACTTATATTTTGCTCCAAATCAATGAATAATGCAGGCTAGAAAATCATTAGTGCTTAAGTAAGAATGGTAATTGGTAATCAAAGAACTCAAATTAGTTGCAATTTATCACAATCAATGTATCTTTTGAATCTATTGAAAAGACTTAAAGAATCTCTAAAATATAAATAAGTATACAGTTTGATTAATACATTTACTTAACGCACCAGGATGTGACGTCAGTAATGTTTTTCTCTTGGTTTCATTGACCGTTTTGGGTCCCTCAGTATCAGATCCCCTCGCTTAGGCAACCTAGCCGGTACTGATCAAGTTCAGACTTGCATCCCAGCAGCGGCTTACTATGTTGCGTAGCCTCATTTTTCTGGCTTTTGAATGGCAGTTACTGTCTGTTACTGACTGTAACTGTTTGTGTCAGTCACAGTATTTCTTGGACTGATATACAACCAGGTGATACACCAACTGATGAGATTATTCTATAGCCTTTTGCAGTATCATCTAGTTCATTTAATGATATATTATATCCTAATATTGGCTCATAGGTAGAGCAAAATCCATATATATATATATGTAGGGCTGGACGAGTAAGTCAATGGCTCAACACATAGTTAATGGCTGAATTCCGATCTGAAATTTTCATTGTATAATGACCAATGCATGTGACTAATATTCACCATTGAATTGAGTGCATTGACAAGGAAGCAGATTATATTGAAAAATAAATATTTGTTGTGTAAAATAAATGCTTTTTCCATACACTGGGTACAAAAAGTATCAGGTACAGAGCAAAATGTTTTTTTAACATACAGGTATTAGTGTAATTTATTTGTTCCAAAATTTTCTATACTGTTCAAAAACGCCTTATCAAGGTCTTATTATGATTTATTGAGTTTTTTTTTTTACTTATACTTAGTTACATTAATTTGTACAGCAATAACTTGACCTATAATACATCAAAACTGAAACTATTCAAGGTATCGGTGCACTTATACTGCTTCAAAATTGATAGAAGAATAATATTAATAAAACAAATATGAAAAAGCAAAAAAATATTATATCAAGACTGAACTATAGAAAGTTATGAGCAATGATTAGAAATCTTCGGTCTGAATTCTGTCAGTTATTAAGGTGTATGTTAAAATAATTTTTTGCCATGTATCAGATACTTTTTATACCCATTGTATGCATTTGGAAATGATAGCGGATGAATAAAACAGACTGTTTTACTGTTCACTGAATCAATCGAACCTTCTTGCTTTGGTTAAAAGGTTTTGTTTGTCTGGCCAAGGCTGGCAGACACATTAACCCAGCTCATTCTCACAAACGATCTTTTGAAAGTAAAAGAGCTTCTAAAATTCAGCTTGATCAGAACAGCCAATAACTCTGATGTTGGCAAAGATGCAATGAAAAAGAAGTCGATAATTTTCTAAAAATGATCTAGAATCATCTTAAAAAAAAAAAAGAAAAGATTTTTATTTAAAAAAATAGATCTTTTATCTAAATCTATTTAAAAAAAATACCAGCACAACATTTGGGCATTGTTGGTCACAAAATGAACATACCAACTCCAAAAGCATTTTTTTTGAAACCAGATTTTAGACACACAGACACAAACACTCAAAGAGAGAAGAATCTGTTGCTCATTTAGCTGCTTGGATGGGTTAGTTGTTGGGCTTCAATGAATCAATACAATCAGACTTTTGTTCTGTAAGAATGCACACAGCAACTTATCTCTCTTGTCTGTTACATTTGAAGACTTTTTCATCTTTTCAGCTCTGATATCAAGAACTTGACTATTAAACTCAGGAATTATGTGATGCAAGCAAATCACCTGTTTGACATTTTACGAGCCAAGTAAACCAAGACAACCAAATTGAGCCTACTGTACAAGAGAAGCACCTCAAACAGATGATGAGGATGATAATAACTAGAAAGCACTCAGAGAGTGCAAACCTCAACCAACACCATTGTTAGAGAGAGTAATTGAGTATGGATCTGCCCCCAAATTCAATCAGTTCTTTCAGCCTATTGCCCACCCCTCCATAGAATTTCATAGAAATTCATTGAAAAACTATCGGGGATATCATATACACAGTCGGGAGCATGTACATAAGAGTATGGAAGAAAAAAAAACAAAATCGAAAAATCATCTTTCGATTAAAAAGAAATTCTTGGATCCACTCGAAATTCAACCACCCCTCCCTTAACCCATCGCCCAACCTTCCACGAAATTTCATTGAAGTCTATTCAATACTTCAGATATATTCTGGATGAATGGACAAACAGACAGACAGACAGACAGACTGACTGATAGACAGACGGACGGATTGATGGACAGGTACAACCCAATATATATACATCTCCAACTTTATCAACAGAGGTAAACTACTTAATCCCCGAGGAAGAAAAAATCATGAATATATTTGAATTTCTAAGAGATGAATTAGTTTAAGAAATTAAACTACTGAACTTGTTTCAAATGTAGGGTAAGAAATATTGTATCAGCGAAATTGTTACCTCTAAGAAGAAGAGTCCATCGTTACAGACTGAGAAACAAAAAAAATCATGCTGTTCATTATATATCATATATTCAGGTGGATAAAGTGATCATCAAATGAGACAAGACCCTGATTTCAATCAGAATTTCATAGTTTTAGCACATATCAGTGTTATAAGATGACCTCTTAACTACCAAACCATCTGTGGTAAAGTTTAGACAAGTGATAACCAAACAACCAATAAAGTGATATACTAATACAATGAAATTAATACCTTCAATACCTTCAGTAATAAGATAATACCATAATGAAATACCTGTAAATTCTTTGAGTAGATGATATGTTATTAGTAAGTTATATGATAAGGTGAGTATCAAATGTAGACTATCCCATGAAGGTTAACCCATTTGTTCAAGTGTTGTGCAGTGTTGACTGTTGGTGGTTGAAGCACTGTTCTGTCTTAACCAGATTAGAAATTTTTGTTAAATTGTCATCCTGGATCCATGAATAAAAATAAGAAAATATGAAGCAAGTTTCTAGTTGAGAACCATTGAAATGACCAAGGAATCTAACAACTATTCTGCTGTAAAGACAATTGACAAAAGAAAATGGTAAGAGAATGGAAGAAGAATGGAGATGTTTTTAAGAAAAATACCAAAAAAACAATGTTGGATGAGAAGAGGAATCACTCGTTGGCCAGAATTGGAAAATCACATTGCAGAATGGATAAATGAACAGAGGTAGGATCGCTATTTGCTCATGAGAAATAACAGAGTTTATGCACTGAAATGGGCAAGATAAAAAGAACAGAACACTGTATTGGTTTATAAGGTACGCAAGGCTAAAGCAGTTATATAAACAGGAAAAATCAGGTAATACAACAAAAACAAAAAAATGCTCAAAATCTACTAAAAAACATTGATCATAGAGTTATCATTTTTCAGAAGTTTACTATACATCTGAGGTAGAAACACTGGTTTTTATTGTCAAATATTGGAAACATAGATGAAACCTTTATGAATTTCGATATGATACATGATAAAATGGTAGAATGTAAATGTAGAAATACCGCAAGTCAGAAGTATGGGATGTAGAAAGACCAGTTATATGTAGCTGTTATCATGCTTGGCTGACAGAATGAAGTTAAAACCTATGGTCATCTTCAAATGCAAAACTAATCCTAAAATAAAATTCCCACTAGTTTTTATACACTTTCATGAAGAAGGATTGATGGATGAAAGTGGTGTGAAACTATAGATATGCAAGCAGGTAATACAAAAACATATTCTTCACTAAATTTTCAGTAAAAAGTAAGCAATATTTTTCCAAAACCCTGTAAGTTAATCCTTAAGTTGACCAATTTTCTCTGTTTCAAAATTCGATGAAGTCAATTCTGTTTCTGTATTTGGCCTAAAGGATGACTCCATTATTTGGGGTGCTTTTAGATGTTTCAAGTATTGTCTTATCCACCAAAATATATGGTAAGTAGATTATAGATTTCAAGAACATTTGTGATAGTGCAGTGGAAAGTATGATGAACTTTCAAGCCATTGAAAGTACTTTCATCAATGCACATCTTATTAGTCATTGCGAGTAAGTTTAACTGAAGTATATACCATAGGACAGGTGAAATAACCAAAACATTTTTTAAGAAAATAAACACCAAAGTTTGATGACTTTAAAAAAGTGCATACTGGACACATTCTTGGATCGATTTTCATAAAAAATCTTCAATATACTTTAGTATATTATGCAGAATATGATTATATGGTTTTACATGATATCACAGAACAATTACCAAAAATCGTACATAGTAACCACATATTATTCCATCTACTGTATGGGAAACTCACAAAACCAGAGCTTTGCGCTGGGTAAAAAATTGCATCGTAAACAATGACAAAATAGAGTATTAGAGGAAAATTGGAAACTTGCAGAGTATACCACAAGGCAGAGCAAGGATGGCTGAATGCTTTACCGCAGAAAAATCATTTTAGGAACAGTGGTGAGTTCGCCTCTCCCATGGTAGATGCCTCAATTCTTACCTCTGGTCCAATAGGGTGGAGAGAAAAAAAATTTTTTCTTAAATTTCAAGAAATGATAGTGCCCAGAACCTGACACATATGTTAAAATTGAGATAAAAATAAATTCAAAGAGTTTGCCACTTCTTCTGCTCTGACAACCAACCTGAATGTGTCTGGTCTATTTACAACGCCGGACAGAAACTAACATTTCAATTTAGCAGGAACTTACATGTCAGGACAGAAGAGGTGGCAACCACTACAATTTAATTTTTATCCCAATTTTGACATATTTGTCAGATTTTAAG
Source organism: Thysanoteuthis rhombus (assembly GCA_963457665.1). Taxonomy (NCBI): domain Eukaryota; kingdom Metazoa; phylum Mollusca; class Cephalopoda; order Oegopsida; family Thysanoteuthidae; genus Thysanoteuthis; species Thysanoteuthis major. Next base: position 24,597,169 of record OY735234.1, on the reverse strand, counting down.
CACTGCACATTTTTTGTTTAAATTTTTCACTCAACCCTGATCAAAGAAATAAATGGTAGGCCTAGTCCAACAGGTCTGTAGTGAACATCCCTGGTTGTTTGTGGTTGTATATTCCTGTGGACTCATTGCGGAGCATAGGGCTGTAACCAAAGGACACTTTTTGGAGTGATGCTGTTTCAGTAACAAGTATGTTCAACAATAAGTTTCTAGCCTCATGCTTGACCCTTCTGCTTTACCTGGGCTAGGGACAGGCAAGCAGTATGAATTCAGAGTCCTTACCCAAGACTGGTTGCCAACTAAGATCAAAGAACTAAGTCTGCCCAACTATTTGTCCATAGCTGAAAGGGGAAGAGACAGATTCATACCTTTCCCAAAGGCATCAGTGTAACATGAATGCAAACTGTCTCAGCCAGAGATCAAAATCAGTTTGCAGATTCCATTTTCAATGCTGCTAACCATTGGGCCTCGAGCACACCTAAACATTCATTGTAGTCTAATGGTTAGTGTGCTGATCTTGCAAGCCATTGAGATTGAGCGTATTCACACATTGTCACCAAGAAATAAACCAGTACTTTCTGAACTTATCAAGTTTATCATCTCATCTTATATTTTGTAAGCCTTGGTTTTCCATGTGATCCTTGGGGATCCATGTTATAGGTTGCGATGTCCAGTGGTTGACTGCCATTCTCGCAACATGACCAGCCCATTTCCATCCAAGTATGGATTTTATGATGTCTTGGACTCCTGTCTTTTCTCTGATACACTGTTCTGTCTTGCGATCTCTCCATCCGAGGTTGAGCATGATTCTCTATTGTCCTTGTTGCATGGTATTTTTGTGATACAATGTTTTAAATGAGATATTTGAAAAAATGACTAACTAGTCAACAGAAACAGTTGGTTAAGAAATTATTTTGAATAAGTTTTATTATGTTATCATCATACTTATAATAATAATTATATCATTAAGAAATGGATATATAATCCAACGGAATACTTCAACAGTAATTTTCTTTGTGTGCAGGTGGCAAGATGTGCTCATGTGTACACGTGCACGTCTTGGAGGGAAATATGGTTGCAAGCTATTGAGAGTAAGTTTAATCCTACATGCTTGAGAAAATGTGACTTCATTCCAAAGTTCTTGTTTCTTCTTCAATCAAATGCAGATGAAGCAGCTTATTGTGATTGCTTTAAATAAAGTGTTCGGGAGCAAATGATAATCATAACCTTTTCATAACACATGATTATATTAAGCAGCATTCTCTGTATCAGGTATTACATTCTTGAGCATTTGTTGAATGATCAGTTTTCACTGATCTCATCATGTTGACTCATCAAAAATTTGTAATCAGCAGCCATAAAATATGTCAGAGCATCTCAAATTGCAGATTATAAACTGGGTTAAATTTGGCAATTCTTTGACATAATTATGAAAGAGTTGAAATGATTTGCGAGCTGGTCTCGCAGCAGATGCATTAGTATTGAGCTTGATTCTCATTGGGTTCCCCAAACTTGTGGTCTTGAGCCCAAACTAAGCCAAGCTCAGTAAATCCTACAATGATCCACCAAATGTCTGTCCGCATGTGACAGTAAGGTCGCCAGATTGGGCTACAAAGGGAGATAATCTAAGCTTCATTTCAGAGACTTAGTCAAAACAAGCATTGGAAAAGAATCAAATTTGGACATCCAGCAAGTCTGGAGGCTAAGGTTTAATACCAGCCTCACTATTCCAGTGTCTGTTTTGACTAAGTCAAAGATACAGCTCAGATTATCTCCCTTTGTCGCCCAATCTGGCGGCATAACTAAGGAACCACACAACATGTACCTATAAAGTTTTCTTAATGTGCTAATAAGACTCTCATACATGTCTTTTGCAAGTTATTTCTTGAAAATTCAAAAAATAGAAGAAGAGTATGGGGTAAGAATTTGTGCTAACCTCAATAAAAATGATTTCCATCAACCTATCAATATAATTCTGAGACTCTGATTCTGTCTATCTGTATATGACCTATAAGTAGCTGGACCAATGTATTGTAGCCAGAGGAATTAATTTAAGGTACCCCTAAATGTGCTAACCATAGCTGGTTCCTAGTTACTGACTGACCTAGCTAACCTATTTTTAACTAAGTACCTTGATTTTAAACATCTGACCAACTACTGAGGTAGTTAAAAAAAAAAAAAAAAAGGTAGAAACTAGATCAAAACTGGGTTAGGGTTGAGAATCAAGAAATTGAAAAAAAAATCAACGAACTTGTCCTTATTTTCAGAAATTTCCTGTTTAATTTTCTGTTTTTGTCAACAAAATCTTTTCTCATTCCTTGATTTATACCTTCAGATTATATATGAGACTTCAATTTTAGCCTTCAATGGTGTTTTTCCCCTAAGATAAAGCTAAATAGTTTGACCTATTTTTTGACTGACTACTGACCTAATTTTCCGAAATGGTGCTCTCAAAGAATGCCAGAAAAGTCTGGGTAATTTGAGGCATGCGTTTGCACTCACTCTGATAATAACGCTTTGATTTCCATCTATCTATATTACTAGAAGTCATATTCTATTTTCATTTATATTTCATCTCTACATAGCCAAAAACAGTGCATTACAGCTAAAGTTATTGAATCAAGTTATCTCTTAAAAACAAACCAGTCTTGATCTCTTATTTGGACCAAGGCCCAATTTGGGCCTTTACAGAAACTAGCAGAATAAATCCCGCCCATAGGGCAGGTTTCCTATAATTATGAATGTGAATGGTGTCACATGTACAAGAATTTATAGGGTCATATTTATTTGGTAACTAACCTGTTATGTTTTGTAGGCTCTGCTGATTGTACAGACTAACTACTGTCTTCTGTTACTGTGCTGCCGGAGAGGGCCATAGTCTGGAAGTAGAGAAAAACAAACATCAATAAGATTATCAATAGATTAAGAGACACAAAAATGGAGGGAGGAAGTTAAAAAGGGAGATAACTCAGTAAGTAAAAGGGTGTCAGTTGAAAGCTAACAAAAAGCTGTTTTTAAAAAATTCTTTTGAAATAAAGGTTTGGAAAGTGGAATAATTTTTTCTATTCTTGAATTTTTTTCTGTTCTATTTTTCTCATTCTGTTATGCACTATGCTATATGAAGCAGTGATCATTGATTTCCATTGAATCAGAAACCATCAACTAAGACTGTCAACATAGGTTTCATCATTTTGAGTTGGTCTGGCTATTACATGTACAGGCTGCACCAATGGAGCTAGAGGACTGAAAATTGGAATATTTAAACATTTTTTTTTGTTTTTTTCAAAATACCTTCCCAAAAAAAGGTTTTCAGTGGGGTGTTCTGTTTAGCATGTAAATTTGAGCCAAACCAATCCCTTGGTCCGTTTCTTGCATATTTGAAAAAAAAAATTTTTTTTCTAATGAAGGTGAGAGAAGTAACTTATTCATTGATAGCTCCAATTTTTTCCATTTTATCAACCCTAACATGGCATTTCCAATTTTTTTTATTGATTATCCCCTACATGGCATGCTGCCGAAAGACATTGGTTATGTGATGATTTCTATTGAGTGACTAACCAGACCTGTTTTTCTTGAAATGAAGATTTGGAAAATGGAATAATTTTACGGTTCTTGAATCTTTTTGTTATAATTTTCCAATTTTAAAATATACCGCTCTGTATGTGTAGGCCACCATTGATTTTCGTTTCCATATTTCTTGCTGCTTTTTTTGTGTTATAGCTTCCCTCTTTTTTTCTCTTTATCTCTTTTGCCTTTTTCATAATTAGTAGAAAATAGAAAGTTAGGTAGTTTAATAAGTGGGTAGGAAGATAGAGGACAGAAAAAAAAGATGGTTCAATGAGAGGACAGGGAGGGAGAAGGGAGTAAAGAAAGTTAGGTAGTTTAATGAGTGTCTTCACTCCTGATCTTAACATTTGTAGAACATGAAAACATAAGTGTTATGATGAAGGAGTAGCAATAATGAGATGAGAGAACAAATGATTTCTGCGGGATAATTTAAAAAAAAAAGAAAAGAGACTAGTGAATTTGTTAAAGTGGAAGAGCCCATTCTCTTCAAGTGGTGATATTTTCATCAGGATGATTGAGGTTATGTCTAATTTTTCAGTGATTTAGAAAAAAAAAAGAAAAAAGTCTCATGCAATCAAAAATAGTGATTATTCTTTGCGGAATTTCAGACAGAATCCAAGAGACTAATTTAGCATAAACTCACATTGTAAATTATACTAAAAATTATTTCAGGGAGGGATTCTATAATGAGTAAATGTTTAAATTTAAGCCCTCTAACTCAACTCATGTGACCTATGTACTTAATATGCAGCTAGCCAGAATCACTTGATAACTGTAGAAACCTATGTTGACAGTTTTGCTTGATAGTCTCTAGTTAGAAAAAAACAAAGCAATGTTTTTGGTAAAAAACAAAGGTATGATTTTGGAACAAAATTTTTCATAGAAAGTTTAGACTTAATCATATCAAAAATGAATGGCAGTTAAAAGAGAGAGAGAGAGAGAGAGAGAGAGAGAGAGAGAGAGAGACTACAGATGTAAAAGTATATTTATATGTAAGGTGGTAAGTTAAAAGAATTATCATTTCTTTTATGATTATATAATGGCTATGTTTACTAGAAATGATTGCAATTTCAGGAAAGATATCAACCAGAGAAAGCCTACTTTCAAGGCATATGATTGGCTGAATATATGCTAAACCGTCCCGTTCTGCTGATTTAATTTTTTCATACAGTAAACAACAACAACAACAACAACAACAAACAACTAGAAACAAAACACATCAAAGATCCATGACTGATAATTTAATTGGATGTTACACAAGTTTAACGAGGAAGAGAGGAAAAGGAAAAACATTTGTGGAAAAAGGAAGACAGACAGTGTTGAAAAAAAACAAAAACAGAATAAAGGTTACTCTGTATATTCCAGAAATACTAGAAATGTCAAGGAGATGAACAACCAATGAGAACGTTAGTTTCATGTCACATGATTGAAGCTTGGCAATAAGCCTTAGAGAGAGAGAGAGAGAAAAAAAAAGAGAAAGAGAAAGGGCAGAGCATTTTTTTCTATCACCAGTGCAGAGCAAGAAGAATAATGTCACTCTAAAAATCATATATATAACAACAGGGAAAGGTTGCAGTCAACTGTAATTGTATGATTGTACCTTTACAAGCCATGAAAAATTGAAAATCAGATAGAGAGATGAAAAAGAGGCTTTCTTATAGAAATATTTTTGCTTTTTTGCAGTGAAAATTAGTCTGTAAGGATTGATCATAATCACATTAATTTTTTTTATTGATTCATAGCACTTGACCATTAATTTTAGGCTCAGATTTCTTCCATCTTAATTTCAGTTACTTTTAGCACTATTAATCATGGGTGTCCACTGGAGAGTGTAAACGGGGCATTTGCCCTCCCTTGGATCATGCCTTCTCACCCAGGGTGGGGATATTTGAAAGTTGGAATCTCATGGAGGCCGGGGTATTAAGGAGTTATTGTGAACAGTTCCAGATTAAGACGAGTAGCAGTTTAGGAACTCTCTTCACCTGACAAGCAACATTTGGATACATTTTTTGTGCCCCCCCATCCCCTGTGACCTCTCCCCTCTCCAGGAATATTTCCTTTTGCCCCTTCCTGGAAAAGTGGCGGTGAAGGCTCGTACTATTAACCATTATCAATTTTAGATACAAACTTCTTCCATCTTAATTTCAGTTGCTTTTCATTACAACTACTCAGACTATCATTCTACAACCATTATTAAACAGCCCGTGTCAGAAAATAAGAAATAGGCTAAAATGGATCACCGACAGAAAGAATAGGTTTAGTTGTCCAAATAAATCATTGAATGTTAATGACTTCAATCTAAGTTATAAATAGTACTTGCCGTGTTATATTAATAATATTTGTTTGGTCAGAGGGTTATATTCTTCGATCTTGTAAAGAATGATGCATTCGTAGATCCTAGAAATATTAGGTTAATCAGCTGGTTGTACAATGGCTGTTGGGAAAGTATCAAGCCATTTGATATTGACCAAAAATAGCATCCCCAGAGTAATGGCGCCTTATTCCCCTTCAGAATACCCACACACAGGCTAACATCCTTTCTACTTTTCAAAACGATTTGCCAACATTCAAAGAGTTTTCCAGATGATTGAACTTGTAGCAAGCACAATTTACGACTAAAAATAAATATTGAAAAAAGAGAAGGAATTTATTAGAATAAAAATATAACAAAATTAAACATCTTTGTTTAACAATCTACACTTACACACTCTTTCTTTTTCATTCTCTTTCACTCTCTTTCATACTACTACGAAATGACTTTGCATTCTCTGCAGATTACACAAAAAATTTTTCCTAATAATTGTTCTAATTCATGTGAACATGAATGAACTTCTGTAGTATTTCTACACACTAACATTTTGTCGTTCATTCACCTGTGATTCTTTCCTCATTGTATTCAAGTACCTTCCTTGCCCATAGCTGACTGATAACATTCACACTTCTTTGTAAGTAGTAGTAAAAAATGTACTGAAAGATTCTCTGTGTAACCTTCTGATACCATAAAATTCATCTAAATGATGTTGATTACCATAACGAATGTTTTTGTGATTCGGTTGGTGATGATCTCAGTCGGCAAGGTGTAGATCCAGGATATGTTGAAGTGCTGAAACATATATACAATCACGGCAGCTCATTTATCAGGCTACATAAAGACTCGGACCCCTTCCAGCTCCAGAAAGGAGTAAGACAAGGTGATACCAGCTCACCTAAACTCTTCACAGCCTGCCTCGAGATGATCTTCAGAAGACTAGACTGGGAGAGCAAAGGAATTAAAATAGACGGCGAGTATCTGAGCAACCTCAGATTCGCAGACGACATAGCCCTTTTTGCAGAGATCCTACACGACCTCCAACTAATGATAGATGAACTAAATGAAGAGAGCAAGAAAGTCGGCCTACACATGAACTTCAGCAAGACGAAAATCATATGCAACAACCACATTGGAGATAAAAACACTAAGATTGAAATCGAGGACACAGAACTCGAGAAAGTAGACCACTACATCTACCTAGGACAACGAATCTCCATGAGACCCTCAAAAGAAGAAGAAATCAAGCGAAGAATCACACAAGGATGGCAAGCCTTTGGCAGAGCTAGCTCAACCTTCAAAAATAATAAGATCCCATTAATCCTAAAGAGAAGGGTGTATAACCAATGCATCCTCCCAATAGTCACTTATGGAGCTGAAACATGGAACTTAACCCAGAGACAGACCCGTAAGCTGAGAACCATGCAACGTGCACAAGAAAGAATAATGCTGGGCCTCACATGGAGAGACCACAAAACAGCACAGCACATCCGGGAAAAGACAAGAGTTAGAGACATCATAGAATCCATAAAAAATCTCAAATGGCGGTGGGCTGGCCATGTTGCAAGAATGGCTGACAATTGATGGACATCACGACTCACAACATGGATTCCCCGAGACCACATGCGCAACCGAGGCCGGCAAAATGTTAGATGGAGAGACGAGCTAGACAAGTTCAGAAAGTACTGGCTCCGTGACGCCCATGATAGAGTGTGGCAAATACTGGGGAAGGTCTATGTCCAACGACGGACGCTAAAAGACTGATGATGATGATGATGACTATAACGAAACCTCACAATCACCCTCATTGTTGTTTATGCTGTTAGCACAATGTTTCGGCTGATTCATTCTATGGTTTCTTCAGTTGTACTACCCAAATGCGATAGTGGTTAATAGAATATTCCAAAGATAGCCATGCTTCAATGTAGGATACGGGTAATGTCAATTTCCTTTTCTTTCCTCATTTGGCCTGGATTTCCATACCTTTTCTCTATTGAATGACAAGGAGTTGAATCGTCCAAAAAACTTTTTGAACGTTAATGACCTTTCTCAAAACTATAGACAATTTTGGAACAGTCAGGATTGCCACTAGGTGCCTTGTTGCATTCTACATAAACTTGTCTACTGTCTGAAATCATCCTTTCAAGGACAATTTTAGCTTCAGGATAAGCTAGTAATCGCAGGGAGTCAAATCCCAGCATCTTTTTTTTCACTTCTAAACAGCCTACAAAGTCTTCTTTCTGGGTCGCCATCAGCAGCCTACTTATGTTCTCCTTAATTTTGTCCAGAGAATGGAATCTCCCTTTCAAGGGTAATTTTAGCTCTTGGAAATGGCAGATGTTGCAGGAAGACAAATCTGGAATGTAGGGGAGATAACAGATTTGGAGTGATGCGATGATTTGCCAAAAAAAATGCTACGGGATTGAAGAATAGGTATTATGAATGCTACAATACGCAAGCTCATTTAATGCTGTCATATTGTCAACTGAATAACTTGAGGTGGACATTTCCACCTTTCCAAAGTGGATGACATCCAGACCTTCTGGGGTGTAAAGGGATCACTGGGTATCCGTGGGCTGGCTAAATAGACATACCTTTCAAGAGCCTGGGGTCCTTAAGAAAATATATCTAAATAAAAGGAGTCCTTTTTAATGAAAAGGTTAGGGACTCCATTTTCTGACTGACAAAGAGGACACGGGCAGGCTGATCCTCTCGGACACGTTGAGAATGTGCATACCCTGCGGTAAATAAACAGTGTTGATGACAATTAATAAAATTCTTGATAAAAGCAACTACATATAATAATAAAAGTATGTTAGTTGTTCTCAGTTCTCATTTTTTTCCAAAGTATACCAGAAGTAATCTATACAAGCTTTTAATCTGACTCTAAAAATGAGGGCAAATTAACATCTGGCACAAGGTGGTGCCAGACAGAGGTTAGAGTGCTCAAAAGCCAGATTTTCCTTCATAAAACTGGATATCAGGTCACCTAAGAAAAATCAAATGAGGGAAGTGTCCTTTCATGTCAGTACAATAAAGTCCTCCTCTGATTGGTTGCCAAGGTACATCAAGGCCACGCAACTAGTTCTCGTGTTATTCAAAATGGTTGGATGCCTTCTAGAAAGACTTTGTATGTACATATCCATGAATATATTACTGGAAATTTCATAAGTATTAATACCACTGTATTGTAATTATTAAATGAAACAGGTGTAGTCAGTCACTCATTGGAAACCATCACATTTCTGTCTTTTGCCAACTTGTCATGTTGGGTGTGATCAATAAAAAATTGGAATAAAGGATAATCAATGAATGTTACTAAAAACCTATTTAGGGATGGGGGAAATTTACAAAAAATGTTTTTTCTAGATAATAAGGAGTAAATGTTTAAATTTTTTAACTCCAATGGTACAGCCTGTATGCATCATACTTACATACAAAGCCAGCCAGCCAGCAAGCAAATCAGACCAACTTAAAAACTGAAGAAACTTATGTTGATAATTTTGATGACAGTTTCGGTTGATGGTTTCTAATAATTGAAAAATATTCTGACTGGGGTTTTCTTAGTGGATAAATTTTCCTTCGTTGCGACAAAGGTGAAAAGAAGTTGAAAAGATGGGAATGGTGAGGCTACAGAACAGTACGAGTGTAATTTAGAAGGAAGAGAGCCAGGTCAGAAGGAGTCTTGCCAATTTAGCACAATTTGTGCTAAATTTAGCAACTTTCTTGTTTTGGCAAGGCGAAAATAGCTAAATTAGCACAGGTGTTATTCAACAGCCATTATGAGCATTTTTTGGTATGTTTTAGCCATTTTATGGATTTTTCAAAAAATTTACCACTTTATAGCAATGAAACTAACGTAAAGATATTTTTTGAGTCAACAACACTGGTTACAAACAGAATGATGACAGGCAGGTGACAAATTTTTACACACACTGAGTCAGACCTCCCTCTAGTCCCATGGATTTTTTGAGTCAGATCTCAGAGACAAGGTGGAAAAAAAACCCCTCAAAACTGAATAATTATTGATGATATAGAAATAAGAAGAGGTGTGAACTATAAGGTAGGTTTATCAACACTGTGGTACTTTAATAGGTAACCCAGAGTCAAGCACTACCTCTTCATAGTCATTTCATGTTGAGGTTGAGCATGATTCTCTCAGGTGCACGTTGCATGCTTCTCAGCTTGAGGGTCAATACTTTGGTTAGGTTCTATGTTTCAGCTCCATAGATGACTATCAGGAGGATGCATTGGTTGTATACCCTCAGGACCTGTGAGATTTTCTTATTTTTGAAAGTCGAGCTTGCTCTTCCGATAACTTGCCAACCTAATGTGATTCTTTGATTAATTTCTTCTTCTTTTGAGGATTTCATGGATATTCGTTGTTCTGGGTACATGTAGTGGTCTACTTTATTCAGGTCTGCATTTTCAATTTTGATTGTTGTGTCTTTATCTTCAACATATTCATTGTACATGACATAAGCATCAATATCTGAAATAGTTTAGCTTTAATAGATTTTTGAAACTGTCTATTTCTTTTGTAGACACTCTGTATTTATTTGATTTTATGAATTATTTAATACATACCTCGACTGGACTCATGTACGAGAGCTGGGAAAATATGAAGAGTTGTGATAAAGATGGAGAAGACTTGGCTTGATAATGAATATATTTCCTATCTAAGTGGATTGCTGGAGTTTTATTTCTAATGACCTCCCTCCCAAAAGCTCAATAAATCATAGTTCACCTACTGCATCTCTACTGGCATTGTGTAATAACAAGGATATATTTGTATGTACATGAATAGCAGAACAATAATTTGTCCTCTGAGATTGTTGTCCACCAATTATATAATTGTGAATGTCTTCTTATTGCAAATTGCTCTATTTCATCAAATCTCATTAAATGTTAGAAGGGGCTTTCAAGGAGCCAAGTCCCCTAGGCCCCCAAATATTTAGCTAAGTCTCTGCGTGTACCTGGCAACATCTACAAGAGGAAATATTTAAGGAGGCTTTGAGGTAAGACAGAGAAAAAAAAGTTGGTGATATTGTGAGGTATTACTTAGAGATAATGATGTTTAAAACATGAAACTATGGCTGAGTGTAAGGTTATCTATTCAAGGCCTTGTTGGAGGCACTACAGCTGTTTTCAAGCAATAATTAAATAAAATTCTTATATCTTATAAAATTAGATATTGCATGTATTACACACAGAGAAAGCTGCTTATCTTAATCACTCAGGGACAAGGTCTTTTTGATAACAATAACTGGCAGAAAACATCAAGCAAAGAATATAAAATTTCAAACAATCTACATTCATCGTTACAAATTCATATTTTATAAACACGTTTTTATTTTTTTGAATTCCTTATAAAAATAACTTTACATTATAATGAACTAATTATGATATGTATTTTTCAATTTTCTGAAAGTTTTAATTAATTTTAGATAAAGTGTTTTCGACTGATTTTGATAACAATAACTATTTGATAACATTATCCATGATTATGATAAATGTCTTCCTCTGTACTAAACAAATTTAGAAATGCAAAAAATTGAACAAACAATTTAAAACATTCCAACGAAAATTATGAATCACTGACACCCATATATGCTGTTTTTTACAACGTAAATTAAGTTGTGGCAGTGGTGAAATGAAGTTACCTCGATGAAAATATCACAAGTATGGTTGAATCTTAAATTTGAGATAAAGAAAAAAACAAAACAGACATGAACACAAAGTAAAGGACCAATTTGGTATAAAATTCCATTGTAGCTACCCCCATAAAAACCCATTTAGTGGGGGGGGCTTTCAAAGAACAAGAAAAAAATTTCCTTACCCATTGAGAGGAGCGTGTGTGCAAAATTTCAAATTTATACTATGGGTGTAAAGGCATGGCAAAATCCAGATAGGTAGATGGATTTATAGAGACATATAAATGTCAGAACAACAGTTTAAACTGGACTCTTGTTGGTAGCGGTGATTAATAAACTAACTGAAAACCCATCTCATTGTGTGGGTTTCCATCTTGTTCTTGTGAAAGGCCTACCAACATTCAATTCAAAAATGAAAAAAATTGAATAAATTTATTTCTTGTTTTGATTGTTTGAAAAATTTTTTTTTTCATGTACTGCAACTTAATTCAACTTCATTTAAAAAATTGATCTCATCCAGAGCAGGCTTCTGATACTCCAAGAGAAGAAGGGGTAAGAGGTGTTTGTAAGTTTGTGTTACTCTATTAATACTGTTTCATTGACCAAGCAATATGTGATGGAAAAAAACATGTATGACTTCATTATCAGAAATCTTTATATCATTCATAAAAGGAAATGATTGGTAAATATTCTGATACAAAAATAATTTGTCTCCCATGTTTAGAACTGGAGACTGGCTGGTTTCTTGTCAACAATAAAAAAGGGGCAGATTAATTATAAGATAATTTTTCTTATTTGGGCTTCAGTACTTAGAAATTATAGATGTTAGTTTTTAGTTGGACCAAAAAAATCTGTTTTTTGCTCCCAGATTCATTGAACTTTTTGGAAATATACTTTAAAACCAACCTTAGTGAAATATCTAAAGCATAAAACTGTTTTCATGGGGTAAAACCAAATTTTCAGGGAGAAAGTTGCTTCCACCAATTGAGGCAAATTTTTATTACTATGAAATGGAAGACTAAAAGTAGTGCAAAATGTAGGTGTTTTGGGGATTACGAGGAAGATATATATATATATTTTTTTTGCTTCCAGATTCATAGAACTTTTTGGAAATATACTTTAAAACCAACCTCGATGAAATATCTGAAGCATAAAACTGTTTTCACGGGGAACGACCAATTTTCAGGGAGAGAGTTGCTTCAACCACTTGAGGCAAATTTTTATTACTATGAAATGGAAGACTAAAAGTAGTGTAAGATGTAGGTGTTTGGGGGATTACGAGGAAGATATACATGTTTTTTTTTAAAGAAAATTTCTGAGAAACTCCGTCATGGAAAGTTGATCCAAAAAAGGAAAGGAGTTTGTAAGAGTAATTATTTCAACCTTCCCGTCATTTCGTTTATTTTAGGCAGGAGATTATTAGTGTTGCCTTGCCCCACTATGCCCCACCCAAAATACACCTTTTCTACATTGTGCTCTTGTGTTTTAAAAGAGTAACATTAATGATGTAAAAATGAGCAAGAGACTGATGAACATCTGGTTATGAATACATCACATAACAATTTAATGATGACATATGTAGTTGTTTGACATTAGGAATTAAATTGTATTTACATAATAAGTGCTTGTCTGTACATATCTATGTTTACATTGTGTGTGAATACTTTCACTTATATTCAAAACACACACACACATGTATATATATATACATATATATATATATATATATATATATATATATATATATATATATATATATATATATATCGACACATTCACATATACATACAGAGATATAGACACATACACATGGAAATATGTGTACACACACTTTTTTGTATGTAGCGGTTATTAGTTTCTGCATGTGTTTGCATTTAAGTGAGAAAATGTATTCAGGACTTGAATATGCATTATATATATATATATATATATATATATATATATATATATATATATATATATATATTAGTCATATGAACTTCCGTTTTGTGAAGTTTTATCAGTCAATTTTTTTCATAGTCCCTAAGTATCCATGACCATGTGCCGCACAAGTATTTCAACGTGTTATCTTATAATCATTTTATCATTTATTTAATGATCTTGGTGCATGAAACTTTATACAGTATATATATATTTATATATATATATGTATATATATAATCCAAGTAATAAAATCTATTTGGCTTAATTTAAGATACTGTGTAATGGAAATTTTTGAAGTAATTAGATTAGAACTAAAAATAATCCATCATGATTGATGGATGGATGAACCAAGAAACACATATTGTTTTTTTTTTTTCTCCCTAGTCTTAAATATATATATATATATATATATATATATATATATATATATATATGCATATATATATATTTGAATTAGAAGGATGGAGCAGATTAAGGAGAAGAGGCGGAGCCACAATTGGTGAAAAAGTGATGAAAGCTGAAAAAATTTCAAGGTTATATTAAAAAAACATCCCGCATCTCATAACATAGTCCTTTATAGAGCCAATATAGAAAAACCACAATTAAGGAAATATTTTATGTTGAGGTTTTTCCTTTAGCCTTATACCAGCCATTGGATTCATCTCCATAGATATACTGTTGGGGTCATGGTTTACAGACCTAGGCGGTGCTATGTTCTGTCAAAAACTCCTGCACAAAACACGACAAATCTACTCGCTTAGTCATTGTGAATGCAAAGGTCAAACAGTACACAAGCTCAATGGCGTCCTACTGCCGACTGAGTTAGCCCATGGGAGAGTGTAAACACATGCACAGTTAAGACCTTGCTTCACTGGTTTGTGAGATATTGGATATTCTCCAGATTGTACTAATACATGGAGAAGAGAAGATTAGTTGATATGAAAAGAAGATAAAATTGGTTCGTTTAGTCACTCAATAGAAATTGTCCCATGACCAACATCTTTTGGCAGCAGGCCATATTAGGTGAGATCAACTAAAAGATTGGAAAAATTGGTAATCAATGAATATGTTGCTCCTCTTGCCATTTGTTTTGCAGTGATCACTGAGAAAGGTCTGAACTTTTGAAAAACAGGCATGAATGCTTCTGGACACAAAGTAAGGATTGCCCCCCCCCCCAATATTATTCGGGTGGGTTGTTACCAAAATAAGGGGCATATGTTTGAATTTTCAGCCCTCTTGCTTTTTTTATCGTGGCTTACATACAAATCTAACCTGCCAGCCCGACCAACTTGAAAACTGAAGAAATCTTTATTGACAGTTTTGATTGGTGGTTTCTAAAAATAAAATAGGGGTTTCTTATCTGTGAAGATCAAAGAGAGTAAGTAGAGAAATAACCCGACACAGAATTGAAATATTAGTCATAACTATTGCATCAAATGTCTCTCTATCTATCTTTTTATCTATTTATACATGAATGTAAATATCAACAGATGTTGGCTTGCTGTCAGTCAAGGGAGAAACACCGGGTCCCCATTGCTCTTCCCTAGGGGAGGAAAGAAAATTCATAACAATTAGGTTTCATGTCAAGGTTTACATAACAGAGATACTCCTAGAGTGAAACACACTGAGAAATTCTCCTTGCAAACACTTTTCAAGATGTCTATGCCTGACTAGATTCTATTTGACTTCAATAGTTACAAATTATTTCAATTTTTTATTTTCAAAAAGGCCACATAACATAGAATAATGTAGTGGGTTCTGACAAAAAACAGCAAAGTAGGGAGAAAATATCATTCAAAGTATTTTGTCTCTTATGATCCTATGAAAAATAAAAAATAATGGTCAATCAAAATTTCTTTTTTTTCTGAGTAATAGCTTGAGTTTACAGTCAATTTTATGACAGATAAGCTCCATCCATGATATCACAACCAGAATTAAAAGCTATATACGTTTTTCAGCTTGAAATCAGCTGCAGCTGTCATAGTTGACAACCGGAATTTTTGCACAAAAATGCATTAGCTTGAGATAGGCAGGAGATATGATTGATAATTAATTTTTTGCATGAAAATGCTTCGCTCTGACAAGTTATAATTTTAGATGAAGCATTTTCATTATTATTTTACTTCTAGTTTTACTCCATCTTAATATTGTTGCATTTTCAAATAACACTCCAGGTTAACATATTCCTCATTATTACTATAGTTTTATAATTAATTTTTCTCCGTAATATTGTTGCTATTTTATCACAACGCAGCAGAACACTTCCTTATTTTATTACTAGTTTTACTCAATCTTATTGTTGCTTTTTATTACAATACTCTTGGTTGATACACACTTCATAGTGAAATTTTTTTTCTTTTGGGTTTACTCAAATGATCAGAACACCTGCAGAGGTAATCACAAAATAAGAGCAAACTTTTTTCTTTTTTTAGATAAGTCCACATAGCTCAATAAGATGCTTTTCAGTCTGTCAGTCCATTATGTTAAACAACAGAAAGAGGAAGGAAGAGAGGTGATGCCATTAAAAGGTGTAATCTCATTACAAGAACATCTATTCTGATTATTTTTTTTGTTTTTGCTAGCTGCTAATGATGTTATAACAGTGTCCAAGGTCTGCATTTTTGTATTTAAAAATGGCCAAAAAACACCAAAAAACGGCCATTCACGATCTTTATTGAAGATAATACTGATGGTTTTATCTTTATAATAGAGTGTCCAAGGTCTGCATTTTGGTATTTAAAAATGGCCAAAAAACACCAAAAAACGGCCATTTATGATTTTTATTGAAGATAATACAGATAGTATGTTTCCATACAACAATATTTTGCAAGTACGAGAATCAATTGACTCTCTTTGAGAAAGTCAACTTGCTCTTCTTCCTCCTCCTTTTGCTACTATTACAATAGATGGTGGATGCGTCGTTGAACTTATGGTTCTTGTTTTTAAATCTGGCTGCCAGGTAAATACTCCAAGAAAAATGAAATAAGGTCAAGTTGAAATACTCCACATTTTTACTTGGTTTCTCATGCAGCAAGCACTAATGGGTGCCTCGTTGTGGCGTAGTAGTTACTCGGCTAGTTTCACAGATCATTACTACTTTAATGAGTTCAATTATCATTCAGAGTTCCACTCTTGTGACCCTGTACCATACTGACTTGAGCTTTGTAAATATGAATATGGGCCACCTCTCTACAGAGAAGTGGTTAGCAGAATTCTTAGAGTTCATTACTATTGTAGTGAATCCAATCATTATTTTGTGCACTACACTCATGGCCTTTTGCTAGACCAAGCTAAGCTTTGTAAATATGTATAAAGTAGGCATAAATTTCTATCAAAGAGTAAAAAATTGCTAAAGAGTAAAAACTTGCTGTATACTAATAAAAAATAAGATCTAATACATCAACTAGTGGTCTAGAATCTGCTAAATTAGCCATTTTGCTATCATACATTTTTAGTCTGAGTTTGTGTTAATGTTATATCAGCGAATTGAAGCAATTCGAGAACATTAATGTTTAGATTTCTGGCATCTCTCTTGTCCAGTTTGGCATTTTTAACATTTTTTATGTCATCTGGTTAAATATATTTAGATAGATACTTCTATATATTGTACATAAATACGTGCAGTGAGCTCAGCTGTTCCCACATCATGCAGTACATGAGGTGATGATCTTCTTGTAGGATCCATGCTGATCCAATCATTGTTTGAAGCCATTGCAGGATTTTATGGAGACAGGGTGCTAGCCCGGCATCTAAGATGGACTGCTTTACAGGGCTAAAGAGCTCTAACTGCTCAGCTATTTACATACCTGTAGCTAGAGGAGGGGGTTAGAAGTGGATTCATGCCTTTCTGCATACAGTATTATAACAAATTATGAAGAGGCTTAAAGATATTGCATCTGTATAGATGGATTGCCTTACAGAGCTCGGGAGCTCCAACTGCTCGAGGCATAGAAGTGGACTCATGCCTTTCCACATATAGTAAGTATATTATAGGAAATTATAAAGAGGCTCCAAGACTAGGTAAATGTTGTATCTGCATAGATTAAAGATTTCCGTATTGTGACAGAATATCAACAAGGTCTATTGATATTATGGGGTATTGTTGGAGTGCCTTTGGTTTGTGGTAATGACTGACCTGATGCCAGGGTATTCATCAGATTACGCTTCATTAGAAGTACTACTGCTGTTTGAAGCATACATAAATAAGTACATTACGGTTTTGGCTAATCGGAAAAAACAAGAACCATAAGTTCAACAACACATCCACCATCCATATTTGTGATTTCTAGTTTCAAAGGAATTCTTAATGAAGTAGTTGTAGCATTATTATGTGGTAGTAGTATGAGAAGCAGGAAGAGAAAGTTTGGGTGGTTCACCCAAAAATCTGTATAATAAAAAAATAATCACTGAATTTAAATTAAATTAGGCGTATAATTTTTATCAATGATTTGTTCTAGAATCTAAGTGTATGGCTATTTTTTTGATAGGTGGGCTTTAAATAAGTTCATGTAATATTTTTAGCCATAAAGTTAGGTGGAAATTGGAAAGTTTAGCCAATTATAGCAATGTTTGAATACAGTTATTGCTATTAATAACAAACAATACTTGGCAACACTATAAAAAAAACTAACGCTTGATATTTCATCTATTGATCAAAACATTTTATTTCAATGACATCATATATTCTCCTCCATCCTCTGCTTTTGGTTTATATAAATGGAAATGACCAACTGACATACCAAAAAGCATCTAATAAAGACGTGTTGGACACATCTATAAAAAATTCCAACCGTTCATTCATAACTGCACTTCGCCTTCTCTGTACCCACCATGCCTTCATATGAAAGGTGGCAAAATCTCAATCACACACTAGTGTATTTCTCACCGGACTCAAACATAAATAGCCTGACTGACCTATGAGTAAACTCTCGCTAACTTGTCACACTGACCTGTGTGTGAACTACCATCTACACTATACAAGTTATGTTGTTCTCAGTCAATGATACTGTTTACAGTAATAACATTTATATTGTAATAAACTTACCATTTTCTACTTAGACGTTTATTCATTCAATTACATTCAATAACTCTATCATATATTGATGACTCTCCCACCCATCCCAAAAATCTCTTATATATTGGTAATACCAAATAGGTGTAGATCCTGAGGTAGGAGACTCAGGGGGTCTGGATCTTGCCACTGCTTTGGCAGCCCAATTATCATTTGTTTAAAAATGAATATCTAAATAGAGAAATTTTATGATTAGAAAAACAATAAATAATTCAAAGTAATCAAGAATTAACCTTAGAAATAAGTAATCATTATAACCAATGTCTAATTAAACAGCTGGAGTTGAAATAAATTGGACCCCCCCCCCTACTAAAAATCCTGGATCTGTCCAGCCAAGATTCTGACTCCTCGATTACAGAAATCTCAGATTTACCAAACTAAGGTTGTGCCTGTTCCAAATGGGCATATTTGGAAGAAGATGGTGCCTGGTACAGCCTGCCATATTGTCATATAAAATAACTTTCTATCCAATGTTAGAAACCCCAGCTTCAAAATATTTTGGCTACTTTTCTGAAGTGCTACAAATTTAGATATTTTATATCTAGATTCAGATAATTGTAAATGTTTTATCCATTTGTTATTAGACTTCTCAAGAACTACTTCAAACTTGACACTGCCTTGCCTAGTGTAATCACTGATATAACTGGTGAATATTAATTTTATACAATGACCAGTTGTCAAGTAATTGCAGTACACACACACACACACACAAATTTATATATATATATACACACACATGCTTGTTTAATTGTAGTCAGATAACAAATCATATATTAACCACTTGGTTTTATTCATGAATGCAAGAATGGAAAGTTATTTTCCTTTAAACTGCACTTCCTGGGAACTGTACCAAAATCATAAGATTATTATTTTAGAACTGTGTAACATGAGACTTGCTAAGAATAAGTATTCTTCAGCCAAACTGCTTTGTACGGAATCTTGGCAAATTATGTCAATGACACAGATCCTGATATTGCAGAGATTAGCACCAGACTCTGTTTTTTTCCCCCCTTAACGTAGTGCAAGATCGTTGGGGCACCAGAAATGATTTTA
The DNA here is from genome assembly GCA_963457665.1 of Thysanoteuthis rhombus. Taxonomy (NCBI): domain Eukaryota; kingdom Metazoa; phylum Mollusca; class Cephalopoda; order Oegopsida; family Thysanoteuthidae; genus Thysanoteuthis; species Thysanoteuthis major. The sequence continues at coordinate 24,577,596 of OY735234.1, read as the reverse complement.
TCGTGGGTGTGTCAAGGGTGAGCCTATCTCTCCTCAGGCCAGCTTCAGAATCAGAATTGTCCATCTCTTTGACTGGTTGCTAAGTATAGCTAGAGAGCTCAGTCTACCCTACTGTTTACCTATACTATTTATCCATTGCTGGAGGGAGAAGACTTAATATCATGTACTTCCCAAGGGCGTTAGAGTAGAGTGAACGCAAAGTGTTAAAGCAAGTGGAACAATCATATTTTCTATTTTGGAGAAGACTTGGATCTCATCAAAACCTCAGCAAGATCTTACTAACTTGTTAAATTCATAACTGTCAGATATAAAAACAAGAACCATAAGTTCAATGGTGGGTCCACCATCCAGGAAGAGGAAGAAGACGAGAAAATATTCTTTTTTTGAATCAGGTGATTCATACGCTTGTGAAATATTATGATATGAATGTCCAGGAGTACCATTTGGAAAGAAAAAAATTGTACATGGTCATTTTTGGCAATTTTAGGCTTTTTTTATCATGACATCATAAAAGGTGGTTCCTTAATGATATCACATCTCTTCCTTCTTTTTTTTAAATCTCTGTTGTTTAACATGACAGGGACTAACCAACCAAAAGATGTCTAAGTGAGATGTTTCAACAAATCTAAAAATAAGGGATAAGCAAAGAGTAAAATGGCAGTAGTTTTCATTATCTTTTATAGTTCTAATTACCTCTGCCAACAAAATTGGAGCAGTATGTATAATTGATCATATTTTTCCATCTGTCTGTCTTTCCTTCCACCAGTCTACAAGATATCTCCAAAAGTACTTGATGAATTTCAATGAAATTTTCTGGAAAGGTACGCATTGATATAAGGAAGAATTTGTCAAGTTTTGGGATGGATCCTAGAATTTACTTTCCTGATTGAGAGATATTTTCCTATTTTGTTCTCTTACATTTTTTGTATATGTACTTGACTGTCGACATTTCTTCAAAAGTTCTCAATGAATTTCAATGAGATTTTCTGGAAGGTTTGGTAATAGGTTATGAAAGAAGAGAAAAATTTTGGAGTGGATCCCAGAATTTTTTCTGATTGAGAGATTATTTCATTTTCTTTTCAATACATGTATGTATACACTCCTGTCTGTCCACACAATATCTCCTAAAGTTCTCAATGAATTTCAATGAGATTTTCTGGAAGGGTATGAAAGAAGCGATAGGTTTTGGAGTAGATTCTAGAATTTTTTCTGATTGAAAGATTTTTCCATTTTCTTTCCAATACATGTATGTATAAACTCCTGTCAGTCCACTCAATATCTCCAAAAGTTCTCAATGAATTTCAATGTAATTTTTTGAGGGTTGGTCTTTAGATTAAAGAAAAATTGATTAAATTTTTGGATGAATGCAGGTACAATTACCTCTTCTACGTGGTACTTATATATTGACATCACGTGTTATTGCAAAATTTCATGTCCATCCACCCGATATCTCTACGATTTCTCAATAAATTTCAATGACATTTTAAAGAAGGATGGGCTATGGGTGATGGAAGAAGTGATTATATTATAGGTGGATAAATGCACAATTACTTCCCATGACAGATGTATGCACTCACTGAGTGCTTTCTAGTTGGTATTGTTGTTAAGTCATCCAACTGACAACTAATGATAAAAGGATAGAAATCATCAAGTAACCAACATCTTTTGGCAGCATGTTGGGGGTGGTCAGTTAAGAAATTGAAAAAAAGGTGATCAATGAATGTTACTTCTCTTTCTTTTGTTGGGTAATGATCACTGAGAAATTCTAAAATTTCAAAAAGATAACTGACACAAACTAAGGGATCAATTTATTATAGACTTACATTGCAAACTGAACTTCCCCTCTAAAAATTTAGGGGAAAGTTTTGGAAAAACAAGAAAAAAACATTTTTTCAGACATAATAAGGAGTAAATGTCAAGCTTCATCCAGGTGATCTGTACGTGTCATACAGACATAGCCAGCCAGACCAACTTGAAAACTGAAAGAAACCTATGTTGACAGTTTTGGCAGATGGTTTCTGATATTTAAAAAGAAATGAATTTAAGATTCATTTGTGTACAATCTGATTTTCTGTGTATAATACAACTCCCTCTCTTTACATGTAAAAAGCATGAATATATCTTATTTTTGCATATGGGTAAAATATAATCGCCATTCTATATAATCTCCAGGTCTATATGTGAAAACAACCATTTTGAATATCTCGAGACCAGGTTGCTGGGTCTTGTTGTCACTAAGCAACCAATTAGAGGATAACTTACAGGACATGAATGAAAAGAGACGATTGGGGCATTTCTCTGTTAGCTGTGAGACATCTCGGAGTGAGCTTCTATACTGTGCTAACGTCACATTTATAATGCCCATTACATCTTGGGCAGGGTTTCTCCAGCCAAATATCACATCACAGGGGTCTGTCAGCCCCTCTACAATCATGGTATGGCTCCCAACTACTTTTCCCAAGGATAAAATCACTGGAAGGGAAGAGATTTCAAACCTTGGATGAGATTAAGGATAATGAAATGATGTAGCTGATGGCGATCCCAAAAGTGGATTTTACTGACTGTTTGGAAAAGTACTAGGGAAGATGGGTGGGGGTGGAAAATCCGCCACAATTTAATAATCAGAGGGAAGTGGAATAAGCTTGGAGGTGGGTAAGGAAATATGATCACAAACACTATTTAGTAGGATCTGAACTGAACAATGTTAGAAAGATTCATAGTAGTTTGGATAGGCACAGGGGAGGTAAAAACGTACAGTATTGGCAGGAACAAGAAATTTCTTTGGTTTTTGAAGGATAACTAAACTGAAAAGTCTGTTTGCGGTACATCATTTTTTGATCACTGAAATTAGCGGATACAATTAAACTTGGTTAAACTAAGTCTCCCCATTGTTTACAATAGCTATGTTCAGATGGGAAAACTTTGATAAATCTGTAGTCAATGCATCTCTCTACCCTAACCAACAATCAGGAATAGAGATAGACTCTCAGAAACTTATTATGGGGTGACGGGTCCTAATCAAATTAATAAGGAGGTGTGGGGACAGCAATTAGGCGCCTTCACCCTTGGTAGGCTATTTTTTTTGTTTCAATTAAATGACTGGATATTCTTCAAAGAGATCTTGTACAAGTCATGGAGTGTGTGGAACAGTCAGTTTTCAGTTTGCTCAATGTATTTTCTTTATTGTTATGATGATGTTAGAAGCCAGTGAAAACACATGACTTTGGCCACTTAAGATCAGATAAGAATGGGGGTTTCTGCTACAAAAAATATCCTCTGACCATATATGTAGGATGACCATTCATGACAAGTAAATTGATATTACAAGTCATTCTAGCCTAGAGATACTCAAACTTTTATAGTTTATAGATGTATCCACACGTCTCAATTAGATACTTTTCAGTTGGTCGGTCAGTCTGTCAGTCCCAGTTATCTTAAACAACAGGTAAAAAGGAAGAGGTGTGGTATCATTAAAAGGTGTGATGTCATTAAAAGAACACCGTTCTGCTCAATTTTTTGGCCAGCAGCTAATGATATAACAGTATTCTTAAAAAAAGCCCAAAACAGTGAAAAAAAAAAAACAGATAAAACTGGCTAAAAACTGTCCATTCACAGGTTTTATTACTGAATATTTTCATATTGCAATATCTTAAGAAATATGAGAATCAATTGACTCATAAGAATACTACTTGCATTTCTCCCTCCTCCTCTTCTTGCTACTACTACCATGGATGGTGGATGCAACATTGAACTTATGGTTCTTCTCATGCAGAAATAAGCCATCACAAGTTTCCTGAATCTACATTTATTTTGGTATGTATTACTGTTCTTAAAAGGGGAGGGTAATAGATGAAGAGTCAATGGGATCAATTGTTTCATGTTTTTTACTAATTCCTTTGAAGTGTGGTTTAATGGTTGACAGCTGGATCCTCCTATCTACCTCAGCATTCAGTCTATTGTGATAATTAGTTTTTATTGTTGCGCATGCAAAAAAAATCCTTCTTCACATAAATACGTTCGGAAAGGGTAGAAGTACTTTAATATTCTTTTCTGGTGGCTGTGGATATGCTTTTCTATATTTTTTTAATTCTTTTTTTACTTCTTTTTAGAATTAACAGACCACTAGGGATGCATGGACCCCACTCTGGGAACCACAGTTCTAGTCAAATAAAGCTATCCTAAATGCAGGTTGGCTACCTATGGGAGGAGCCATTTTAAAGTAGGGACCAATCTATGCAGCTTTTACTGAGTTGACAGAAGTAAGCATAATTGCCAAAATAGTCTCACCCATTTCGGCTTTTCTCATATAACATTTCCAGCATTGTCCACTGTAATCATAGCATAGATAAATTCATAAGCAATTTCAATGTGTTCTTTGTCTCTCTATTTTGTAATTTGAGAGACAGGTCTGGTTGGTCACTTAATAGAAACCGTCATGATGCTGAAGTCTTTTGGCAATGTGCCATGTTGGGGGTGATCAATAGAAAAATAATTCACTTCTCCCACCTTTTTTTTATCACTAAAAAGTCTGAATTCTAACAAAAACAAGTATGGATGCTACAAGACACAAACAAAGGGAGCAGTTTAGCATAAACTTACCTTGTTAATTGAAACTCCTATTAAAAACTTATTGGCAGGGGGGGTGTAAAAAAACAAAAGAAAATTTGTTTTTAAGTATAATTAAGAGTGAATGTTGAAATTTTTCAGGCATCTAGCTCCATTGGTACAGATAGATAGATAGATAGATAGATATATAGTCAGCCAGCCAAAATCACCTAAAAACTGAAGAAACCTATGTTGACTGTTTTGGTTGACAGTTTCCAATGGTTACAATATTCAGCATTTTCTGTCTTGCAATAAAATGAATAAAAAAGATTATAATCCATCATTTCAAATGTGTCTATACATAAATGTCTCATATTTTGGAAGTGTCCTGGAACTAAAACAGCTCAGTGTTCCCCCAATTCCACTTACCATATTGACAGCTTATAAGACCTCAGCATTTTTTCCTTGAAAGAAGTGCCTCAAAAGTTAAACATAAACGAGAAGAATTCAGCTAAATACTTTTTATCTAAATACAGTTATTCCTCAACATTTGCGGGATTAGGGACACCAGGGGGTCATGTATGGTCTAAATCTGCAAATAATTTTTGCTGACCCAGTCCAACCATTTTGATCCATAAAACTCATAAATCTGGTACCATAAACCTTTTGATAAACGTACGCTTTGCCATCCACCAATTGTAAATGTACAAATGAATGAATGTATACTGTAAAGCATTCAGTGAAAATTTTAGATTTTAAAACCCTACTTTTCTAGCGACAGATTTGTCAATTATGGTGGATTTGATATTATTTTTAGTCAGAAATGAAAACATGAACGTAATCTGCAAAGGAATTCTATGTGAGTATGCAAAAATTTTTTTTCATTTTTTTTAGGACAAACCTTATGCTATTTTCTTGCAGTTATAATCAGAATTGAACTTTCAAAGAAGATATTTGATTATTGCAAAACGTTTTAAAAATAACATTAAAAAAAGTGCACAGTAGATACTTGTAAGAAAACACAGTTAATTGAGAAAAAAAAATTTCCTGAAACTTCACTGCAGTAATTATTACCAACATTTTTTCCTCCTAAAGCTGATATTTACCTTCATCTTAATATTCTTTGTAGCTTGTAAGAAAATTTTTTATCCAGCAACAAAAATATTGGGATGGAAGTAAATAATAGCATAGAAAGGAAAAACTTTGTAAACGATATACAATACTTCATCAACTAAAAAATGAATAAATTTGTATACATTACAATGAATTGGAAAAAAAATCCAATGTCTAAAATACCATTTGACAAACCACTTCACAATAACGATAAGTTTTTGTCATGTTTATGATGTCTAAATAATTTTTAGTTGATAATTTTCTACAACTTTTCTTCATATTAATAATACAAAGATCATTACAATGCTTGTGTGACTTCTTAAACTTTTCAAAATTTTTTATGTTTTATTCATACTGTACAGTGTATTTTCTATGATGCTGTCTTTCACGGAATGCCGCAAAACTCACCAAAATTTTTTCCATGAAATCATTCAAGACTGAATGGAAAACCTGCGAACGGCATGAGATAACAGAAAACTCCACTGAAATGCCATCAAATATGGAAGTTTCTTTATAGTTTCTACTTGAAATGTTGTGCATGCGACTTTTCTGGATTTAACAACACATTGGGGATTGACTCGTCAGCTTGAGTGACTAAGTTTCATTCAAAAATACTAACAGAAGCAAAGTGTAGAAGTCAGGTGGGTGGGTAAGCAAAACAAACCATATGCCTAATCTACAAAAGTGTTTTGGGATCTTTTAAAAGAAACGTTTCTTCACCGCAAGAACTCAAAAAATTTGATGTCTCTCTTACCATAAGCATTAGTTTCTATCTATTTAACTTAACTACCCGACTCAGTCAAATCACCTTTCTCTCTGGTATGTAAGTTTCTTAGCTTTCTCGACTGCTGATTGAGTTGAAAAAATAAGATCTTTTATCACATCTTTGATTCTTTTCTTTTTCCTCAATATTCAAGTGAATCGTTATCAGGTGTGGAAATAAAATCCCCAATAGATCTCTTGTCGTACGAATTAAAAAAAAATGACAATGTTAATGTATCTTCCTTTGTAGTCTTTTTTCTTAGGAAAGTTAGTTCACTTGATCTCTGAGTAGAAGAACAGAAAAGGTAAAACAATGAGACCATGGTCATCATAGTTCATTTCAATTTGTATGATTCTTTTATTTCAGGCATGAATCAATCTTCTTTGCATAAGTATTTCAATCAAGACAAATTATTTGGGGGCAAATAAACTCCCGCTTCTACTCAATTGGCAATTCAGTTACTTGAAAAAAAATCTTACTGGCTGATTACAAAGGAACCTATAGTAAAATTCAAAATTAATAATAGTTATACCTCGACAAGAGCAGTTAGTTTGTACCAAATTCCCTGCACTGTTCAAAATCGCTCTGTTCAAAGTCTCATTATAATTCAATGTGTTTTTTGTTTCAACTTATACTCAGTTACATCAATTAGTATAGCCATACCATAACCATATTACATCAAAACCTGCTCTAATCAAAACCAAACTACTCAAGGTATTCTTTTATAGTGTAAATTAGAATTATATGTATTATTCAATTAGAAATTAATCTAACGTAACTCAGTTTTAGATAAACCACACTTTTTGTTGTCCTAAAATGCCCCCCAATATATCTAAATTGCCTTCTTACGGGCATTCAGAATCACTGATTTAGAGTTCCCTGAACCTTGAAGCATGGTTTTGTTCTACGAGCTTGAGAAGCTGAATTTCAATAATAATTCCTTTTTTTAAGCTGTGGGGGATAAACCAAATTATTCAAACAAACATGACATCAAAATGAGGTACACTGTAGATCGATTATAACATGGCTTGATATAACGCTTAATTGCTTATAATGTGGTTAGAGCATGGAACCCAATTTTCAAAGCGTTAAATTTGGCTCTCAAGATGCTAAATACAAAAATAGAATGTTGCCTGCTGAATCAGGTTACACCAACTATAAAAAAGAAACAGACAAAAACATTTCTGAAGTCAATGAGCGAAACTCATCACCCTTTTCCCTTCCATCTGTCGCTAAAAAAATTACTAACATATTGTCAAACTTCTTCTCTAGACACTTGGTACACATTTACCTAAAATTTGTCAAAATGTAACCTTCTGGTGAGATGTCACAATTTGGAATTTTTTAATATTTATTTTTGTCTTCCTGACGGACTAACCTCACCCTATCCCAACCCTAATGGTTTTCTCTTTGATTTTCTGCATGCATAACGAGGGTCAGTCTTGAAGAAGTTGGGGTGAGGGGCTTGATTTGGATTAAGGTTTGTAAAGAAGAAAAATTTGTAATAATATGGAATCACTTATAGTATGGTAGAATTATGGACCTCCATTTCCACATTATGATGGGTCAACAGTGCATAGTTAATCTTTGGGTCAGTACCCAAACATCAAAACAGTATGTCATGAAAATCAATATAGACCTAAGAAAGAAAAAAATTCATACTTTTATAAGGATATTTTAAGATTTGAAAGAATCTTTAACTTTTCCTAACACCAAAATATGTTATCAAAAAATAAATCACTGACAAATATGTTCACAAAGCACAATATCTCCAAAGATTCTCAATGACTTTCAATGAAAGAAGTGATTAAATTTTGACTTCTTAGTCGGCATATACAGATGTTCAATCTTGCTAAAAATAATTTGCTGGATACCATACACAGGAGGTAGAATGGCAAATAGACCAAGATGTTCAAAACAAGAAAAAAAAAAGGAGAAGATACTAGTTTGGATAATTAGGCCCTGTCAAGGTTGACAATGGGGAAAACAGCCTTTTACTGCTGCAACTCCCTAGGTATATAAGGTAATCATGCAAATGACATTTTTTGTCAAGATATCTGACAATGGTGTAGCAGAGTGTGGGAAGCAGAGGATTCGTGCCTTTCCCAAGTTTGTTAGCTGAAAGTGAACAACAGCCTCAGTCAAAATTTCAAGAGGGTTAGACTATCTCCACTAGTCTGTATAATTCATGGAATAATAATGTTTTGTCTTGGAACTTGAGACATTTATTTATATGATTATATTTTTCTGTTTCTTTGTCAAAAAGTGGGTTCTTCCACCTAAAGATAATGATTTTGGTGATGAAAATCTCTCCTAACCACCTTTTGAAACAAAGTACTCTTCCACTTGAACGAGTTAGCTTACTTTTTAATAAAACTAGTTTTAAATAATCTACCTTATTTCCTGGCTGATATGATGCTACAAGTGGTAAGATGCACCTCATAATTAGCTTGATATTTTTTGGAAAAGAATATTTGTGACTGTTGGGGTCAGTTTTTGCGGAAAAGATGTGTCTCTGCCTGGAAAATTCTAAATATAGATAATAAGTAGCCTTCTAAGCAAAATTATGAATCATCACAATTTGTATATATATTCAATTCATAGATAAAGCAGTGGTGGTGGTAAAATTAAGTTACCTTGATCAAAATACTCCCAGTATGGTTTGAGTTTTAAACCTCAACCGTAAACATTTCATGTATAACCAATAGATTTTTTCACGGGGAATAAGCAGTCAAGAGATTTGCTCATAAATACTGTCTTACAAATAAAATAAAAATAGTCGGTGAGGCATGATAGCGAACAAAAACAAAGTATGTCTTATCCGATGTCTGATCCGATACTGGATCTTTACTTATCTCGTCCTTGTCAGACTTATTTATCAAGTTAATTCCATCCTGTATCAGCATGCAAATAAAAATAACAGGTCTGTTGAGTCACTCCATGTAACTAACATAGTTCAGTAGCATGCCATGTTGGGAGTGATCAAATAAAATATTAGAAAAAGGGCTGATAAATGAATAAATTGTTTCTCTCAGCATGAATGCTACCAGACACAAAATAACTAACCAGTTTAGTATAAAATTACATTTCAAATCGAATCCCCCACTACAGATCGATTTAGGGTAGGAATCTGAAAAAAAAAAAAAAAAAAACTTTTTTTTCTAGACATAATAAAGAGTTGAGAATTTTATTTTTCAGTCATCTAGCTCCATTGGTACACCTTGCATGAGCAATACATACATAACCAGCCAGACTAACTTAAGAACTGGAGAAACCTATGTTGACAGTTTTGGTTGATGGTTTCTAACAAAGTATATTTTATCTGATGCTGAATCTTTACTCATCCCGACCTTGTCAGACTTATCTATCAGGCAAAGTTCATTTTGTATCCATACGTGCATAAAAAAGTAAACGTCAATACAGAAAAATACTTGCTAATCAACGTTTCAGAGGGTTGGTAATTGTGGAAAGGTCATGTTTAATCTGAGAAAAAAAAAAACAAGGTGGGAGGATGTTTATTAATTAAACATCATAAATGTCTGTTTGCTTTTTCAACTGTGCAACCCTGACCCTCATGAGGATAGATATCAATACTGCTCAGTTAAGCATAAAAGATGAAGAGTACCCAGAATGAGTAGAAAAAAAGCAAAAGGAAATATTAGATATTTCACGCACACACACACTAGTATTTTTCTCCAAGACCATTCTACTTCTCTCTCAAGTGCCTGTAATCTAATTTAGATTGCCTTCAAGTATCAGTCAGGAAAACGATAAAGTTTACAACTTTGCATGTGGGTGGTATTGGCATAGAATAGTGGTTAGAGAACTCGTCTCACAAACCATTATTACTGTAGCAAGTTCAGTCCTGCATGCTCCACAAAGATGACCTTGTGTCAGACCAAGCCAACTTTATGTATTCACACATGTTTATTGGTCTGCATAGTATCTTCAAAATTGTGCAATGAATTTCAATGACATCTTATGGAAAGGTGGGCCAAGGAACAGTTTGATCAAATATTGGGATGGATCTGGCAATTTTTCCTGATTTTGTTGACATTGCAAGTTATAACCTTCCGGCATTTCAGAGGTAATAACGCAGTAATAATATCATCATAACGACATCAGAAGTGTAGTGCGATCACAGTTATACTGTCATCATAATAGAAGTATAGAATGCTAGTGTAAAAATACATTTTTTGGTGCCCTCTCATCTCAATGGACACTTTATGGTCAGTCAGTCTGTCGGTTAGTTCTAGTTACATTAAACTATAGACAAAAGAAGGATGGTTTTTGTGTTTTATTTACCAGCTGCAATCATGTCATAAGATGTGTGATATTATAAAAAGGTATGCCATCAGTAAGAGAAAATCTATTCAGATCAATTCATAATGTATTAAGGGTTTGTTTTTTTACAGTGAGGCCAAGTATTGTTCATTATTAATAGCTAAAACTGTCTGCAAAAATAGCTAGAATTGGCCAAACTTTTCTTTTTCCACCTTACTTCATAGCTAAGAATGTAATACATACTCATTTCAAAAAAGATATCCATACTCTAAGACTCAAGAAGAAATCATTAATAAGAATTTTACACTCACTTAAATTTAAACCAACTAATTTTTTTTTGATAACTAGATTTTTGAGGGAACTATCATAACTTTCCACTTCCTCCTCCTAATGCTACTACTACCACTACCACAACTATTAATGTCACAATTACTTTGTTTCGGATCCCTTTGAAATTGCAAATCACTGATATGGACATAAGGATAGTGAACACATCCTTGAACTTATGGTTCTTGTTTAGTGACAGTGACAGTGGCGTTGGCGGAGATATGAGCTCTCTGAGCGCTTTTTAGTTTGTGTTGGCTACGTGATTGCAATTGCAAAGGGTGGAGTTAATAAAAGGAAAATATTAGAGGTTTCTTGAATTACAGAGAATAGCTAAAAGCAGAGAATGAATAAATATTTTGAATAACTCCTCGGCCAAGATTTCGTTTTCAGCTAATGCCAGATTTCTGTCAGCAGTCTGGTTAGTCAATTATGAAACTTCCGGAAGATTCAACTTAGAACCAGATTCGAGATTATAGTTTGAGCAGTTTTAGAAATATGGATTTTTGGATTGGAGGTTTATTTGAAGAAAAAAAAAATGGATCATTGTAATTTATATCTGCCAGCGAATTCGGAAGAATCATATATATTCACTTATGTTTGTCTGTACGTCTGTACAGTATCTTGAGAAATTCTCAATGAATTCTAATTACATTAATGGAAGGGTGAGCCATGAGCTAAAGGAGGATTAATTGAATTCTGGGGTGGTTGTGAGGATTTCCTCTTAGAATGAGAGATTATTTCTCATATATTGGGACTATGGTCCGAAATCTGAAAAATTGAAACATAGAGTTACCTCTCCTACATTGTTGCTGTATATGGACTGATTTTAATCCAGTTTTTAGTTAGTGTATGCTGCTCTCTGAGTGCTTTCTAATCTTATGGAGCTAAATTAAATTTTTGGAGGTTCATCATGCAACTACATTATAACGTGAACCACACTAAAACAAACTTTGCTTTAATGGTGGAGGCCTGTATAATGGTTTTAAAAATACCAAATATGATGGTATCAAATGAAACGTAGTTCAACAATGATATTATAAAGATGCTTATATACCCAGCATGAGAAGCATTTTGTTGAGGGTGTTCACGCATGCTCAGAGAGGTCCCCTCTGTATAGCAACAAGTCTGTATAGCAGACGAGTCTTTTATAATTTAAGTTTGATGATGATGATGACAAAGGTTTATAGTTGTTTTTAGATGTGTCCATGCCTCTCTATTAGATACTTCTTTGTCAGTTGGACAGTGACAGTTCTGTTTATGTAAACAACAGAGGAAAGAACAGAATAGGTAATGTTACATCATTAAAAGGACATCGATTCCAATCAGTAGATGACATACCTGGCATTTGACTTTAACATTATAGGCAAGTATCATTTTATTTCCAATAGCAAAAACTGTCTTCAGAAAAGGCTAAAATTGTCCAGACTTTCCAATTTCCTGCTAACTTCATAGTTAAAAATGTTATATATACTCATTTAAAGCCCAGAAATAAAACAGCCGTACACTATGACACAAGAACAAATTATTGATGAAAATTATACACTTACTTCAATTTTAACTTAGTAATTGTTTTTTTCCAATAGGTCCTACTACCACAACTAGTAAAGCTACTACAACTTCATTTAGAATCCTTTTGAAATCAGAAACAACAGATATGGATGTAAGGATGGTGGACATATTGTTGAGCTCATGGTTCTTGTTGATTAGTATTAACCACCATCTAAAGTTTTTAGTTGTTTTCTCATCTCAGCTCAACTCAGGCCATCAATCTACAGCGGAGAGTGAAGAGCATGGATCAAAAACAAAGAATAAGTTTCATGAACTTGAGACATGAACTTGCCACACAGAAGATAGTTGAATGCGAAAGCTGCTATCCCATTTAAGCTATAGGAACTTTGATAGCTTGCAGAAGCTAAAATCCAACTGTGATCTCTCCAGCACAATGTTTGTTTTGAGTTCTGTTATATTATTATTATTATTATTATTATTATTATTAGTGGTAGTAGAAGTAGAAGTAGTATCAGTAAATCATACATTCTATAATTCATTTTTTTAGCTGAAATATTGTTATACATTATTATTAATTTTTGACTTCTATTCAACTTCATCTTAATTTTTAGTTTTAAGAATATTTCCACAAAAGGCAAGAACGCACACACTTATCGTGATGAAAGCCAGACAAACATGAAGATGCACACACACACTCTCTCACACACACACACACACACACACACACACACACACACACACAATGTACATATTTTTCATTTTTGTAGACATAATGCATAATAAGGAGTCAATGTCAATGTTCAAAATTTCAGCCTTCTAGATCCATTGGTGTGGCCTGTACAGGTGATACAAAGCCAGCCAGCCAGACCAACACGGAAACTTGAAGAAATCTATAATGACAGTTTTAGATGATGGTTTTTAATAGCTGATCTATCAGACAAACTGTCTCTTCTTGATTCTTATAAATATATACTTTATGCAAAAAAAAAAAAAATAATAGAAAAATCTTACAGATTGTAATTCAGGTGAGGCTCCTTTTCTTTGCAGAAACAGTAAATCTAAAAGCTAAAAAAAATTAACCCTAAGCAAAAAAGGGCATTCCAGACACAGGAAAACAAATACATAAGGTTTGTCTGGAAATTATCCAACCTCTTGATACTAACAAAGCTATAACTTATTTAGGGCAATGACACCTTAGTCCTCTTCAAAGTGCCCCCCTTGCGACCTCCTATACTTATCCCAGTCTTCTATCTACTTTTAAAAGCGGTATGCAAAGACCTTTTTGGGGATTACCATCAGCTGCCTCAAACACATTGTCCTTGATTTTGTTAACAGTCTGAAATCCCTTTGGAGAAACCAGACATCATAGAGAGCAAAATTTAAACTATGGGGGTCAGGTGTCCTGATAGATCTGGGTGATATGATGCTTTGCAAAAAAAACCTTTCACCAGATGTGAAGAATGGGCAGGCTCATTTATTGTGAATACAACAGTCACTCAGTGCACAAGCTCACTCAGTGGTGTCTCATTGCCAACTGAGTAACCCCACCAGAGAGTATCTTTTCCCACGTGTCTATTGGTTTCCAAGTTATATTGAGGCTGCACAACCAGTTCTCAGCATGTTCAGAATGGCTGGATACAGAGTGGATTCTTTCAACACAGACTGTGCATAATGCTCTTCCATAGGAATAGAGCACTCTGGTGGATGAGGAATTTCGGTGTAAATAAAGATATTGCTTAAATTCAGCCTTACTGACCGTGCAGTTCCGTAGTCCAGTGGCAGGATATCGACCTCCGGGCCTGAAGTGAAGGTTTCAATCCTGCCTTGCGGTACTGAATTGGATGGAAAGTCTATAGCCACACTGAAGAGATGTAATACATCGAAAAAGCTGTCTGTGGATGACACAATAATATATATATATATATATATATATATATATATATATATATATATTCTAATAGAGATTTCAAAGAAAAAGAAAATATACATAGAGATATGAACAGCAGATAAAAGCCCAAGTGCAAAACATCCCAACCTCTAAAAATTCCTGTATGCACACACTCGCATGAGTATTATCGAAAAAAAAACCAAATATACATCCATAAATAAATCACAGTAGCCTTTATGAGTACCACAACTAATTAGCTAAAAATCAACTAAAATTATTTAAGAAAAAAGATCTTTTATCTAATATCATCTAAAAAAAAAATACCAGCACAAGATTTGGGCATCGTTGGCCCAGAATGACCGAAAAGACGCAAAAAAGCTTTTTTAAAAAGAAAACGTGTCTAGTAGAGTACACATGCAAATCTCTCAAGGTTGTAGCCCCCAAAATTTGACCACGTACACACACACATACACACATGCAAGCAAATAGAGAAGAATCAGTAGCCCACTGGGTTGGTTGGTCGGGTAAAGCTACGGTGATTCAACATGTAAATCAAATATGATAATGATGTGTACACACACATACACACACACACTTGCACCCTACACAAAAGACCACTTCCCAATAAAACTCCTTAAAGTGACTCAAAGACAAATGTCTGTTGATCTATCTTCACTTTTTCGACCCAGACTGCATTCTTGGAAAAGGACAAGTGAAAGTCATCCTCCCCACCCCAGCCAATTGAGTCTTATCAGTTCCTCCTCACTCCCCACTTCAGCCCATTCGGGCATACATCACTCCTTCATTCCAATGCAGACAGAATTGAACAGGCAGTCTGATGGATTCTTGCACGAGAGAGATAGTATTGATTTTTGATTTTCTGAGGGAAACCCGGGGCATCACATACAGGGAAGGAGGAAACCCTACTGCATAGCAAAGCAGTGATTCACTGTCTGAAGAGAACGTGGGAAGGAAGTCCCCTATTTGCGTTCTTTTCACTGACTAATCATAAAGGAACATTGTTATAGAGTCAAAAAGTACCTCTTCCTTTATCCTGGAATTTTTGTAAGGGGTCGGGAGGATTGCTAAACACGATGCAGGAAGCCCTGTTGATCAACTGGAGTTGATTTTTTCCATGCTGTCTGGAGTTTTCTTTTTCTTCACTGCGTTTTCGTAGGGTTTTTGGCGTGGTGTAAATTTGCACCTACTTCAACTTATACATACAATACACAATTCGTTTACAAATGCATTATATAGACATGTCCATTTACATTTCACAAATATAATACACTCATTCAGTCACTTATTTCAAAAAAGTTTTTATATTTGAATCTAAAAAAAGTTTCAAAATAATTCTTTAGGTAAATCTCATTTTATAGAAAAGCTTAATTCAAAATAAATCAGAAAGTGGCTTTTACCAATCATCTAAGTAGGTGTGTTTATCTCTCTCTCTCTCTCTCTATATATATATGTATATATATATATATATATATATATATATATATATATATATATATATATATATACAAATATCATAAAAGGATAAACATCTACACAGATATACCACTAATATACACAAATATTCAAAAAGCATACACTTCTACAAAAATATACAGAAAGGAATGTATATATAACTGTTTTGTTTTTAAAATCCTTGAAACAGTTACATGGTAAACATCTTATGATCACAACAAGAGAAAATTTATACATTGTACCATAATAACAAAATATATGTAAAACAGGGAAAAAACACTGAAGAAAATTGCATCAACAGATATTAGGAAATGAGTGACTGAAGTGATAAAAAATTTTTTTAATGCTTAGTGTTTAATGTTTTCTCAAATGTGTGTGTATATATATATATATATATATATATATATATGAAGTAAGCTACATAAACGCATTTATGTTTCTGCCCTATTTGGACTTCTTAAGTCAAATGATTCTCTGCTAGAAGAAGCCCAAACAGGGCAGAAGCATAAACTTGTTTGTGTAGTGAATCCTTACTTCATGATATTTTGAGCTCTACTTTAACTCAACTTAATGTTTAATGTTGAATGTATTGAGCACTTTATGAAATAAACCCATCACACATCAGATATTGTATTATATTATATTATATTCCTGATTTGTATTGTGTACATATATATATATATATTTATATATTAATATATATGTACACAGAAGTATGCATTAGGAGTGGTTCTGGGAGGCATATAGACAACCCCCTGCTCGGCCAAAAACAATTGAAAAAAATGATAATCCTAAGTAATCATAAATCAATCTGAAAAAAAAAAAAAAAATCTTTTTTTCATCTAGTATAGGTAAAAATATCTTGTCTTATCAATTATGAATTTTTTTCATCTATTGGTTCTGTGGTGAATTCTTTTGATTCATTTTTTTACTTTACTCTTTGCTAATTCAAGTGCTAAGAAGCTATAACTCAAATGAGGGAGAAAAATGGCGGATCACGTATCACTTGCTTGTCTTTTTTTGATGTTCGAAATTTCTTTTTCTTTTTCACGTGTTTATTTGTAAAAATTAATTTTTCCGTTTCGACTCCACCCAGCTCAAAATCCTGGATCCCCCGCTGTGCATACATTCATGAACACATCCATATAAACATATAGGCATTTATCAAGTTGCTCCGCAAAGTAATATATCTTTCAAAATTGTCTCAGATCTCACTTTCATAACAGAATTTTTCCCCGATTTTTCTGTGCACATCTTCCCCATAGATCAGTTTTCTTAAACATTAACTACTTGGAGAATCTTTTTTCAATAATTGAATTTTAAGGGAATCCCTTCAAAAACAACTTTCCCTCCTACATATTTATAATCATACATACATTTACATATGATCGTAACTATCTGATTTTGGCCTGGTTTATGGAATTATCCGTTCGTGTATAAACCCAGATAGAAATTGCACACTCAAATGGAAAAATAAGGATGAAGATGTTTTCAATTAAAAAGGTAAAATGTAGTTTATTTTTTCTTATATGAGGAGAGCTGTTCATGTTGAAATCATAAAATAAAAATATGTAAAAGTCCTGAAGGGATGAATTATGCAATGAAGAATTATCAAGTATATTGCAAAAATTCTCACTCTGGTAAAGTCTTGCAGAACTTAGTTTGAATAACACTGTCATAAATAAAGGGTTCCCAGATTTGGCCAGAAGGAGAGAAAATCCAAGCTTTATCTCACAGACTTGAATAACACAAGTATTGGAATAGTGTTAAATTTGGCCAATGCCTTTTTCAAGGGTAAGTCTTTGAGCTTAAAGCTTAAATCATCTCCCTTTCTAGCTTAATCCAGGAAGCCTGGTACAAATTACTATTAGAGGTTTCCTCTACCATCTGAAAGTAAAGAGTTCCTATAAAAAACTTACATTAGCCGAAAAAGGCATTAAGTGAAATAGCAATTACCATTAATTTATTAGGTCGAGTCATCGGATGTTGGGATGGTTGTAGGTATGGGATACTGGGATGTAAGACAGAGAGGGGGCAGGTGCTTCTATAATGGCTTGCTACGAAACAAATGCTGATTGGTATTTTCACTCCCTTTTGTAAAAGCCAAAAAGTGAACTTTTAAAAATTGGGTATACCTGCACTTGAGAAAAATTGACTCAAATCTCACTTTCAAATCCAATTTTTTTTTCTTGTCTGAATTCTGTTTGATCAATCATTGTATGACATGGTCAGACTATTCTCCCTATCTACAGGTGTATTTATTCACGTTTCGGCTGTGTACCTTTTTGTCTTCATCAGGTGGTGTTGGTTCTAGAAAGTGGATTTTTTTTTCATCCCACTTAATATGTAAACTCTTCGCATAGATCAAAAGACTAACAGGTCTGGTTAGTCACCTGATAGAAACCGTCACTTGACAAATGTCTTGGGACGTGGGGGGGAGAACAGTTGAAAAATTGGAAAAAGGAGTGATCAATGAATAAGTTACTCCTGCTATTTGTTGGGCAGTGATCACTAAAAGACTCTGAATAAAGAAAACAAAAACAAGTGTAAATGCTGCTGGATACAAACTAAGAGACCAATTGAGTAAGTAAATTGAACCCCCCACTAAAAACCTATTGGGGAAAATTTAGAAAAAAAAAGTTTTTTGTAGATATGATAAGGAGTAAATGTTTATATTTTCAGCCTTCTTGCTCAGCCATTTCGAAAATGGAATCTGACAAACAATGCTTGGGGTTCTGCAGCAATATTCCCTCAGAACTGGATATAGCGAATCTTGTGGCTGGGAAAGAACACCTTCCATCATACAGCTATTGAAATAAACAATTATTGCACACAGACTTGTACCATATATTAGAATTCAAATAAATGAAATCCATTCAGAATAGATATGATTTTTACAGGTCAAAAATTATTTATTATTGTAGTTCATTAAATGCAGTCTAAAAACCAAATGTTAAAAATAGGGCTCTGCCATGATATTTCCTTTGCAGAAGGAGCCCTTGAGTTTTCAAAGTTTTGAAAATAGCTCTAGCTTCAATGACGCTGTCTGTTAACATGATACTTGGGCTGACTAGTTGACTAACTTAAAAACTGAGGGAACCTACGTTGACAGTTTGGTGATGGTTTCAAATTACTTTTAATTTAAATCACTATATAAATAATGCATAGAGTTTAATAAAATCAGGTAGATCACACATGCCTGGAATTTCAGGTTGAAACTTTTTGATCTGCTTGTGTTGCATATTTCATTAGAGAATTTGATCTGTGAATGTGAATTTGGGAAGAGGTTAAACTCGTTTCAAGGGTTTTGCTAATAAGAAAAAAATCAAATAGGTTAATCAATTCAAAGTGGCTTCCAAATTTTTTCTTCATAAACAAAGTCTGGTTGATCAAAAGTAACTGGTGCTGGCTTTTCGATGAGACCCTCTACATGTGCGTGCATCTATATATATAAGTGAGAACTGTCCATCTGTCATGCTATAAAAAAATCACCCAAATATGGGTACAGCCAAACCAAATTTAGCATGCATATTCAATCGACCTCGGGGATGGTTTCAAATTAAAAGTTATTGGAAAATACTTGTAGATTTTTTATCTACACAGATTTCTAAATCGAATGTTATCCAAGAGTTCATAATGGTGATTATTTTTTAAATGAAGTATGATTCAATAAATAAATAGTTCAAATCCATAATATCTTATCTTGGGTAGGAACAATCAGAATAATATGAATTCTATCTAGTCTAAAATTTGGCCTTCCGCCAGAACTGGCTAAAATTCTGGCCTACAGATAGGTTTCCAATGAATACATTCATATATGTGTGTGTGCACGTGGAGAAGCAAAGAGAAAGAGATAAAAAAAGATTAACAGTTCAGAAATAAGGTAATTTTGTAGGAAAATTTATATTTATAAACAGCTATGCCCCGACTCTTCAAAGTTTGCTTAAAGCCACTATTGCACTTTTATGAAAAAAGGTGAAAAGTGAAAATGGCACGTATATTGGAGCCCATCTAACAAGCATATTCATACTTACTTAGATCCTGATTCTTTGTCACATTACTTTCAATCTTTCTGCTGAAAGCCAAAAGTTCGATAAGGTGTCCTCTATGAAAATTCAACCCTATTATTGCCAGATCATGAGGAAGATTTTTCCAGGTGTGAAGCATCTCATCAAGGAATACCTCTGTACCAAGTTTCAAGTAAATCTGATTTAAGGCAGCTGTTGAAAACAGCTGATGGGACAAACCAACTGACAGATGGACAGTGCTTCATAGATAGGAGAGGAGAGAGGATGCCTCTAAAAATAAAAAATTGTCCTGAGGTGATATAAGAAAGTGGGTATATAATATATTCATAAACGGTAAAGAAAAGGATGAGATCTATCTGACATAACGGTGAATTTGTATTGTATTCATTTCAGTTACACGTAACAATACTGTCCGTTTTCCATCTTTCTTGTTTCCATGTTGTCTTTTAATTCATATATATATATATATATGTATATATATATATATATATATATATATATATATATATATATATATATAAGTATATATATATATATATATATATATATATGTATATATATATATATATATATGTATATATATATATATATATATATATGTATATATATATATATATATATATGTATATATATATATATATATGTATATATATATATATATATATATATATATATATATATATATATATATATATATATGTATATATACACACGTGCACACACACACATGAATGATTATAAGTTGCATTATATCATATTTAAACTATTTTGAAAAGCACTCCCCCCATGACACCAAGTGCAGATAACTACAGATTTTTAGCACCAATAATGATCAACAACAGGGCCTGGGATACACAAAATTAACCCCATCCAAAATTAGACGGTGGAATGAACATATCACAGGTGATCGCCAAGACGCACCCCCACTATCTTCATAGTAAAAAAAACACCCATTTATTATCTGAAGATGGCCGTAGAGTACAATGGCCGAAACATTGTGTTCCAGAAATGAACCAAGGTGAAGACCAAAATCAAAAAAAAATTTATACAAAGATGAAAAAAGAGGTCAAGTGTATAGTACAGTAAAACTGCTTATTATAAGCATGGTTAATTTTATCAAATGATAAGTGTTATGAAAATCAGTCAGTCCCAAACACTTCATTCAAAATTAATCAAAAATCTGAATTAAATCATATATTTCCGGTGGAGGGCAAAAAGGTACATTCAGAATATATCTTAGTGAATAATAATTAGGTCGGAGTTACATATAATGATTGCACTGCACAATTATTTCTTATTAACAATAAGGTTAAAACATTCAAACCCCCATGAAAAGGCCTAATCTAGAGATGGAGGAATAAATATTCCATTTGCAACCCCCCGTCCCTGATTAGTCGGTTAATGTTATCTAAAAGATCTTGTCCTCGAGTGATTACAATATGTGGTTTCCTCGGTATCAAGAAAATGTTGGCGGAATAATCATTACCTATACTACTTACCATGGAATAATGGCTTGCAAGCTAGTATTGCAGACTATTACTACTGTAGACACTTGTAGCTTAATAAGCTAATCTTTGTAAATAATGAGTACCTACTTTCAAGTAATGGTTAAGTCACCTCGTGGCAGATCAAGCTTAGTAAAATCACTTCTCTTTAACCCTTTCGAGACTAATCTTATTAAGGTGCTTAATGCTTGAATTAAAATGTTCTAGTAGATTTCTAAAAGAGATTCATGTTATATATATATATATATATATATATATATATATATATATATATATATATATATATATATATATATCCAAGCTGTCATAGAAACCTCGAGATATAGCAATACTTTGAATAGAGTGGTTTTGATGAGTACGGGTTCTGATGTAGTACGTTTACAGTATTGCTGCACAAATTAATGCAATGTAATTCTCACTCCTCTAGTCCTATTGGTGTGGCCTTTATGCATTGTATGTGCCTACATTAATAGCTCGACTAACTTGGAAATTGAAGAAACCTATTCTAATGACAGTTTCTACTATATACAAGAAGTTATGGAGCGTAGGAATAACTTGAAAGTTCAGTTCTGATTAGTACAGGTTTTTATATAGTGCTGGTAAAATATTGCAGTACGAATTAATGTGTAACTAAGTATAAGCTGGAAAAAAAAACCATTCAATTATGGTAAGATCTTGGACAGAGCAGTTTCGGATAGTATGGAAAACTTGAGAACAAATTAACGGCATTAATCAAGGTATACCTGTATATATGTCCCAGAAGTCTCTAAAGGGTTAAAAAATAGCATTATTCCAAAACGTCAAAGAAGAAATAATTGGTTAGATTATTCAAGAAGAATGAGATAAAAAGTTTTTCAAAAAGCTGGATTCAGAAACAGTGATATTAAAATTTAAAAGAAACTCCCATACCAAAAAGTTAAAGAATAAAGATTAGTTTAACACATAAAATGTTCCCTGCTTTACTCCCTCCTTCAAAAACATGATAAATAATAATAATAAATACGGTTTGGCTGGTGTATTCAAGGTGTTAGTGCATTACACAAGAGATACACAAAAATGCCGAAGAGATGGAAATCTAATAATGTAGAAGGCAGAAATAGTTTAATGTATGTATTTGTTTGCAATGAATAGTCGGAAAAAGAAAAACTGGAGAAAAAATATTGAATAGAATAAACAGAATCAAAGTTAGTAGAAAAAAAAATAATTGTGTTATTTATTGCCAAACCATACTTCTTCTCCTTTAGGGAAGAGAGAGATGTTTTCGGAATATCTTGGAAATGACATTGCAGTGCATCATGGGAAAACATTTTCTCTGCTTGAGTGAGTTTGAGGAATTAGAGGAAAGAACAGGCAGATATATGTAAGGAGACAAGGATTATAGGAAGGAGTAAGAGAGAAAGTGAGACATGGCAAGTTGTGAGGGAGAGAGATATTCAAAGGAGTGAGAGAGAGACATTGGTAAGTGTGTGAGAGAGAGAGAGACATTGGTAGGTGTGAGAGAGAGAGAGACATTGGTAGGTGTGAGAGAGAGAGAGAGAGAGACGTTGGTAGGTGTGAGAGAGAAAGATGTTGGTAAGTGTGAGAGAGAGAGACATTGGTTGGTGTGAGAGAGAGACGTTAGTAGGTGTGAGAGAGAGAGACATTGGTTGGTGTGAGAGAGAGAGACGTTGATAGGTGTGAGAGAGAGACGTTGATAGGTGTGAGAGAGAGAGACGTTGATAGGTGTGAGAGAGAGACATTGGTAGGTGTGAGAGAGAGAGAGAGACATTGGTAGGTGTGAGAGAGAGACGTTGGTAAGTGTGAAAGAGAGAGATGTTGGTAAGTGTGACAGAGAGATGTTGGTAAGTGTGACAGAGAGAGAAATTGCAAGGAGTGAGAAAGAGAGAGACATGCAAGGAGTGAAAGAGAGACATTGGAAGAAGTGAGAGAGGGATATTGGAAAGAGTGAGAGAGAGAGATGAGATTGTTCCAGTTTAAAATGATGCTGTCTCTCCCCGCTTATAATGAATTCGTACGAATATCCTGCATTGAAAAAAATATGCCTGTAAAAAATTTTGCGCTCCTATTTGCAGACCTACAAAGTCTATTTTGCAGTTCAAAATTAGGATGGGTTTTCAATTCACTGAAATAGCTGTTTTAGAGCTTCTCAGTGACAGTGGGGGCATTTTTTTTCAGGGAAATCACCCTCCTGAGAATTCTGAAACCTGGGCAGGTCTGGGTTTGTTATGATTAATTAAATGATTCAGGGTTAGGAGTAGGTTAGACTTATTCATTGATTAAAGCAACTTTTTAATGGCAATAAATGTCGTCTTTGCTCTGCATTCCGTTGATTCTCATAATTTTCCACAAACTGAGGAGAGGAAACCAAGAAGAGTACTGAGTAAAAACGTTACAAAGCAGGAACGTTTTATTGACAATTCAGTCAACATATTGCTGAAAAGAGTCTTGTTGAGGAAAGGAAAACTGAAAATAAGATATCAGTTGACAAAGAAGATGAGAAAAATAACAACATCAGAAATACCCTGCTGTCCAGAAGTAGAACGTTACAATAAAAATCTTTTGTAAGTGAAAAGGGTGTAAAGTGAATAAGCAATTACCATTAATTTACACAGGAAATTTTTTGAGTGTTCCTAGATCCAAAAGATGATGATGGTATGTTAGGCTGAGTTGTCAGAGGTACAAGATACTGGGGCGTAGTAAAGAGAAGAAGGCAGTGCAAGCTGCCTCTAGAACGGCTTACAACAAAACAAACTCTGAATGCTATTTTTTACTATAATTTGAGAAATCTCTGTATGTGTGTGTGTGTGTTCATGTGTTTGAACCGAGATAACTTGACAACTGGCCATTGTACAAGGTTGATATTAACTAGATATGTTGGTCCATGCACCAGTCATTGTAGTGTCAAGTTTGAAGTCTTTTGGATCAGCAGTACTTGATATAAGGAATGGGCACTTGATTTACGAAAAAATCCACGCTGATTAAAAATGATTGGTAAGTATGGAGAGAGAGAGAGAGAGAGAGAGAGAGAGAGAGAGAGAGAGAGAGAGAGAGAGAGAGAGAGAGAGAGGGTGAAAGAGAAAGAAAGAGAGAAGGAGTTTTTTTTTCCTGACAAATCTTTTAAAGAACAAAATTAAATCAAATCATTGATGATGTAACAGCATTTTTAGTTTCTAAAAATTTGTTTTGATCGTTATTACTGTGATTGTTATTACTGTGATATCTATGTTTTGATTGTTGCTATTAATAACATCATAAACAAAAAGTATCATCTCATGCACCTTTTGAACAGGCACGCCCTAGTTTTTGTAAAAGCAAAAAAATGGCACTGAGCAAACATCAGAAAAGCGGAAGGAAGGGGGATAACTGTAAAGAAATTAAAGAAGGGAGCGATTGAAAATGAATGAGGAAGGAATTTGAAAGGGACTAAAGAGATAAAAAGTTGGAGGAAGAATGAAAGAGATAAGACGACGATGATGTAGGAGGTAGAGGGGCGGAATAAAAATCGTAAGAATATTAGAGATAACAGGTCTGGTTAGTAAATCGATTGAAACCATCAGGCAACCAACATCTCTTTGCAGAATGCTTTGTTGGGGGTGACCAATGAAGAAAATGGAAAAAAAAGCTGAGATCAATGACTAAGTTACTTTTCTCACCTTTCTGGGGCAGTGATCATTATGAAAAACTTAATTTTCAAAAAACTGGTGGATACAAACTAAGAGATCAATTTAGCATAAGTGTACACTGCAAATCGAACCCCCAGTATAAATCTATTTGGGGGGGGGGAGGAATTAGACAAAAAAGCAAAAACATTTTTTTATAGATATAGTGAGGAGTGGATGTTCAAATTTTCAGTCTTCTTGCTCCATTGGTGCAGTCCATACGCATCATACGTACATCACCAGCCAGACCAGCTTAAAAACTGAGAAACCAATGTCAATGTTGACAGTTTTGGTTAATAGTTTCTAACAGATATTTGTAGACATGATAAGGCGTAAATGTTTGAAGTTTCACCTCTCGAGTACCATTGGTGTAGCCTGTATGCATTGTACATACATTCATAGCCACCTGAACCGACTTAAAAACTGAAGAAACCTATTTTGACAATTTCAGTGATAGTTTCTAATATATGCAAGGAGTTATGGATCCTAGAATTATGAAGTACAGAAATAGGTTGCAAGTGCAAGATTTAAGAACAAATTAACCACATTATTCAAGGTATCCCTGTATGAACATGGATGTAAGGGGTGGAATGATAACATAAAAATAGAGCAACCCCAATCCCTGACCCTTAATCAAACAAATGACAGTTTCTTATGAAAGGAAATCCAATACCAGATCTCAAAGGAATTTGAAAGGAATCTCATCAAAGACAAAATTTGTTATGCAAGAGGGGGCAGGGTGATCTTTTATAAAACAAAAAGTAAAAAAATACCGAAATTGAAACAAAAAAAAGAAAAGATTTAAAGCCATTAAAAGCAAAAAAAATCCAATTGGAAAATTTTGAAAAGATTCAAATCAGAATAAAATGAAAAAAAAATCATTAACGCCAACATCTTCATGATTATAAAACATCTTTAATAATATTCTGCGTTTGAGTGTTACACTTTCAGCTATAACGTAAGGGAAGGAACTATGTGGTTTGATAGAAGGGTAGGAAGGGAGAGTGTGGAAGAGAATGTTTGTTAGTTTAATAAGAGGGTAAGATGAGAGAGGTCAGAAAAGAAAAGTAGTTTTAATAAGAGGTTTGGAAGAGACAGGCTAAAAAGCAAGTTATGTAGTTTAATAAGAGGGTAGTAAGAGAGGGGACTGAAAAGAAACTTGGGTAGTTTAATAAGAGTGTAGGAAGAGAGAGGGCTGAGGAGAAAGTTAGGTAGTTTATAAAAAAGTTTAAGAAGATTTTCATGTCTGAAAGTAATCCATGTTTGTATGACTTTTAGATGAATGAGCAATGGAAATTGTAAGGGATAAAGGAAAGACAAAAATGATACTGGCAAAAGGTGAGAGAAAAGAAGAGGTATGAGATAAGGGATAATCTTGGAGGTCAATACCCATGGAATTTCCATGGGTTCAACTAGCATTGAACAACAGTAGCCACCAAAGGTGGTGAAGGGTTCTTTCTTTTTTTTTTTTCGTACATGTTGTGTTTAGGAGTTTATGTGTTCCAGCACTTCTGGCCATACTGTTTTGTCTACAGACTTGAAAATTGGCATCAATACTCAACTATATTCTTCTAAAAATGTTTTCTTTTTCTGATTTTTGGAAAAAAAAAGAAGCTTTTATGACCTTCTGGGTGCCTTATTTTGATGAGTATAGATGTTTCTAGATGTCATTTCAAAAATCTATTTTAGATGTTTTCCAGGACAAAATGCCAGTGACGTCATAAATAGAATTTATTCTGACTATATTTATTCTTCGATGGAATTTTTTACAAAAGTTCAAATTTTGATGCTACATTTGTTCAATTATTGACTGTGATGGCAAGTTGATATAATTAAAAACTAAATTTTGTGGAGAAGTTGAGTGAAATAACTTTAATTTCTCATCAATAATTCAATCCAGTCATTCTCAACGAGGGCAATATTGTCTCCAAGGAGGGGGGGGCAAAAATTGAGATGAAGGAAGTGATAGCTTGTCTGAATGAATGGATTATCTATTCTTTGAAAAATAGACAATCTTCTTTTTTATGTCAGCGAAGTCAAGAAATTGATGGAAGCTACTTCCCTCAGCGAGTTACAAACGTATGAATTGAAAAAAAAAATGTCTTCATGATTCATTTTTTTTTTCTGTTGTATACCTTATCATTATGCAAGCATGTGTAGGTCATTCTGAAGATCCAAGTATCAGCTGTAAACAATTATGAAGAAATTTACTTGGCTTAGCCAATTTCAAACATTACCGAGAGGAAAGTGATATTCCTTTGAGGAAATATACAATCAAGCTACTATATGTGCAGTGCAACATTTTTAGCACTAAATTTAACACTTTTTGTTTTGACAGTGCAAAAATTTGAAATTTAGTGCTATTTTTAGCCAATTTTCAGCAAATTTATTTAAGCAACTTTAGCCAATTTTCAGGTATTATATAGCCATGTTTGGTAAATCAGCTTTTGAAATGGCTGCAAATGGTTCAGAGTGTTTTTCAGTGCATTTAAGCAGTTTTTGACATTTTTTTGAGGTTGATTTAGCGCAAATTTTCTTTCGAGTTGGCAACCCGGTTGATGTGTGTATTTATTTAGATAAAGGCATTAGCTGATGTAGAACAGTAATCCTCAACAGGGACAATATAATGCCCCAGGGGTGGGGGCAGAGTTGAGCTGAGGTAAGGAGTGAGTGATATATTTACAAAACAACCAAAAGGGGGCTGGGTGGCTGTACGGAAAAAAGGTTAGGATTTAAAAGATCACATTTTTTTTTTATTCTAATAAAAATAAAATGACAAAAGCCATTTCTTCTTTCACGTAATTAATAAATTTGATTTCTGTCGACTTTTCTTTCTTTTGTTTCAATTTCTGATCATTTGGATAAATGTGCCATTTTCTAAACAGTCCCCTCCTCCAATACCCCACGGGGATTTCAATGAAATACATTGTATTGCAGGGAAATTAAAAATATTCAGTTATTATAAGATGAATGGAGGGAAGGGGGCAAAGATAGAATTGAGAGTAGAGAGAGATTTTTCCCTATACAAATTAATTGTAATATCCGTAACTTGCATATTTGTTTAACATTACCCCTGTGTGTACCAAAACTAATTATCTAAAAAAAAAAAATTTTAAATTATCTAGAAGAAATAAATCTTTTATCTAAAATTATCTTTAAAAAAAATACCAGCACAAGATTCGGGCATTTTTTTTGGTCCAGAAAGCACTTTTTTGATGGTGATTAGTGGTGTACTCATGTAAATTTTCAAGGTTGTAGTCACCTAAAATTTGACCCATAATGCCCAGAGATACACAGATGAACAAAGAGAACAGAACCTGTAGCCAACTTGGTTGGTTGGTCTCACAAGCCAGCTGTAGAACTACAGTGATTCAATTACTTCACTACTTTAAGCCATTTTGTCTTATGAAAAGTTTTCATAGGAATGCTCTAAACTATAGAGATAAATCTGTATACTGAAGTTGACTTTGTGCACTAAGGAGTGACCATGTATGAAAAATAGGGACATTACTCTTCTATTACTTCTCATCACTCAATCTTGAATGAATCATCAAGTGAGTTCAGAGCAGGGGGTTCACAAAATATTTTTCCCAGCACACCCATTCTTCCTGTCTGGCAATATTAGTGCATCCCATTCAAAAAATATAGTGATAAATGTATGGATACCTTAGAACAGACAATAGACATATTGTATCATTAAACTCCCAAACTGGAGTTGAATTTTCCTACCGTAACAAGAAAGAGGAACAACCCTCACCAAAATAAGTGGTGCAAACCAATACATGAAATTCACATTCCCTTACTGTGATTCAAACTCTCAAGCAACTGATTGCATGGAGGCTGCTTACTGTCTGAGCTAAATTAACAAGTTTTAGATATTAAGAAAAATACATCATACAGATACACACAGGCGTATTTCATTCTTATATATAAATACATTTATAGAAAAAATATATTTTTTTCAAATTTATTATAGTCACAATACAAAAGTTGCAGTAATCATCTTCAGTTGAAATAAATGGAGGAGTGAAGTCAGACCCTGCAAGTAATGTCATTTGATTCAATGTTACATTTTTATACGAATTAAAGAACTTGGCACTTTCCACTGAGTAATTTCATATACAATTTTATGAAGTTTCATTGAGAAACATCTGTATATCATTCTCTATTGACAGTTTTGCATAAGATTTGGCTTATACTAGAGAATTAAGAATTAAAAAAGAGAACATCAAGCATATGGATGGACATTGAATAAGAGCAGATATATACATATACAAACCAGAGAAGTTTCATTTTATGGAAATGGTCCTGATTTACACAGTGTTGCCAACTGTATATCAGGTTTTCAAACTCCTGCCTTGCCATGAGGGTGTTGTTAGTACAGTCGGTAAAAGCAGAGGCTGTGTATAGTGCTATTTCTAAGGTGAAAGTGAGTATGATCCCCGCATGGCACTCATTTCTTTCTTTCTTTATTTATTTACACGATCTGAGGCCGCTTGTTCGTTACCAAGTAAAATTGGTGCCAAGCAATTAGTTCCGAATAAATTGTCTTTAGATTATCACATTATGTCGGATATAAATTGTCCATTGACTGATATTTCAAGACACAAGTAGCATTTAGCTGGTTGTGATTACTTTGAAATTCTAGTGTTTTACAAACCTTGCTTTCCCCAATGTTTTCTCCACTCTGACAACCCTTGGCTTAGCAACATAAGTTAGCTAAGATGATTAAAATTTCAGTTTTCAGAGCTGTTATTGTATAGACAGGTCTGGTTAATCACTCAATAAAAATCGTCACATGACAAACATTTTTTGAAAGACTACCAAGTCGGGGGTGATCAATTAAAAATAGGAAAAAGGAGTGATCAATGGATCAGTTACTTCTCCCTCCTTTAGGTTTGGCAGGGCTCACTAAAAAGACAGAATTTTTCAAAAAACAAACCGGCCCGAACTAAAGAATCAATTTAGCATAAACCTACATTGTAATTTGAATCTCCCACTGAAAACCTATTTAGAGGAGGAAATTAAAAAAAAAGGCATAAAAAAAAGAAGTAAATGTTTAAATTTTCATCCCTCTAGCTTTTTTTGGTACGGGCTGTACTCACAATACATGTATAGCTAGGTAGACCAGTTCAAAAACTGAAGAAGTCCACAATGGCAGCTATGGTTGACAGTTTCTTAAATATACATGATTACAATTTTGCTTATGTTGCATTTCGAAACACTTCCTGGTTGCAATAGAGTAAATTCTCTAATCTTTGAACCAATGCCAAGTCTTGCGAGAGAGAAAAGAAGATACACTGAAATAAATTTATTCTTGAATCTTTGGGGTTCCGACTTAATTAACAAACGGAGGAACATAAGGAACTTCCTGTTACCCCCCTCAAAACAGTTCCTGAAAAGAAGAAAAAAAACAAAACAATGAAATTACTATTAGTTTCTGGTGGAAGCTTAATATGTATCACCATTTCTTTTTGAAGGCTGGTTTCTTTGTAGCTGACTAAGGCAAAAATTCACAATCTTACTACCTATCTTTAACCCTTTCTAGACCAACTTATTCAGGTGCTTAATACCTGAATTTTCCATTATTTGAAAAATCAAAATCTCGAGAGGATATATTTGTCTCATTAGACAATTACACGTAAAAATATATATATATATATTATATTTGTACCATTTGTGAATCACTGTAGCCAGTGCGTGTACCTGGCGTAATTATCTAAAAGGTTACAAAAAAAATAGATCTTTTATTTAAAATCATTTTTTTTTAAATTACCAACACAAAATTTGGACATTGTTGGTCCAAAATGACTATTGGCTCACAAAAAAGTACTTTTTGAGGAGAAAAAAAAATTTCAGATGAATTCATGCGACTTTTCAAATTTGTAGTCCCAGAAAAGTAACCAGCAGTACTTAGAGACAGACACAAGCAAAAAGAAAGAAAAATTCACACACAAACAAATATACACATACACACTCAAGTAAATAGACCCCATAATTTAACAAAAATTTGAAATTCAAGCAGGATATACTTACTGGCAATTACTCTGTTTACAATATGAACACATGAGAAATAAACAAATGCCATGTAATCCAGGAGAACGAGAATGTCAGAATTTGGGTGAGGACATATTGTCGGTCAGACTGGAAGTCGAATGAGCCAGTATTAAATAGCATTGAAATTAGTAACACCACTTTCAACTCCAAACTGTGTGATTGTGCTGTTCACCAACGGAGGATAAAAAATCCCTTATTCTCATTCAGATAGACCTGGGCCACCAAAATGATTATTTTATGCAACGTAACAGAAAATTGAAAATCTCTGTTGCAAGGTGATAAATTTGTCGGACTGTATCAAAATCTACCCAAGAGTGGCAGTATTCTATCTTTCCCATTCAGGTCATTGAGGCAAAACAGACAGAAGAATATCACTTATTAACCCTTTCAAGACTAACCTAGTATGGTGCTTAATACCTTAATTTTCTATATTTTGGAGAACCAAACTTATAATGGGATACATTTGTTTCATTTGACATTTATTCCAGGACATATTTGTCCCAGTATGCCTTTATTGGTGTCTAGGCTTTTTAATATATGTCTGACCAGAGATTAATATATCCATACCTCACATAAATGAATCACTGTTGCCCCTGTGTGTGTACCAGAACTGATTATTGGAAAAATTATCTAAAGAATAGATCTTATATCTAAAAAAAAATATTTGAAAAAAAAAATATCTAAAGTGTATTTACCAACACAAAGTTTGGGCATTGTTGGTCCAAAATGAGCACAGATAATGCAAAAAGCACTTTTTCAAAAAAAACAATATAATTTTTAGATGGAGCCCAGTAATTGAAAATCATGCAAATTTACAACGTCGCAGCCCTCAAAATATGATCAGGGGCACCCAGAGGCACACATCCTCAGACACACAGACGAGTAAAAAGATAAGAATATGTAGCTCACTTGGCTGGTTTGTTGACGGACCATTTATGGGCCTACAGTGATTCGATGATATTAAGTTTTCACATAGTACTATGGTACTTGTTTTCAAAACAAATTTTTAGGTATCTTAGAATACAATATACTTATTGTATAAGCAAAATGATAATTATTATATAGAACTGGTTAATTCAGGCAAAAAATATATAGAGCCCATAGGTCTCTAGGCTATACCATAGAAATGACCATTGGTACAATACAATCCCATTTAAAATGTCTTAGAGATGATGAAATGAAACAGGAAATAAAATAAACTAGCATTCCAGGCGAAATTATGAATCACAGTCACCCATTTATACTCTGTTGGAAAAAGGGGTGATCAATGAATATGATACTTCTTTTGCCTTTTGTTAGTCTGTGATAAAAAAAGAAATCTGAATTTAAAATAAAAACAAGCAGGCATATATACTAGTGACCAACTTGGCAAAATTTACTATTTTGTAGGGGAATTTATAAAGAATAAAAAACTTTTTTCCCTATTCATTGAGGAGAGCGTGTGTGTAAAATTTAAAGTTATGAATGGTTAGGGCTTGGGCAAAGTCTGAATGAATACAGATACATATAAATGTTAAAACACATGAATAACCCAAACACAGCAACAGTGTTTAAAACAGTCTATAAGTGGCATACTAACTTCAATTCAAGAAATTTCTTTGGGAGTCTGCATGTGTGTGTGAATTGAAAACTTGACAACTGGCTATTGTACAAAGTTGATATTCTCTATATATGTTAGTCTACACATCAGATCAGTGGTTTTTGATAACTCTAATAAAAATAGATAAAAAACTATAGATTATAGATCTTTTATCTAAAATCATATATATAATTTTAGATATTTTATATCTAAATTGGCAATAGATTTAAATGTAGATTTAAGACTTCTAAATCCAAATAACCCAAATAATTTGAAGCTGTAATTCCGTACCACAAACGGAAAACAATTTTACATGACAATTATGGCTGGCTGTCTGACACATCATAATGTCCTGCCACTTCCAAAAATGTACCTTCGGAATGGGCACTGCCCTAGTTCAATGGAAACTAATTTCTGCGTGTGTTTCATACTGGGATGACATCATTGTCTGTTGATGTAAAAGCCAGGAAGAACTCATTTACTTCATTTTTTGTGACACATGTCCCAGTAAACTTCTAAAAGTGATCTACCTGACATATATATCCCAGCAGTCATAGAAACCGCAGGATATATATATCCCACTAGTCTCAAAAGAGTGAAACCAGTCAACATTTAGTAGAGAGAGCAGTTGGTAATTAATATGGTGGACAGTGGCTTGAGGTTTTGGCAAACTGTCATCTTTTTAGATCAGTCCTCATTTACGAAATTCTTGAACAATGAGGGAGGAACTGGGTGTGGAGATTGTCTAGCCAACAGTTTTGATTGACCTGCTCACAGTCAACTACCAAACTCTAGAGAGACTTGGTTATGGTGTGGTGACGAGCAATCAGAAACATTGATCATTTAAAGCAGTAGTATTCAAACGGTGTTCTGCAGAACCCCAGGGTTCCATGTAAAATTTCCAGGGGAGCTGCCAAACAAAGTGTCATTTTCGCTTATTCACATCATATTCATTTATGTTATGAGATAATTAGTTATTTATAAGGTTCTTGATACATTATGACTCATGAGTAAATTCCAAAACAGTCACATTAAAATTAAAAACATTTTGGTTATTTATATGACATAGACCCTCTTCAGTCAGTAGCCATTCATATATCTATTTTCACTTGGTGAGTTTCGATCTCACTTTTCCATTTGAGTGATTATTTTCTATTTCTGTTGATTCACATTCGCATAATTCCATAAACCAGGCAAAAATCCAAAAGTTACACATATATATATATATATATATATACATATATATATATATACATATATATATATATACATATATATATATATACATATATATATATATACATATATATATATATACATATATATATATATACATATATATATATATACATATATATATATATACATATATATATATATACATATATATATATATACATATATATATATATACATATATATATATATATATATATATATATATATATATATATATATATATATATATATATATATATGAATTGTAAATTGTGTTATATTTCAAATGAGTTTCTGTAGAACACAATTTATAATTCATTCTGTCGGACCAAATATGTCTATTTCTTAATACATAACTATTACGTTGAAAGAGGCAAAAAGACTGAAAATAAGCAAGTTGAGATTTCCCTTGAAAGCAGTTATTTGGGCCTTTGCATTACCAGCAGCTATTTAGCTCAAAGGTAAGAGCATCAGTACGTTGAAGCGGCAACCCTATCAGTGGCAGGTTTGATATTCCTGCAGCAGCCTCATTTTCTTCAAATGTTTATTCTATACATGTTGTCTAAATTGAGAGATATATTAACCATGTAACGACGGGAGATCATTTCAAATGAGTTTCTATGTTATAAAATGCAATCTATAATTCATTCTGTCATCCAAATATGTCCATTTCTTGATTTATATATATGTGTGTGTGTATGTGTGTGTGTGGTAGAATGGAAAGTCTTTCTTCGAAGAGGTTCCCCAAAAAATGTGATCATTGAAAGATGTTCCTTGAGTAGTGAATATGTGAAGACCTCGGATTCAAAGCAATATTCAGAATGTAAGGAAAATATCAATTCAGAAATATATACATATATTCCGCAAAAGAGAGCTCCCTCAATATTCAATAATAATTATTTGAACAAAAACACAGCCTTTCCAAAGAGAATCGTGTTCCATATCACTCAACGAAGAAGAAAACTAGAACATCATGAACATCCAAAAGAGAGAGGGAAATCCAATGATTTCCATGCTTGAAAGAGTCTTAAAACTTTAAAGTCTTCTCATGACAAGTCCATTAAATATCAATTGTGAAATATTCTTACATTGTTTGAATTTCTGAATAAGGGTTCTTGTTAAAGAAAAGTTCCTATTCATTCATCAGCATGAAATTATAAATGAGTTACATTGGTTTGAAACTCTTTTTGAAATGATCACCCCGTATCACATGGTGAGTGTATCATTAGGCCTAGACAGTATAAAAATGAACAATTAGAAAAATGAGCTACTGCAGGAATCGAACCTGCGACCGATCATCATCATTATCAGTCTTTTATTGTCCATCGTCAGACATAGACCTTCCCCAGGATTTGCCATACCTCTCTATTGTGGGCATTGTGGAGCCAATGCTTCCTGAATTTGTCTAGTTTGTCTCCCCATCTTGTATTCTGCTGGCCTTATTTGCATATTTGATCTCTGAGGATCCTTATTGTGAGTCATGATGTCCATCGGTTGTCTGTTATTGGTAGCATCGCTGATAACCATTGATCCAAACGGTCTACCAAAGAGGTAAAAGCCCAAATAACTGTCATATGTCCAAATTTTCACTATTTTTCATATCAGCTCCATTTGTTTCTCAATGTACACAATTATATTGTTAAAGAATGGATATATAGTCTGACAGAAGTAATTAAAAATGCATAATATCACTTTGAAACTCTATTTGAAATGATCTCCAATTATTACGCGGTGAATATATCATTTGGCCTAGAGGTTGTAAAAAGAATAAACAATTGAAGAAAATGGGCAACTGCAGGAGTTGAACCTGCGACTGATAGGTAGCCATTTCAGCACAGAGTTGCTCTGGATCATTGAGCTAAACAGCCTGACAGAATGGCAAAAGCCCAAATAACTGCTTTATCCTCACTCTTCTCATCAAGTTCATTCACTGTTCCTGTCTGCACTCTTCTGTTGTTTCTGATATGGACAATTATATCATTGAGAAATAGATCTATAATCAGACAGAATATTTATGAATGTGTTATATCATTTGGAACACTATTTGAAATGACCTCCTGTTGTTACATAGAGAATGAGTCACTCAGCTTATACAGCATTAATAGAATAAACAATTGAAGAAAAATGGGTCTGCTGCAAAAATTTAGAATGCAATTGATAAGGTAGCTGCTTCAACATAGCATTGTTCTTCATCACTGAACCATTGCTCCTAACCATTGAACCATTGCTCTTAACCATTGAACTGTTGCTCTTAACATTTTAACAGTCCGGGATTGAAGGCCTAAATAACCGCTTCATCCCCACTCTTCTCATTTTCTCCAATTGTTTTGAAACATGAAATTTTGCGCACACACACTTTCTTCTTAATGAGTAGGGAAAACGTTTTTTATTCTTCTTCCAAGTTCCTCCCTAAAATGAGTTTTTTGTGGGGTTTTCCAAAATGCAATGTAAATTTATGCTAAATTAGTCACTAGTTCATGCCTGCTTGTTTTTTGAAAATTCAGACATTTTTTCAGTGATCAACAAAAAGTAATTATATAATGTTATTTGGATGTTTAGTGAGAGCGGGAGGTGAGCTGTTTGTATCTGTGTAGGAGAAGGATCTGTGAGGGGCTGGGGTCAGAGGTTGTTAGTTTCCTGTCTCTGTGAGTCTTGGGCTCCTACTAAATAACCAAACAACACAGAAATATCCCCATGTCTTTCCTTGAGCTCAAACATGTAAACAGTAATATTTTCTGTGAAGCATTGCAAACTTTTCTCTGAAAAAAATGGCTGGCACCCATTGAAATGCATCAAAACATGCCACAGAATAATAAAAGGATTTCAAGATGTAACACCTGCTTTCTCTTGAGTTTTTCTTAATTGACAATTTCATCAACATTCTGTCAGATCACTTCACATTCACAATACAAACATATATATATATATATATATATATATATGATAAGTACTGGATATTAGTATCCGACGATGTGAAAATAATGAAAGACAGTTTATTAACTAAATTTTGCTTGGACCGAATTATTCATTGTAATGAGCGATGATGAACAACTCATATCTTTATTTCCTGATTACCACCGTAATTTTGCTCAAAGGTTATATCAAGCAGAAAAATAGTGCATTCTGATCCAACAGAAGATAGCATGTCTAGTTTTCATGATGAGGAAGCTGTATTTTAGCATATAAATCCAATTGAGCTCCATAAGAGATCCAAAGCTGAATATTTTTATCTTGTCCTTCTGCATAGTATCTTGTACATAGTAATTTTGATTTTCTGCATTGAAGATTTCTTCTGATTGATAAAAATCTTGTTTTCATTTAACCTTTGCTTGTATTGCCCTATATACAGTAGAATTGAAAACAGAACATGTCCGTGAACAAAAAATGAGATGTACTATAGTGAAACAGACACGAAATTTATAATCTGTGTCAAAAAAGTTGTACTGCAATCTTGGCAAGAAAAAAGTTCAATTTTGTTGACCAGGGTAAGCCTTAACATGTTAACTATGAAATCAAAACTATTGACAAAATATCAAAATTCGATGTAGACAGTCACCCCAAGAAGTTAATGTGCATCAGAAAAACATTGAATGATGCTAAATATATTAAAATGCTAATCTATTCAAGATTGAGTATATTCAGTTATAGGAACATGCCCTTATGAAAGGCATCAGTTCATCTCTTCTCCATCCCCCACCTCCCCAATTATCGTTAAAACAACTGAGCAGATTGTGCTCTCTAGCCATGGTTGGCAACTAATCTAGATGGATAACTGATTCCAAACCAGAGAGCAGGGCCCCAGTGAGACAACTTGATGTCATCTTTGACTTCCTTCTGGCAGCTCCTGCAGCCAAACTAATGCCAAACATATCAAAATTTCCTCAGGACAACATCAGTGAGATCAAGATGGGGATGTTGTTGACTTGGCTCAGGCTTGTGCACTTACCATGTCATTCTAATATCTTCTCATTTTCTCCTAAGGTAGGAGGGCTACAGTTATGCAAATGTCAATGAGTTTTGGATGTTCATCAAAACATTGTGCAATTGTTCTGGAGCTATGAGACTGATCCTACTGAATCACCGTAGCACCAAAAATAGTCCAACCAACCACCTGGGCTACCGATTCTTCTCTCTTTAAGTACTCCTTGAGGTCTCCATGGTCATTTAGGGATCAACAATTCCTAAATCTTGTACTGGTATTTAAAAAAAAAATGATTTTATATAAAAGGTATATCTTTCTAGTTAATTTTAGATGAAGGATCTATTTCTGAGCTAATTTTAGATAAAAAGATCTATTTTTCAGCTAGTTTTCGGTAGAAAGATCTATTTTTTAGCTAGTTTTCAGTAGAAAGATCCACTTTTTAGCTAATTTTAGATAAAAATATCTATCTTTAAAAGATAATTTCAGATAGAAGATTTATTCTTTTTAAGTAATTAGTTCTAGTTCATGTGTGGGCTAGGGTGATTGATTTATGCAAGGTACCGATATTATCATTCATAGTTGATTTGTCTCTAATAAATTTGCTTTCACTTGTACAGCAAAACCAGTTCTACCACACTCACTCCATCCTACTCATTTCCACCCTTATAGGAAGATGGAAAGGAAAAGGGTATCTGGGTTAATCAATTCATTTCCGATATCCCAGTTGTTGGCAAGTGAAATGATATGTCATTATAAGAAGACAATATTGCAAAAACTGATAAGTATACATATACATATATATATATTGCTTTTTTTTTGCAATATAGTATTTTTAAATATGCACACATATGTACCAACAGTGTGCATGTATATACTTTAGCCACTGTATGGCCAAATTGCGTCGGTTACATTAGTTATCATGCAATCATCAAAGTGAAGTGGCGTCAAGCCTAGTCATTACCCAGATGGGTGACTATCTGTGAATATCAGGTGTCGTACGCAGCAACGAGATTGTTCTGCATTCCTATCAGCCGCTGATCAACAGAACATCTTGTCATGTCAGAGCTGAGCATCCGGTCTTTCCTCACGCAATCTCCATGTAGGACACATAACAGCGTGCTCTCTTAGGAGCCACCATACTTGTACGATAGACTGGCAACAATCGTCATCGGCATCGTCATCATCATCATCATCATCATCATCATCATCATAATTTTGGCAACTCTCTGGCTTCCATCTTTGAATTTCTGTGTAGTCGTGTTCCTTCTGGATTAGTCTTTCTCATTACTGTTTCTATTCCATTTTGCATGCTATGCTTCCTGGCCTTCTTTCTTTTTTTAGAGTTTCAGAGAAATATAAATTCTTTTGGACCATTTTACTTGTCTTAGTTGTCTTTATCAATGTTTTGACCACTATACCCTCTGACCTCCATCTGGTGTCGGTCCAATTTAATAACCTCCTGAGAAAGGCGAATGGAACCTTTTGATCCACTAGTAGTGGTGGTGGTGTCAAAACTTTCTATAAAAGGAAATATTCAGATAGACCCCTATTTCTAACTTTTAGTTATTAGACTGTACAAAATAGAATACAATGATAAACAATTTTTGACTTTTAGAATCATGATTATTTTATATAGATTATGTTCTTTTGAATTCTAATACATGGTACAATTATGTTTTCCGATAGCTATGAGATAGATGGATGTAGCTCTGTCACAAGATTTACAGTGTCAGGTTTAAGAGGAACACTGCTACAGACCCACAATCATTATGTATTTACAGACCCCAGTTTCAAATCCACTGCACTACGTAGGTTTCTTTAGTTTTTAAGTTGGCTGTGTATGTATCATGCATACAGGCTACACCAATGAAGCCAGAGAGGTGGAAATTAAAAAATTTAATACTAATTATGTCAAAGAAAAACTTTTTTTTTAAAAAATCCCCACCATAAAATTTCTAAATTGGTCCCTTAGTTTGCATTCATGCTTTTCTTCAAAAAATTGGACTTTTTTAGTGATCACTATCCAACAAAAGGCAAGAGATGTAATTTATTCATTGATTGATCATCCCCAATGCAGCATGCTGCTAAATGATGTTGGTCATGTGATGGTCTCTATTGAGTGACTAACCCGACTTGTTCATATACCTGTCACGTCTATTATCTTTCCTAAGATACTGGTCCAAATAAATCATTGAGTCATGTTCATACTTCATCGCAGAACTTCAGTTTCAAATCAATAGAATCTGTCAGTGTTTGAATGGATAAACTAAATATTCATACCTTGCACAAATGAATCACCACAGCCCAAACATATACAAGAAATAATTATCTAAAAAAGTAGATCTTTTATCTGAAATTATCTAAAATAAATACTGGCAAAAGATTTGAGAAGTGATGTTCAAAATGAGCCCAGAGACCCCTAAAAAGCACTTTTTTGATAAAAGAAAAAAAAACAAACTGTTTTTAGATGGTATCTAGTGGTGTTCTCATGCAAATTTTCAAGGTTGTAGCCCCCAAAATGTGACCAAGAGTGTCTGGTGAAACACACGCACTCACACAGACAGAAAGAATCTGTAGCCCATTTGGCCGATTGCTCAGGCCATTTGTGGGGCCACGGTGACTCGATTGTTTGATATAAATAAATCAATTCATACACATGCTGCAGTAAAAGTAGTAGCATAGCATCATCGAATGATGACCTTGGAGTCAGTTTGGGAGCCAAAAGTATCATTACCAGTGGTACTTCGCAATACCACCAGACTTGGTTGGTTTTTTGTCACAGTGTGTGAATGCTATATCTCCACAAATGCAGTTTCTGTCCAGTCTTGGAGCCTCTTGGAATAAATCCTTTTTTCTGATGATACCATTACAAATAGATTCAGGGATACCCTAGCGGAAATAGTAATAAACCACACCATTTGTTGGGCAGTGATCACTAAAAAAAGTCTAAAAAAAAACAAAATAAGGGATTAATTTAGCATAAACATATGTTGTATTTTGAACACCCCCACTAAAAACTTTTTTGAAACAAAAGAAAAAAGCGCTTTTTCGAGACATAATGAGGAGTAAATGTTTGAATTTTCAGCCCTCTAGCTCCATTGATGAGGGCTATACACATGATACATACATACATAGTCAGCCAGCCAACCAGATAGACCAACCTGAAAACTCATGAAGCCGGTGTTGATAGTTTCTAATTGACAATGCTTCATCATGTGTAATGGTATCCTTAATATTTCTCATTTTAATTGCAAAGAAAGTCGACATTTCTCAGGACAGGGAAAATTTCATATAAAGACCAATTTTCAAATCAGATAACAGTGTTTGTAAAGAATTAGGTGACCTGGAGAGCAAGTGGTTAAAGAGATACAGACAGCATTCTTTTTTTCCTTTTCCTTATCAGGTCATAGCATTGGTGAAGATAAAAAGATGTGATATTGAGAGATTTGAACATTTAACGGGGTTTAGCTTGCAAACTCTATTGGAAACAATCAGTTTTATTAGAGACACATATGTGGACAAATTGAGAACTATGCAACGTGCACATGAAAGAATTATGCTTGGCCTCAAATGGAGAGACCACAAGACAGCGCAGTACATCCGGGAAAAGACAGGAGTCAGGGACATCATAGAATCTATTAAAAAGCTCAAATGGCAGTGGGCTGGCCATGTTGCAAGAATGGCAGACAACCAATGGACATTGCGACTCACGACACGGATCCCCTATGATCACATGTGCAACCAAGGCCGGCAGAATATTAGATAGAGAGACGAGCTAGACAAATTCAGAAAGTGCTGGCTCTGCGACGCTCATGATAAAGAAGTGTGGTGAATCCTGGGGTAGGTCTTTGTCCAACGATGGACGTTGAAAGACTGATGATGATGATGATGATGTAGACAAATGTACATACAACATAGCAGAGTCTGTTCTTTGTCTGCTTTCTCATATGAATAAAGATTATCAATAAAACTGAGTAGAAAACCAGAGAAGCTAGATTACAAAGGCAGGTTACAGGCAGAGTGAATTTAAGGCTCGTAAATCTCCCTCCCCCACTTCCACCAGCCAAGAAAGCATTGGTTTCCCTACATGAATTCAATCACTACATTAGAATCCCATAGGACAGCCTTCTCAATGGGGACCATATGACCCCCTTGGGGATCCTTGCATATATAGAGGGAGCCATTGACTGAAACAATGATTAATGAATCTCTGTCTATTTGTGTTGTATCCCTGTTTGACAGGTGGGCCCTGCAACCTGAGAAGAGCTCTTTAGGGGGTCATGACCAAAAAAGATTGAGAACGGCTGCTTTAGGAGATTGGAATGATGCTTGTAAGTAATACCCCTCAAAAAAGATTCATACAATAATGAAGAGTGGCATACTGAGTTCAATCCCTTTAGATGGCACCAACTATTAGTTAAAAAAAAAAAAGAAAAAAAGGGGCTTAGAAAAATATATCTCTATTGATATTCAATTTTTTTTTTTAAATGGGGGTGCTATTTACAAATCTCCGGATGATTAGGAGCCACGCAAGTGGCCTGATGGTTGATGACAAAGAGAATGAGCAGAGTTCAAACTCTGGCTGAGACAGTTAGAAACTCTTAACTAAAACTGTCAAAACAGATTTATTCAATGGAGCAATTGGGCCGAAAATTCAAACAATCACTCTTTATCATGTTTGCAAAAAATTCTTATTTTCTTTAAATTCCCCGTTAAATACGTTTTTAGTGGGGGGGTCATTTTGCAATGTAAGTTTATGCTAAATTGATCCCTAGTTTGTGCCCACTTTTTTTGAAAATCCAGACTTTTCAGTGATTACTGCCCAGCACAGTGAGAAATAACTTTTCTAATTGATCATCCCCAACACAGCATACTGCCAAAAGTTTGTGTGCATTTAGCACTAATGTCATTATTAGCTATGGGTGAGACTGCAGAGAAGACTGGGCTCTTTAGCCTTGGTTAGCAACCGAGTCTAAGAGACAGACAGCTCTAATTCCGAACCAAAATTCACGGAGCGTGAAGAGGACAGCATGACATGCTGAGCACCCTGGTCATCCACTGCATCCTGGAGAGGAGGTGTGG
This sequence comes from Thysanoteuthis rhombus, assembly GCA_963457665.1. Lineage (NCBI taxonomy): Eukaryota > Metazoa > Mollusca > Cephalopoda > Oegopsida > Thysanoteuthidae > Thysanoteuthis > Thysanoteuthis major. Next base: position 24,534,644 of record OY735234.1, on the reverse strand, counting down.
GTAGGTTAACAGTTGCCAGCACCGAGAATGGAATTGGCAAATACAGTTCGAACTGGCCAGTACAGTCTGCGTTCAATTCATGTTAATGTCTTTGGGAAAGGCATGAGTCCATCCATTCTCCCCTCAGCTATCGGTAAACAGTAGGATAGACTGGACTCTTCGGCCTTGGTTCGTAACAAATCTAAGACACAAACCGCGAAAGAACAACCAATCGTCCAGCGATGTTAGAGCCAGGCAATGGAAAGAGTGTATGGTTAATGGGATGCTGGTGAAGCTTTGATGGGCCTCGCAAGCAAAAAATGGATTATGATAAATTTATTAAGTAAAATAGAAGAGAATAAAAATGGATAGATGAAATAATGCTAAACCTCAGGGTACAAGTGGACTATTTGGAGAAAAGTCATCTTTTGTCATAATGTGAAAATCTATACCCAGGATTGAAGAATGTTTTTGGATCCTAAGGCACACTAGGAAATAAAAAAGTGACTAGTCTTCGAAGGGAAATTATGAATCCGCCACCCATATATGCTGCTTTTTACCTTGCAAATTAAGCAGCAGTGGTGCTAGTAAAATTAGGTTGCCTTGATGAAAATACTACCAGCATGGTTTGAATCATAAATTTATGATTAAAAAAAAACAGGTCTGGTTAGTCACTTGGTAGGGGGATCAATTAAAAAATTGAGAAAAAGGAGTGATCAATGAATGAGTTACTTTTCCTGCCTTTTTTGGACTGTGATCACTAAAAAGTAAAAATTTTCAAAGAACAAGTATGAATGTTATTAGACACAAATGGAGGGACCAATTTGGCATATATTCTCAATGTAAATTGAATCCCCCAATAAGAACCTATTTAGGAGGAGAATTTCCAGAAAAATAAAAAAAATATTTTCCTTACTTATTGAGGAAAAGGTGCGTGCAAAATTTCAAGCTTCCACTATCAACGTTAGGGTTGGATGAAGTCCTCATAGGTAGATATAAATGTTAAAACTCAGGAATAACCCAAACCCAACAATAGTGATCAACAGGTCCGTTTTGGGTAACTGTGATTAAAAATATGGTTGAAAGAACAACAAAATTAAGTGTCTAAAAATTGACATTTTGAAATCTCCATTTAAAAACTATAGTTCTTGAAAATTTAGATGTTGTATCATTACTTCTTTCTTTTTATCATAATGAAGCTAAAGTAAGCATATATAAGCAAAACTACTGCTGATATGTAATGTCTACTGCTGATATATAACGGCTGCTGCTGATATGTGATGAAACTGTATCCTGATTACAAATCTATTGATCGATCGATAGACAGATAGATAGCAAGCTAACCAACTACCCAGAATCACTTAACAACTGAAGAAACCTATGTTGGCAGTTTTGACAGTTTCTAATTGTAATTTTTCCATCTCGATAGTTACAAAATGCAGGAGTTATGTTCATTTTCTGCCTCCTGCAAACCTTGTCCTTACCCCACTCCTATCTTGTTCCCGGGGGAGACACAAAAGACAGAATACCATAGGAGATAATGTTAAAGTCACTACAACTCCGCTCCGCATTGCATGTGCGTGTTTGCGTGTAACGAGTTGGATCGTGGCAGGGGTACAACATGGATTTCATTTATTATGTATTCTTGCTTTCTTTCATTACCCCTTTCTTTTCATCGAAGTTTGTTTATCTCTTATCTCTCTCACTTTTTCTCTTTCTTTCTCTTTCTCATTTTTCCGTCTCCCTCTTTCTCTCAGTTTTGCTTCACCCTTTTTTTACCCCGCTAAAACAGAGTAGGCCCCACCAACCCCTTGTGTTTTTACCCTCATCTTTCTTTCCTTGTCTTTCCCTCCTAAGGTCAGTCTCTTGAAAGAGCTTGCTTGCTCTCTCACTTTTTCTCTTTCTCTCTCATTGTCTCTCCCTCCCTCTTTCTTTCTCTCTGTTTCTCACTCTCTCTCTGTTTCATTGTTTCTATCTCTTTCTTTCTCTCACTAATTCTCTCTTTTATTGTTTCTCTCTTTATTTTTCTCTTTCACCATTCATCACTCTCATTCTTCCTCACTTTCTCTCATTGTTTCTCTCTCTTTCTCTTTGATTCTCTCTCTTTCTCTCTCTGCTGAATAAGAATAATCCTCAGCTAATCTAGGAGAGTAAACTCTACACTGTTTCTATCCTGTCACATCAAACCAAACCAATGTATAAAATTAACATTCCCTTGCAGTGATTTGAAATCATGACCGAGTGATCATTAGGCGTCTCTCTTATCGACTGAGCTTAACTGACAAGTCTTACAGATCTACAAAAATTTAGAAAGATACAAATACATAACGGCTTATTTCATTCAAATACATAAATACATCTATACTAAAAAATACAAAATCTTATAATTTTTCATTTGTAATATATATAATACAAATGATACAGTGATCATCTATAATTGGAATTGAAGACGGTAGAGAGTTTGACCCGGTGGCTATCAAACTTTTCTTTCTTTTTTTTTTCCTTTTGCTTTCTTGTCATCTTTTCTCATAAATCCTTTTTTTTTCTTCTCCATCTTCAATCTTTTTACCCATCCCTCCACTTTCTCATTTCCAAACCTTCCCAAACTGTTCTGCTTGGGTGTCTACACCTTTCCTTCAACAAGCAGAGCATATAATTATCGTCACACTCATAACCATGGCAGAGAGTCAGATGGGAATATAATCATCGGCGCGTGTCAGAATATGAATTTAATTTATCACAATAACTAACCAGAGGTTGTGTATACCTATTTACCATGCAATCCGAAAGTACAGCATTCCTATATACCTTTCACAAGCTGAAAAGGTGTACAGAGAAGAAGAAATTACCAATAATTTACTAATAATAATTATCTGATCATATAATGAACTAACATGCAAATTTCTCTGTCTATTTGTTTGTTTGTTTTCAAATGGGATAATCTCATTGGTTGATTTACCTTCCAATTATGACATAATGAAAATTACACCAGAGAAACTCTTACAACTTCATGTCTGATCATCATACATTAAAACAGCTTGAGTTGAGTTCAGGCTTCAAGAAAACTTGAAACTGGGATATTTGAATTATTAAAAATAAAGCTTATTAGTGTAAATTCACTCATTCATAACCTCATCATTTTGGATAGGTATATTCTAGTGATGATAATCACTATAATAATGTAAGAAATGCACCTGCATAGGCTCAAAATCTCTATCCAAGGAAAAATCTTCATACTTAATGCTTTTTATGTTATTTGCTTGCAGTCATACTTAATGGGATGATTCCCCCAGCGAATGTCTAGGTACATTTTGAAATTTTTTTATAGTTGATGCACTCACTACTTTCTCTGGTAAACTGTTCCATACTGGGGTAATTCTTTGCATGAAATAGTTCTTCCTCATTTCCTCTTTCAGCATTATGATGAAAATAATTCATATGGGAAAAAATTTTTCAGAGGTGCATGACCCAAAAAGGACGATGATAGGTTGAGCTGAGTTTTTGGTAGTTGGGATGCTGGGAAATACAAAAGATTGGGATGTAGTAGAAAGAGAAAGTGGGTGTGTGCTGCTTCTATGACTGCTTGCTGCAAAATGAATACTGAATGCTGTTGTATAACCATATTAATACTCCTACTAAACAATAAAGATGCTATTGATACTAACTACATCTAGTAATACTGATGCTAAGAGACAATTATGGCTTTTATTTCTGATGCCACTTACCTACCCACAATGCAGTATCAAACATGTCTTTTTAACTGACCATAAACGTGTTTTGTATTATCTTCATTTCTCCATGAAATCCAATCACAATTCATCAATACTCTGTCCATCAACATATTGGAAAAAAATTCAATTTATATGATTTTTTTTTCATTGAAGTGAAAAAATGGCATAGGGAGAACTTCTGAAAATCAGGGGATACCAGTAAATTATATCACGTCTTTCTAGCCGCATCATTGTATGGGCTCATGCGTTGAATAAATCAATAAAGAATTATCAAATTACTCTAGATTCATACCTGAAACTCAGACTATACATATGCCTGTTCTTTTCTTGTGTGAAGATCTAGGAAGGCCTGTGTCACCAACTTTAATTTCAAGTTAACACCTAAAATTGAGTCGAAACATCTTAAAACACTTAAAAACATCTAAATTCTCCAATACATCTAAAATCTAGGAAGCGTATTACAAATTATAATTAATTCAAATGTGACTCTGATCTTCAACCTTCATTTCATTAAAATATTACCTAATTGATAAAAAATATTGCTCATTATATAACTGTAAATTAATCTAAAATGATTTGATTGAAAATCATCTAAATAGCAAATTCTGCGATGACAAAACCAAAAATAACTAGATTTAGATGAAAGATATCTAAATGATTGGCAACATTGAGCAAGAGACGTAACTCAGTAATATCTAAATTGGCTGCACATGGCGAGGGACGTGACTAACATTTCGATATGTCAGTCAGTGACGGCAATCGATGCTAGAGATGCTAGCACATAAATAACGTGCGTGCGATACTCTCACATTCGTAAACTCTCATGTTGAAAGACGAACAAAAAAAACAGGGAAGCAAGTGATAGATGCCGTTAATAATGTGACTAATCTTATGTCGGAGTTTAACAGAAATAGTGTAATTAAAATATCATAAGATAGAAACCCTTTCATTTTAAATCAATAGTAAATTATTATCCAATTATATCATTTAAATCTGATTTTATATAATTATTTTTCAAATTAAGCATCGAATTCTACACTAACAGCAAGACGCAAGCACCCGCACGCTTATAATGGAAAGAGAGAGAGAGAAAAATTGTAACGAGCTTTCTCCCATTCATTCACTAACATTAACAATGAATACCCTAAACAATTAGAAATTAAATTATGAAAATGGTCTCAATTTTCTCTTCCTTCATCTGTTAAAGTTAATAACCCTTTGCTAATTTTTTTTAAGCCTAAAAAATAAAATAAAAAAAACAATTAACATTACTCTCACATCGGTGTTTTGTTTTAGGAACTGAAAAGCCGAAATCAAAAACAACCCTCATCATGTGAACGGACAGATCTGAAATAGGGGAAAACGAAAGAAAGGCAGAATATGGGTGTTAGAGCAGTGGAAGTGGCGTAGCTTTGGGAGCCCGGGGGGTGCTTATCCCATTGAATGACCCCCTCCGATATGATGTAAGATTTAGAGAAAAGAGGAAACTTTTCAAATCTTAAACATATGCCACATATTAAATTGGCGAAAAAACAACCTCAAAAGCTGAATTTGAATTTATTTATGTAATTCATGTACAAATATCTTGATTGTATAATGTCAGTAGAAATGTAGAAGGTGAACTACTATTCACTACTTATCATTTGGTTGCAAGACCCCTTCCATTGAGGAAGGGGGCTTTTCAAATAACATCCCCACCCTCAGCTACACCTTTCTGAGAGAGAGAGAGAGAGAGAGAGAGAGAGAGAGAGAGAGAGAGAGAGAGAGAGAGAGAGACAGACAGACAGACAGAGAGAGAGACAGAGACAGAGACAGAGACAGAGAGAGGCAGAGAAATAAGAGCAGCAAAGGCAGAGATGGATGGTTATTATTTACGAGTCACGTTAAGTATGGGAGAGGGAAAGGACCATAATACATAGAGAAGAGGTAGAAACGATGTAGTCAGAACATAATCTGCCAAGTTGACACTGAGGATCTCTACTTGAGACAGGAAATATGGAATTCCTCTACTTGGATTTCGTAACAGTAACACAGACTCCAAAAAAGTGTGTTGCGTGGCTCATCCATACAGCAATACCTTGAATAGCGCGGTTTTTGATTACCGCAGGTTTCAATGTAGAACTGTTCTAAAAGTATTGTGAAACAAATTAATATAACTAATTATAAGATGAAAAAAAAAAAAAAAACATCCATTAAAATATGAGACCTTGTACTGTGTGGTTTTGAACAGTACGGAAAACAATGGAATTGATTAACCGCACTAATCAAGGAATTCCCGTATAAGCTGGATGTAGAAAAAAATGCACCCGAAGTTAAATTTTTGCGTTTTTTTAACGAATTATTTATAAATAATAAAGATTTTGTGAATGCTATTTTGATTTTAAATACATTATTCTGTCCACGTAATGTACAATTTGAAAAATAAATTGAATTTCGTGCGGCGGACGAGGCAAAACTTGACGAAGGTGGTCCCGATTGAAATTCACATAGCGAGCGGGTATGAGTGTAACAATTTCACACCCACGCACATTTAATGTTGCGTATATATATATATATATATATATATATATATATATATATATATATATATATATATATATATATATATATATATACACACATATGCATACAAATGAGAGAATTCATGAAAGAAAAACAGATGTAAAAATATAAATTATATTGTCATGCTTTGGATAAATCAAATTGTTTTGCCCGTCTCACTCCAGAAATTTCCGACAGATCGCATGTCTACGTAACGTCAGCGGAATTCTGATCAGGACCATCTTTGTTAAGATTGTACTAAAATATTAATTGAAGTCACCGGACTTTCTGTCTCTATTAACCATCAAGTTTTTAGAGGCAACTTCGAATTTGCGCAACTAGACTACTCAAAGTAGTTACTTTCACTTTTGAATTATAAAAACAAGGAAGAAAATTGAAAAAGCAACTACGAAAACCCAGGTGGAGACTGAAAGTGGAGAGAAAGTTTATTTATTTAAAAAGAATGCCCGTGGGCGTCTTATAATTTACATTAAAAATACGTATTCAACATTAAAATTCTACACACATAAACTAAATGTATGAAACTTAATAAAAAAAGTCAAGCTTATCTATATAGATAAACATTTACCAGACACATTTTTTCCTCCAAAATTCTTCTCTATGTTTCAAATAGCAACCCCTCCCTCGGCTATAGCTATGAGAGAGAGAGAGAGAGAGAGAGAGAGAGAGAGAGAGAGAGAGAGAGAGAGAGAGAGAGAGAGAGAGAGAGAGAGAGAGAGAGAGGGCAGCTCCCAAAACTTCAAAAAATTGCCTGATTAATTCATTTTCTATCGAAGATTAGATGATCTAAATTTATCTACGTTATACTATACAAAAGATCAAGAAAGATATACAAAAGCGAATAACACTAGAATTATTGAAAAAGGTTGTAAAGCAATTGCAATTTTTGATGACACTAGGCACTGTCATCTTTCCAATGAAGTCATTTTTCTTGTTTGTTTTTTCCTTTTCAGTAAAGATGTAAGTACTATTAGAAAATAATTTTAAAAAAACAAACATTTTTAGAACATAAAACCGAACACAACTACTGATAAAACTTGGAGCATTGGCAATTAACAGCAATCGCCTCTACCCAGGGCCGGTTGTAGGGCCCTTAACGCCCGGGCATGCTGAAAATCGGCGCTTTTATTAATAGTCGTTTTCCTAAAAGTCCAACTTCACATCATGGAATTTTCTTCATTGTGACTATCTCTATTCTATTTGATCAATTCATTTCCCCATTTTTCATTTGTATTTGAAAAGTACTAAAACCCACACACGACACGCACCCCTTGCACTTTACGCCCCAGTCGACTGCCCGCGTTACCGATGATGATGATGATGATGATGATGATGATGATGATGATGATGATGATGATGATCATCATCATCATCATCATCATCATCATCATCATCATCATCATCATCATCATTAGTCTTTTAGCGTCCGTCGTTAGACATAGACCTTCCCCAGGATTTGTCACACTTCTCTATCATGGGCGTCGCGGAGCCAGTACTTCCTGAACTTGTCTAGCTCGTCTCTCCATCTAATATTCTGCCGGCCTCGGTTGCGCGTGCGGTCTCGGAGGATCCATATCGTGAGTCGTGATGTCAAGCGATTGTCTGCCATTCTTGCAACATGGCCAGCCCATTGCCATTTGAGCTTTTTAATGGATTCTATGATGTCCCTAACTCTAGTCTTTTCTCGGATGTACTGTACTGTCTTGTGGTCTTTCCATGTGAGGCCCAGCATTATTCTTTCATGTGCACGTTACATGGCCATCCGCTTATGCCCGGTCAGTGGGATTCCTTACCCCGCCTATTCACTCTGCTGGTTTGGGGAAGAATAAAACTGCGACTTAAAAAAAAAAGAGGTAACAAAACAAAAAGAAAGAAAAAAAAAAAAAGAATCGGAAGTTCTTTTCAATAGTGGTGTGTCATTTATTTCGAGTAATTACTTCTCCGTGAGAAGTGAGCATTGAAGTCTAGTTTTGATAAGAGTTGAAGTCTAAAAGTGGGCACTCTGATCTTTATCACCCCCCACTCCGGTACCCGATTGTTACCCAATTACACCTCACTCGGTTTATATGTTCGTGTGTGAGAACCAGGGGTGTCATTTTGCCGATTTTATGGCCAAATCTGGCCTTTTTTCCTCCAACACATTTGGCAATCGACTTTTTGGTTTTGGGATACATTCATTCTTTCATCTAATCAAAACACTTTATTTGAAAAAAATGGGAAAAGAAAAAAGATTGCAAGTAAATATTTGAGCAAAGTCTCTCATTTCCTCAGGAAATACGTCGCTTTGGAAAAAAAAAATCAATTTTAAGGTAATGCGGGGGTTCTATTTACAATGTAATTATAATGCTAAACTGTACCCTTTCTTTCTGACATTCGTACAGAAATAGTTGATTTTGTTGTTGTGGTATTTCTCAATAAATTCTGTTCTTTCATGTTGTCTGCAGTATTGCAATGTTTTATAAACAATTTTGGCATTTGGCAACTTTGGACTAGAAACGTCTCAAAAAATCTGGCAACCCTGGTGAGAACATTAACTGCCAACTCTGAGCACCTTGTCATGGTGGAGTGGTTGGTAAGAAAGTTAATATTTCTGACATTTTTACTGAAATTTGTTCCGTCCCTACTTAGTGCACTACACTACTGACCTAGTGCCGTGCCAATCAAAGAACTATTATTGATTATAATAAAGAGTTCTCCCATAGAATAAAGCAAGCTCACCATAGACCATTACGCATGAGTGAGTGAGTTCGAACATCCCTATGCCCTATAAGTAACCGAGAGCCAGACTAAGCAATCATTAATTACTATTTTTCAAGAGAAAAATATCAACCCGCTTAAAAGAAGAGAAAGAAATTTACACACGCACCCACTGCTACAAGCTTCAAATATTGCGGACCAAAATAAATAAAAACTAAAAAAGAAACAAAAAACAAACAAAAAACAATGAAGCTATGCTAGCTGTAGTGGATATTAACGTGTGGAAAGTAAGTAACAATGGTATTTGGCATTTTACCAGTAGAAATTGAAAATAACAAGTACAGGCATACCAAGATTTGACTAGTGCGGTTCATGCGTTAAAACAAATTCCGCACTCTTCGAAACCGCACTTTTCAAGGTTTTAATTTGGTTTTAAGTGTTTTTTCCTCCCCTAATAGAAGAAATTAATTTAAATTCAAGAAATTACTGTATATACGCCGGTCACGCAGTTGACCAAGACTGGTTTTCGGTTACGGGTATCAAATTATTCCATAAACAATTTATCACATCTGTTGATGAAAATCCAAATTGGATCATTAAAAGCACAGTATTGAAAACTAACAATATTTTCCTTGATTCTTAAGTAATTTTTTTCTTCAAAAAAGAAGGTCTTTATACTTAAAATCTTATGGCCGAGAATCAGCGGAAAGAAAGGTGAATATTTTTGGAAGGGGGCACCTGCTTGACTATGGCTCAAATAAATACAATAACCATTCCTCTCCTTATTTTAATCACGCACTTATATTTTTTTCCCTTAAATATCGCAAACACTTCGATCTAAACATTTTCTCGGCATTTAAAAGAAAAAAAAATTAAAAATAGTAAAAACCTTGCAAGATTAATATTTCCAAAAGATCAGAAAACGTAAACCACGACTTAAAAAAAAAGAGACAACCGGAGAAAAAAAAGAAGCTCTTTCCGTGCTTGTCTCCAGTACGTTTTAAGATAAGACAATCACGTGACAAAACACGTTATGCTCTAATGAACTGAGATTAAGTTGTTTAACATGTTTAAGACTGAAACAAAATACTGCGAGAGCTTTTAAGGTATTTTCGCCGGAATTCTAATCTCATGAACGAAAATTCGTCTGCGCGCAGAGTTCGGTGATGTATACGGGTTCATACCAACCTTGATTAATGCGGTTCCTCCCAGAATTTTCCGTGCTTTTCAAAACCGCACTGTTCAAGGTATTACCATAATTTAATGTTTTTTTTTTTCTCCACAGCTTAAACTTAGTTACAGTAATTCGTAGAGGGAATACGGTACTACATCAAAAGCCGCACAAAGCAAAACTGCACGCGAGGTATGGTACCGTACCGTAATGCTATATTTATTTTTCGACCTCGAAAAAGGCTGTTGCGGTCAAAAGCGTTTTTTTGTGTTATAAATAGGGTTTATTCACAATTCAAGGCTACAAGTAGCTATTTTATTAGTACTACTAATCGTTTGTTTGCTTGACGCATTTAATCATATAGTAGTAGCTAGTATTTATTTGCAAATGTAACAAACATATGATGTGAATGACTTCGTTTTTTTTTTTTTTCGTTTCCTTTGATTTATTGCACTCAGAACCAGTGGTTGCACTGGTAGATATATATTTTATCATTAAAAAATGTGGTTGAAAGCTAGCGCTTTTATCTTATTCAAAACGGGATATAATATTTTCTCTCCGTTATTAAAAAAATCAATTTAAAAAATAAAAAACAAAAAAACAATAGCAATTTGTGTCTTGGAAAAAATTGTGGATCCAGTCCTGTCCGACCACTCGGGAGAAAAAATCGTAAAAAAAGCGCATCTGAAATTGTCTATTTAGTTGTTCTATGTTTTGGTTTTACCCAACTGTAAAATTGAGAAGATAGGCAGCTTAAAAAATTGACTTGGAAAAAAGTTCGATGATTAAAATAAAACAACTAAGTAGTGTAGATAAATAGGTGTGAAGTTGGCTTTAAAAAAAAATAAGTAAAAGAAAAATGCTTAGCTTACCCAGAATAGGGGTTGTTTTTTAAGGAGAGATGACAACCGCCCGTCCGCTCGTGGTTGGTGTTATTAATGTCAATTAGCAGAAAGATAAAACAGCAGTAGCAGCAGCCTACAGCATCGACGACATCACCAACAGGGCAAAACGAACGATGGAGAGGGGCATTTGTTATTAATATTAGTCGTATTCTTTCTTTCCTTTTCTTTCTTTCTACACTCCACCATTGCAGTCTGCTAAAGCATGAGAGACTGTTGAATCAAGGGACATAACTGTTGAACATATGGCGTCTACAAGACGATAAGCAAGGAGTGCGCCAACCGTAAACTTTCGGATTGCTCATGGGTTACATGAAGTGGAGACAGGATTGTGTTGCGTCAGTCTTGCATATGGGAAGAGCCTACAAACCTTGAAAAATCAGCATCTCCAATCCCAGTTCTACAACCATTGCACTTGTGCTCTTGGGTAAAACAGTAACACCTTGCCATCAAGCATATTTAGAGGTTCAACCATTTAAGGGTGTCCGATAGATCTCTATCTATTTTTTTTTCACTACACTTTTCAAACAAAAGCTGGTTTGGTTAGTTATCCAATAGAAACCATCACGTGACCAACGTCTTTCGGCACCATGCCATGTTGGGGATGATCAATCACAAAGAAAATCAGATCAATAAGTTAGTTACTTCTCTTGCCTCTTTTTGGACAGCGAACACTTAGAAAAGAAAGTCTGAATTTTCAAAAAACCAAGCGTGAATGCTGCCGGACACAAACTGAAGGATCAATTTAGCATAAACATACATTGCAAATTTACCCCCCACTCCCCAGCACTGAAACCCTATTTAGGAATGATGGAAATTTTCAAGAAACAAATTTTTTTTTTCTAGACAGAGAGAAAATTTTTAAATTTTCAGCTCTCTAGCTCCAGTGGTGTGGCCTGTGTGCATGATAGATACATAGAGAGTCAGCCAGACATTTGTGGGGGATGAGTGAATAACTTACCCAAAGCAGACATTGCCATCAAAATTTACCACAATTGGAAGCCGTCAATCAAAACTGTCTCCAAAATTATCAATATTAAGTTTCCTCAATTTTCAAGTTGATCTGCCTGACTATGTATGTATGTTTTGCACGTACGAGCTGCACTGATGGAGCTAGTGTGCTGAAACTTTAAACATTTTTTCCTCATCATGGTTAGAAAAAAACGATGACTTCTGTTTTTGAAAATTCTTTCCCCAGAATAGGTTTTTAGACGGGGGGGGGGGGGGTCAGTTTTCAATATAAGTTTATGCTGAATTGGTCAGCTTGTTTTTTTTCATGATCCATCAAAAGGTGAGAGAAGTGATTTTTTCCAATTTTTTCCTCACTGTTTCCAATTTTGTGAACAGTCATCCCAACAAGGCATGCCGGTAAAAGTCATGGTCATGTGACTGTTTCTATTGTGTGAATAACCAGACCTATTATTTTTTTGAATTTAATACCCTGAAACCCAGAGCAGGGTCATTGGGACACCACAGATGATTATCATAGTTATATCAAGGTGAGATAGCCTGACCGAGCCCATCCCTCTTCGGTTATCTTTCTCTTAGACTGGTTGGCAATCATAGTTTGGGGGTTGGGTGTGCCTTACTATTTACTCTTGACTGGAGGTAAGAGGAATGGATTCATACCTTTTCTAAGGGCATTAGACTGAAAACAAACTCAGATTGTCTCAGCTGGACTTGGAACTTGGCAAGCCAATCTCATTCTTTGTGCAGTTAACCATTAGGCCACTCCACATCTCCATAAATTCACTTACAACTTATTGAATCAAATGAAAATCAAAGGTTCTCCCATGCAATAAGGTGTAATTGGCAATGATTCATTGTTTCTGAAGCAATTGAAGTTTTCGTTTTTCAGATGTCTAACGTATCTCTATAAGATGCTTTTTGGTCAGTTGGTTGGTTGGTTGGTTGGTCAGTCAGTCAGTCAGTTCTGTTCATGTGAACAACAGAAAAAAAAGAGAAAACATATATGACGTCATTAAAAGAACATCTATTCTGATCAATACATGATTTATCAGGCGTATATTTCTTAATGTTGCCAAGTATCGATTATTATTAATGGCTAAATTGTCTTGAAAAATGGTTAAAATTGACTTCACCTTTTGTTTTTCAGCCAACTTTATAGCTAAAATTGTTATATATACTCATAAAAGCTCTCTTATTAAATCAAATAACCATACTAAGATTCTAGAACAAATTATTGATTATAATTGTATGCTCACTCAAACTTACTCATTTTTTCTTTTTTCTTTTAATAGCCAGATTTTATGATCCATCCTCACCTTCCTCTTCCTCCTCACCTGCTACTACTACCACCACTAAAAATTCTCCTACTTCTGGTGGACACATCATTGAACTTGTGGTTCTTTTCTTCCATGGGGCCAGGGTGCTGACTAACCCTCCCTACTTTTCAACCAGGCTTGGTACCAAACTGCAGGTTTTTCTTTCAGAGTAACCTTCCCTTAGATGGACTGCCTTGCAGAGCTAAAGGGCTCCAACAGCCTTGCTCTTTACCCATAGCTAGGAAAGGAGGGAATTTATACCTTTCTTGAAGGCATTAATGCAAAGTGAATGAAAACAACCTTAACTGAAACTTGAACTCGGTTTGCCAGTTTCGTTTTTTGAGCCATTTCGCCACTCCACCTTTCCTACCTATATATAGGGATATTTGTTATTTATTGATATTTATAAACAAATAAATGTTCATTTGAGAAGTCTTTTAGTGGTACAAAATTTTGAAATTGCAGTAATCAGCAGATGCATATTAAAACATGAAAAAGGAGGCAAATTTAAAAAAAAATTTGTTAATTAAAAATAGATTTTTGAAAGCTTATTTTAATTGACACTCATCAGAGAATTATCTTTCAGAAAATGTTCAAATATACAGCTTGGAAGTAATTTGAGCAAATTTGAAGAATTTTTTTTTAAACACCAAACAAACACATTTTAAATGACATTTTTTGAATTTGTTCAAATCATCTCTACATGGTAAATCTGAACATTTTCAGACAGATCGTCCATTGAGGGGTGTCAGTTAAAATAAGCTTTTGAAGATTTATTAAAAAAACAAATTTAAATCTTTTTTTTATCTTCTTTCATGTTTAACTATGCATCTGCTGATTTGGATGAATTCTTATCTAATAATTTGATTATTCATTCTAAGCGGCCAACTAAGAAATTGATATTTATCTATCTATATATATATCTATTCATTTATCGATCTATCTTTCTATTTATGTAGTTAATATCTTGCTGGAAACTGTATTATGACTACTGGTACCATGTAGCCCAGTAGAGCCTGGGTCATGGTTTGATGGGTGGCAACTAAACCGACCTCACCCAAGAAGTTTGCTATGGGTGTGTGTGTGTGTGTGTGTGTGTGAATGTGTGTGTGTGTACATAAATTGACGTGCAAAATTGCAGATGTGAAGTTTTCTTTCTGTCGGTGCTTATGCCTAGTATGGTCATGGGTGTAGGAGCCAGAGTGGGTGTGGGGGTAGGGGTGACTGATAAGTATAAAATTTTGGGCAAATCAAGCCTCTTGCCCCCCTTAACCCAAGAGTTCCCATATGCCCATGCGTATGTCAGGGTTTTTCTTGAGGAATCTGACCCTAATCAAAACCCAACAAGATAAGATGCGTTTGTTAGTGGAAACCACGTCTGAAGATAGCTGAACAGAAGTTTTCACTTCTAGGACTAGAAACGTGCTGACTAAATAGAGAAAAATTATATGCGATTTTGTAGACAGATAAAATTGAACCATTCTATACGCTAGACTAAATACCCACCCTAATGGGTGGTATAAGTTGCTGTCCAAAAAAGAAATAGAAAGATAGATAAGAGAAAACCAGATAGATTTGTTTTTAACCTAGATTTATTATCACTTCTTACATTTTGAGAAAAAGAAGGGGGCTAATGTTAAAAAACAATGTTCAGTTAATGTGAATAAAGGGGTAAAAATTAAAAAAGGGGTCATGGGGGGAAGAGTTAAAAACAGGCTTTATTCAAGAGAAAAAGTAGGGCTGATCTTCGAAAACAGACAGGGCTAATATAAGGAAAAAAGAGGGGTCTAATATTAAAAATGGTTGAGGAAAGAGAGGTAAAATGCTAAAAATGTGGGCTTAAATGTTAAGGAAAAGTGGACCATTGTTAAAAAGTGGGGGCTAATGTTCAAAGATTGGGCAAATAGTAAAAAAAAAGGTGTTAGGGGTTGATGTTGAAAAGGGGGAAAAGTTCCAACTTCATTTTGACCCCATGAAATGAAAAAAAAACGTTCCCTCTCCTTTTTGACCCCTGAAAATGAGAAAAGATTTCAATCTGTGATTATGAAGATTTCCACAAGATTTTGACTTCTAAAAATTAAAATAAGTTTCCCTCTTGATTGTCATAATTAGGAGGGGAGTTTAATCTTCCCCCAATTCTGGCCCCCAAAACTAAAAACAAATTCCCTCGAATATCGACCCCTAAAAGTGGAAAAAATCTTCCCTCAATGTTAACCTTTAAAAGTGAAGACAAAATCCCCCTTCAACTTCGAGTCCTAAAAATTTCCTTCAATTTTGAACCCTAAAAATGAAAAATAATTTCCCTTGCATTTTGACCATTAAAAGTGGAAAAATAACTCCCCCTGCCAATTTTGATCTCTAAAAGTAAATAAAATCTTCCAACTGATTTTGACCCCTAAATGTAAAAAAATCTCTCCTTTCAATTTTGACCCCATAAAAAGAGAAAACTTCTATTGGATTTTGACTCCCTTGATTTTAACCCTCTGAAAGTGAAAAAATTTCCCTCGATTTTGAACCTTAAAAATAAAAAAATCCCCTTGATTTCAACCCCTAAAAGTGGAAAAAAATCTCCCCCTCAAATTGATTTTGATCCTTAAAAATGAAAAATGAAATTCCCTTGCATCTTGTACTAAAGATGAAAAAATCTTCACCCGATTTTGACTTTCAAAAGTGAAAAAAAAATCTTCCCCTTGATTATAACCCCTAAAAGTTAAAAAGAATCCACTGGGATTTTGACCCTCAAAAGTTTTTGGAATTACCTCTCCATTTTGATCCCTAAAAAGGGAAAAAATCCCCCCCTTAGAAAAGAAAGAAAAAGAAAAAAGAGAGAGATGAAAAAATCCCCCTCTCCAATTTTGACCCCTAAAATAGAAACTTCCCTAAGACTTCCCGGAGACTTTGACCTCTAAATGTGAAAAAATGAAAGTTTCTCATTGATTTTGATCCCTAAAAGTGGAAAATAAAAGTTTCCTCCATGTGATTGACATAACCACTGACCCCCAAAATTTGTGTTGTGATGAAATGTACCTTTACCGTACTTGATCAAAACATGCACTGATAAAAACACTGCTATTCAAGGTATCCATGTACAACCAATGAACATCGGGATATGAGATATATTAAACAATGTTTTTATATCTTTCTGGATGAAGAACGCAATCTCTGAGGAAAAAAAAAAAATTCTCTCATTATGTAATCAAAAAGTATTTTTTTACCATTAAAGAATAATCATATAAATAGACCTCTCCTGATTTGAAACTCCCTAAAATATGTTTTTAGGGGGTGGTTTTCAAAAACTAATTTGCTAAAATCACTTCCTGGGCATCAAGTCCATACCAAAAGAAAATTTTATGGATTCATATCAAGTAGTTTTTGTGGGAAATAAGTACATACATATAGACACACAGACAGACTTTTGGCAACTTAAAATAAGAGAGATTAAATGCAACAATTTTGCTAGAAATTACATTCCTGTACCATTTATAGACTGTCAGCATCTTCTTAAAGCTATTGATACCAATTTCTGTTAGTACAGGTATATAATATAAAATTTATTAGTCTTTCTCTCTCTCTCTCTCTCTCTCTCTCTCTATATATATATATATATATATATATATATATATATATATATATATATATATATATATATATATATATATAAATATATATATATATATATATATATATATATATATATTTATATATATATATATTTATATATATATATATGAACATCATCAAAAATGACAGATGAGGATCATCTTTTGGGTCTTTTATTAATCTTTTTTCATTTTTGCACATTTTTGTATATTTGAGAAAATATCTATATCCATTGAAACCGAAGATCAGCTCACTGATATATATATATATATATATATATATATATATATATATATATATATATATATATATATATAATGGAGTCAGGATTTCCTACACAAGCTCTACTCTAAATCAACTTGAAGTTTAATGCTGAATATATCAAGCACTATATGAAATAAACCATTGGATATTGTATTACATCATTATATTATATTATGTTATACAACATCCTTGATTTGTATTGCATGTATTTATGTATATATACGTAGGATTATATATTGCATTATATTATATTGAAATTCTTATTTGAAATGATCTTCTGTCATTACATGGTCAATACATCATTTCAAATAGGAGTTTCAATATAATATAAGGCAATTAAATTGCCTTATAATCATTATATAATCATTCTATCGGATCATGTATCCATTTCTTAATACACACACACACATATATATATATATATATATATATATATATATATATATATATTTTTATTCAAACATTTACTTATATCTACAAAAAAAAATCATTGATAGCGATAATGGTCCAGTGGTCACAGAAAATGGAGCTAGAGGGATCAAAATTTAAACATTTACTCCTTATCATATTTAGAAGGAATATATTGGGGGGGGACCCCCCCCCCCCCAAAAATTGTAAGTTTATGCTAAATTGGACTCCTAGTTTGTGTCTGGCAATGTTCATGCTTGCTTTGGCTTTATTGATAATTCAGACTTTATAGTAATCTATAAAAGGCAAGATTCATTACCTTTTTCTAATTTTTTTTTTATTGATCACCACTTACAAGGCATGGTGTTAAAAGCTGTTGGTCACATGATGGTTTTCCTTTGAGTGACTAATCAGACTTGTATCTGTTTTTAGATACTTTTCTATCTTCTCTTTCACGAAGTGTTTTTTCCAGCTTCTTCTGATGTCTCAGTCCGTTCCTCTGTATGTATGTTTGTATGTATGTGAGTGTGCATGTGAGTTATTGTGTCTGTATATGTATATGTGATAGTTTATGCAAGTTTGCATGTATGTAAGTGTGCATGTGTATGAGTGTATCTGTGTATGTATATGTGATGGTTTATGCAAGTGTGTGTGCATGTGATAGTATTTGCGCGTGGAGGGGTTGTATGCATTTCTGTGTATTTGTGTGTGTGTATTTGTGTGGCGTGTGTGTCTGTTTGTATGTGTGTGTGTGTGTGTGTGCGCGTTAGTATACATATTTGTGTGTATGCTTGTTTGAAGGGTGTTATGCGTTTGTATGGAGGGTTGTGTGTGCAAATGTTTGCGTGTGCGTGCATTCATGTAAGCTTTTTGTGTTTGAGCGTATGTGTGTTTGCGTGCACGTGTGTGTGTATTTGCATGTGTTATGTGTGATGTGTATATGTGCCCCCCAAGTGTAATCACAGGCACAGAACAAAAATATATATACAACAAAAAAATCCAATTTTCAAAGAGTTTTTCAGATGATTGAACACTTTATTGATTGATCTTCCAGCCAATTCATTCTACAGCCTTCTTCAGGTGTACTATCCAAATGCGATGATGGAAAACTGAAATTTCATCCCTCCAATTTCTGTTTACCATGGTCACATTCTGATAGAACATCTGAAGAAGGCAGTTGAATGAATCTTCCAAAATGTCATGTCAACAAACAAGAAAACATTCAATGGTCCAAAAAACTCTTTGAATTGTAATGACATTTTTTAAGACTATAGACAATAAAAAATTCAAAAAAGATCTATTTTCGCAATGTTATTATATTATAAGAAATATAATAGAAAATGAACAAATAGAAGCTTTCAAGAATGACAAATGTGAGGAAAATTATTTAAAAATTGTATGCTCAACTGATGAGATATTATAAAAAAAGCTTTTTGGTAAAATCAATCTTTTTGACACGATAGTTTGGCATGCTTGAAACAAATATTGAAGTAGAATTCCAACAAAAATTATGAATCACTGCCATCTTTATATGTAGCTTTTTACCTCATAAATTAAGCAGTGGTGGTAAAATCAAATTGTCTTGATGGAAATACTACCAGAATGGTTTTAATTAAATTTAAGATTTAAAAAAAAAATGGGTGTGGTTAGTCACTCGATATGGTAATCATTCAAAATTTTGGGAAAGGAGTGATCAATAGATTTGAAAAAGTTACTTTTCTTGCTTTTATTTGGCTGTGATCACTAAAGGTACAAACTTTTGATTGCATGATTGCTGTTGGACATGAACTGAAGGACCAATTTGGCATGAACTTTCATTGTAAATTGACGCCCCCCCCCCAATAAAAACCTATTTCGGAAGAGAATTTTCAAAAAAAAAAAAGAAGCATTTTCACGTCTCTTTGAGGAGAGTGCATGTACAAAATTTCAAGTTCCCACTATGAACAGTTTAGGTTGGTGAAGTCCGGATATCTAGATAGATAAATACATACAAATGTCGGAATGCATGAATGACCTAAACCCAGCAACAGTTATTAAATTGGTCTGTTGTGGGTAGCGGTGATTAAAAACTCAGACTTACAGCTTTATAAAAACTAGTTCAGGACTTCACTGACAGTTATGATGAGTGTACAACGGGCTCAATTGATGGCTGCTACTGATTCTATAAACATGAGTAGGAAGACAGGAGGGAGAAAAAATAGAAAGTTTGATAAGAGTTTAGGAAGGGAAAAGAAAGTAAGTTAAATGAGAGAGTAGGCTGAGAGAGGGGAGAAAAGAAAGCTGTATAGTTTGATAAGAGGGTAGGAAAGGAGAGGGGCCGATGGGTTCTACTATGTGCGACAGGTATGGCTCTTATCATATATATGATTAAAACTAGAAATTAAAGTAAAATAACTAGTGAATGATTTTTAATTGACACTTACCGATTGTATCAAACAGAAATTGTAAACTGTGTAACTAGACAAAGTGAATAGTTCTGTTAAAATCTAATGACAAATCATTCCATAAATGTTTTCAACTGTCACTTTTGTTTGACTGATAACAGGGCCTTGCTATATTAGGGTCCCGGAATTTTAACTTGAAAAATAAAAATAAGGGTTCTTGTTATTAAATAGCAAACATTAAGAACCTTCTCCAAACTTTTGTCTACATTAATGTTTTGATCAGTTCTTGACTTTTGAATCCGTGTGTAAAATCAGGGTCAGCAATAGGACTACTGCCCACAGGCCAAATTCTGTATATTGCTTTGCCTCAGAAGCCTCAAATATTCTTGAAGCTACATAGTTGTCTGAAGTCATAATCCAACAGGAACTAAACATTGGAACAAATATAAACCAAAAAAATTGTCAAAAATTGCAACATATTTATAATCAACAAGTTTGACTGTGTTTATCAGAAAAAAACATTGCTTTTTAAAGATAAATTACTAAAACGTAACAAAAAGAGATTTGTACATATTTTTTATCTATTGAATACCATTAAACCATTCTTCAATGAGCACCAAAAGGAGAACATTTTTGTATAGAAATGAAAAAACAAAAAACTTACATAATTATCCTTTGGACAAAAGATTTTCAAATATGTGTTTGATCCGTGGAGGGGTTCCAACTCTTACTTTGAGATGTCCTCATATACAAGATGTTGCACAAAATTTTGGTGAATTTGAACTGCATGCACAAAAGCATGGACTTTTGCTGCAACCTTTTGTGAGTAGCAGTACTCCTGGTGAGCCAAAGTGACTACTTCAAAAGAAATGGGGGATACTAGCTACTTTTTTGTTCTTGTTTATCCGTTTTAAGTACTATACTTTGGACCTCACACACTTATACCAGTATCCCTTTGAATTTCCAAAACAGTCGACAAAGTCCTCTTTCCAGATTGTCATCAGCTGCCTCAACTCATTTTCCTTAATCTCGTCCATGGTCTGAAATCTCTTTAGGAAAAACCAGAAGTCATGGGGAGAGTCAAATTTGGACTGTAAGGTGTTGGGGGCTGAGAGACCTGGTTGACGCAACACTTTGCTGAAAAAACCCTAGACAAGACATAATCAATGACTTACTCAGTCATAGGAAATACAATGCTCAATCAGCACACAAGCTCATTCAATAGGGTCTTGTTGCCGACTGAATAACCCCATGTGAGAGCATACGTCCATACACACACATTAAGGTCCCCTTTGATTGGTCACCAAGTTGCATCAAGGCTGTACTATTGTTTCTTGAGATATTCAAAATGGCTGGACACTTTCAAGACAGACCTTATATAAGACACAAAGGTTAGCACCCTAAACTTTTCCTGGTACCAAAAATATTTTGATAGTTTCTGCTGGATTAATTTTCAATGGGTATCTGCAAGTTTTTATAAGGGTTTCCAAGAAAGTTTAAAAGAAAAGTCATCCAGTTGTGTGAAGCAATGCTGGATTAACCATGTTGCAAATGTAGTTTATGCTACCCTATTTCAAAGTCCCCGCACAAAATGCTTGCAAGCTATCAAATCCAATTCAGTGATTCTGAACTTACTCTATTACCTAAGTACTATACTGCTCTCTAATCTTATAAACGACTGGATGTTTAAGATTAGCAATTTGAGCCATTTTTTGCCTGTAATTGGGGTCTTTATTTTAATGCAGTAATAAATAGGAGTGTGGTATCAATGTTATATAAATGACACGTAAA
Source organism: Thysanoteuthis rhombus (assembly GCA_963457665.1). Lineage (NCBI taxonomy): Eukaryota > Metazoa > Mollusca > Cephalopoda > Oegopsida > Thysanoteuthidae > Thysanoteuthis > Thysanoteuthis major. The sequence goes on along the minus strand of OY735234.1, from coordinate 24,512,870 downwards.
TATGAAGGTATTTGAAACTGAAGTCATAGCCACTACACAAATATCTAAATGGAAACAAAGTAATAATTTTACTGAAATGTCAGACCTATTTGTTATCTGATCTGGCTGTATAAAAGGAAAAAAAAATGAAGTACTTTATTACGCAAGTAGAAAAAATTGATTTAATCAATATAGCTCAACAAATGCCACTTCCTAACCAACCAGCCGAGTGGGCTAAAGATTCTTTTCTCTTTGAGTGTCCATGTGTATGCATATGTGTATTTGTCTCTGGGCATTCCTGGTCACATTTTGGGGGTCACAACCTTGAAAAATTGAAAGTGTAGACTTCTAGGCACTGTCTAAGATGATTTTTTTTTGTTTATTCAAAAAAGTGCATTTTGGGGTCTCTATAATCATACACATAATAATGATATTTAATTTCAAATAATTTTTAGATAAATAATTTTGGTATATGTAAGATGCATCCATTGAAATATTCAATTTGGAAGGCTGGATTAAGCTTGTGAGGGTGCCTGGAGCAAATGTTATGAAAAAAAATTTTTTTTAATTGCTATACAGCCAGATGATATGACAGATATTTCTAACATCATGATTGTATGATATAAGAACTAAAAGTAGATCACTACATCTACCTAAGACAACGAATCTCTATAAAATCCTCAAAAGAAGAAGAAATCAAGTGAAGAATCTCTCCTGGATGGTAAACCTTCAGCATAGTAGGCTCAACTTTCAAGAACAAGAAGATCCCATTAGTCCAAAAAAAAGGCGTATAACCAATGCATCCTCCCGATAGTCACCTATAGAGCTGAAACATGGAACCTAACCGAGAGACTGACCCACAAACTGATAACCATCTAATAGAGTCAGTGCAAAATCATTGAATCAGAATTAATAGCTTAAAACATTTTGTGTGAGGGCTCTTGAAAATTTGGGGCCATCGGATATGTTATTTTTTCTACTTGGTTTATTCTGGCACTGTTCATTTGCCTGAAGTTGGTTTGGAAAATAAAAATTCAAATTCTTTCTATTCAGATAGAAGATAAAATTTGATTATTACAAAGTATTATGATTACATTAACTAAAAAGCCTGCATGAAAACTAAAACTAAAATCAAAAACTAGTAAAATGACTTCTTTTGAAGAAGTAACTTCTGTGGGTATGTTCCGATGCATTCTTCTATAAACCACTGCAAATATTTTTCACTGAAAAAGATGGCTGACTTACATCAAAATGCATCAAAACATGTCCATGAAATAATAAAAAAATTTCGAGATATAACACCTATTTTATGAGTTTTTCTCTTCACCTTTCAATTTCATCATTTTCATCAACGTACATGTATATATATATATATTCTAGGTTTGTGCAATAGTTTGCAGTAAGAAAACAGGTTTTCAACTGTGTATTCAGTCTCTAGTTTTGAAAAAAAAGATTGCTGGGAACTTCTGCATGCACTTAATATATGTGTCTGCACTTGTCTGCATGTGTATGTAGAGATTACTGATTGTACGTTCTGTTTCACTTTAAAAAAAAATTTTGAAATGAAATGTAAATATAAGTATACATATACATATATATATGATTATAAATAGCATTATATAATATAGGAACTCTGATTTGAAATCATTTTCCGTCAGTTGATATATCACTTGAACTAGACAACATAAATTGAATAAACAATCAATGAAAATAGGGCTGCTGTGGTAATTGCTTATTTTATTTATGTTGTCTAGTTTGAGTGATACATTAGTCAGGTAATGACAGGAAATCATTTAACAGTATTTATAATCATTCTGTTGGATCATATATATCTATTTCTTGATATATATATATATATATATATATATATATATATATATATATATATATATGTATACACACACTAACAGAGCTGTTTTTTGTAAGTACCCGATTCTTTAGCTGAGTTTTTTCTATGGAGTGATTTCCTAAAAGAAACCCATTACAGATTGTTATCTTTCTCTGTAAATTTCTGGAGGTCAATTTTTTGGCTGATAAATTTAAAGGAAGGTTTAGAGGAATATAAAGAGACGAAACTGAATGAAAGCACATAAGACTTCAGAGAAAAATTTGGAAACGTTTTATTTTTGAGAATTTTTATAAAAACTCAACCTCTTTGATAATATTTTCGAAAAAATTAGTTATTAAATTCTCCGAGTAATTGTTACTACGTGCAATATATACAAACCATACTTTGGCTGGCACCACAAAATCATTGGAGAAGATAACTGCTTAAAAATATAGCAAAAAAATTGTTTGTAAGTAATGGAAAACTTCACATAAAATATTTTTGTAAATTAATACATATTTTTCAAATATTGTATTTCTGAATATAAATTTTCTGATAATTTCTAACATGTTTTGAATAATAAAATTTAATCTAATTTCATTTATTCTTTCTTTTGGGCTGTCTATGTAGTTTTTCGTGTGACTGTTATTGAAATGTTTGAAAGCTGATATTTGGGTTAAGATTACAATAATATGAAACTTATTAAAAAAAATTTCTTTTAGTCCTCAACGATATTTGGTAATTCTTTGTTTTGTGTTGGCAAAAATTTTAACCACTGTTGAAATTGAAGCACAAAAGAGCAAGAAACCAAGTACCTAAATAAGACCAACAATGCTTTTCTACAGCTAATAAAACACAACATCATGAGTTTCACTAAAATCTGAGCTCCCTTACCAAGTATGTCTCCATGGTGTAATTGGTATAGTGTCCGACTGCCACCAGCTAGGTTGCACGTTTGTACCTGAGTACAAACACTAAAGATTAAGAATATCTCTTTGCTTCTATTTCAATCATGTGTACACATAAACATGATTACAGACAACCAAATTAATATTTACATATATCACAACGCAATGCAGTCAATGGATCAACAAAGGATATATAATTATACCTTAAGAAAGGCTGGAGAACAAGCACTCTGAACAACTCTTGGTAAGATGATAATTAAATTGAACTATTCTATACCCCTGGCTCAAAATGCTAAAAGGTCGCTTATTGTACTGGAAATCATTTGCTGGCTCATTTTTTAATTACTTATTTAAGGAAAATATAAAAAATACCTCATTTTTCCTGGAAACTTATACTCACAAAATGGGTTTGCTGAAACAACTCCAAGTTTTTTTTTGTACGAGTACCACATGTATTTGTATAATGTTCAGCTTTGTGTGATGTTTGATCCTTGCCTGACAAACCATTGGTTTATCAAATACTTCATGTAATATTTGGATTTTAAAGTTACCAATAATAGATTCAGCATATGTAATTTGAATTTTGTCATTCCAACATGTTTTCTTTTAGTCTGAGAGTAAAAGATAGATATCTGGTTGCTCTCTTGATACACGCAATGTTTTCACTCCTCTCATACCTATTTATTACTACCAACTTCTTCTAAATAAATAGCCTTTTGAGAATGGGATACAGTAAGTAAAACAACATTTGTAATAACACGATCTTTATTTTATATGAAACGGGACTATTTGTTGACTGCCACAGCCTAGCCTTGGCCCAAATCATAGGTCAACACGTTCGCAGGTTTAGCTTAGGCCCTAAACTTTTTCTCTTTCAAAAGCACACCTCATGTAATGTTCGACCCCCTAATTATAGGTTAAAAAATTGGTTTAAAAAAGTCAAACATTACTGGAGTGTATATATATATATATATATATATATATACATATATATATATATATATATATATATATATATACATTTATATATATATATGCTAATTTAATCCTCTTCAGCATTTGATGGATATATATCACTTTGTTGATCAGTGTTACTGGCAGAATCCTCCGTATCATTGGGCACATCTTGCGCATAGTAATCTTGGGTTGATGCACTCTCTTCTCCATGGACGTAGCACTGCTCACTGTGGCCTGTCTCGCTATACGAATCGTCAATGAAGTGAGCACATCTCATATTGTATAGATCCTCGTTACTTTGATACTCTTGAATGTTAGGATAATGTTGTCCAGAGTATCCGTTCAGATTCTCGTAACTACCCCCAAGGTTAATGATACCCTGGTCAGTGTAATCGTTCTGAATTATGCTGGCCTCAGTTTGTGTATACTGGGGAAAATTCTGTGGAGCGGAATAATCATCAATGTTTACAGAGACCTGTCGAAGGTTCTGCACTCGAACACCCCCTGGTCGCGGAAACTTTCGGGCATTGACGATTTTCTCTATTTGAGGTGTAGAGGGCTTACCATGAAAGCTCTGGCTCGAGAAAATATCTCTGTGGATGCTGGTCTCACAGTTTGGGAGTTCTTCGATACTTGGGGAACTTTGCCCATTATTGAAGTTTTCACTCGCGTAAGTGTGTCTGTAAGGAACGTTCTTCTCGTTGTGGAACTGATCCATGTGCGGAACTTCATTCACAGTTGGACGGGTGATAATGAATGAATTTTTACGATTTGGCTTGTATTTTGCTTCTTCTTCCTACAAGGAAAAGACGGTATTTAAAAAAAAATCTCTTATTCTGTTAAACAAATCAAAAAGAAAAGTCTTCCTATAAGATTGACCACTAAAAAGTATAAAAACTAAGTATTAACTATCATAGACGAACTGAAATATATTCTAGCATTCCAAGGGAAATAATGAATCACCAAGACTGATGATTTTTATCTTATAAATTAAGCAGTGGTGATGGCAGAATCAAAATACTGCCAGTATGATTTGAATCTTAAATTTATGAGTTTTTGAAAAAAACCCGATCTTGTTAGTCACTTGATAGGGTGATCAATTGAAATTTCGAGAAAAGGGTGATCAATGAATGCTACTTTTCTTGCCTTTTTGGGCTGAGATCACTAAAAGTTATAAATCTTTTGAAAGTAAGCATGAATGCTGCTGGACACAAATAGAGGGACCAATTAGGCATAAACTTCCATTGTAAATTGAACCCCCATTAAAGACCAATTATGGGGTAATTTTAAAAAAACAATGATTTGCTGTGCATTTCTGGCGTAAAATCTTTTGCAATGCATTTTTCTTGTGAAATCATTTGCAATAACTTTTACATATACTTACAGTATTTACTATGTCATCATATATATAATCATTAGACGAATGAAAATTTTGATGTATCTTCATAACTAATCCAACCTGTGATATCATGGAGCTAGTCGTTTAATACATTGTAACAACCAACTAACCTCATCCATTTTCTTTGGCGAGAAACAGTTGAGAAATATCGAGGACAGAATAGCCAGAACAAATTCAAAAAGCACCAATAAAATCATTGTTTCAACATCCTGAAAGGAGAATACAATTCAAATGCAATTTCAAGATAGCATATTTTTCAAGTGTCGTAATTAGCGGATGCATATTAAAACATAAGAGAGGAAAAAAAAAGTTTAAATTTGTTATTTAGAAATAAATTCTTAAAAGCTCTTTTGGCTGACACTCATCAGAGGATGACCCGTCATAAAAATGTTTAAATGTATTGCGTAGAAATAATTTGAACAAATTCAAAAAAATGATGTTAAAACGGCAATCAAACATGTTGAACATTGTATAAAGAATCACTGACATAATGATTAAAAATCCAAATGAAAATGTTTTAATGTCAGAAAAAATTCTTTTTATTTGCACACTACTGTTTTTTTTTGGGGGGGGGGTGATGTAAACTGACTCCCAAACCCCCTGGTGAAATGAAGATCTTGCAATAATGATAACTTTGAAGCAGCCTTCTTTAGATGTCATCATGTACTCTTATTTAATTATTATGTCAAGTTCTTAATTACAGCTGATTCATTCTTCAGCCTTTGTCAGGTGCATAACTAGAGAAAAGAGGCAAACCTCTTTTCCATCAGCCAATAAGGGCTAAGATAAAATTGTCATTAATATACTATCTGGATGATTAGCTTGAAAAAAAAAAGGTTTGCCTCTTTTACCAAGTTATAAACCTGACAAGGGCTAAAGAACAAATCAGTCAAAACTTCATGAAGACAACATTAAGGAATCTAAGAAGATATTCAATTGTCCGAACAAAATTTTGAATCTCAGTAATCCTTCTCAAAGCTTGGTTGTTATAGCCATAAATTTTGGCCTTTGAACTTTCCAGCATTCTTCAGGCACCTTTTGTATTCAGTAACTTTCTGAGAATTTCAAACCAAAGTTTTTATTCAATTGACTGGAGTAGATTGTTCTCATTCTGTTATCCATACAGCAGGATATCTCATACTCAGGGCCAGCCCAAGCCTTTATAGGGCCCTAAACAGAATTTGAATCAGAGGACCTCTCACCTTTGGTGGCCATGGGGCCCTAAGCAGCCACTTTGTTTGCTTATTCTTGGGCTGGCTATGCTGATACTAATCAATTCTTCCTATATCATTTGTTCTTTTTGTTTTCTTTCACTGAACCAGAGTTTATGGCACTGCCAAACCCAGAGATTGAACACACAACCTAACTAGTTGTATTTGACTAGCATAAGGCCATTATTCCTGTAGGAGAATCAGGAAGTGGAATTTTGGAGTCTTAAACCAAATATTCATCCTTTGCAAACGGAATTTATGGTGAGACCTTGTAACAGACTAAGGTGAGCATGATAAATAATGATCAGATTATTGTTAGTGCAGTGAACTCGATTCCCATTGGGTGCCTAACACTTATGACCCTTATAAAACTACAAAGCTACCAAGCTGAGCTTAGTATCTAAATAGGTGCCAGTGACACACACACATACACATATATACTGGTTATTGGAAGGGGTGTTTCACTGAATGACTTTTATTCCCTGAGCCTGAAAATTATCTGATGACAGAATTATGAAATGATCTCTTGGCCACTTTTCCAATACTCATATCACTAATCCATATCAGTGAAAGTATCAAAATGTAAAGATAACTTTCCCCCTCTCCACAGACCAGTGGTATATCTAGGGTGTGTCAGGTATTCCCTGGGTGCCACCTAATGAGGGCACCACTTGAAGGGGGTCCAGATGAGCAGTTTCTATAATAGTCGAACAAGCCATCCTCGGATATAGAAAGAAGAATCATGGTCTGTCTTTGATTATCAAAGATGAGAAGCATTGGAATGATCAAATTGATGAAGTACATTATAACTTAAAACTATTTCGACCGCAGTACCACTGCTCAGTGCCAACTGACAGAAAGACCTGTGCCCGAATTAGCAAGGGAGTCTAAATTTTGTGCAAAATGTTCTAGATTCAATGCCTTTATCAAAGAAAGTGGAAAGTCATCCTTGATCCACGTTTCATCTATCCTCAGGTTTCCAGAAAGAATTCATCCACATTAATGGCATCTACCGATCAGAGTTTACTGAGAAGCATTTATAAAGTCATGTACTTTGATCTCATGATAGGCTCAGCTCCTAATCAGGCACACTGAGAGCAGATATCCAAAGTAGTGAGCTTGTTGATTTTAAGACAAAAATAGTCCATGTTAGAAAAAATCTTCTTAGGTTTTTATCTAGATAAGCTTGAAGAATGCAGAGAGCTTGGTTGAAGACATCTTTGAACAGCAAGAATAAGTGAGAATCTGGTAGTGTTGGTGAATTACAATAATCAACTGAAATCTTCTCACTGAAGTTCATTGAGAGGTGTTAAATTGATCAAAATGTAATTTTACTCACGTATTCTCCCATAAATACTAGGACAGCCAGCCCCATCAAGCATAAACCATGGACAGAAGCAGAAATTATGGCAAAAATCATTTGGATTTTTTTCTGAAAAAATACAAAATGAAAAAGTGTTGATTATGAATAAATTGGTTTATATAACTCTTGATATCACAGGTAGGATTTATTGAACAAATGCATAAAAACTCTTGGTCATTTCAATGATTACATATATAAGTAACATAGCAAATACTAAAAGCATTTATCAATATCCATACCTGTATGAATGAATCACCATAGCCAGTGCCTACACTAGAACTAATAACCTTAGAAATACCTAAAATTATCCAAAATTTAGATCTTTTATCTAAATAATAAATAAGATAAAAGATCTATTGTTGAAGATAATTTTAGATAAAAGATCTATTTTTTAATGATAATTAAAAAAAATAGATCTTTTATCTAAAATTATCTTAAAGATAAATCTTTTATCAAATAAGCAATCTATTTTTAAAGATAATTTTAGATAAAAAGATCATCATTGAAAAAATCGAACTTTCATTTAAAATTATTCTAAAAATACCAGCACAAGATTTGGGCATTGTTGGTCCAAAATGACTATAGAGATACAATAAAGTACATTTTTGAAAAAACAGAAAATGATTTTAGATGGTGCCTAGCAGTGTACTTGTGCAAATTTCCAATGTTGTAGACCCCAAAATATGACCAGGAACGCTCAGAGATATACACTCAGACGCACGCACAGGAGCAAAGACTGAAGAATCGGTTGCCCACTTGTCTGCTTGGCCGAGCAGGTCATTTGTGGGATTACTGTTATTCAATAATGGTTTACAATGCTCCATCTAATAAAAAATAAATCAAAACTTTTTTTGTTCTTTAATAAAGTGCATTTTATCAGTTGAAGCAGAAATGCTTTTTTTAAAAAGTAATTGAAAGAGAGTATGAATGACTGAGCAGGTATATTCAGTGGCTAATTCCAGATTACAACATATTAAAGATGAAATGATTTTGCTTAATGATAAAATAATGATTTTGCTTAATAATAAATGATTTTGCTCATTTTTTTTTGTTCAAACATTCAGCCTGCAAGCATATGTATATGCTTAATTAAATAGTATGCTTCTCAACCTAAATTTTGGAGAAACATTTTTGTAAAGTGCATTTTTCTGAATTAATCTGATAATTGTGACTTTTATGTTTGTTAATTGAAACTTTACTCACCAACTGATGCATCTTTCTAGGATTGCAGTAAAATACACCAATCACAATTGAAAGAACTGCACACGGCAATATCTGCATACAGCAACAAAAAAATTAGATATATGTATTGATAACATTAAAAAAAAAACAGAAAACAAGAATGTATACCATTGAAAGGGAAACTGCAGATAAAGAGTGGTGGGGGGCACTAGAGGATAAACATGCACACATAAACGCACACATAAACATGTTACATGACACAAATACACACATAAACATACATAAATGTATGAACATACACACACATGAATTTGCATATAATCACACACACACACACAAGCACAAATGCACATACACAAACACAAACACAAACACACACACACAAACGCACAAACACAAACACATGAACACACACACACACACACAAACATAAACACACATACACAAACACACAAACACACACACACACACAAACGCACACACACACACACAAACACACACACACAAACACACAAACACACACACACACACAAAAACACACACACACAAACACACACACACACACACACACACACACACATGAAGGCACATACATAAACATTTACACACACCCACACAATAAGGACAAACGTGAAGAGAATGAAATGGAGAGGCACTCAAACTCAAGTTTCCTCACTACGTGCTTTGCATCTGATAAATATCTTTTATTTTTAAAAAAATTTTTCTTTATAAAATCGAAATCCTAAAGTAGCACGTCTACTTACTTGATATTTGTAAATAATAATTCATATCATTTTACGAATTAAATATTTAGTTGTTTCGTAACATCTGTTTTTGTGTTGTAATAATACCAATTGTAATTCTTCATTTGTGTTTGTAATGACCTTACAAAGATTTGAGATTTTACGTTACCTGAGTATCAAGCGTTTGCTTTTGTTTTTTTTATGTGCTAATTTTGATTTTAAAACCATGGCAGAAAGTCGGGGCTGAATTTTACAATATATCTACATTGTAAATAGAACCCTCATCATAAAAAAAAATGAATGATGTAACTCAAAAATTTTCACCCTGCACTTGGTCCTTGAAAAAAAAAAAAAAAGTGACGTGACTTGATGATTCCCACACACACTTTGCGTTTGATTTGAAACTAAGGCAGAAACCAGGGCTGAGTTTTACGTTTCAGTTCAATTTTTCATTTGAGAATAAAAGAATTTTCTTGTTCTTGTCAATACTATATGTTTTTACTTCCCATTTCAAATCTTTGTTTTGTTTAGATCCTACTAAATTGGCCATAGATGAGTACTCCTCCCCCTTTATTCCAACACCCTCTCCGTTCCAAACAAGGTATAGAAATCCAGGCCTAACATCGAAAGAAAAAGATATCACCCAAATCCAATGTTATTGTGTTGCCACCATTGGAAAAATTCTGTTTATCCCTATCACAGTCTGATAGTACATCCGGAGGAGAATGATAGGAGCAAACATTGTATTATCAACACAATCAATAAGGAAGAGTTTAATCATTCAAAAAACTCTTTGAATGTCATGAAAACCAATTGAAAATCAATTACGAGTATCAAATAAGTTCACTGGTAAATGAAGGTGTTGTTTTTATCACAAAATCAAAGAAATTATCTATAAAACACCATGTAGTTACATATGCTGATTGAATGCGAATTGGGGAACTTTAATAATCAACCATATCAAATATGTCTTTTGATGAAATTCTGTTTTCATTTATTTTTCTGGATCATCATCATCAATCTTCTATCATCTGTCATTGGATATAGACCTTCCCCAGGAATCACAACGTTTTCCTCTATCATGGGCAATATTTTCTGAACCTGTCCAGTTCGTCTCACCATCCCATATTCTGTTGGCCTTGGTTCCGCCTTTGATCTCTGAGGATTCACGTTGTGAGTCATGATGCCCACTGGTTTTCTACCATTCTTTGAACATGGCCAGCCCATTGCCATTTGAGTTTCCCAATGGTTTCTATAATGTCTCAAACTACTGTTTTCCCCTTAGTATATTGTGCTGTCTTGTGGTCTCTCCATATTAGGTTGAGCATGATTCTCTCATGTGCATGTTATCATCTGATAGGTTTTTCTTGTATACAATCTTTGTTTTTGCCCAAGTTCATGTGAAGGCCAACTTTCTTGCTTTCTTTGTTCAGTTCATTTGGCATTAGTTAGCGGTCGTAAAGGTTCTCGGCAAAAATGATGATGTCTTCAGCAAATCTGATACTCCTGACTGATCTTTTTCTGGATGAGGGGGCGTTAATATAGGTGGAAATGTCACGATTCACCCACCTTGATCTGCACTATTGGAAACAATGCTGTATCAGAGGATTTCTGCAATAAATATCTAATGATAAATTATTTATAATGATGCTGTACTTACTTTATTCCATTACCAAGCTTTGTCTCTTACTAATTATTGTGGAATGTATCAGTAAAGAACCATTCACATGTATAATGCACTCTTTGTCATTTAAAATAGTAGCAACAGTACAATGGTTCATCTCCTATGCACTTGCCTGATATAGCAGGTGCTATATCAGGCAAGTTCAGAAAATAACCTGAAATATATAGTCATATATAAGATATAAGTCATTGTGGTATTATTGGGCTTTGAACCGAATAAAACAGCTTTCAAAACTCTTTGTATTGGTAACAAACTGTTTAAGAAATAAAAAAAAAACTTGCTGCACATTACTCGTGTTTTGCTAACCAAGCCGAGTATATAATATCCTCCAAGCAGTTCAACTGTTTTTTGAAAGATATACTAAACAGTTCTTGTTAGTCACTCCATAGAAACCATCACATGCCAAATGTCTTTTAGCAGCATGCAGGATCAGGGGCAATAAATAAAAAGATTGAAAAAAACGATGATCAATGAATAAGTTACGACTCTCGCCTTTTATTGGATCACTAAAAAGAGTGATTTTTCAAAAAATAAGTTTGAATGCAGCCGGGCGTAAACTAGGGTCTAATTTAGCATAGACTTGCATTATAGACTGAATCCCCCACTAAAACCCTATTGGGGGAATGGTTGTGAAAAAAAATATAGACATAGACATAGACATAGACATGATAAAAAGTGAATTTTCAGCCCTCTAGCTACATTGGTGCAAACTGTATGTATGATATATGCATAACCAGCCAGCCAGACCAACTTGAAAACTGATGACAGTTTTAGTGTTAGTTTTAGTTCATGGTTTCTGATTATTAGACATCTTTTGAACATTTATTCAGCTGTAATACTTCTTGGGTTTCAAGCTGATTCAAAATCCCAATTATTCCCATAGGTCAGATTGTAAATGATACTGCTAACATTTGTGGCAACGTTCCAAGATTTGGATGGTAATATTTACTCAATTTTGCGACACACCTATAGATCATTGGTGACACACTCAAGTGTCACGACACACACTTTGGAAAGCTCTGCATTAGGTACTTAAAGAAAAAGAGGAACATTTCTAACTTACCAGAATCGAGAACATGAGAGAGAGAAGAGGGAATGCAATGATGGGGCTTATGTGGAAATGACGGATACTGTGGATCATGAAACACAAGGAGGTCATCATATGGAGGATTCCAGGAATCAGGTAGATCCTATTGTGGAGGTGACGTCTAATCATTTTTCCAGAAATTGTATTTTCTGGAAATAGCAAATGAAAGAAAATGTTAAATTTAAAACAAGAAAAAGAAGAGACTCTATTCAAAAACTGTAATGTTGTTTATACAATTTTAACCGTATTTGTCTATATTTGTTTTTATAATGGAACTATTTGTTTCTGACTGAGTTTTCAAGCTAATTCCGCTGAAATGTCCAGAATAAAAATGATGATTGCAACCAAAGTAAAATGAAAAATATTGTCCAAAATGCAATATAATACGATGCGCAGATGAAAAAGTTTCATAACTTTTTCATATATGGAGTGTATACATAAGTTATCAACTCTGTCTAGTCTGCTTTTTCTTTCTTTCTTTCTTTCTTTCTTTCTTTCTCAATCTATTTTTCTTTATTATTTTTTTCTTGTACTTTCTATCTTTTTATCTCAAATATTGATCAAAAGAAAAAAGAATAATATGATGTAAAAAAAGAGAAATATTTTTCTTACTTCACCCACTCTCTATATCATATCTTTCTATCTTTACCAACTCTATGAACCGATCAAAAAGAAAAAGAACTCGGTCAATCTTTTTTTAACTACTCTCTCTCCACTTAATTCCGCACAAACGCTGTTAACTGATTTGAAAACTGATCTTAACATGAAATTTTCCCATTCATAGAACTGTTGACTTCCATCAAATATATTTATACAGAGGGATTATTCTGTTTTTTAATCAGCTTCATTTGTTCATTTATTCAAAGACTAATTAATCCCTGTGAAAATTTCACAGACAAATCCTGATTTCAATAGGACGATTTTTTTTAGAAAAGTAACTACTGAACTGGTTCCATTGGAAGAGTCGATTGTTTCAAATAGTGAGTAGGAGATATTTTCATCCGCAAAATTGTTACTTTTAAGTGAAAGAGTCCATTTTTATTGATAGAGTAATGGGAAAAAATCCAACTGTTCATTATGTAAATAGATGCAGGAAATTGCACTGTGAAAAATACATCCAGGAAATCAATATTTGATAAAAAAAATATTGATGTAATTGAAATTTTTTTCAGTCGGCATTGTCAAAGATGATGATAAAAAATACTGAAATATCAATACTATTCGAGATTATTTAATTAGTATTGACTGATAAAAAGGTGTAAAAACCCCATTCAAATAGTGATATATTTCAAAGTTATCTAATTAGCTTTGTCATCCATGAAGCAGATCTATCTCTTGTAGCTTATCAATTATCTAAGTAAAAAAGACAGCTTACCTTGACCAGAATTGAACTCAGAACTTGGTGCTGTCCAAATATACGAAAGGATACCGCAATTGTGTTTGTTTAATTTGTCCACATTTGCAGAGATGGCACAGGGATTTATTCTGTTGGTCTGTGTGTGTTGGACAAAAGGTCAAGTCCACTGAGTTCCAAGTTCAATTTCTGCTGATTCCATGTAGAGAATTTTCTGAAAATATAAGTGATCATCTCTAATGTCTTTAACTTAGAAGTAAGTTATTAAAATTAAAATTTTTCTTCAGACAATCCAATCTCTTCTTCTTCATCTTTGATCTTAATACAAAGTTTTGGCTGAATCATTCAACAGCCTTCTTCAGGTGTAATATGTAATATCTGTAATATCTGTAAATCTTCTGTCTGATATTTTTCTTTTTGCTTTGAACCACCGACCAAAAAAAGAGACTCTCTTTCCTTACGAATATTATTACACCTGAAGAAGGCCATAGAATGACTCAGCCAAAACATGTTAATGTCCAAAATAGGAAAAAAAAATGTTTAAATATGTGATCATCATTTCTGTTTAGTCTGTTCTCCCATCCAAGTACACCACAAATTGGAAACCATCAACCAAAACAGTTCCCAAAACTGTCAATAAAGGTTTCTTCAGTTTTCAAGTTGGTCTGGCTGACTATGTATGTGTAGCGCATACAGGCTCCTTATCACGTCTGGAAAAAAGTGTTTACTTATTTTTAAAATCCATTTCCTAGATATGTTTTTATGAGGGTCTAGGTTCAGTTTGCAATGTAAATCTATGCTGGATCGATCCCTTTTTAGTGACCGCTGTTCAGCAAACGTGAGGGGAGAAACTAATTCATTAATCACAAATTTTCTAGTTTTTCAATTGATCACCCCTGGCATTTGATCATTATTCAAGAAATTTGTCATGATTGCTATCAATTTTAAATATATATACTTATATAATGACTTTGTGAATGAAGATTTGGTTACCCCCAAACTTCAAGAAAAGGGTTTGCATGCTGTGGCCCACTGGGGTGTGATAATGAGAGCAAGTTCCCTAGGTCATAGGTTTTGTAGTGAGTATAAATATATAAATATATAAATGTAAATATATATATAAAAAGATGTGGATTTGCTACACAAACAAGTTTATGTTTCTGCCCTGTCTGTATTTGCGCAGCAAATTCACATCCTATTATACATTTCCAGCACTAAAACAACTTGACTTTTGAAGTATAAAGTTGAATGTATTGAGCACTCTATGAAATAAATCCATCACACATCAGAGATTGCTATATATTATGCAATGTTGCTAACCTGATCCGTACCATATGCACTATATATATATATATATATATATATATATATATATGTATGCATGTATGTATATATATATACATATACATATAAGTAATAATTATAAAGACAGGAATTTATTTTTGCTTGGCACTGATAGCAAATTGAATGACCTTAGAATGAGAGAGAAAAGTAGAAACAAGGGGGACCACAATTTTGATTTTAAAAAATGCTAAAATCATAATGAGAGAATCGAACAGGGTTAAAAGATAAATAATAAAATCGGCATTCATATCAGAGTCCGAGGCAATAAACCAGAGGCTGGGGAAATCCCTGATATTACCTAAGCTAGAGCTGAAGCAAAATAAAATAGAAATAAAGAACTATATAAGTGAGAACGCACGTTGAGATTCCGCAAAGATACCATCAATAAATGTCACGAAACAGAAACATTACAGAAGCAAGTTACCTGGCCATATGACAATGAAGAACATCACTTAGATTTAAAATTAAGATCTATTTGGCTGAAGAAGATGAATAATTCATTGAAACGCGTACCGAAATAAAACAGTTAGAAGAAAGTATGATTTTCCAAATTTGTCATTAGTTTAAATCTTGTTGGAAAATACTACTTCACTATCATATATGCATATATATATATATATATACATACATATATATATATATATATATATATATATATATATATATATATATATATACATAAATTATATATAAATTACATAGATTACATTAAGACGTGTTTAGAAATAAGTAACTGAAGTGACAAAAAAATTTTTCTGAAAATTTTTTTATGTTTAGTGTTTAAAGCTGTGAAGATCTTTAGACTTTATATACATATATATATATATATATATATATATATATATATATATATATATATATATATATACATATATATATATATATATATATAATACATTGAGTAGAGAGTAGATGTGGATTGAATGTGTTAATTTGGTCTATAACAATGGTTCAGTATACACCGTAGACCTGTTATAACATGGAAGTCGGGGTCCATAGTTCTCTACTGCATTGTAACAAAATTTCCATTCTCACAAATATAATCCAAATCCAGACCCCTCCCCCCAACTCCTTCAAGACAGCCGTTCCTCATTATTTGTGCAGAAATGAAGAAAAAACCATGGGGATGGGAGTGGGAATCGGGTGAGGCTAGTCCGACAGAAAGACAGAAATAAATATGTAAAAAATTCTAAATCATGACACCCCAACAGAAGGCAGGGCAGGGGATGACAAATTCAAGTTATTGTTATTATAAGGTAGATAAGGAGGACATCGACAGTCGCTGTTGAATATATCTAAAGAAGATGAAAGAGAGTTTTTTTCTGTTTACATTTTTGCTTTGACAAGAAACTGAACATACCCCGATATAAAGAGTAAAGAGCAAACCTACCAAAAAATACGGTGATAGGATAACTGGAATGTTTTTGTCTAATACATTTTGTATTTACAGTTGGAGTTAACCTGATTGATTATGCACCTTACTATTTTTGTACTTGGCTATTATTTTGGGATCCAAATTTAATGTTTTGAAAATTGGGGTCTATGCTCAAACCGAGTTTTAGGCAATTTGCATTATATTGAGTCGCATTAAAATGGGTCTACATATAAGTAGAGTGCTCAGTATCTTTGTAGATAGGGCTATTATAATGATAATAAGTTTCATCAAATTTATTCCTTGACTATAAGTTCTAATCCTGAAATAAATCTAATGTAATTTATAATCTTGTATTATGATCATTATTTATATATATATATATATATATATATATATATATATATATATATATATATATATATATACCCTTGCAGAGTAAAAAATAATACTCACATGGACAGGATTCCTTGTGTGATTACATCCTCAGTTTTTTCATAAAAAGGAAGTAAAGTTTAGTGTCATACTAATCATCATCTCATGAACCAAACAATGACCTGAACAAATACTTTCTTGCATAAAACAACCAAACCAGGTAACCTATAACTCCGTTGCCTTGGCACAATAAAGCATTTAATTTAATCAGACTCAAAATAATTCTCACAGACAATTCTCACAAGTCATAAATGATATGACCTCATTTCATCTATTAATATTCAATTGCTTTCTCTTGGTTTTGTTATTTTTATTCTCATAAATTATCATGGGGAATTCGTGCTAAGTAATCATAAACAGCCTCGGATGGATTTTGAACTCAGCTGGACAATTCCACTGTCTATACCATTATCTTTTTCTCCACTCGCACCTTCTATATTCTGATGCCTGTAGTAAAGGCATGAATCCATGTTTCTCCATCTAGCTATTGGTAAAATACTTAGGACAACGAATCTTTATGAGCCCCACAAAGGAAGAGGAAATCAAGTGAAGAATCACTCTAGGATGGCAAGCCTTCAGCAGAGCAAGCTCAACTTTCAAAAACCAGACAATCCCGATAATCCTGAAAAGAAGAGTATACAACCAATGCATTCTCCCGATAGTCACTTATGGAGCTGAAATATGGAACCTAACCAAAAGACAGACCCATAAACTGAGAAGTATGCAACGCGCACATGAGAGAATCATGCTCAACCTTACATGGAGAGATCATAAGACAGCACAGTATATCAGGAAGAAAACGGGTGTCCAAGACATTATAAAAATTTAAATGGCTGTGAGTAAGCCATGTTGCAAAAATGGCATACAACCGATGGACATCACAACTCACAACATGGATCCCCAGAAATCACATGCGAAACCAAGGCCGACAGATTACAAGATGGAGAGACGAACTAGACAAATTCAGAAAGTACTGGCTCTGCGACACCCATGATAGAGAAATGTGGTGGATCCTTGGGAAGGTCTATGTCCAACGACGGACGATAAAAGACTGATGATGATGATGATGATGATGATGATGATGATGAAAGTTGGCTTTTTAGCCTTTAGGGAAATGAGTGAGCTCAATTAGCCATCAACTCTTGTCAAAATCAACATGAAGAGATCGGAAAGGCCTTTGTCCAGTGGTGAACCTAAATTGGCTGCTGCTGATGATGATGATGAAGATAATGATGATTGATTCTCATTTATAAGTAACAGTATGAAAAGCCTTGTAAAGTCTCATGGTAATGGTGTCAATATACATGTATATGTAATATAAATAATCTATTCGTATATATAAAATACATGTAAAACAGGTCTGGTTAGTCACTCATTTGAAACTGTCATGTGACCAGCATCTATTGGCAACATGCCCTGTTTGGGTGATCAATTAAAACATTGAGAGAAGGGGTGATCAAAGAATTAGTTATTTCTATCGCCTTTTGTTGGGCAGTGATTACTAAAAAGTTTGTATTTCCAAAAAGCAGGCAGGGTCAATATAGGAACCAATTTAGCATGAAATTACAAACTGAACCCCACACTAAAAACCTATTTATTGGGGGTTTGTAGACATACCAAGGAGTAAATAATCAAATTTTCAGCCCTCAAGTTCTATTGGTGTGGCCTGTATATGTGATACATACATACGTATGTAGTCAGCCAGCCAATCTGCCTAACTTGAAAACTGAAGAAACCTATGTTGGCTGTTTTGGTGACAGTTTTGGTTTACGGTTTCTAGTACTTGTCCAAATAATTCATAAAATAATGACAATACATTATCTCAGAAGTTCATTCAAAGGCCAGAGAATGCATTAGCAGAATTGTGGTGATTAAAACAATAAATAAAAGGATACTCGTCCAAACAATTCATAAAATAATAATCATGCATCAGAACTTCAGACAGTACTATAAAGATCCCAGAATGCATCATCTGAAATGTAGAGTTCGAAACAGCAAAGACGAGGATCCAAGCTCAAATATTACAGGGAATGATGAAAGTACTTCATCTAAGAACTTCAGACAATACTTAGAAGACTGAAGAATGTACAAAATTCATAAGATTATGAACTTCAGACAATTCTAAGATGGCTGGAGAACACACCTGAATATATGTTATGATCAAAATAACAAAGATTAAGATACCTGTCCATGTAATTATGGAAATATTTCCAAGTCAGAAAACGTCAGAAAATGTCCAACATCCGCTGGATATCTTGACTCACAATATAGATCCCCAGGGATCATATTCAAAACTGTGGTTGACAAAATATAAATGGTGTGATGAACTAGACATGTTCCGAAAGTATTAGCTCTGCAATGCCCATGATAGAGATGTCTAGTGAATCCTGGGGAAGATCTATATGCAACAATGGTCTCTAAAAAGCTGATGATGATAGTGATGATCATAAGATCCATATCCGTTTCAATGATAGTGTCTGCATAAGCCATCAGCACTTCTTTCCCAGCCTTTCATTAAAGTACCTTTCTCTTCTTTTGATACCATGGTTGTTTAATTATTGAAGGTGATGACAAGTTATAATAACTGTTGTTTTTGCTCTTGCTCAATTATTTTCAACATGGAGTGCATGTTCCCCACAAGGGGGGGGGGCATCTTAAATATATTGGGAAGTGATTTTGAATTTGGGTGAGTGAAAAGTGTTTCGTGGATCAAAATTAAGCCATGCAAAAAAAGAGAAACCAACAAGAGGTTACAAAGCAACTTCGACTGGAGCTAACTGAATTAGAGTCTGAAATCAAAACATTTTATAGTAAATACCAGACTCAAAAGTTTCTCTAAGTAAACAAACTTGAAAATTTGAATTTGTTAGATTTTAGAAAATATTGAAAATTCGAAGTGGTATTATTTTAGCATGTAATATTCAATGAATAATTTTTAGATCTTGATTAAGAAGATTTTGTTGACGCTGAAATTATTTCTGGTCGATTCAAATTTTGGGGGGAGATGTATGTTTGGAAGGGGCTAGACCTTATGGTGTGTGGAGCAGCCCGCCATTGATAAAAAATTATTTCTCGTACCTTTTCTTCTGATGAAAAACAAATAGTGAAAAAAAAAAAAGCAGAAAAGAAAATAGGAGAATATAATTAGGTTTGATGAAATAAGATAAGTGAAAGAATTTGTTTATGATGTTGTTAACAACAACAATCAAAACAGAATTATTTTTAAAATGCTGTTACGTCATCTAACTATGATTCAACTCAATCTCATTCAACAGAAAAATTTGGCAGAAAAAAACCCTGATTCACTATCTCTCTCTACTTTACCAAACATTTTAAATCTATAAACACACTCTTTGAACTCTTGTGATGCAGTGATGCTATCAGGCAAAAGACTATATCCACACAAATACTTTTTATTGTAAATCAAACACTCTCTCATATCAAGAACCGTAAATCCAAACAACTTCGAACTTGACACTGCAATGTCTGGTACACAGACCAACATATCTGGTGAATATCAACTTTGTAATTTTGCCAGTTGTCAAATTATCTTGGTACACACATGCGCACAAACACATGCCCACACAAATTTTAAAATATTATGCCTTTGCAAAACGATATTCATTTTGTTATTTTGGCAGCAAGCTGGTGTTAGGCATGACTAATCAAAATATTGAAAAAATAGATGATCAATGAATAAGTTACTTCTCTAGCCGTCTATTGGGCGATGATCACTAAAATAAAAGTCTGAATTTTCAAAAAACAAGCTTGGATGCAGCCAGACAAAGACAAAAGGCCAATTTATCAAAAACTTACATTGTAAATTGAAACCTGTCGCAAAAAAAATATTTTTTTCTGCACATAACAAGGAGTAAATGTTAGAATTTTCAGTTTTCTAATTCTATTAGTGTGGCATGTATGCAGGACACATAGATAGATAGATAGATTGATAGATAGACAGACAGCAAGCCAGAATCACTTAAAAACTGAAGAAACCCATGTTGACATATGTTGACAATTCTAGAAGAGGGCTTTTAATATATGAATGAGAATTCTTGAAAGAGCTTGAAAGAGAAGTTCTGACAAATGAAGAGCATTTATTAACTTTTTACCAGTTTTCTTTGTGTTATTGGAAACCCAAACTCTTAGAATAGATTTCTTCAGTTTTCAAGTAAGTTTGGCTGGATTTTTTTTTTAATTACTGCCCAAAGGCAAGAGAAGTAACTCATTCATTGATCACCCTTTTTCTCAATATTTTAATCACCTGATCACCCTCAACATGGCATGCTGCCAAAAGACATTTGTCATGTAAAGGTTTCAGTTGAACAACTAACAAGACCTGTTAATACTTTTTAATCATAACTTTCAAAATTGAATATCCTCCGACCATTAAATTAAGCCACAGTAAGATGAAGAAAACCCATAAGTAAATAAGAAAATACTTTATTGAGTCAAAAACAGAATAGGTCTTTTATGATAACATAGCCCAGTGCTTCTCAAACTTATTTTGTCAAAGAATACAATTTACCAAAATTTGCGGAACCCATACATATATTGCACCGAATTGGCAAAATTGCTCATTTTCTGAGATAGGCAAAATACCGATCAATTTGTGGAGTAGGCAAGCTTGCAGCATGATTCAGGAACTGTTTATCTCTATTACTGTTTGAGTGATTACTGTATTGATGTGATTATCACTCTGCAATTTTGTTTTTTGATTTTAAAAGAATCAACTTAAAAGAGTCTATGTTTCTAATTTAAAGTTAAAAATTAGTAAACTGTAGTTTAAACACCATCACGGTAGTTTTTGGAATTCATAAATTAACAATAATTTCATACAAAATTAAATGATTATAAGATCTTCATTTATATTGAATGCCATACTCTATTATGTAATCATCACCAGCCTTTTAGCATCTGTCGTTGGACATAGATCCACAATTTGCCAGATCTTGCTCTCATTAGCGTTGCAGAGCCTATTCTTTTTGAGCTTGTCTAATTCGTCACACCATCTAATATCTTGGCAGCCACAATTTTGTATATGATCTCTTGGGATCCAAGTTGTGAGTTGCGATGTCCAGTGGTTGTCTGTTTTTCTAGCAACATGACCAACCCATTGCCATTTGAGTTTTCTAATGGTTCCTATATCTCTGACTCCTGTTTTGAGTAATATTAAACTAAATTTCCAGAGGATACTTGAGTCCAATGAGCTATAACATTCCTCGCATTAATGGGCTTTTAATAATTTTATTTTTCACAGCAATTATAAATTTATTATAATAAAAAACAAAGTTGTTCTTTTTATCATAATATTTCATTTATTATATATGTTTTTATATGAATAAATTCTCTCTCTAAAACAATTTTTGTTTCACTTAATATCTTGAGGTATGGGTTCCACGATTTTTGGAAAATCATCCAAGGGATCTACAATAAAATAAGTTTGGGAACTACTATAGAATATTTTATCAATATATATAGCTCGTTCAGGTGATGAAAATATTCTCATTTTGCTTGGGATAATGAAGAATCTGTTGGAAAAATTACAACTATCTAGACTGCATTAGTAAAATCAACTCTAAAAATCTCCTATCAGGAGAGGTTACAGGTTTTGAGACTACTGACATAACACTACTATAAATACAGAAGCAATATGATTGAAATGTTTTAGTTATCACGCGGTTTTTATGACAAAGGTTCAGTGCAAAACCCCCTTCATTTTCAATCTAGTCACTTGAAAAATCACTGAGGCTACATGTTCAATGCCTACAAAGAGAGCCATAAAAAAGATTTCAGAAGACTCTCTCTCAAGTGCTGAGACACAGATCAGTGGAACAAACTTCCAGAATAGTAGAAGCATTGAGCTGAAACGCATTAAGAATCTACCCGGACAAACTTTGAGAGCAAAAGGAAATTATTTACGACCCTAATGTAGATCTCAATGCTATAACATCTGCTTGCCGAACAAGATACAAAACGATCAACATATCTAAGAACCTGTCACAAGAGGCCATCTCTAAGGCCTTGTCCCAGAATACTATAATCATTATTCTGAGGTTAGTTTTTGAGTATTTGAGTAGACTTGATGTCACTTGATCTCCAGTAAAAGCATCTAAAACAAAGACGATGTTGTATGAGAACTCTTCCATCAAAGAGGGCAAAATGCTTGAACTGCCCAGAATTTTTACATGGTTTTGCCTGAATTACACCAATTTTACTGTGATTTAACATGAAGGGGGGGGGGCAATCGTGCCCCCCCCATACACCTATGTCAACAATAATGTTAAAGAACAGTAATTTCCATACAGCATAAGTATCAGACAACAAACAAAAACATTGTGAACTTATACTTCCAGTTTTCAACGATTCTCACAAACCATCTCTGCAATAAAACAAATCATGGTAAAATTCAAATAAGTATTCTCCAGACTTCATGGGAAATCAAATGATAGAAGCTTAGCAAAAGCTTACATTATGTTTTCTTGAGAGCTTGTTCAATGATTCATATAATAGCCACACCCATACTTACCTGGTTGGTTCGCAGATTAGAGAGATCAAGTTATGAATCAATCAGAATTTAATGTAATTTTTGGTAAATCTTGCATATAATTATAATAACTAGTTTAACCAATAGAAATTCTGAAGGTTGTTGACAACTAAATTATCATAATTATTCTTGCATATACATTTCTGCTATCATAGTGTAAAGTTTTTGGTAATTCATTTTTTTATCTCAGGAATGTATAAGAACCGTTAACTAAAACTGTCACCAAGACTGTCATCATAGATTTCTTCATTTATCAAGCTAGTCTGGCTGGCTATCTATGTATTTAAGTTTCATGCCTGCAGGCCACAAAAATGAAGTTAGAGGGCTGAAAATTCAAATATTTACTCTTTATTACATCAAGAAAAAACAGCTTCTTTTTTGTTTTTTTGAAGATTCTTCCCTAAAATAGGTTTTTTGTAGGGGTTCAATTTACTATGTAAATTTATGCTAAATTACCCATTAGTTTGTGCAATCAAACTTACTTAATGGAAATTCAGATTTTTTAGTGATCACGGCTCAACAAAAGGCGAGGAAACTAACTTGTTCATTGATATCCGTTTTTTTCAATTTTTTTTCTGACTGATACCCTCAGCATGGCATGCTGCTAAAAAACCACAGGAAAAAAAAAAACTGGCTACAGAAGAAGCTACTCAACCATTGACCATTTCCATTTGATAATATAAAATGCCACTGATTGTAGCATTTGTTGACTTCAAGAAGCCTTTGTCCCTTTAGAGATCCCCCAAATCATTGATGTTATCATGCAAAAAGGTGTAGATTCTGTATATGTTAGAGCTATACAAAATATCTACCAACACAGCAGTTCCTTTATCAAGCTAAATGAAAACTTAAAGACTTTTCAGCAATAACAAAAGGTAAAATAAGGCGATACCAGCTCACCCAAACTGTTCACTGCCTGCCTTGAGATGATCTTCTGGGACTTAGATTGGGCAAATAAGGAA
Organism: Thysanoteuthis rhombus; assembly: GCA_963457665.1. NCBI lineage: Eukaryota > Metazoa > Mollusca > Cephalopoda > Oegopsida > Thysanoteuthidae > Thysanoteuthis > Thysanoteuthis major. Next base: position 24,488,515 of record OY735234.1, on the reverse strand, counting down.
TCAGAATAGGTGGCAAATACCCATATCACCTCATCCTTATTGATGAGATCCTTCCTGATCTCCAGATCATGCTAGATGAACTGAATGAAAAAAGTAAGAAAGTTGGTCTTTATATAAACTCCAGTAAAACAAATGCAATGTGAAACAAACATGTTGAGGACAAAGACACAAAATCAAAACCAAAAATGCAGAGCTAAAGAATGAATCTACATGAAATTCTTAAAAAAAGAAGAAATTAAGCAATGAATCCCTCTAAGTTTTTGGCAAATTTTTGATAGAGCAAGCTCAACCTTCAAAAAAAAGAAAATTCCATTAGTCCTAAAAAGAAGGTTGTACAACCAATGCATTCTCCCAATAGTCACCTATTGAGTCAGAACCTGGAACCAAACTAAAAGACTGACCCTCCAACTGAGAACCATGTAATCTGTACAGGAGAGATTGATATTCAAAATAACATGGGTAGATCACAAGACTGCCCAGTATATTAGAGAAAAAACAGGAATCCAAGATATCATTGAAAACATTTGAAAACATGAATAGCACTAGGCTAGTCATGTTGCGAGAACGTTAGACAATCACCGGACATCATGAATCACAATGTGAAACTATGGGTGGCAGAATATGATATGGCATAATGAACTAGGCAAATTCAGAAAGTATTGGCTCTGCGACACTCATGATAGAGAGATCTGGAGTATTTGGGGGAAAGTCTATGTCATATGATGGATGCTGAAAGGTTAATGATGATAATGATGATGGTGATTATCTTGTGTTCCTAAAAAAAAATATCTTACTTCTCATAGACGAATTTTCCTATATTGACTTAAATAATTTATTTATTTTCCCAATCTTCTTTTGAACAGTAATAGCCCTCTTAACAAGGAGAATCTGTTCCACAAAATGTCTTGTTAAATCAAAATTTGTTTTTGGGAGCTGCAGGGGCCTCATAGGAAACTTTTTCCTGCAGTTGACTTATGATGGCTGATCATGTCAATGATATATTTCAAATAGAGTTCCAATGTAAAATAAACGAAATTTATAATCATTCTGTCAGGTCATATATCAATTTCTTAACAACAAAATTGTCTGTGTCAAAAGAAACAAATACAGCCGATATAAACCATGAATAAACAAAATGAGAATTTTAAGTTAAAATATATTTATGTATAACTATATATAGATATATATATCCTTTGATATATATATATATATATATATATATATATATATATATATATATGAATTGGTTGTCTGTAAGTATATTTGTGTGCACACCTGACAGTGGTAAAAAAAGAGGGCAAAGTAAGAAGAATAAACTGATATCAGCAGCAGCATCTAACAGCAACAATAAATACAGTAAGATTTACCTAGTGAGAACTGGCTTATTTATTTTCATCAGTATAATAGACCAGCGCTTCTGAAATTAGCGATTGTGAGACCCATCCAGGATTGCTTAAAGATTTTGGTATTTACAGAAATATTATGAATGATTACGGAAGTAGAGGTTTTTTTTCATCTATATACAAATATTTACTTCTATTGGTGCTTATCATAAAATAACTCAATGCTATTCAATAATTTTATGAATACAAACTTAATTTCTGTTACATTTTAGTAACTTTCTTTTAATTTGTATTTTCTGTAATAAATAGAAAATGCCATAAATAATATTTCACAATTATTTTAGAGGAGGTGGGATGGTACTTCTCTTTACCAAGAGAATCTTTTCCACAAAACGTTGTCAAGTGAATAATTAAACCTAGGGAATTTTAGCAATTCATTCAAAAAAAAAATATTGGACCCCTAAAACCTTAATAATAACCTTGTAAGTAATCTCATAATATACTAACTACTTTCAAAATAATGTATAAAAAAAAAAACAAGTAAATGAATAAATAATCTTATTATAATCCAAAAAATGTCTGTCTGTCTGAATACTGGATATAAATCTAGATGATTATAAATGAAATCTAGATGATTCTGGACAATTCTATGTAAGTCTGTAGTTTGTTTTTTTTTTTTCTTCTCACTAACTGGAAATATTCTGCTGAAAGATTTTCTTCTAGGCAATTGGAACCCCTCGCTAAGTGAAAGAGTCTTTCATCATGAGAGGTTCCACTTTATTTGGAAAGTCTAATGATGGATGCTAAAAGGCCGCTGATGATGTGTATGCTTTAGTTCCTGTGAATAGCAATTTGTTCCTTGAATTCTTTACCCACTTTGTCAGCTGAACACATCAAAAGGGAAAAAAAGTAATAAAACTCAAGGACATGTTAGAACAAATAAATCAACAAGTTTTATGAGTGTGAGAATGAAGCAAAGAAGGGTTGAATAATTATCAGAAAGCAAGGAGGTCATGATTTTTATAACTTATCCTGTTTGGAAATTCTAAAAGAAAAATCTTTGGTTAGTCACTCAATAGAAACCGTCATGTGACCAGTGTCTTTTAACAGCATGCCATTTCAGAGATTGATCAATCAAAAAATAGGTAAAACGGAATGATCAAAATGTAAGTTACTTCTCACATTTCTTGGTCGGCAGCGATCATTAAAAAAGTCTGAATTTTCAAAAAAAAAAACAAGCATGAATGCAGCCGGACACAAACTGAGGGATCAATTTAGCAGAGACTTACATTGCAAATTGAACCCCCCACTAAAATCCTATTTCAGTGTTGATGGTTGGATACAGAAATCCTGGAATGCAATGATCAACTTTGCCGTGGGTTTCCCATGTCTCTCAACTCTCAATAATTCACAAGTTACACTGCAACACGATTACCTCGACGCCTCTACAGGAAAAAATACACAAACCTCCCACAACTTTTGTCTGTAGTTATTTCTGGAGTGCAACATGCTTATAGGAAATGCACTACTATTAAAACAACCTTGCATTAAAATCTTCACAGAGAATATAAATGTATCCTATGTAAATGTGTTAAATTTTATTTGAACTCGAATCTGGTATGATTCATTTTATTATTGAAGCCTGTTTAAATGCTTGTAATGATCAATACTAAATTCAAATTAAAGCCAGTTATCATTGTTATTTGATTATCCATCATCTTAAACCATTGATGTTGTGACATTACTATGAAAATGTGTTTGTTGATTTAAATATACATGTGCCAGACTTAACCTTTAAAGAATGCTGTTTAAAAATCTTCCACCAAAATTGTAATTGTTTACTGAAAGTATGAGCATATATTTGTATTGCTCATAATGTAAACTCATGTTCAAACCGTTGACATCCTCTGATGAATATACTTTATATATTAATCATTTGTCTTCCTTTCAATATTTATTTGTTGTTTCAAACATTTTCCCTTGTAACCATAAGCAATGAAAAAACTCGCCATGATAATCTTAAAAGGTCATATAACAAAAAAAAAATTGACTTCAAAATAGTTGACAAGAACAATGAAAAAATTTTACCATTATTAAGTGGATATAAGAAGTGACCATAGAATGGTAGCATGCAGCACTAAATATGACTTTAACCCTGAAAGAAACAAAATGATTCTTTAGAAATAAAAATACCCTAATAAGATAGATATAGAGAACATTGGCAATTTTTGAGTAAAGATAGGGAACAGATTTCAGGTCTTGTGGAATAGTGACAGTAACATAAAGAAAAGAGTAATAACTCACACATTAGCAATTTTTGAGTAGTGATAGCAAACAGATTTCAGGCCTTGTGGAATAGTGACAGTAACATAGAGAAAAAGGTAATAACCTGAAAAATATAATTAAGGAAGCAGCAGAGATGGTAGGCAAAACAAGCATAAACAATAACAAACAAGAATTGTTAGAAGCGACATTAAGACTAATTGAAAAGAGGAGAAATATGGAGACAAAAACTGAAGAGGATGAAACCAAAAGAACAAAACTCAACAAACTATTAAACAAAAGAATGAGAGAAGAGAAGAAGGAACAAAAATATGAAGAGGATAGTAGAGGCTTCCAGAAAGGGAAAGAGCTTAAAATATGCTCAAGCTGCAGATCATACCGGCAAACAACAGATGCTTGCACTAAAGGATAGAAAAGGGCAAAACTATCAAATGTGGGAAAAAACTGTTGAGAAAAACTGAGGAATTCTACACAAATTTGTATGCTTAAAAAAAGTTCCACAAACTAATAAGCCGATAGATACTAGTGATATCCCAAACATAACAGAAGATGAAGTAGTGTTTGCACAGTGAGAATAAAACTCAAAAATGCTCCAGACAAGGAATGCAGGACAACAGACCTCCCAGAAGACGCAGGCAAAATCTTTCACAAAGGATTAACCCAGCTATTTACACAGAACATTTGAGAAAGAAAAGTATAAGAGATAATTGAGACTCCTATAGTTACCACCTTATTATATTAGTATCTAAATTCTATAAACTATTCACAAAAATACTCACTAATAGATTAACAGACACTAGTTGAAAATCAATAATGTGGACAAGTAGACTTTAAGAATGACTATTCAAAAATAGACCTCCTGCATATAATATATCAAGTAATCAAAATGTCGTTAGAATACAATAAGCCACTTTGTTTGGGCTTAGTAGATTATGAGAGAACATTTGATTTCATAGAACATATGGCTGTCTTAAAGTCATATAGGAACAGGGTGTTAACAAGAATTATATACAAGTCATTGAGAACATATACCAAAATGGCACCACAATAATTAGACTACATAACAAGATAAAGATAGAAAAAGTAGTAAGACAAGGGAATACAATATAAATTATACACAGTGAGCTTCTTTTGGAAAACTGACTGGGAGGGAATGGGAATAAGCACAGACAGATAATATTTGAAGTACTTGAGATTCACCATTGATATTACTATGATGTCAGAAGCATTGGAAAAAATTCAAAGCATGTTAACTAATCTAAATAGTGAAAATAAAAAATAGAGTTAAATATTAAAAGAACAAAGACAAAAGTTATTTTCGATGATAAAGTAACCAGAGAGACCAAGAGAATAGAGGCAAAGGTTCTTGAAGAGGTCGATGAATATGTTCACCATGGACAGGTAATTAAGTTGGAGAAATACCATGGAAGAAAAATAAAACAATGCATAACGATCAGCTGGAAATCATTTGGTATGAATAGAGACATTGAAGAGCACCCTGTCAATGTGCTTGAAGCACAAAGTATATAATGAATGCATAATATCAGCTATGACTTACAGATGCGAAACATGAAAATTAGCAAAACAAACTGAGAACCAATTTAGAATTACGTAGAGAGCCATGGAAAGAGTAATGCTAGGGATAAATGGTAAGGATATTATGCAAATAAATAAGTAACCGAAATGGAAAGGGGCTGGATATTTATCTGGGAAAGATGGCAACAGATAGAGCAAAAAGTGAAACCATTGATGCGTATGGGACAGTGAATACAGTAGGAAAAGGTCAAACACCCAATGGAGAGATGAGATAGAAAAGGTTGTCATTGAGACATGGCAGAGGCTAGAACAATCATGGTTGTCATGGAAGGAAATGGGAAAGGCTTTTGCCCAGCAGTGGACTAATGATGAATGATGATGATGGTATATACAAATATATATATGTATATTTGTATAAAAATGATTAATAAATGTGTCATCCACAGACAGCTGTTTTGTTGTATTACAACTCTTCAGTGTAGCTATAGACTATCCATTATCCCATCCAGTGCCATCGCAACCTTCTCTTCAGACCCAGAGGCTGGCATTTTACCTACGTAGAACTGGACAGTCAGTAAACTTGAATTTAAGCAATATATTTACTCACACACAATTCCCCATCCACTAGAGTGCTCTATTCCTAAGTTGGAAGAGCATAGCATAAGCTTATACTGAACGAGTTACCTCACTTAAAGAGAGCTCAACCCTGAATAAGAGAGTGTTAATTATAATAATAATGAAATAATTGTGTCATCCACGGACAGCTGTTTCGCTGTATTACAACTCTTCAGTGTAGCGATAGACTATCAAGTATCCCTCTCAGTACCGCTAGGTAGGGTCAAAACCTTTGCTTTAGAACCAGAGGCAGATGCTCTACCCCTGCCCTATGTGGAACTGGACGGTCAGAAGGACCGAATTAAGTGATGTATTTACTTACGCATTACTCCCCATCTACCAGAGTGCTCTATTCCAGAATGGGAGAGCATTGCTTAGTAGCTTATAATAGACGAATGCCCTACCTGAGAGAGTTCAACCCTAAATAAGGGAGTGTTAATTATTTTAATAATTATTAAATGTGCATGTATAGTGAATATACCATTTGGCTAAGACAATGTAAATAAAATAAACAATTAAAGAAAATGGGTCTGCGGCAGGAATGGGTCTGCTGCAGGTTGAACTGCTTCAATGTATGCGTTGCTCTTACCATTGAGCTAAACAGCCACTGGTAATGCAAAGGCTAAAATAACTGTTTCAACTCTAAATTATCATCTTGCTCATTCATGGTCTATAAATTTTTTGTTTGTATCCCTACATATGTATGAATTTAAATGTTAAACTGAGGGCAAGGTAAAAAAAATAAACATTAGCATCAGATTTCAGCAGCAACCATTGATACTGTGAGAATTACCTAGTGAGAACTGGCCAATTTATTCTTATCTGATGGAACATTATGAAAAAAACGCTTCTAGAACTAGGGGTTGTGAGACCCATCCAGGGTTAAATAAAAATCATTGGTATTTGTAGAAGCATTGAGAATAATTATGTAACTAGATTTTTTATCTCTAAACAAATATTTACTCCTGTTGGTGCTCAGTGTAAAATGACCCAATGCTATTCAATAATTTCATGAATATGAATTTAATTTCTGTTACATTTTTATAATTTTCTTTTAAATAGTATTTTTCCATAATAGACAATAAATGCCATAAATGATACTTTACAATTATTTTTGAAGACGATTTTTGATTAGTTTTTATGTTCTATTACAGTAAGATTATGTCTGAAGATTCATTGTATTAGTGCTTATTGCTTTAATAACACTGAGTGGAAGGCCTCTGACACGTCATGAATAAAGAATTCAAGAAAGCCTGCTGTAAAACTTTATAATTAATTTTTGACTACAATCTATCATCGTAATTTTCAGTTTATTTCTCGGTTATGATTTCTGCTACCAGTAAAAGCAAAAAACATGTTAATAGTTTGTTTCCTTGAAAGTATTTTCTGCTTTCAATCAGTAACACCTCTGTTATCTTTGGATAAGTGTCAGTTATTAGGAAAAAAATTTGTGTTTTGAGTTAGTTAGGTTGTAACTATTTACGATGTAACTTACTTTCCATCAATTGTATGGCTATCAAAAATTATTTTCCAGAAATTTATCTTAAAATAATCAAAAATGAAAAAATCCCTGAGAGAATTTAATTCACATTGAAAGTAACCAAAATACTTCAAAAGCTGTACTTTCATATGACTGACATAAAGTGAGGGTTTAGGTCAGCAGAACGTGAATAGAACACACACCCGCCTAAAATCTGTCTTCAAAAACAGATGCTTTTCAAAACATAGCTATCGACTTATCGATTGACAGCACCATAAGCTCATTTTCGAAAAAAAAAACCAACAGTTTCACAGCTTCATTTTACAGTTTTGCAATTTCAAAGTTTCTGTTTACAATTTCACACTTTTAGTCATTGAATGATTATTAAACACATTTGAATACAACTTGACTAAAGGCTGTGAATCCATAACATTCAGTAAACAGTGCTGATCAGAAATGAAGATAGTAAGCTCTTGGTGTAAACAATCTTTTTTCTATTTTTGTATTGCATACAAAGAAATATATTAAAGAACACTGCGCAGGAGTATGCGTGAACTTGCCAAATGGTGTGCGACACTAATGACAAGCTACCTGTTTCTACACTCAACTTTTTGGTTTGCACAACCACCATCCATTTGGTTGTGTTGTGCAAGACATTTATTGAAGAACATGTTTTATTTTTGCATTGTCAGATATTATTTTCCTCTGTTCAACGCCAGGTTTCCCTGCTTGAATATATACATATATATATATATATATATATATATATATATATATATATACATATATATATATACATATATATATACATATATATATATATATATATATATATATATATATATATATAAATTAACTATCAAATCTGGGAAGTGATTGTGTCAATAGGTGAACAGTTATATAGTCAATGACACATCATAGTGAAAACAGAGTTCTGAGATAGATTTTGTCCTAGTCAATATACATGAAGACAAAAAAACTTTGGAAAAAAACCTATTACAATATTCCAATGTGTGTCTAACACATCTCATCTTTTGTCTTTTACTATATATATATAATATATATGGTACAGATCAGGCTAGCAGTATAGCATAATATAATAATATAAACTATTAAAAAACTCAAATGGCAATGGGCAGGCCATGCTGCAAGAATGGAAGACAACTGATGGACATCACGTCTCACAACATGGATCCCCAGGGATCACATAAGAAACCAAGGCCGACAGAACACCAGATGGAGAGATGAACTCGACAGATTCAGGAAATACTGGCTCTGCGACGCCCATGATAGAGAATTGTGGTGAATCCTGGGGAAGGTCTATGTCCAACGACGGACGTTAAAAGACTGATGATGATGATGATGATGATGATGATATACTGCAACTTCTGATATGTGATTGATTTATTTCATAGAGTGCTCGATACATTCAACTTTATACTTTGAAAGTCAAGCTGTTCTAGAGTAGAGCTAGAAATGAATAGTAGAATGTGGATTCACTACACAAACTAGTTCATGTTTCTGCTCTCTCTGGGCCTCATCAGGTGAATCAGGCCCAGAGAGGGCAGAAACATGAGCTAGTTTGTGTAGCAAATCCACATTCTACTATTTACATATATATGTATACATAGATATTGATATATATATAGCCTCCAAGATTTTTTATGAAAAGTAACTCGACTGCCAGTAAAGTTTACTAATTTGTCTCCACTGAAATATCTTATGCAAAGAAAATTGACTCAAGCCAAAAAGAATAGAATACTATAAAGTGTAAAGAACTTTGACTTTGATCGTTTTTTTTTACCTTTCCTGTTACTTGGTGAACAAACTTTGCAGAGAAAAGAGATTATATAAAGTGATACATTATTATTGTCATCACTGAACTTCATACAACTATAAATCTAGGGGGGAGTTTATCTCCTCTCACTTGGCTCCTGATAACGATTCAGTGGAATATCTTTTAAGATTGAAAATTATAAAAAATGTGTTAAAATATCATATTTTTTCAACTCGACTGCGAGTCAAGAAAGCTGAGAAACATGCTCCAGAATGAGTTGATTTGAATGATTGAGTTCTTGAGCTGAATCTTACAGGCACTATATATATATATATATATATATGTATATATGTATATATATATATACATATATTCTAAAAAGCTTTACAGGTTCAAACATCAAATATACATATATATAAAAATTTTTTTCCCAGACTTTATATCATTTCAGTCAATTATTTCCCAATATCTAGTAATGTAATTATTTTCTTGGGGTTCATGTTTTATACAGAATTAGATATTATGTTACGATCAGTGTATTTTTCTTGTCGGGATCATCAGTTGTTTACCATGTAACTGTTTTGGGGATATAGGTACCATATATAATCATGTACAGGTTGAGACCAAATTTTAAGGCAAGTCATTGCTGGGAGACCTATACATGAGTGGCAATTTTGTAAGGTTGAAGTTCAAACGTAATGGGAAGGACAAGGAGCCTTGATATCAAAACGTACACTATGATCTTACGATTTTGTGACCATAAATCACCTATACACAATATTGACTTATAAATGACTATATTTGGTTTAGATAGATAGATAGAAAAACACAACAGACAAAGAACAATAGAAATCGTCCACTGAAATCATCATTATAGGTTTCTTCAGTTTTCATGTTGGTCTGGCTAGCTGGCAGGCTATGTATGTACAAGCTTCACTAATGGAGCTAGAGGGCTGAAAATTTAAACACGTACTTGTGTTATGTCTACAAGAAAGGTTTTTCTTGTTTTTTTCAAAATTGCCCCCTAAATCCTTTTAAGGGTGGGGGTCAGTTTGCATTGTAAGTTTTTGCAAAATTGATTCTTTTTTTTTTGTGTCTGCTTGTTTTTTTTTTCCAAATTCAGACTTTTTTAGTGATCACTGTCGAGCAAAAGGTGAGAGAAGTAGCTTATTCGATGATCACCATTTTCTCCAATCTTTTTAATTGATTGCCCACAACACAGCATGTGAGAGTGAATATTGCCCAAACATTTGCACTTTCAACCGTACTTCTGATCATTTTCAAGATCAGGGAAAACTGGAGGGGTTGTTAGTTTTTCTGGCTTTTCAACTGAGAGTTTGCCGTTTGACCATTTTTCCTTGCCTAATGCTGAGTCTCCTGTAGGTAGAAAGAAAGTAAAAAAGATGATCAATTCTCAGGGCCATGAAAACAATTAGGTCATAAGCGTTCGGAAATTTCAGGAAATCATGAGATCTTTCTCAGTAATCACAGCCTTTGAACTGATATATTTTCTCATTTAACCTAAAATTGGATGGTCATGTATCAGCAACTTGGGAGGTGACTTTGCATTGCCCGGAATAAAATAATTCTCCTGATCCTTGATTCTGACTAATTTTAATTCACATATATTCTTTCCTAGGAAAATTCAGAATCACTGCCATCCATGGATGTTTCTTTTACCTCGTATATTAAGCAATTGGGAAATAAAATTAGGTTGATGAAAATACTACTATCTACATATTTCGATAGCATGCCATGTTGGGTGTGATCAATTAAAACATTTGAAAAAGTGGGGATAAATGAATAAGTTACTTCTCTCATCTTTTGTTGGGCAGTAATCTCTAAAAGAAGTCTGAATTTTCAAAAAACGTGTGTATTACATAAGATGAAATTAACATAAATTTTGATTGCAAATAAAATCCCCTACTAAAAACCTATTTGGGGGCAAGGGGGATTAAAAAAATTTCTTTTCTAGACATGATAAAGAGTAAATGTATGAATTTTCAACCCTCTAGCTCCATTGGTGTAGCCTGTATACGTGATACATAGCCAACCAGTCCAACTTGAAAACTGAGAGAAACCTATGTTAATAGTTTTGTTGACAGTTACTGATAATAAAGGCTCAAACAGGTTGTGTTGACAAAAATTGATATGTATCCGGAAGTTATTAATTTTGACTAACTTTTACTTTCATCCTAACTTTCAATTGCAATTTATCACGACTTTGAATCAGATAAAAGCTAGTCAAAATTAATAATAATAATGTTGCAATACTTCATCCAATAATGAATTTGAAAAAGATATCAGCAAAAATATTGTGACAGAGCAAATCAGCATGAGGATATTAATCTTAAAAACTCATGGAATAAGAATCATATTACTTGCTGTCATAAACTGATGGTCAGAATAGTTGTCATAAAAAGCACTTGAAATTAAGGTAGACAAAATACTTATCAAAAATTGGTAATGGTAGACAATGCTTCATGTATTGAAAATTTAAATCAAGATGATACTAGTAGTCTGTGATAGGATTTGAACTCGCATACTGTATTCTTGGGAGACAGTGTGGCATGGACAATATTTTACTGATTTGGCCATGGACACCAACCAGCTAGGCTAAATCAAATCTAGTCATATAGCTATATCGTTTCTCATCTGGTCCATGGTACTTCTTCACCTCATTCAAACCTGGGATTTTTTCAAGGATTACAAATTAAGGGCCTCAATGGATGGATTTAAATTTTCTTATTTTCTAAGAAAACCTGGGAAAATGTAGTTATTTGGTTGAGGCAAAAGTTCTGTCCATTTTTTTGTACCGATAATACTTCAACGAGATAGCTTGAATGCTATCCCTATTTTGCTGTCAGGGAACTCAGTGTTAACCGTATGACTGTTCGGTACAATTTGAAGAAGCCACAAAAGGTGTCAAAGTTGAGACAATGGGTCCCACATGATTTGTCTTCGGTAGATTGCCAGCAAGAGGCTGATTGTTTTGAGTCACTGCATTCTTACCGGCTTCAGGCACCTGTCTTAGACAAGATAAGAAATAGATCCTTTTTCACTGTGTTAGAGTCATTATGAGTCCTGATGATAGACTTGTCCTTCAAATAAGAGTCGACATTTATCTTAAAATCTAGTTCAGAGTCCAGAGGGATATGCAAGGAATCGTCCATTATGGACTTTTAAATGATAAACACTCACTGCTGAAGTTAACAGCCAACGACTGTTTTAAAACAACTCTAAGCAGAAATTGCCCATCCAGTGAATGGAAAAGGGATCATTCTTCAACGCGATAATAGACGTCCTCTTACAGCAAGGCTATCGACTGCTGAATTATTTCATCCACAATATTCTCCTGACTTAGCTCCATCTAACTATCATTTGTTTGGGAGTTTGTAGAACCATTTTGATGGACACTTCTAGAGAAGTTGAAAATGAGTCAATCTCTCATTTCAGGTCATAATCGAAGGAATTTCACAAAACTTGAGAGAAGAAATAAGGCAAGGAAAGTATATTGATGATTAATCTTATCTTTAATAACCACTTTGAATGCATTACAAAATATATTGAAACAGATCTGGTTAGTCCTTCAATAGAAACCGTCACATGACCAATATCTTTTAGCCACATGCCATATTGGAGGGGGGTAATCAATTAGAAAATTTGGAAAAGGGGTGATCACTGAATAAGTTACGTCTTTCACCTTTTGTTAGGCACTGATCACTAATAAAGTCTGAATTTTCCAAAAACAGATGTGAATGCTGCTTGACGCAAACAAGGGAATCAATTTAGAGTAAACTTACATTACAAACTGACCCCCCCCCCATCTAAGAAGGTATTTGGGAGGGAATTTTGAAAAACAAAAAAAAAAATTCTTAATAAGGAGTAAATGATGAAATTTTCAGCTCTCTGCCTCAATTGGTACAACCTAAACACATGATACATACATAGCCAGCTAGACCAACATGAAAACTGAAAGAAACCTATGTTGACAGCTTTGGTTGAAAGTTTCTAACATTGAAAAGAAATTTTGCTACAACCTGATGTATGACTTCATTTGAATCTTGACTGATGGGTTTCCATTGCTTAATATAGTGGCATATGGTGCTTTGTATTTTTGGTGTGCTGTGTGCTACAGATGCACAAAAGAGCAAAAATACTTTAGTGTCTATAAAAAGCAATGGACACTAAAAGCCTTTTTAGTACAACATAAGGAAGGTGATCCTGATTGTAAATTGTGGAGTTCCACACATTTACTCATTTGATGTTAGGACAGCAAATGAATACAAAGAAATGAGAGAATTAATGAAAGAAAAACAAAATTTGGACTGGACACCATTATTCACTGATAATATTGTCTAATCAAAATTAGGTTTTTTATTAATTCTCTAATTCCTGCAACCGGGACCACCTTCGCTACATTGTGCCAAAAAGGCTTCAACTGTCCATTGCTTTTTACTAAAATATTTTTTACATTTCCACAGCACACGCAAGTTATAAAGCATCGTATGCCTCAGGACCAATCAGAGGTGATGTCCATGTCAAACAGATTCCAAAAGGTCTGAGCAATCAAATTAAAATGTAATCGGAGACTACTTCTTTATTTCTAATCTAAGCTGCTTACTTGAGAGTCTTAGAATGGAAGATGACATGAAAGCATTATGATAAAATGCAACAATAATAAGATGAGAGATAAACTTGTTTTTTTTTCTTCCTTTGATTTTTACCTTCTTTCTTTATCATTCATTCTTCTTTCTTTGAATTTTTAAAAATCTTATTTTTTCCCCCTTATTTCTATTATCTTCATACTTGAATGTTCTTCATACATATCTCATTCTCTGAAACAATTAATCACCATTACCTACAACAGACCGGTTTAAACACTGTTGCTAGGTTTAGGTTTTAATCACCATTACTTGCAACAGACCAGCTTAAACACTGTTGCTAAGTTCAGGTTTTTATCATCAGTACCTGTGACAGATCAGTTTAAACACTGTTGCTTGGTGTGGTTTATCATTGTGTTCTGACTTTTATTCATAGTAAAAACTTGAGTAAGGTGAACACTTTTTAAAAAATTCCTAAATTCGTCCCAAAATAGGTTTTTAGTGAGGGATTCAATTTAGAATATAAGTTTATGGCAAACTGGTCCCTTAGTTTGTGTTTGTTTTTTTTTTTAAATTTGAACTCATCTTAGATGACAGCCCAACAAAAGGCAAGAAAAGTAACTTATTCTTTGAACATGCCTTTTTCCAAATTTTTTATTGATCAGCCTGCTTTCAAGAAGGGTGTACAGCCAATGCATCCTCCCAATACTCACTTATCGAGCTGAAACATGGAACCTAATCAAGAGACAGATCTGCAAATTAAGAACCATACAACGAGCATATGAAAGAATTATGCTCAACCTCACATGGAGTGATCACAAGACAGCACAATACATCTGGGAGAAGACAGGAGGCAGGAACATCATAGAATCCATTAAAAAACTCAAATGGCAATGGGCTGGCCATGTTGCAAGAATGGCAGACAGCTGATGGATATCACAACTCATGATATGGATCTCAAGAGATTACATGCGCAATCGAGGCTGACAGAGTATTAGATGGAGAGACAAGTTAGACAAATTCAGAAAGTATTGGCTTCGCGACGCCCACAATAGAGAAGTGTGGCGAATCCTGGGGAAAGTCTATGTCCAACAATGGATGTTAAAAGACTGATGATGTGATGATGATGATGACCTCCAGAATGGCATGCTTCCGAAAGACCCAGGTCACATGACAGTTTGTACTGTTTTTTTTAATTTTTAATTTTTTTTGTATCATTAAATTCTGGTTTTAAAAAAACAATGGTACTGGTAGTATTTTCATCTAGGTAACCAAACTTTACCACCAGTTTAATTTATAAAGTGAAAAGAAGCATACATAGGTGGTGGTGATTCATAATTTCCCTTGAAATGCTGGTTTATTCCCATTTTTTCAAGCTTCTCTTTTAACCAACTTCCTATCTTTTGTTCTTTTTTTCTTTCAAGTCTTGAATCTCTTAACGTATCTTTTTCCTTTCTGTTCAACATTCCCCACCTCACTTTCTTCCTTTCAACTTTAAAATTCATTTCATATTTTTTCTGTTTCATTCATATATCTTTTCATTCTTTCTTTCACACTCCCTTCAATTTTCTTCCTTTCTTATTCACATTTTTAACAGAAACTTTTTCCGTTCCTTCCTTGTTTTATTTATTCTCTTTGTTGCTCATTTCCTCCTTTCTCATCACCTGCTAGAAGCTGTCAACAAAATCTGTCAATCTAGGTTTCCTCAGTTTTGAACCCTTCTACCAGTCTATCGACATTTCTATCACCATTGGATTACCGGTAGATAGACATTATTGGCGTTTCAATATGCAATACCTCTATTACCAAAACAAGGCTGCAGTGTCTGATATTAGACGAATATTCCCGAATTTGCTAATTGGTCTTTCAAAATGGCAGTGCCAAGTCAAATCTAAGACGGTCTGTTCAAAAATGAGTGTATATATACAATATACAGCAGGTTTTGAGCTTCTAAGCTAAATTGAGTGAGTTTTCTGATAGTGGAAGCTCTGGTGAGTGATTTTCACTATGATGACGAAAAAATCGGCCTGAAACAGGTATTAGTTTATTCACCGAGTAGTGCTATATAGTTGGGAGAAAATCTACCACTAAAAGGGTCAAATTGGTCTGGTTGGCTGACTTGGTATGTATGTATATATTCATACATGTATATATGTATCATGTGTATAGGCTGCACCAATGGAGCTAGAGGGCTGAAGATTTCAATATTTACTCCTAATTTGTTTAGAAAAAACGTTTTTTGTTTTTTGAAAATTCCTCCCTGCATAAGTTTATTGAGAGGGATTCTATTTGCAATGTAAGTTTATGCAAAATTGGTTGTTTGTTTTCATCAAAATGAAGATTTTTTTAATGATCACTACTCAACAAAAGGTGTATGGAATAACTCATTTATTGATCAATCATTACTTTTCCTAATTTTTTAATTGATCATCCCACCCCTAGCACGGCACGCTTCCAAAAGACGTTAGTAGATGATTTCTACTGAGGGACTAACCAGACCTCTTTCCATATAGTTATTTACTAAACGTTGCCTGGCACAAGGCTACAATAAGGGAGCACTGGACTTGCTGCATTAGTGAACAGTTCTGTGAGCTTGCTTAATATTTTGCTCAATGACAGCGGTATTCTAACTGCATTCCTTGGAACCCCAGGGTTCTATGTGTCCTTTCCAGGGGTTCCATAAAACAAAGTGACATTTTCATAATGTACTGTGTAAAATTCGTATCTTGCATAGATTAATCACTGAAGCCCATGTATGCATTAGAGGAAATAATATGAAAAAATGGATCTTTTATCTAAAATTATCAAAAAAAGATGGATATTCTATCTAAAATTATCTAAAAATGATTTGGGCAGTGTTGGTTCAAAATGACAGTAGAGACCCCCAAAAGCACTTTCCACATGGTGCCTAGTGGTGAAATCATGCAGATTTTTTTGGTTGTATCCCCCAAAATGTGATGAGAAGTAAGCAGAGATACACACACCCACACCCATTGACAAATGCAAAGTTGAGCAAAGA
Source organism: Thysanoteuthis rhombus (assembly GCA_963457665.1). NCBI lineage: Eukaryota > Metazoa > Mollusca > Cephalopoda > Oegopsida > Thysanoteuthidae > Thysanoteuthis > Thysanoteuthis major. The sequence continues at coordinate 24,471,858 of OY735234.1, read as the reverse complement.
GAGAAGAATTGTAGCCCATTTGGCTGGTTGGTCGGGCAGGCAATTTGTGGGGCAACAGTAATTTGATTCTTTCTCACGAAATAATTATTTTGTGGCTTTTACATAACTTTATCTTATTTTTGTAATATAAACTTTTTATTTAAGAAAAAAATAAACATTTTGTCTATTTAATTAAAAGCATCTTGTGTTATTTACATACCATTGACGCTGTTCAGTTAGTAGTTATTCATACTTCTATTTCAACTCAGTAAGCCTCATTCTTATTTTCCATTTGAGTTCATATTTTCTATTCGGGTTTATACACATTCAGATAATTCTATAAACAAGGCCAAAATGCTATAGTTATATTCATAAGTAAATATATATATAGGGAAATTTTGAATTTCTGAATGAAGGTGTTCCCGATAAGCAATTTTCCTGATCTATCCATTTCAAAATAATAGTCTTTGATAAAAATCATATACACATGTGATCCCAAGCCAGGGTAAAGAAGGAGGGTTGGGCATGGAGCTAGCAACTTAATGTATTAAAATTTACAGTGAACCTTCATTAAAACGGGCTAAAGAGAGGGGAGTGTATATTTCAGCCGATTGTCCGTGTTAATTAAAGACAGGGTTGTATACTGAACACGGTATTAGAAAGTATATACACTTAGGTCTAATTAAATAAGATCTGACCCCTTCAGAAAATCCCAAATATAAATCATTATAATTTTGTTTATTTCTAAATGTTTAGAAGTGATTGTAGTAGTAATTTTGAATTGGTCCTCTTGAAAATATGATGATCTTACATTTAGTCAGGCAGAAGCATATGGTGATGGAGAAAGTATGAATTCTGATTAGAGAAGAAGACTACTTTAACTTCACTTTCTCTCTAGTATCATATTGAAAGGGATAATCAACTATGGGACAATTCACATGCAAAGGAAAATGAGTGAGAAATGCAATTTATAACCAGTGAAAATCTATTAGTGTAAAGATGTTACAATCTCTTGTGGGGTGGTTGCTATTATGAAAAGTTCCAGAGAAAGGATAAATTTTTCCCCTTTTTTTCTTCAAAGTATTATAAATCATTATTATTCTTAAACTTTCATGATGGTCACTCTCTTAATGCGGATTTTGTCTGTTTTATCCGATATCCAGATTAACAGGATGCATTTTAACAAGGTTTCACTGTAATTGCTATTCAAACAGCAGCAGAGTGGTTATGGACCTATGCTCCACATTGAGTCCGCAGGAATGAAAAAACAAAAACGCACACACACACACACACACACACACATACACACACATACAAATTGGATTAGAAGTAAAAGATACAAAAAATAAAAGGAGACAGGTCTGGTTAGTCGCTTAATAGACACTGTCATGCAACCAATGTCCTTTGGCAGAAAGCTGCATTCAATGGTGAAGTACATCTGGGAAAAGACAGGAGTCAGGGACATCATAAAATCCATTAAAAATCTCGAATGGCAGAGGGCTGGCCATGTTGCAAGAATGGCGGACAACCAATGGACATCACGACTCATGACATGGATCCCCCAAGATCACATGCGCAACCGAGGCCGGCAGAATATTAGATGGAGAGACGAGCTAGATAAGTTCAGGAAGTACTGGCTCTGCGATGCCAATAATAGAGAAGTGAGGCAAATCTTGGGGAAGGTCTATGTCATTGAAAGACTGATGATGATAAATTGAAGAACTGGAAAATGGGGTAATCAAGAATAAGTGACTATTATCTTCTATTGAAGGATCACTAAAAGGTTCGAATTTTCAAAAAACAAGCCTGAAAGCAGCCAGACACAAACTGAGGGATCAATTTAGCAGAAACCTACATTGCAAATCAAAACTCAAATAAAAATCTATTTAGGGGGAATATAAAAACTATAAGTTTCCTCTAGACATAATAAGGGATTATGCAGGATATATATGTATATATATATATGTATATATATATATATATATATATATATATATATATATATATATATATATATATATATATATATATATATACGTGCACATATACATAGCCAGCCAGCCAAACCAGCTTATAACTAAAGAAACCTATGTGGCCTATTTTGGTGACAGTTTTGGTTGACAGTGTCTAATTAAAAGATGTTAAAAATAAAAAAAGAAAAGTGTAATACCTGTCTCTGGTTGACTAGGGTTTGAACATTAGTTCATAAGTTTGCCCAAGGTTTACACATAATCTGCTCAGGTGGTGTAATAATAAGCACATCTGCCTCACACATAGACAAATCCAGGTTTGATTCCTGGTATGGGCAAAGAGCGTGGAAAACTCTTCATTAGGACATTCATATACTCTCAGCAGCTAATTGAATACACTCTTAGCTGTGTGATTAGGGAGGAAAAAAAATCAAGAATGGAGTTGTGCCTTCCCCTATTTGAAAGGGTTGCAGCAAATTGGAAGAAGAGCCTCGAGGTTAGCTCCAACTGCAGCAGCATTACAGTCTTTGACTTTTGAAGGTTTATTCAAAAATCGGTGAAAGATATCATGCATAAAAACCAGAGATCCACATGTTAAAATGAAGTAACTACAAAATGTTGTAAGCTAAAATAAAAGACTAAAAAGTTAAATAAACTGAATAAAGAACGATCAATAGAATGATTACTAACCCGAAATTTTCCAGATTAGAAATCAGCCTGTTTCTAAAAACAAGACCTGAGAAGTGAATGCTAGAAATAAACATTTGAGCAAGAAGTTACCCCCAAATTATACACATGAACCTTTTTTATATATTACACCTGACAGAGATAGATAGATAAATGTACAGACATGAACAGACTAAGATAGATAGATAGATAGATAGATAGATAGATATGAACTGACTGAGATCGATAGATAGTTAATTAGGTAGGATCAGACTGAGATGGATAGATAGATTGATAGACAAGATATGAACCGATAGACAAATAGATAGATAGGTAGATATAAACAGAATGAGATAGATAGATGAATATTTAGAAGGGACAGATAGATAGATAGATAGATAGATAGATAGATAGATAGATAGATAGATAGATAGATATGAACAGACTGAGACAGATAGATAGATAGGTAGATATGAACAGACTGAGATAGATAAATGAATACATTGAATGGACAGATAGATAGATTCATAGATAGCTAGATAGATATGAAAAAGCTGAGATAGATAGATATGGATGAACTGAGATAAATAGATTGATAGATGGATATGAACAGACTTAGATAGATTGATAGATAGATATGTGTGAAAAAGATATGAGTAGACGGAGAATGATTGATAGATATGAAAAAGATGAGATTGTCTTGAAAAGAGATGGATAGATTAATAGATATGTGGGATAGATTGATTGATAGATTGATAAATGGATAGACGGATAGGTTTAATTAGTCACTCAATGGTTGTCTGACTAACACCTTTTGGTATCATTCCATGTTGGCGATAATCGATGAATGAGTTACTTCTTTCGCCTTTTGTTGAGCAGTTATCACTTAAAAAAGACTGAATTTAAAAAAAAACAGGCAAACACACACTAAAGGATCAATTTAGCATAAATCTACATTGCAAATTGAACTTCCCACAAAAAGCTATTTGGAGGGAATTGAAGAAAAACCCAAAATATTGTTTTTTTCTAGACATGATAAGATGTGAAAGTTCAAAATTTCAGCCCTCTAGCTACACTGATGCAGTTTATAAATGCCAGATATACATACATACATGTATGTATACATAGCCAGCCAGCCAGCCAGCCAGCCAGCCAGATAAACTAGTTTAAAAACTAAGAGAAACCTATGTTGACACTTTCGGTTGACAGTTTCTAATAGATAGATAGATAGATAGATAGATAGATAGATAGATAGATAGATAGATAGATATAAAAAGTTGATGTAGATAGGCATGAGAAATCTAAAATAGATAGATTGATATGAAATCACTGAAATAGAATGATACAAATAATCTGAGATAGATAGATATATAGATAGATAGATATGAACAATCTGAGATAGATAGATAGATAGATTGATAGATAGATAGATATGAACAATCTGAGATAGATGGAAAGATAGATATGAACAAGCTGAGATAGATAGATTGACAAGAACAAGCTGAGATAGATAGATAGATATAAACAAGCTAAGATAGATAGATTGGTTGAGAGAAAGACAGAGTAAGAGAAAGACGGAAAGAAAGAGATGCATAGATGAAAATCAGTCAATAAAATAATAACTTACCGAAAAATTGTCCTGATAAAAAATCAGACTGTCTCCAATGACAAAGTCAGGTGAGCAAATGCTACAAATCAACTATGTTACCCACAAATTATGCATAAGAACTTTTTTTGTATTATACTAGAGACAGCAGAGTCTCAGGATTGGCTGCATAAAACGTATTGTATTTTTTGTCCATACTTCATAATTCAATGACAAGATGTTCTCAGAGCTGGCAAAATATAGAAGACCACACAAGGATTTTCTGATTGTGTTTCTTGTTTCAATGAAGTCGGACCTGTGAAGCTGAAGTCAGCTCTTCTCGTTCGGTCCCGTTGATTTACAAGAGAAGAAAAATTTGTTGAATCAGGAATCTCCTGTCCATTTTTAAACCAGGCAATCTTGGTGGAAACTTGTTTGGTGTGTAATTATTTATTTGGAACAAACCAGGAAAATTCATCTATCTCAGCCTATTCATTTCTACCTATCTATCTCAGCTTGTTAATATCTATATATCTATCTCACACTGTTCATATCTATCTATCTATCTATCTATCTATCTATGTATGTATCTATCTATCTTCCTATCTAACCGTGTTCATATTTATCTATCTCTCTATCTGTTACTTTTTTCTCATTCTTCCTCCTTATCAATGTACTAACTGAAGTACCTGCCTCACCTAGGTTTTAATATTTGAGAAAAAGACAAAATATTTCAAACTTGTAAAAAAAGTTTCCCTTCATTTTTGACCCTTGAGGGGGGAGAAAAATTTACTCTGCTTTTGACCCTTGAGAGGAAAAAAGTTTCCACCCACTTTTGATCTTTTATTGGGAAAAGATTCCCTTTACTTTCGACCCCTTAAAGTTTTCCCACCCTAAGACCCCTAGAAGAGGGGAAAAGTTTCCTTTCACTTTTGAAAAATTATGTTACCAAATAAGATAAGAAGATCTATATATGTATATATGTATATTGAATGGAAAATAAGGGTCCAGCTAAGCATTATAGTTACATTGTAAACAGAACCCCTACCTCAAAACTTTTTGTTTTAAAACCTTCCCCTAGGTCCATTGAGTATACTGCCAAATTTGGTTGGGCTGTTTGTATGTTTAGGATGTATCTATAACATGACAGACTAACAGACATAGAGAAGGTGACACTTCTCACTTTAACAGACAGGGAGAAGGTGACATCTCACTAATATGTAGATGAGTATATGTGAACATATACACATGCATTCATATAATCACACACACACATATGTACACACATGGGCACATTCATACAAACATATAAAAAATATGAAGTTGTAATACACATATATATATTTGATTGTAAATTGTGTTATATTATATTGAAACTCTTATGAGAAATTATCTCTCGCTATTACATGGTGAATGTACCATTTGGCCCAGACAACGTACATAAGAATAAACAAATAAAAATAAACAAAAGAAAAACTTCAATGAACAAGATGAGAATTTGGAGTTGAAGCAGTTATTTATGCCTTTGCATCACACACGGCTATTTAGCTTAATGGCAAATGGAACTTTTGCACATGCTAAATATATATATATATATATATATATATATATATATATATATATATATATATGGATATATGGATATATACATATGTATGTATGATATATCCTATATTAGAGGAACGTCAACCAAAACTGTCCTTAAAACTGTCAACATAGGTTTCTTTAGTTTTTAAACAGGTCCAGCTGGCTGGCTACATATGTATATATGATTATAAATTGCATTATACTATATTGAAACTACATTTGGAATGATCTCTTGTTATTATACAGATATAGTTTCAGTATAATATAAATATTCTGATTATTTGATTGATCACCCCTAACACAGCATGTTACCGAAAGACCTTGGCCATGTGACACTTTCTATTGAGTGACCAACCAGACCGGTTTTTATATATATTTATTATTAGATTTGACAAATTGTTTCAATGTTTTTACATCTTTTCAGGCAAGCGAATGCGAACGAATCAAACATTTATTTTTTTCGAATTATCATTTTACATATGTCACTGCCATATCTCATTCTATTCTTACCCTGCAATTTTTCAAAATTTGATATATCTTAAATTTTATGTTTAAAATGGCCTGATTAGTCGAAATATATCCATTGTCAAAACATATATGAAAGAGAAAAATAGATTAATAAAGTTTAATAAAGTTAAATTGGAATGTAGTAAACTTCAAGTTATTTTTATTTGAGATCTTTTTCAATGTTGAATATATATCTTTAAATATAAATTGTTTATGGGGATGCTTACAGGGGCCTTTTGCAGGAATAAATAAATTTCTATGTTGATAAAAATTAAAATCAAAATTGTGAAAATAAAAGCTATTAGCATGTATTTCAAGTTGTTAAATAAGTCATCTTTTTATACATATCTTATATATCTATTTTGCTGTCTACGTTTTGATATTATTACATTTAAACACACACACACATGCACATACACAATTGAGCACACATAGAGACATATATATATATATATATATGTTTTAGAGAGAGAGAGATGGAGAGAGTAATCAAGAGAATAAGACAGATATATATAAGACAAAATTGAACCTCAATAAACATTAATAGGTATGTACAGACAAAAAGAGAGAAAAAGAAAAAACAAGAACCATATGTTCAACAATATGTACACCATCCATGGTAGTAGTAGCAATAAGGGTAAAAAGGAGTGGAAGAAGAGCAAACAGTCTTATGTGGACCTTGTGAATTCTATTGTGACATCATAGTAGCTGAAAGAGAAAAAAAATTGATTAGAATACATGTTCTAACAATGCCACGCCTTTTGATGATAATACACTTAATTAATGTAATCGGAACTGACCAACAGTCTGAGTGATTGAAGAATGTTTTTTTGAGATCCGTGCACACATCAAAAAACAAATGTGTGTTTTTGTATGTCTTTGTACCTATCAATATTGATATAGAGATACTTTAGGCCACATCACTTATACAAAATAGCTTTGAACTATGCCTGCGAGCATCTGTGTTTTATGTCAGTTTATTTGATCAAAAGAAGAAGAAATAAAGCGAAGAATCACTCTAGGTTGGCAAGCTTTTGGTAGAGTCAGCTCAACTTTTAAGAACATACAAATCCCACTAAAAAGAAGGGCATACAACTAATGGATTCAAACGATAGTCACCTGTGGAGCTGAAATATGGAACATAACCAAATAATTAACCCTCAAACTGAGAACCATTCAATGTGCATATGAGAGAATCAGGCTCAACCTCACATGGAAAGATCAAAAGACTGCCTAGTATATCAGAGAAAAGACAGGAGTCCAAGATATCGTAGAAATAGTTATAAACCTCAAATGGCAATGGACTGGTCATGTTGCAAGAATGGCACACAACCGCTGGACATCGCGACTCACAATGTGGATCCCCAGAGTTCACATTCAAAATTGTGGCTGGCAGAAAGCAAGATGGCATGATGAGTTAGACAAATTCAAAAAGTACTGGCGCCATGATGCCCATGATTGAGATGTCTGGCAAATGTAATGGGAAAGTCTATGTCCAATGGCAGACACTAAAAGGATGATGATGATGATGATGATGATGATGATGATCCATTAACAAGATGTGTCTTGAGGTATCAGAAAAGCCTGAGAGAGCTTGTTAGGATTTTATGCTTCGTGTATAACTACAGATATAAAAGAATTTCATTTGGGGGTCTTGGAATGCACTCCAGGGCGACCTGATCACTCCTCTTTCATTTGTGACAATCTTTACTAATATGGATGTACACAGGGAGATTTGTATTAATGAGTTTTCCACACTCTTTGCTCATACTGGGAATTGAACCCCAGACCTTCTGCGTATGAAGTTGATACAGTAACCCTTACACCATCTGAGTGGACTAGGTACATACAGGGAACGCTCAAAATTTTCCTCCATATAAATTGTTGATAATTGCTTCTTTCTTTCATGCCATTTTGGCATATGGGAGGTTTTTATAGGAATGCTATTCTTTCAGATAATGAGGAGAACCTGGATAAGATTAGATAGATGGATGTAAACATTGATAGATAAATAGGGAGAGCAATAGGTAAGAGAGAAAAACAGAAAAAAAAAAAATACATATATATATATATAAAGACAGGAAACACAGAGACAAATGAACAAGTTGGGTTGGGGGCAGGGTAATAAAGATGGAAATTTCTCATAACCAGTTTGTGCACTCGATTCTTCCTCTATAAATTCTGTTTTGTTCATTGGAATCCGTGTGAAAAAAAAAGGCGAAAGCGCAGGATAATATCAATCATTAATTAGCACAGTTAATTTGATTTTCACCTCCTTAAATATGTCCTTGGGATTATAGTTATGGCTCTGTTTATTCCACTTGAGTGCAACTGAAATTTACTCAGCACAAGGCCAAATATGCCGGGCCAGCTTCGAGGTCCCTGATGACCCAAGCAAACTGAAATTTGGCACCCTTTTCCATTAACCATCTCTATTTGGATAAATCAGCAAAAAGAGAAAGAAGCAGAATATAAAATGCTACTCGCTGTACAATTTGTTGACTTCAAAGAAGTCTTCAGGTCAGTAGAAATCCCTAAGGTCATTGATGCTATTGTACGCAAACACATAGATCTTATATATGTGTAAGTCTTGCAACATATCTGCTGACACAGCAGTTCCTTTACCAGGCAACATAAAGGATCTGGACCCTTTCAGCTCAATCATGGACAAGGTAATACCAGCTCTCACAAACTCTTCACAGCCTGCCTCAAGATGATCATCTGAAAACTAAACTGCAAAAAGAAAGGAATCAGAATAGACAGTGAATATCCAAGTAACTTCAGATTTGCTGTTTGCATTGTCCTTTTGCTGAGAATCTTCAGGGTCTCCAAATAATGTGAGACAAACTAATTGAAGAAAGCAAGAAAGATGGTCTCCACATGAACATCAGTAAAACAAATGTCATGTACAACGAATATGTTGAGGACAACAACACAACAATCAAAATCAAAATGCAGAGCTGAAGAAAGTTAACCTTAAAGAACAAGAAAATATCATTTGTTAAAAAAAAAGAATATACAACCAATGCAGCTCCCTGATAGTCACCAATGGAGTTGAAACATAGAACCTAACCAAAAGATTGACCCTCAAGCTGAGAACCATGTCACAGGCACAAGAGAGAATCATACTCAACGTCACTTTGAGTGAACACAAGACAGCACAGTGTAGTAGATAAAAACAGAAGTCATAGATATGGAAACCATGAGAAAACTCGAATGGCAATGGGCCTGTTGTTGCAAGAATGTTAGACAACTGCTGGATATCACAACTCATAACATGGGTCCCTGGAGATCAAGGAATTTTAAAATTTTGACTGTTTTCTCCTTTTTTCCGTTTCTACGGTCTCAGACACATAATTTAACATTCCCTTGTTTCAAGTCCCCCACACAACTGCCCATGTTGCTGTTACCTAGGGCCAAGCAGCAAATATAGAACACTGGGGGTAAGAAGAATGTGTTGCACTAATTCTCCCCAATAGAGAGCATCACCCTACCTTGATTTCCTGGCTCTTACGTGGGCTTGAACAGTGACCTCAGGCACCAATGCAAAATACACAACTATCTCAATCATGAATCAGGTTCCTATAAAATACTCAGTTTAGTCTGGTGCAAGGCAACAATAAAGGCAAATGAGGAAGATTGTGTTGCTGCAATTATTACACATGATGATGAACATTGGAATTACCATCTAAGTTAACCAATTTTGATGTTTTCTGAATGGAGACTGAAGACCTCCCAAGACAAATCCTATTTTTCGAACTGAGAGAAGGAACTAGAACAAGGGTGGTTGAAAGAAAAGATACATGGATCGATTCAAGACAGCTGTCCAGGAATTGTTAATTCAACTGTCGAATTGTGAAATCTCTGCATATGACTGGCCAGCATAGAGAATTTGTAATCGTGGAATGAAGAAATTCAAAAACCAAACTGCCTTCAATCCTGACCACTGACTATTCCTCTCTTTCCAATCTATGGTTTGAGCAACAAAGCATGTCAAAACAAATTTTTGATAAAAAAAAATTGCAAAATTAATCAGCATTTTTTTTCCTGCTGCCAGAAACATCTAATCTATCAATGCAAAAAATTACTAAAGCTAACAAGGAAAGAGTTGGAGTAGCAGTAAAGTCAGTGAGAAGCAACAAAACATTGAGACCTTGCTTACAAAGACAAGATTCAAATGCAATAGGTGTTCAGATACAATTTTCATTTTTTTTGCTCCATTTTTCCCTAATGCCACAGTTTCCTGTATTACTTACTTCCTAAGTACTGATGAGAGTGAATAAGAGTAATGTTTACCTATATGATGGCTTGGCTCCACAAACAAAGATTTAGGAAAGTTTTCCATATCTTTAAAGGTCCTAAGCTGGCAGGGCTTGCACATGAATAGTCCAAAGGTCTGGAGTTTTAATATGAGGCATGCCTTATGCCTACCTACTCTTTTAATCAAGGGTTTGCACGAGGTGGTAAGATAGGAGCGAGGTCCCTAGGTCGCAGGATTTGTTGGGGTTTCCTTCTCCTGGCAAATGATCAAGATAGCTGCGGAGGTCTGTCACCCTGTTGATGGAGTATTCCAACAGTATGGCTGATCTTGGTAATTGAAGCTCAGGTCCTGTACGCACCACTGAAAGCAGATGCCTGAGCTAGCTGTAGGTGTCTGCAGCCCCTCCAAGAGAGTAATCCAACAGAAAAACGTGACAAAAAAAAATTTCTGTATGAAAGATATTTAGTTAGAATTTAGTGCTTAAATTTTTAGTGCTTAAATTTTTAGTGCTTAAAGACTTCTGATATTCATTGAAGAAATTTTCTTTTTCAGCGACATCTTTGATATCCGAATAATCAATTATCTGAATAAAATGTTCCTGATCTATCTTGTTTGGATAATCAATTTCAGTTTTATTTTCTTTCAGTTTTTAAAAATTTAAATATAATTTTAAAAATTTTACTCTAGATAAGAACTCAACATCTCAGCTTGAATTTAATTCAAATATATACGTATATATTATTGTGTCATCTACAGAGAGCTGTTTCATTGTATTACAACTCTTCAGTTGGCTATAGACAATCCGTTATCCCATCCAGTACCACAAGGCAGAATTGAAACCTTCGCTTCAGACCTGGAGGCCAGAATCCTACCACTGGGCCACGGAATTGGACAGTCAGTTAAGCTGAATTTAGGCTATATATTCTATTTTTGCTTAAATCCCCCGTCCACCAGAGTCCTCTATTCCTATGGATATATATATATATATATATATATATATATATATATATATATATATATATATATATATATATATATATATATATATATATATATATATATATATATATATATATATATATATATATATATATATATATATATATATATATATATATATATATATATATATATATATATATATATATATATATATATATATATATATATATATATATATATATATATATATATATATATATATATATATATATATATATATATATATATATATATATATATATATCCATTCCTCACATATATGAACCACCATAGACCGTGTGTACACCAGAAGTGATTATCTAGAAAAACTATTAAAAAAGAAACTGTTTATCTAAAATCATATGAAAATTTCAGCACGAGGTCCAAAATGACCATAAAGACCCCAGAAAGCAGTTTAAAAAAAACAAAACAAAACTGTTTTTAGGTTGTGCCAAGTGATGTGCTCATGCACATTTTCAAGGTTGTAGCCCCTAGAATGTGTTCAGGGGACACACAGACAGACACACAGACAGACACAGAGGAGCAAAGAGAGAGGAATCTGTAACCCACTTGGCTGGTTGATCAGGCAGGCCATTTGTAGGGCAACAGAGATTCGACATGGATTATGTTTCTTATACGTGGATTAATTTACTGAAAAGCTGAAACAATAACCCGTGTAGATATCAGTATGCTTTTTGATAGATTTTATGAAACATGTTTTTTTTTGTGTGTTGCTTTATTAGAATGAATTACAGCCGAACAAACAAGGGGGAAAAATAACATAGCCGACAGAAGTAATAACATAAAACATTTTTGATTAGATTAATTATGAAATCATTACTTCCACTGGCCCAGGCAAGCTCTTCTTCATCATCATCATCAGTCTCTTAATGTCCGTTGTTGGACATAGACATTCCCCAGGATTAGTCTGGGTTCTCTATTGTGGGTGTCGCGGAGCCAGTACTTTCTGAATTTGTGTAGTTTGTCTCTCCATCTTGTATTCTGTTGCCTCCAGTTGTGCATGTTGATAACTAATGTTTACTTATCATTTAACTTAGATACTTAACTTTAATTCAAAATTTATTCTTAGATTAAAATCAAATTTTTTAAAATCTTAATTCATAATTTTTTTCAGATTTGAAAAAAAAATTATAAGTTTAGAATATTTTGAATTTTTTTATTTCACTTCCATGATTTTCCCAGTTTCACTTCAACTTCAATCTTTTTGTCACTTTTCGACAACTTCCAATGAACATCATCTATTTTATAAACTGTTTCCACATCTTTATGCATGGAACTTTTGCTGGAAGATATTCAACTTAATTAATAGAGAAGTTTTAGTATAAGTGCATTAAGAAAGAAGAAAATTATGTTGAAAAATTAATACAATACTCCCTTTCATAGTGAAGGACTCTTATAACAATATTTAACTTAGTGAGAGGCCCCAATTGATAAAAAGAATATCTCTGAATGACATATTTTCAGTTTGTGAGAGAAAAAAAATGAGAAATTTTACAAAATTATCCAGAATCATCTAGATTGCATTCATAACTATCAAGATTTGTATCTAGTATCTAGGTGCTTATTTTCAGAGACGGAAAGATGGACTATCATCTATTCATTTATTACAATATTTAACTTAGCGAGAGGTCCCAATTGCAAAAAAAAAAAACTCTTAATGAAATATTATCTGTTTGTAAGAAAAAAAACTGAGGAATTTCAAAAAATCATCCAAGATCATCTAGATTGCATTCATAACTATCTAGATTTGTATCTAGAATCTAGGTGCTTATTTTCACACAGACAGAAGGATGAACTATTATCTATTTATTCATTACAATATTTAACTTAATGAGATGTCCCAATTGCAAAAAATTGAGAATTTCAAAAAATTATCCAGAATCAGCTAGAGTGCATTCATAACTATCTAGATTTGTATCTAGTATCTAGGTGCTGATTTTCAGACAGTTAGATGGATGGACTAATATTTATCTATTATTTACATTATCAACATATTTATTTAAATATATACAGTATTTAGAAAGTAATTCATTCATTATACATTATTTACAAGGTTATTATTGAGGTTTTAGGGATGCAGTATTTTTATTTGGCTTGAATTACTAAATGCCCATTGGTTTGATTATCACTTAATGAATTTCAACAAAACGCTTTGCAGAACAAAGAAAGTTGTTTCTGTGCTGGGTCGTCATGTCTGAAGAGGGTTAACATGCAAGCTCTGTTGCTATGTGGGCAAAACTGTCACAGAATACGTCGGGTTAGTCACTCAATAAAAACCGTCACGTGATCAATGTCTTTTGGCAGCATGCTGTGGTTGGAATGATCAATTAAAATAATGGAAGAAAAGGTGACCAATTAATAAATTACTTTGCTTGCCTTTCGTTGGGCAGTGATCAATGAAACATCTGAATTTTCAGAAAATAAATAGGCACAAACTAAGGACCAGTTTAGCATAAACTTACATTGCTATCTAAACCCTCCACTAAAAACATATACTGGAGAAGAGATTTTGAAAAAATAGAAATTTTTTTTCTAAACATAATGAGGAGTAAATGTCTAAATTTCCACCCCTCAAACTCTATTGGTACGATCTGTATGCATGATACATACATAATCAGCCAGACTGACTCAAAAACTGAAGAAACCTATTTTGACGGTTTTGGTGACAGTTAGAAACCGTCAACCAAAACTGTCACCAAAAGTGTAAAAATATGTTTCTTCAGTTTTCAATTTAGTCTAGCTAGCTGGCTGGCTGGCTATGAATGTATCATTCATATGGACCACGTCAATGAAGCTAGAGGGCTGAAAAAAATTTACATTTACTCCTTATCACGTCTAAAAAAAATGTTTTGTTGATTTTTGAGAATCCCCTTGTAAAAACTCTCAAGCTTTAGAGAAGGTTTAACAAGGCCTATAACTCTAATGCTTTCAACATCCCCTAAGTAGAATTTTAGAGGGGAGCTCAATTTGCTATTTAAGTTCATGCTAAATCAATCTCCAACTTTGTGTCCCTTCTTTGTTTTTGAAAATTCAGACTTTGTAGTGATCATAGCCTTACAAAAGGCGAGAGAAGTAACTTAATCATTGATCCCCCCCACTTTCTAATTTTTTTAATTGATCACCCCCAACACGGTATGTGACACTTTCTATTTGGGAACTAACCAGACCTGTTTCGGTTTTGGTTTCTAGCAAGGCATGAAAAAGTACGAGAGGAGAACGAATGAGTGAATGAATTGAGGAAGTAAATTATAGAGTTTGTGAAAAAAGTGATACACAAAAAAGTGAATATTCAAAAAAAAGCAATCCTTGGAGAAAAGCTGAACCTTCAATTTCTTGAACAGCCATTTTCAATTGCTAAAAGTGGCTGAATTCAAGGAAAGGGATATAATTGGTCCTCTTTACATGGTAAACGACGAGGTGATTTGAAAAACATTATCTTGAACAAAGTTTTTGTTGTCATTATTTGTTAATATGTGAATAAACATTGTTATGGATTATAGTTAATTAGATAATATGAAAAATGAATGGTGATATTGGAAGTTTTGTTTCAAAATCGTTGGAATTTTATTCCTACCTTTCATCCATTTTCATTTAGCCGCAAACAAGTCCTATAAATGAATGAAATGTCAGAATAAAATTTCAATAATTTCAAAGCAAAACTTCCAATATTGTCATTCATTTTTCAAATATATATATATATATATATATATATATACATATATATATTTCATAATATATTTTCAGTTTGTAAAAAGAAAGAAATAGAAAACAGATTTTATCCTCGTAGATATTTAATCACAGTGCTCAATACACAGTAAATAGAGCTATTAATATATAAAAATAAGAATTACAAAAATATGTACACTGTGAATGTTAAGTTTTTGCACCCATCAGCAACCCAATATATATTTTTGTAATTCTTATTTGTATATACACACATATATGTGTATATATATATATATATATATATATATATATATATATATATATATATATATATATGTGTGTGTGTGTGTGTGTGTGTGTGTGTGTGTGTGTGTGTGTGTGTGTGCGAATGGAATAAATATTTCAATGTAAAAGATTTTGCACCCATCAGCAACCCAATATATATTTTTGTAATTCTTATTTTTATAAACACATATATATATGTATGTATACCCACAAATATATATATATATATATATATATATATATATATATATATATATATATATATATATGTGTGTGTGTGTGTGTGAAGGAAATAAATATTTCTATGTAAATATAAAGATGGACCTGAAAAACAGAACCTGGAGCTAAAACATAGAACTTAACCATGAGACAGACCCATAAATTAAGAACCATGCAACGTGCACATGAAAGAATAATGCTAGGCCTCACATGGAGAGACCACAAGACAGCACAGTACATCCAAGAAAAGACAAGAGTCAGGGACATCATGGAATCCATTAAAAAGCTCAGATGGCGGTGGGCTGGCCATGTTGCAAGAATGGCAGACAACCAATGGACATCACGACTCACGACATGGATCCCCCGAGATCACATGTGCAACTGAGCCTGGCAAAATATTAGATGGAGAGATGAGCTAGACAAGTTCAGGAAGTACTGGCTCCGCGACGCCCATGATAGAGAAGTGGGGCAAATCCTGGGGAAGGTCTATGTCCAACGACGGATGTTGAAAGATTGATGATGATGGAATATAAAGAACAATATCTTCAGACTGGGAACAAGGTTATTTAATGTTTGGATTTTTAGATGAGATTAATGTCATTTGTGAAATGTTAATATTTCATCAGCACATGTATATTCATATTTTTTTGGAGCCTTTGTATGGGTTTTTTGGGCGTATACCACTACCTGGAAATGAAATCCACCCAATTTCAACCATATTCTGAGAATTTAGCCACTTTTAGCCATTCAAAATAACCGATTCATAATGATTGCTCGAGAAATCCAAGAAACTGTTTGTTCCCACGGATTGACGAAAAAAATGAATGAATTCTGATAGGGAAGGAGAGATAATTCGTTTTTTTCGGAGCCTTGGATGCATTTGTCAGATTCTCACCTTTTTTTACTTTTTCATTTTCCTAAATTACAAATCCTTCAGGAAGAGATAATTGAAAAAAGAAGACAGCGAAAATCCATTTTTGGCACAACAGAAGCCATATAAAAAGATGGACTGATAGAATACCTCATTTCCCTACAATGCATCTAAATAATACACTCTCCGATGCAGACACATGCACAAATGAGAATTAATAGATATCGGTGTGGATTTTTTTGAAAATATGAAGACAATATGACAATATTGGATGTTTTGTTTTAGATTATTGAAATTTTATTCTCAGTGTTTCATTCATTTTTTAGGACTTCTTCAAAGGAAAATGATGCGAGGAGAAAAGGCTGGGAGTATAAAGCTGGAAATTGTTTAAATTAGTCATGAATAATAGGAATATATATATTCACATGGCCCTATATATATTTACAAATTGCATTATATTATATAGAAACTTATTTGAAATTATCTTCTGTCATTATTCATCTAATGTATCACTTACCCTAAACAACTTAAATAGAATAAACAATTAAAGAAAATTGGGCTGCTGCAAGAATGGAACCTATCATGGATAGGGTTGCCGCTTCAATGTAGCAATGCTCTTATTGTTGAGCTGAACAGCCGCCACTAATGAAAAAGGTCGAGATACCTGTGGTGACACCAAATTCTCATCTTGTTCATTCTCGTTCTATTGCTTCTTTAGATGCAACAGTTATGTATTAAGAAATATATGTATATAAAGACACTCACAAATATATATATGCATACATCCATATATATCTTCATCCATGTATGCATATACATACATATTTATCTAATATATACATATATATCTCATGCATGTACGTATACAAAATGGCGAGACAAACTAGACAAGTTCACAAAGTATTTTCTCTGCGACACCTATAATAGAGAGGACGGGAGAATCCAAGAAAAAGTCTATGTCCAATGACGGACAATAAAAGACTGATAATGATGATGATGTATATTTTTGCACATTTCGGTATATATGTATAAATGTATATGTATTCATATAATATATGATTAATGCTCCCTTATTCAGGGTTCAGCCCTCTTTAAAGTGAGGTAATTCGTTCATTATAAGCTTATGCAATGCTCTTCCAACTTAGGAATAGAGCACTCTGGTGGATGGGGAATTCTGTGTGAATAAATATACCACTTAAATTCAACCTTACTGACCGTCCAGTTCTGTAGAGGTAAAATGCCAGCCTCTGGGTCTGAAGCAAAGGTTTTGATCCAACCTCGTGGTACTGGATGGGATAATGGATAGTCTATAGCCACACTGAAGAGTTGTAATGCAATGAAACAACTGTCTGTGAATGACACAATTATTCAATTATTATAATACACATATATACATGTATATTGAAAAATATGGTTCCAATTGAAAAGGGTTGTCAAATTTTCAGCAGTTGCCTCATCCCATGACTCCTTTTCTTCCTGTTGTTGTATTTCTTTATTCTCTTATGGTAACACCCTGAAAGAAAGCCGAGTTAAGGATCGCTTGGGAAATGAAGGTTGCATAGAATTGGGCATTAAGAGTGTATTTTTTTGCTTTTTTAAAATCATAATTATCTTTCGTTCGAATGAGAAAAATTGGGTAAATGTTTCTCTCCATTTTTTTTCCTTTGGAACTTCCAAAGAAGATAACTTTAACAATTAGAAAGCACTCTAAGCGCCACACCTCTACCAATGGAATTATCTCCAAAAACTGAATGAAAATCAGTTCATATATAGCTACGAGGTAGAGGGGGAGATGTAAGTGTTAAAAATTTCCTGGATCCGTCCCAAAATTTGATCAATAGCTTCCTTAACTTTTTGCCTACCATTTGGCAAAAATGTTATTGGAATTCATAGAGAACTTTTGGAGTTATCGTATGGAAAAAATGAGTGAATACATAACTCTATGAAAAAACTGAAAATATATCTCTCAGCCTCAATCAATTTTTCCTTACTCCATCGCCCCAACTTCAAGAAAATTCCATTGAAAATCATTGAAAACTTTTGAAGATATCATGTGGATAGGTAGCTATGATGCAGGGAAGGAAATAATTCCTAGATTTGCTCCAAAATTTAATTACTTCTTCCGAAATCCATCACACATCTTGGTAGACTGTAGGTTTTCTGCTTTGTTTTGAGGCCCTGTATTTTCTTAGTGATTGTTTCACTTCTGTATTTCAATCCATGCTTAAAAGTAAGGTATTATATGTTTGTAGATTCTTATATATAGAACCACCTAAATATAATGTAATATATTAAAGAAATTAGAAAAAAGGGAAAACCGTAAAATAGATTTGAGAGCTGCAAGAGAAAACCTATCAGTGGTAAGTATAAAAAGGTGAATCTTACTATTTGTATTAACAATGATAACACAAAAGAGAATCTTGTAAAACAGCAAAGGATACCAGAACAGGGAATATTGTATGTGAAAAGGAATGGAGGTTGCCGAGGACTCCTCAGCATAGAAGACTGTTGAAAGAAGGAAAATAAGATTAGAAATTAGTGGAGATATTATACAAAGCGCTCGCAGCTCAATTCAACAAACAACAATAAAAAAGTAAGAAATGGTGGGGTTGCAAAGACAAAGAAAGGGGAACGAGAACAGAAAAAGCTTCAAAAGGAATTCAAAAGAAGGAACATATTGTTGACGAATGATCAAGAACATGGCTATGCAAAGGAAACCTGAAGAGAGAAACAGAATCTTCATCTTAGTAGCCCAAAACAGATACATCGGGCAAACTATATCAAGGTTAAGATCGACAGAACCTTCACAAATAGCAAAAGCAGCCCACAGGGAGAAAGGGACGAGACTGTAAACTACATAAACAGCAAATATATTAAACTAGCCCTGAAGGAGTACCAGAACAGGCATGATAGGGTAGCGATTATTATACACTGGGAACCATACAAACTACTAGGATTTGACCATGTAGACTAAAGGTACCAATACAAACCAGAGGCTGTCCTGGAAGTAGAAGCTACAAATTACTCAGGGACTTTGACATCCAAACTGACCACCCCATCCAAGTGAGAAGACTGGATTCGGTAATCATGGTCAAGGGAAAAAGAAACTGCCCAATCATGGTCATGTCTGTGCCTGCAGATCACAGAGTGAATATGAAGGAGAGTGAAAAGCTTGGAAAACATCAGAACTTGATAAGGGAGCTAAGTATGGAATATGAAACTTAGGGTGTAATAATTATAGTGGGTGCACTGAGATCTGTACCAAAGACATTGAGAGCAAGATTAGAGGAGCTAGAGATAAGAGGAAGGATTGAGACTATCCAGACCACAGCACAACTGGAGTCTGCATGAATACTGAGAAGAGCACTGGGAATATGAGACCTATGACTTCCTCTCATCAGCAATGGCATAACCGCTAGAATGGAGAAAGCATATGTAAGTAAAGCTGAGGAAGGTTGGGTTGGTACAAACCACAGTGCTGCGGTGACATGTGGGGACACTGAAAGGAGCGCTGGGGATCTGAGGGGACTTAATCACTCAGCATCTAGCAATGTTGGGAAAAGGAATAATAATGATAATAATCATAATAGTAATGATAATAATAATAATAATAATAATAATGATAATGATAAAGATGCAATGAGTGCTTATAAGATATTTAGCAAGTACGTTCTGCAAACCAATATAGTAAATCCAGTTCTCACGGGTGACTCATTACTAAGGCCTTGTGCCAGACTAAGCTGAGCTTAGCAATTATCAATAGCATACAAACAAAGCTTCCTAAATCAAACTCTACCTCTGGGAAATCATCATCATCATCATCACCATCATCATCATCATCATCATCATTGGCCCTGCAGCATCCGTTGTTGGATATAGACCTTCCCCAAGAATCGACAAAATTAACCAAAAATTGTCTACCTAAGGTAACAGTGCCATAGTCCCCTCCAAAGTACTCATCTTTAGAACCTTGCACGTTTTTTCCAGTATCCCTTCAACTTTTTAAAACAGTCTGCCTTATCCTTTTTTAGGATCTCCATCAGCTGCCTTATCCTGTTCTCCCTAATTCTGTCCATAACCTGAATGATGCATTTTTTCCCCCGAAAACCAGCATGAGATGTGAGCAATTGCGAATGTGATGGATGCACATTAAACAAACTCACTCAACCACATCTCCCTAAGTGAGAAACACCTGTTCATGCATGCGTATTGAAGTGCCCTCTCATTGGTTGCTAAGTTACATTAAAGCTGTGCAGCTGGTTCTCTAGACATCAAAAATGGCTGGAAACTTTTGAGACAGACCTCGTGAGTGTGCCTCGCCATAGAGTAATGCTAAACCAGTTGGTCAACCTAACCCCAATAATTGAAGTCGCTGCTACATTCAAACCAATGAGCACACAACCCATTAGCAAAATCTCAGATGAAACTAGAAATCTCATGAAAGAACGCAGAAACCTCAAGCCACCGGCAACAACAAAAGAGAAAAGTGAAGAGGCTGAACTAAATAAATTGATCAAGAAAAAACGAAGGGAAGACAGAAGGAGAAACAGTCATCGAATCGACTCTTGAAAAAGGTTGGGGCTTCAAAGCTATAAACAAAGGCCTCTACTCAGGATGAAGGCAAATAACTAGCATACTCGAGGAAAATGGAAACCTATCAATAGACAGAGACAGGATTGTCAAACGTGCCAAAGAATTCTACCTAAAACATTATTTGTCCAAACAAGAACTACAAAACAATGAATGAGATACGCAAGACATGAGCAATCAACTCGAAGACTTCCCAAAAATAACCATGTGAGAGATGAAACAAGCCATCGAACAGACAAAGAAAGGAATCACGCCTGGACCAGACAACATCACCATTGACCTACTCTGAAAAGCAGGTAAAATCATCACTAGGAAACTGGCCATCCTCTTCAACTTGTGTCTAAAACACAGTAAAGTCCCAGATGATTGGAACATTGCTATCATAATGCTTTTATATAAAAAAGGAAACCTGAAAGACCTCAACAACTACAGGCCTATAAGCCTACTCAACTGTGAATACAAACTTTTCACAAAGATCATCTCCAACTGAATCTCGAAAACACTCGATGAAAACCAGCCACGTGAACAAGCTGGCTTTAGAAGAAGCTACTTGACCATGGACCACCTGCATTCGATAAATCAGCTGTAAATAAAAAGCAGCAGAATATAAACTACCACTCGCCGTAGCATTTATCGATTTCAAAAAGGCGTTCAACTCAGTAGAAATCCCTAAGGTCATGGAGGCCCTCAGTCGACAATGTGCAGATCCAGTATATGTTGAAGTGATGAAACATATATACAATCACAGCAGCTCCTTTATCAGGTTACATAAAGAGTTGGACCCCTTTCAGCTCCGGGAAGGAGTAAGACAAGGTGATACCAGCTCACCTAAACTCTTCACAGCCTGCCTCGAGATGATTTTCAAAAGACTGGGAGAGTAAAGGAATTAAAATAGACAGAGAGTATCTGAGCAACCTCAGATTTGCAGATGACATCGTCCTTTTTGCAGAGAACCTACACGACCTCCAACTAATGATAGATGAACTAAATGAAGAGAGCAAGAAAGTCGGCCTACACATGAACTTCAGCAAGACGAAGATCATGTGCAACAACCACATTGGAGATAAAAACACTAACATCAAAATTGAGGACACAGAACTGGAGGAAGTAGACCACTACATCTACCTAGGACAACGAATCTCCATGAGACCCTCAAAAGAGGAAGAAATCAAGCGAAGAATCACACAAGGATGGCAAGCCTTTGGCAGAGCTAGCTCAACCTTCAAAAATAAGAAGATCCCATTAATCCTAAAGAGAAGGGTGTATAACCAATGCATCCTCCCAATAGTCACTTATGGAGCCGAAACATGGAACCTAACCAAGAGACAGATCCTCAAATTGAAAACTATGTCACGTGCTCATCAGAGAATTATGCTGGGCCTCACATGGAGAGACCAGAAGATAGCACAGTACATCCAGGCTGGCCATGTTGCAAGAATAGCAGACAACCGATGGATATCAGGACTCATGACATGGATCCCCCGAGATCACATGTGCAACCGAGGCTGGCAGAATATTAGATGGAGAGACGAGCTAGAGCTAGACAAATTAAGAAAGTACTGGCTCCGTGACGCCCATGATAGAGAAGTGTGGCAAATCCTGGGGAAGGTCTATGTCCAACGACGGACGTTAGAAGACTGATGATGATGATGATGAAGTTCAATCCCCACCGAGTGACCAACGTCTTTTGACCGCATGCGGTGCTGAGGGTGATCTAATGAAAAATTGGAATAAGGGGTGATCAATGAATAAGTTACTTCTTCCACCCTTTGTCTGAATATTCAAAAATGAACTTGCCAGACTCAAACTAAGGGACTGAGTAAGCATAAACTTACGTTGTAAAGTGAACCCACCTAATAAAAACGTATTTTGGGGGGGAACTTGAAAGAAAAAGAAATTTCTTTTCTAGACATAATAAGGAGCAAATGCTTAATTTTCTGCTCTGTAGCTTAATAGGTGCAGCCTGTGGTTTGATATATACTTACATGTACACATACATAGCCAAAACATTTTTCACCCGTGCCCGTGATGCCATAATGGAAAAAGCCAAAAGAGTGCAAAAAGGGCCGCTTAGAGACAGACCCACAAACTGAGAAGCATGAAACACGCACGTGAGAGAATCATGCTCAACCTCACATGGGGAGATCACAAGACAGCACACTATATCAGGGAGAAAATGGGAGTCCGATACATCATAGAATCTATTAGAAAACTTAAATGGCAATGGGCTGGCCATGTTGCAAGAATGATGGACAACTGATGGACATCATGACTCACAACAGGGATGCCGAGAGATCACATGCAAAACCGAAGCCAACAAAATACAAGGTGGAGAGATGAACTGGACAAATTTAGAAAATACTGGCTCCGCGATGCCCACGATAGAAAAGTGTGTCGAATCCTGGGGAAAATCTATGTCCAACGACGGACGTTAAAAGAATGAATATTTCCATACCATTTTACAAGTATGAAAATAAACTAACTCAAAGAATGACTATTTTCTCTTCCTCTCCCTTCTCCTCCTCCAGCCACTATTGCCACCTTTTTGCAAGGTATAATAAAGAGTAAATATTTAGATTTTCAGTTCTCCACCTCCATTGCTGTGGTGTGTACATGCGAAACATACATGCGTGTACATACATTGAGAGCTAGCCAAACCCACAGAAAAACTGAAGAAACCTTTGTTGATGTATACAGTTTTGGGTAATGGTTTTCAAAAGCATGAACTCACCCACAAATACCTACCTTGGGTTAATCTAACTGTAGGTCTGTGAATACTTTTTTTTTGAAGACACATCAAAAAGAATGTTTCACTTTTGAAGTAAGTGAGAAAAAGACGCATTTTTTCATATCTTTCCAGGTGTATACTTAACAAAACATGTTTTCAAAAAGAAAGAAGAAAAAAAGACATTGAAAAACAGATTTAGGTTGCATGAAAATCACATATATATATAAATATATATATATATATATATATATATATATATATATATATATATATATGTGTGTGTGTGTGTGTGTGCATATATATATATATATATATATATCATCTATTTCTCTCTCTCTCTCTATCTATCTATATATATAAATATATATATATATATATATATATATATATATATATAATGGACAGTTTACATCTAAGGATTAATAAACCTTACCTCTAAACACTTTACTCCCGAGTCTGTCTCACTCTTTACAGTACACATTATATATATATATATATATATATATATATATATATATATATATATATATATATATATATACATATATCCTTATACATGTATATATCCTTATACATATATACATGAATGCATATTCATATATCTACTGTATCTCTCTGTCTCTCTCTCTATCCATTTATCTATCTATCTATCTATTTATCCATCTATCTATCTATCTATCTATATATATATATATATATATGTGTGTGTGTGTGTAAGTGTGTATCATTATACATATATTCATGTATACATATATATCTTCATATACAAGCATCTAAAATGTGAATGAATTTATTTAGTTAATGTAAAAATAATTGCGGTTTTTGCTAATTTAAACTTAGATGCTAATTTTGGAATAAACTATTTTTAACTATGTTCATATAAAATACCATTTTAGAGCACTCTACTTATTTAGGTTAAAATTTTTTTTTCCACTATTTATCCTGCTTTTTTTGGAGGCTGTAAAATCAAAGATGGAAAAAGGTTTTGTTGTATGAGTTCAGAATGGGAAGTGAAGCAATTGGACTGCTTCCAACTTTAACCTAGTATTTAGCCAGAGAACTGTCAACAAATGTCAAGCTTAATATTGATTCCAGAAATCTCAAAACAGAGACAAGAGTCATGAAGACGTGGACATCCTCCTGTGAATGACAACTAATTGAAGGTCATTATTGAGGGAGACCCATGCAAAACAACTTGGGAGTTAGCAGAGGAACTAAATGTTGAACATTCAACAGTTTGACATTTGCACCAAATTGGAGAAGCAAAAAACTTTAATAGGTTGTGCAAATGATCATAAATAAAAAGGAAATGACCCTGCAGAAATTGAACAAGCTAGGCTGCGGAAACTCTACCTCATAAAGATTACTCACCAGACATCTCTCTGACTGACTTCCACTTTTTGAAGCACTTCGACCACTTCCTGCAAGGAAAGGTCTTCACACACACCTTCATTGGTTCTTGAACCTCAGAATTGTATGCTTCCATAATAAATGGGCTCATTTCTTGTTAGCAAGAATACGTAGATTCTGAAGGTTCTTATTTCAGTTAATAACTTTTATTCTAAGCTAAGATATACTGCTTTAAAGTTGATAGTGAAAAAACAAAATTATTTTTGCACCAACTTCCATATATATGAATATATATATGTATATATTAATTGTTATTATTACTGATTTTGAGAATTGATTTATCTATGAGGGAAGAGTGCTCGATATCATCGATAGAGCATATGTAAATATAAATATGTAAATATAAATGCATGTATATATATATATATACATATACATATACATAAATATATACATATGTATATATGTTAATTGTTATTGTTATTGATTTTGAGAATTGATTTATTTATGAGGGAAGAGTGCTCGGTATAATCATTGAGCAAATGCATATATATATATATATATATATATATATATATATATATATATATGTCATTCTAAACAATAAATTTATTTGTTTAGAACTGAAACAAAATCAATACTTAAATTCCATGACCAAAAACTATTTTCTGCTTGGAACATTAAAATCCATGTTTGAAAAGATTTTCCAAGGCTCCAAGGGGTGGGCGGTTGTTTTGTCTGTTTGTAACAAATTATCCAGTCATACCACAAAGGGCAGGAGAGAAAATTAATTTTCAGTTGAGCTGAGATTTGCTTCTGGAACCTTGGGATCAAATTTGCCTTTGAGCTTGGCTCAACTAAGTGCCATCTACAGCAATGAAGCCTTTTTCTTTCTTTCTGGTCCGCTGACATCACCCTAAATAAAAGTGACTCATTTTGGGCGTATGGGTTTGGCTAGGTATTGTTGTAGGGAAACATTACGGATAATTTAAAAAAAGGTTTTGGGTTGAGGAGAAATGCTGTGCAGGGGTTTAAAAGAAAAAAAAAAGAAATAAATGATTCAGTTAAAAAAAGAGAGACAGTTAAAAAAGAAAGTATGGAAGAGCCTGTTGTGAAAAGAAGAAGAGAATCAGGAGGTAAGAGAGTGTGAATGAAGAAGTATGCGAAAAAGAGAAGAAGGGAACGGGTCTGGTTAGTCACTAGATAGAAACTGTCCAGTGATCAATGTCTTTCTGCAATATGCCATATTGGGGATGATCAAATAAAAAATCGGGAAAAGGGGTGACCAATGAATAAGTTACTTCTCTCATTTCTAC
Organism: Thysanoteuthis rhombus; assembly: GCA_963457665.1. Taxonomy (NCBI): domain Eukaryota; kingdom Metazoa; phylum Mollusca; class Cephalopoda; order Oegopsida; family Thysanoteuthidae; genus Thysanoteuthis; species Thysanoteuthis major. The sequence continues at coordinate 24,445,276 of OY735234.1, read as the reverse complement.
TTTCACATTGTCAAATTACTGCCAGCATGATTTTTTATGATATGAAGTTGTCAGCCAGTTATTGTTATCTTGAAAACTCTGTCCCCCACAGTGATTACAATAAGCAGTTCTGTTGTAAAAATAAGGAAAGTTGGAAAGAAAAAGAAAGACGGAGAGGAGGATCTCTTTGGTGAGTGAAGAAAAGTTTATAAAAAAATGAGGGTAGAAAGAATGAAGAGAAAGAAAGGGGCTGGATTTTTAACTTTTCATTCAAAATTCGACCCCTCTAATTCACAGGAATGAAGTAAAATGTGAAAGGCAGAAAGAAGGGAGAAAAGGAAACCGAAGAAGGAAAGAGGAGGGAAAGGAGAAATAGGGAAGAGATAAAAATTAAGGATTAGATAATAAGGAAAGAAACGAGGTGTGAAGGGCTTATAGGTACAAAGTGAAAGAGGAATGAGGGAAAAATAACAATGTAAAATGGAGGATGAAAACAACTTTGAAAAATGCTAAAATAAAACCAACTGGGTAGAAAAATAAGTAGTAGAAGAAATAATCAAGGAGAGGGAGTGAAAGACAGATTTCAAAAGAAAAAAGAATGAAATCTGAATTTTAAAAAAGGAACAAGAAAAAAGTTGAAAGAAAAAAAAGGGCTGTAAAAATGAGAGGGGAAGAAAAAATTGAAAAAAAAAGAAGTGAGAGGGAAATATGTGAAAAACAAAATGAAAGTTCATGCGATGGAGGAAGAAAAAGCAAGAAAGAGAATGGAAACCAAGACAAAAAGTAGAAAAAGAAGGAAAAAATGGGATTGTAAGAAGGGAGAGAGAAATATAGGAGATAAATGATGAAAGAAGAAAGGATGAAGGAAATTAAAAGTAGGAAAGAAAAGAATTTAAAAAACAAGAAGTTCTGAAAAAAAATGAAGGAAGAAGACAGGACTGTAAAAGAGAGAGGTAAATGTGGGATGAGGAAAATGAAAGAAAATGAAGGAAGTAGGAATGAGAAAAACGAAAAAACAAAACAGAAAATCAAGAAAACGAATTAAAATAAAAAGGGAGCCATGAAAAACGAAAGGAAATATTGGAGAAATAATGTGAAAGAAGAGGGGGATGGAAAAAGGATCAAGTCTGCTTAGTCACTCGATAAAAACCAACACGTGACTGTCTTTTGGCAGCTTGCCATGTTGGGAACGATCAATTGAAAAATTGGAAAAGAAGATGATCAATGAACAAATTACTTCTCTCTTCTTTTGTTGGGACAAAGGGATCCCTAAAAAGTCTGATTTTTCAAAAAAGAAGCATGAATGCTGCAGGACACAAACTAAGGGATCAATTTGACATAAACTTTCATTGAAAATTGAACCTCGCACTAAAGACCTATTCAGGGTGGGGGTTAAAAAGACGAAAAAAAAGATCAATCAATAAGTTACTTTGCTTGCCTTTTGTTGGGCAGTAATCACTGAAACGTCTGAATTTTCAGAAAATAAATGGTCACAAACTAAGGACCAATTTAGCATTAACTTACATTACCAACTAAACCCTCCGCTAAAACCTACTCGGGGGAGGAGATTTCAAAAAAACAAAAAAGATATTTTCTTCTTGACATAATAAAGAGTAAATGTTGAAAATTTCAGTACTCTAGCTCCACTGGTGCGACCTGCACACATCATATGTACACACAACCAGAAACCTATTTAGATAGTTTTGGTGACAATTTTGGTTGATGGATATTAAAACGAATGAAAGAAAAGAAAAGAAAAAAATGAAGGAGAAAATGAAGTAGGAAATGAAGGAGAAAACAGGTTTGTGAAAGAGAGGGAAGAATATGACAGAAACAAGATTAAAGAAGAAAGAATGAAGGAAAAGAACAAGACAGAAGCCAAGTTGAAAATTATGACAAAGAAAGAAATGATAACAAAGGAAAAAAAAATGGAGAGAAGACAAAAAATATGAAATGAAATAAGGGGAAATATAAAGGGAAATTATTACCTGAAACTGATTATTTTTCTCTCTAAAAACTAGTTTCAAACATACAAAAATAAAATAAAATGATATTTTGTTGCATCCATATTTATTTGAGATGAAACTCATGAAAGGAAAAAGTATGGAAAATTTTTTTTGTATTCATATGCTTGAGAAAATAAAATTTTTACGTTTTTCAATATTAGTTCCAGTCCAGCGCAAATTCTGACATGATACTGTGATCACCCTGTGATATTATTTCAGTTTTCGTTTTTGTTTTTTACATGTGTGCCTTGTATCCTTGTTTATATTATGTATATAAATAAATAAATAGATAAATATATATATATATATATATATATATATATATATATATATATATATATATTTACTTTATCCATTTTTTCAATCTCATAAATATAAAACCTGTAATAATGATCAAGACCATAAGTTTATTGATGATACATTTTCTTATTTTCCAATGTCTTTCTCTGTCTCTCTCTGTCACTCACTCTCTCTCCTTTCTTGGTATCTTTATCCTCCCCATCATCATAAGCCGTTATAAGTCCACTGCTGGATGAAGACCTTTTCCATCTCCTGTCATATATATTTATTTGTTGTTACAAAATCAAAAAACCTATGGATGTTACTTATTTTTCAATTTTTTATACTTTTTGATCTTGTTATTTATTGTTTATCCACAGATTTCGATAATGGTTAGAATTATGGCTGGAAGCGCTTGACCAGAAATGTTTGAACAACATTCACATTCATTGGATCCAGATATGTGTTTTCTTATAAATAAACAAGAAAAGTTAACTAGCATTCCAAGGGTAACTATGAATCACTGCCACCCATATATGCTGCTATTTGCCTCGTAAATCAGGCAGTGGTGGTGGTAAAATCAAGTTACCTTGAAAATACTACCAGTATGATTTGAACCATAAATTTATGATTAGAAAACCCCCACAAAACATGGATACAAAATTGGCATTAACTTCTATTGCAAATTGAATCCCACATTGAAAACCTATTTAGGAGAGGAATTTTCCAAAAAAGAAAAAAATTCCCCTACTCAATGCAGGTGTGTCTGTGCAAAATTTCAAGTTTCTACTATAAATGATTAGGGCTGGGCAAAGTTCGGATAGATAGATAGATAGATAGACAGATATAAAAATCAACACATAAATATCCCAAACCCAACAACAGTGATTTAACCGTTCTGTTGTGGGTAGCAGTGATTTATCAAAAAACAAACATTATCTAACTATTGTATGTACTCAAACGTATCAATGAAAGGCTAGTGACTAAATGCACATTATATATATATACATATATATGTATGTATATTGATATGTATGTATATTGATATATTGTTTTGTCATATTACGACTCTTCAGTGTGGCTATAGACTCAATACCCACCCAGAGCTGTCAAACAGGATTGAAACCTTCACTCCAGTCCAGTGTTCTATCCCTGCCCAATGCAGAAGTAGGCGGTTGATTGGATGGAATTTAGCAATATCATTTTTATGCATAATTAGCCATCTACTAGAGTGCTCAATCCAATAGTTAGAAGAACGTTGCAGATTTTCTTTTGCATGTAAGATAAAAATTACTAGGATATATACCTGGTGAATGTTAACATTTCATGCCTGACACACTCATCAGCAACCAGCAATATGTGTTTTTCCAGTAATTATGAAAACAAAAAGCCCATATACATTTGAATAATGTATTTTTCTATTATTCAATCAGGTGTGATTGTTTTTGCCCCCTAACAATTCTAACCAATAATTCCTATGTATGTGTGAAGACGATCATTCTGACTTACCTTCCTTTTTCCCTAAAATTAAAAAAAAATATATATACGCAATCTTTTTCCCGATTTAAGTATCTTTACATTTTTTATGTTTATCTATAGCTTATTCTAGAGCATTTTTCTTGTATTTAAATCTCATACTATCTCTGAATAATTTAATAAATGTTTTCCAATAATAGAATTTATAAAGCAAAGTAGAAATCGGCTTACTGGAATCCTCAAGCAATATTTCATTAACACATATAATGGCAAGTAAATTATTGAATTTCAAAACCACTGATGTCTTGAGTAAAAGATCGTTTAGAAATCTATTGTGATTTGATAATAAAAACAAATTGTATAAATTGTAAATATAAAATCATTAACACCTACATTTCTATTTCTTTCCTCTTGTATCCTAACAAATTAAAAATATATTATAAACTATGTATGTATATATGTATGTATGTATGTATGTATGTATGCATGTATATATATATATATATATATATATATATATATATATATATATATATATATATGTATATATTTATATGTATATATGAGCATATAAAAGTAGGAAGATGTACTTCCTTGAACAAAACAAACCACAAATAACTGATAAACAACACAGTGATAAAAAAGTGTTTAAAACATTCCGAGTAATTTATAACAACGAGCCTAGAATCCACTTCCTCTATAGAAGATAAAATACAAACAGAGATCAACAACTAAACAAGAAAAAAGAGAAAACAAGAAGAGAAATATAAACAGAACAAAACGAAGGTTTTCCAGCCAGAAAAATAGACCCCGCTTAATAACTTTCTAAATAGGGATCCAAATTGATTCAATCATTCACCTGAAGAAGCCCCAAAAGGGCAGAAACATAAATGTGTTTGTGTAGCGAATCCATTATTTCACCATATCCATATCTATATATCTATCTATCTCTTTATATATATATGCATATATATATATATATATATATATATATATATATATATATATATATATATATATGTGTGTGTGTGTGTATATATATATATATATATATATATATATATATGTGTGTGTGTGTGTGTGTATATATATATATATATATATATATATGTATGTGTATATATATATATATATATATATATATGGGGGCGGGTGTACTTATGTATTTATGTAAAGGCGCGCACAATCAAGATTAGGTACATTTCTTGAGTACTCTTTCATAAGTTTTTCAAAATGTATTAGATGAAGCATTGGCAGCATCAATTTTTTCAACTAGTTTTTCATTAAAAAGAAGCAGGCACAAGATGAAAGAAAAACCAATCACAAATCAATAATAGCTTGTTACTACCTTTTCTACTAGGTAAAGGGAAGTAACTCTTACACACCAGATGCCAATAGAAACAAGTGGGTGGCACACACACACTCACACACACATTCATACACACTCTCATACGAACACATACACAGACACACGCACACACACACACGCACACACACACTTTGATCACATCTATCTATCTATCTATCTATCTATTTGGAAACAACGGAAAAAATTCACCAAATTCTCAACGTAGGTTTTTTTTCAGTTTTGAAGTGGATCTTGCTGACTGACTCTCTCTCTCTCTCTCTCTCTCTCTCTCTTTTGAACAAACATAGCCATCAAAGGTGGAGAAGGGTTCCCTCCCTTCTTAGAATCTAGAATTTAGATGTTTTTTCTCTTTTTCATTCTATTCTGGATTTTTTCCAGCGGAAAATGCCTGTGATGTCATAAATGAAATTTATTCTGACCATATTTATTCTTCGATGGAATTTTTTTTCATGACTCCAAATCTTAACTCTATGGTTGTTCAATTATTGACTGTTTGTCTATCTATCAATCAATCTATCAGTTGTGCATGTAGACTGAACCAATGGAGGTAGAGGGCTGGAAATGTAAGCAGTTGCTCTGAATTATGTCTAGAAATAAACGTTTGTTTAGTTTATCTAAAATCCCTTCCAAAGTGTCCAGAAGGTGTTCAATTTATAATCAAATTTTTTGCTGAATTGGTCCCTTAGTTGGTGCCTAGAAGTTTTCAAGTTTTGTTATTTTGAGTGATCACTATCTAGCAAAAGGTGAGAGAAGGAAGTTATGCATTGATCTCCCTTTTTTCCAATTTTTTTAATTGATCACCCCCCCTATGCATGCTGCCAAAAGACGTTATTCACATGATGGTTTCTATTGAGTGACCATCTATCTACTTATTGAATGACTGTTGTCACTGATCTAACTAAACAGCTAAAAATATGATGACTAGGTATTCTTCTCTTCTCACTCGTCTGTCTGTTTGTGTACCCGTTTCAATGCTTGGGGTCACATTTTTTACCCGGAGTCTTGGAAATTTACATGCCTACCTCAGTAGCAACCTTTTGGAGAAATAGCTTTTTTCATTTTTTTCTAAATTTGTCTTTTTATACTTGTTCTCAGAGGATGCTCTATTTACAATCCATTGTAAAGCCTTGACATGGCATTTGTGGATTAGCTTGGTTGGAATGAGAGAGAGAGACAGAGAGAGACAGACAGATAGAGACAGAGACAGAGACAGAGAAAGAGAGAGAGATTGTCGAATTGCTCGACCGTTCAGTCCGCCCCTGACTGAAAATATTCCTTAAATGTTATGAGAAATCTTTATCTAATACATTTTGATATTTTGATTCTGTCAAACTCCAGTCCAAAGCAGAGATTGGAGTTGACTTTGTTTCTCCAGCAACAATGACATCAAGAACAATCCTCACCTAACTCAGGGGAGTAAACCCTTCACTGTTTTCCTGTGCCGTAAAAATGACATAATACATAAAACTTGTAATAATGATTAAGACCATAAGTTTATTGATGATACATTTTCTTTTTTTCCAATGTCTTTCTCTGTCTCTCTCTGTCACTCACTCTCTCTCCTTTCTTGGTATCTTTATCCTCCCCATCATCATAAGCCGTTATAAGTCCACTGCTGGATGAAGACCTTTCCCATCTCCTGTCATATATATTTATTTGTTGTTACAAAATCAAAAAACCCATGGATGTTACTTATTTTTCAATTTTTTATACTTTTTGAACTTGTTATTTATTGTTTATCCACAGATTTCGATAATGGTTAGAATTATGGTTGGGAAAATG